>CM038703.1:35390659-35990659 GCA_021613375.1 Megaleporinus macrocephalus
GATATGGTAAGGCAGTACAGTTCCTGTACCACTCTGTTCTGTTGGGGTTGGCCTTTTCTGAATACCACTCTGCTTGAATTTCAACATGTTTTGATGACGTGCGTGTGTGTGCTTGCATGTGTGTGCGTGCGTGTGTGTATGTCACCATTAGGGGGAGCTGGAGAAGCAGCTGCTGCAGGCAAACCCTATCCTCGAGGCCTTCGGTAACGCCAAAACCGTCAAGAACGACAATTCCTCACGATTTGTAAGACCACGATCTGCTTACATTGTTTCATAAGCTGAGTGTTTGTATTTGGTTATGTGTTTACATGAAATTGCTTTTGTCTCGATCAGGGTAAATTCATCAGAATCAACTTTGATGTTAACGGTTACATCGTTGGAGCCAACATTGAGACCTGTATCCTTCCAGTGCTTTTTCTGTTCATTGCTGTTTGTTGTCTGGTGATGATGTCTACTCCTCCTTGTTTCTGTTTCTTAGTTTCTGAGATGACAGAATTCAAAGTTCTCAATTCTTAAGCTAATACGTTCCAAATGTAATGATAAACTTCTAAGCTGTTACACACTAAGCCGTCTGTGGTTTCTAAACTAATTGATTCCCTAGACGGTGGCCGATTCCTAAGCTAATAGAGTCCCAAGACAGTGGCTGGTTCCCAAGACATCCAGTGGTTTCTGAGTGATTCCCAAGACAATAGTCACTTTCTGAGCCAATAGATTCCTGAACCAGTGTTCGGTTCCTAAGATGATGCATTCCAAAGGCTATGGTTGGTTCCTGAGCTGATAGATTCCCTAGGCGCATCGGCCAGTGTCTGTGCTCAGTTGCTAAGCTAATAGATTTCCAAGGCGATATTTATGTTCTAATGTTATAGATTTCCAAGGCAGTGGTTGGTTCCTGTGGGCATTTACTAAGATAATAGATTACCAAGACAGCGGTTGGTTCCTGAACTAATAGATTACCAAGGCAGTGGTCAGTTCCTAAGCTAATAGATTTCCAAGGCAGAGGTTGCTTGCTAAGCTAATAGTTTGTCAAAGCGGCAGTCTGTTCCCGAGCTAGAGGATTCCCAAGGTAGTGGTCAGTTCCTAAAGCGATAGTTTGGCCAAACTGTGATTGGTTCTCAAGCTAATTAATTCTTGAGGCACTTGCTGGTCTCCA
Source organism: Megaleporinus macrocephalus (assembly GCA_021613375.1). Taxonomy (NCBI): domain Eukaryota; kingdom Metazoa; phylum Chordata; class Actinopteri; order Characiformes; family Anostomidae; genus Megaleporinus; species Megaleporinus macrocephalus. Next base: position 35,391,810 of record CM038703.1, read on the forward strand.
TGCTTATAGATATGCTAATAGTCCTCAACTTGGCCCCAGACTAAGCCATGTTAACTATAAGAACTCTATATACTCTTTTTGCCAACACTGTGCCTAATGGAGCGATTCGTAATGTTTTCAGAGATTTGCCTTTTGCTCACTGCTCTTTCTTTAACCGCCTGACCCTCAGACCTTCTGGAGAAATCCCGCGCCATCCGCCAGGCCAAAGATGAGAGAACCTTCCACGTTTTCTACTACATGCTCTCTGGAGCAGGAGACAAAATACGCAGTGAGTTAATGGTTGGCTTTGTTTGGTGGGTTTAGTGTAGCATAACATTTTGTTTAGATTATTGTTTGGTTTTAAAGGCCAGTTGATTTTGAAATTCACAAGAATTTATGTCATGCATTCCTGCCCACTAGCCTGGCAACTGTAGCAAACAACTGGGTGTTGTTGACAGCTTCTCTTATGTGGTCAACTAGGGCTTTAGTCTGAGCAGCCTGCCAGACCAGGTCTGTTCCTAATCAAAAACATGTCCCTGAAAGAGCTGTTTGACCACCGAGTAGCCAATGTAGGAAGCGTGCTTCACAATGGCCCTTTGTCCTTATGTCCTTAAGTGCAGCTGAATGCAAACGTCTGGGCTAATGAATGCCAGTGTTTAAGCCATTTGCAATTGTTTAACATGAGGCTAAATTTATAGTCAGATTTCCTTTTTTTTTATTATTATTATTTTTTATTTCTTTATTTCTGCCTGGTTTAACTGCTATATGTTGTGTGCTACAGCTGAACTGTGTCTGGAGGGCTATAGTAAGTACCGCTTCCTGTCCAATGGTAACGTCACCATTCCTGGCCAGCAAGACAAAGACATGTTCACTGAGACCATGGAGGCCATGCGTATCATGGGCTTCTCTGAGGATGAGCAGATTGGTAAGTGTCACAGATCTTTAGTCTTTTCCCATCTCTTAGTTTTTTTACATTTGTATATGTATTTTGTGTATTTGTATATGGGGGGTTCAAAAACCTTGAATTTAGATTTTATTTAATCAAAATTAAAATCTACACACATCTATTCTAACCTTGAAGAACAAAATGTATGTATTATATATTGTGTAAAGTAAACAAAGGTACATTTTAAAAGTAAAATTGGTGAAGAGTAAAATGTGTGGTTTATTGAAGTTCTACATATTATGTAGCAAAGAACATAGAAAGCTGCAACTCGCATGACTGCGTCAAGCAGCAATCATGGTGAAGGTGAAGATGATGTTGTTATTAAACAACACTCAAATGGAAAAAGCCTACAGTGACCTAACCAAAACCTTCAATATCTCGATCAGTACAGGTGGTTCAGTGAGGGGCACTTTAAAAATGAATGGAACTCAGTGGTCAGGTGCACCTTGCGAGTTTCCTTTCAGACTGATGAGAAGGAGGGTGAGGGCGGAAGCAGCAGCCACTTGGTTGTAGGATGACTTGAAAGCAGCAGGAACCGCATTGAACAATAAGAGAACAATAAGCAGTGACTTTGAATGAACTTCATTGTTTTTCTAAATGCTTGCACTGGATATAGGACACTCTAATATGGGCCAGTCTAATTTGAACTTGAACTTAGAAGTAATGGAATTCAGATGGGTCACTTTTGTGCTCGTGCATATTTTTACATCTGTGTGTGTGTGTGTGTCTCTCCTCATGCAGGTTTGCTGCGGGTGGTGTCCTCAGTACTGCAGCTGGGCAACATGAGCTTTAAGAAAGAGCGTCACTCTGACCAGGCCTCTATGCCTGACGACACGGGTAAGCTATCTAACACGTTCTCTCACCTACAGCCTTTCTCAAACCTAAACTATCAAGGCCAATAAGTATTCGCACTCTAGTGTTGATCATATTTGCATTACTTTGTTATCTTTTCTGTTCAGTGTTCGTGTACTGATGTAATTGTTGCAACATGTCTTGAAATGCGTCCAGGTTTGTCAGTTTTAGTTAAAGCCTGCAGTTATTATTTCAGTGCATCCCTGTTATTAATTTAAAAGCTCTTTCTTTCATGAAGCTGTAAAACAATAGAAGCCGTAGATCCCCCCCTGTAGTGTGTTGAGCCTTTACATCATATAAACATCACAGAGTGTTATTGTCTGTCCAGAGGCTCGTTAGATTGAACTCTTCTGCCCAGTTTTCCCAACACTAATCCCCTCATCATCATCATCATCTCTCTAGCGGCACAGAAAGTGTGTCACCTGATGGGCATGAACGTGACCGACTTCACTCGGGCCATCCTGTCCCCACGCATCAAGGTGGGCCGAGACTACGTCCAGAAGGCCCAGACTCAGGAGCAGGCTGAGTTTGCCATCGAGGCTCTGGCCAAAGCCACCTATGAGAGAATGTTTCGCTGGCTCGTCATGCGCATCAACAAAGCCCTGGACAAGACCAAGCGCCAAGGGGCCTCCTTCATTGGCATCCTGGATATTGCTGGCTTTGAGATCTTTGAGGTAAAGTCATGTTTTTGGAGACAGAATAGCCCATGATTATTCAGTGCTTTAACTAAATAGTATAACCCGGCGATTGGGTGGTATATATGTGGGGTAAATATGTGGGATTCTATTACAATAGATAAAGATGATGTAATACACCATGTGATTCCCCATAAAAGTAATAGGGGCTGTGAAGCATTTAAATGAACTGCCATACGTGGTTGACAAAGAGAAGAGTATGATTGGTAACTTTGGTGGGAAACTAAATCTTTTAATTGTGATTTTTGTTTTTCACTGAATGTTATTTCTTTACCGTTCCTTCAGCTGAACTCGTTCGAGCAGCTGTGCATCAACTACACCAACGAGAAGCTGCAGCAGCTGTTCAACCACACCATGTTCATCCTGGAGCAGGAGGAGTACCAGCGCGAAGGCATCGAGTGGAGTTTCATCGACTTCGGCCTGGACCTGCAGCCCTGCATCGACCTCATCGAGAAGCCTGTGAGTGTGCATGGGAAATACATACCCCTCCCTGTGTTCACTCTGGAGAGAGAAGCATCATCAGTTCAGCTGCATAACATGGAAGATTGGATAGTTTAGCCCAGAGTGAGCAGCAAGTGCTCAACATCATGTTATCTGACTAACTAATGAACCCCTATTGGTGCTCATTGTTGAAGGCCAATAATACTTGATCATAAAAATGAGGTCATTTTCTTAAAGTACTTTGGTATATCTTTCCTAAACCATGCAGCTTTATTATCTGGGGAAACTTTTTTATTATAAGATTAGATAAGAAATAAATTTCATGTACCAAATTAAAGGTCTAGGTCAGAAACATACCACAGATGGAGTGCCAGAAGACTCCAAAACTGATAGTCTTCTCATAAACTTTTGTTGATGTCATCAAACTTTTGTTGACGTATTAAACGGCACTGGATTTGATTTAAATTTGTTCAGCAACCCTTGTAATGTGATTGGGCGGTGTATGTGAATGTAGGCTGATTGATTTTATTTATTTATTTAAAAAAAAATTTTGTCCCTCGTTTTCAGGCGAGTCCCCCGGGTATCCTGGCTCTGCTGGATGAGGAGTGCTGGTTCCCCAAAGCCACAGACAAGAGCTTTGTGGAGAAGGTTCTGCAGGAGCAGGGCACTCACCCCAAGTTCTTCAAACCCAAGAAACTGAAGGACGAGGCTGACTTCTGCATTATCCACTACGCTGGCAAAGTAAATATTTACTGTATTTTCATAACAAACCAGAATATTCTAATATGATGCCAATAAAGAGGTAAAAAATGTTCAGTGTCTGCTCCTACAGGTGTGTTAAGAGACTAAGCAAGCTGCATAACCTCAAGTATGAAATTGTAGTAAAAATGTGTTATTCTGGGTGCTTAGTCTTTTAAAAACTGAGGTTCAAACCTTGTAGTGGCTCATTATAATATTTGTAAATACAGTGATTTATTAATCACTTAATTACGGCTTCTTGTTTCCCCCAAAAACGAAATTCGAAGTTAAAGATGCAGGTGTTAATACTTAAATATGAATTGACAAGCGTTTGAATTGTGATATATAATATATTCTTGGAGGAAACTTTACTCACTTTCCCCCCACCACCCTGCCCCCCCAGGTGGACTACAAAGCTGATGAATGGCTGATGAAGAACATGGACCCTCTGAATGATAACGTGGCCACGCTGCTCAACCAGTCCACTGATAAGTTTGTGTCTGAGCTGTGGAAGGATGGTAAGTAAAGCCAGCAGCTTTCCAGATTCACAAGACAAAGTACAATGGAATCCTTAATTTTTTTTATTTTTTAATTTTTAAAAAAATCAAGGCGATGGTTTAGTGAAGTTGTTTAGTCAGTCAGCCAAGACGGGTTTGGTATCAAGAGTTCTGCTTTAGTTTAGCCTTGTAGTTTTTTGTGGCGGAGTCGTCACACACTTGCTGTTCAGGTTGTTAAGCCTTTCGAATGGACTTGCTTATGTGGTTAGTGAAACCGGGAGACGGTTATAATTACTATTATAATGATGGATTAAGAGCGTTGCTTAGCTGACGTCTTGGCTGATTGACTATCATTTAAAATTTAGTGAACTAGAATGTTTGTTTAACTTTATTAGACATTAAGGAACAGTTAGCATGGTGTTGTTTTAGTTTGAGTTGAGCAGGAAAAGCTATTTTTAGGAAATATTTAGAGAATCTTCGAGAGACTCTCGTTTATTATTTTTGTTTACCGCTCCGGGGTTTAGGGAATGTTGGGTAACAGCCAGTGCTGCTGCCGCAGGAGCAGTGATGACGTGGTTTGCTTTCCATGTTGAGTTTTCATGTTTCTCTTTTCGTTTACTGGACCTCTGTTCTGCCCTACTTTGTCCATCCCTTCTTCTCTCTCCTTCCCTGGACCTCTGTACCTGCCCTGCACTCGTTTGTCCTCTCTCTCTCTCTCTCTCTTGCACCTTCTTGCTCTCTTTCTTGCTTTCTCTTGCACCTTCACTCTGTTTCTCTCACTCTTTCTTGCTTTTCTGTTTTCTGTTCCTTTTTCTTATTCTTTTCTTTTCCGTTGGCTCTCAGAGGTGCAGAATTGTCAGAGAGCCTATTTTTATCAACGTTTTCCTTTCCTTCATTTTGAGCCAGGTGACATCTTTCTGTTTTCTCTCCTTTTTTTGTTCTCTTTTTCCGTCCTGCATTTCACTCTCTTCCCATTCGTTCTTTGATCTTGCTGTGCTCCTCTGGTTGTGCGGACTGTTGCTGAATGTGCGAGAGCGAGTGAGTGTGTGTGTTCTCTCTGCTGGTGCTCATCTCTCTTCCTCTCTCCCTCTCTGTGTAATAGTGTGGTTGGGGCCCCCTGCTGTTGGTCTTTGGTACTGCAGAGATGGGTATAAACTGCATGGGTTTGGTTCTGTTGTCACTCCAGATGTACACTAGATGCACAGAACACCTCAGAAACGTCACAAAGATACATACGCACCTCACACGCTTACGCACAACATGTCTGAAATATAACAGATTCAAATGCAGTTAAATGACCAGCATATTCAACGTTCACCTGTACTGTCGGCTTCACTCTCTCTGGCCTTCTCTCTGTAGCCCAGTGCAGCCCAGGAGGACGTATGGGTGTATTTATAGAATATATTTTATCTTTTTTTTCTTGGGGCAAGCCTGGGTAAAGTCATGTGTTAAGTTTTGAGGCAGACAAGTCTAAGTCCAGGTTGAGTTATGTGTCAGTTGAGATCATGTCTAAGTCGACTCACAAGTCGGTCATGGCTTAGTAGAGTTTTGAGTCAGAGGAGGAAAAATTAGAGTCTAGTTGCAGGTCAGCTAAGTCCAAGTCATGTTGTGAACCAGTTAAGTGCGAGTTTAAGTTGAGCTGAAGTCACAGATTTAGACCCTCATCTCTGGTAGATACACAATCAAATGTTTAGGACAGTTAAACATGTATTACATTCTGAAAGCTGCCTGTATTAATTAACTACACACTTAGTAAAGAACAGAAAAATGTTTTTGTTGTTTTATATATAAACCCCTTCATATAGTCTTAATGTAAGTATTGTTTGTGTGAGATATATATGTGTGTATATATATATATATATATATATATATATATATATATATATATACACACACACACGTTTGTCTTACTATATTTGTGAGGTCTTTCATAAGTTTCTGTTGATTTTTGTATTACTGAGGCTAGGTAATACTACATCTACACTAGAGGTGTGTTTAAAAAATCAATTCTTCGATTCAAATCGATCTTCATTTGAATAATCCAATATCGATTCGTATAAACCCTTTAAAATTAGCATTCCAGACCCAGAACTTGAAAGCAGATGTCTGGCTACATTATGGATTCAGAAACCATGACTGTATATAAACATGAGTGTTCCTTGTACATTTACCACATTAGTTTTCTGAAAATCTTTTTTCATATTCAAACAAAACATATTGTAACTGAAATATCCCTAAATTAATCGATATTGGATCGAATCGGAAATCGAATTGAATTGGGACCTTGTGAATCGGGATCAGGGAAATCAGTGGGGATACCAAGCCTTAAAACTTTAACCTCAGTCTCCAGAAGACTATTCTCTGCTCTATTAGATTGTAAGAACAGCAAAATGTCCTCACTTTACCAAAATGTTCATATTGTCCTATACTTGTGAGGACATGTGGTCCTCACAAATATACCACAAGAACACACACACAAACACATATACACAAACACAGTCACTGCATTGAATTGGTTCTGTTTCTTGTGTATGTCCCCTCCCTGACGCACTTCACTGGCATCGTGTAACTGTCCTTTTGTTTTCTCTAACGTCCCCCCGCCCCCTGCCCTTCACCTCCATCACTGTGTGGTTGTGTGTTTTGTCACAAGTATTGATGAGTCTGTTCTGTTGTTGTTGTTGATGTTGTTGTTTGTTGTTGTTGTTTTTAATCCCACAGGATTGTGGGTAAATGTATGCTGCTTATGGGGTCAGCCTGTAAGAAAGGCTACAGGAATGAAAGATGTCTTTTCTCTTTTTAAATCTCTCTCTCCTCCTCTCCCTGTCAGTGGACCGTATCGTTGGGTTGGATAAGGTGGCCGGTATGTCGGAGCTGCCCGGCGCGTTTAAGACTCGTAAGGGAATGTTTAGGACTGTTGGTCAGCTCTATAAGGAGCAGCTTTCCAAACTGATGGCGACTCTTAGGAACACCAACCCCAACTTTGTGCGCTGTATCATCCCCAACCACGAGAAGAAGGTACCAGAATCCTCCTTACCAACACAAGACTTCAGCTTGCCTTTTATAGTAAATACAAAACTAAAGGTTAACCATGTTGGAAAGTATTTAACAGCCTGTAAATGTGAAGGCTAACATGTACTTACTCTGTGTGACACGCTATTTTTCAACTTAATCTCTATCTGCAGCTATTGTGACCCATCCAGCCAAAATATTGTGATGTGTTTTAAATGTTTTTACAGACTAACCTTTAATTAATTAATTAATTAATTAATTATGTTTGTATGTATCTGTCCCATTCTGAAAAAAATGAATCAGTCTGAAAACAGTCCTATGCCTCCTTAGGGGTGGGTGTGGGTTTTTTTTAAAAATATGGTTTTGTCTCTCATTCTTAGGCTGGTAAATTGGACCCTCACCTGGTTCTGGATCAGCTGAGGTGTAATGGTGTTCTGGAGGGAATCCGTATCTGCAGACAGGGTTTCCCTAACCGCATCGTCTTCCAGGAGTTCAGACAGAGGTACTTAAACTAAACCGCACCACTTCCTGTGACCTTTCATGAATTTTGCGGACAGAATGTACTTAATTTCTCAGCTGCAGTCTGGACATAGTCTTGCATAGTTCTGTCATGTTTTTCCCTCTCCAACAGTTAATAAGGGATTAGGATTTTTTTGGTTGTTGTTGTTATTTTATTGTGTTTATATAACTGAAGTTTTTTTGTTTACTGTTTCTCAGATATGAGATCCTCACTCCTAATGCCATCCCCAAGGGCTTCATGGATGGCAAACAGGCTTGTGTGTTGATGGTAAGAGTCCCCAAACACAGATTTATTTCTTGTTTTAATTATAAAAGGGACCTTTTGTATATTAAACATCAGTTCATTTGAGCAGTTCCAGTGTTATTGTATTGTACTGTATTGTATTTCCCCCACAGTATTTACTCTGTTACGAAAAAAATTAAAAACTTTGACATGAAACTAAGAAAATAAGTTATATAAAGATTGATTGTCTCATTTTCATCTTCCTGCCCGCTCTCTCCCTCAGATCAAAGCTCTGGAGCTGGACCCTAACCTGTACAGGATTGGACAGAGTAAGGTGTTCTTCCGGGCCGGAGTTCTGGCCCACCTGGAGGAGGAGCGGGACATGAAGATAACTGACGTCATCATCAGTTTCCAGGCCTGGTGCCGCGGCTATGTGGCCCGCAAGTGAGTGCAGTGACGTCATCAGTCATATCAATGAAAGCATAAAAAATAATTCCTAAACGATTACAATGGTACTAAACACTTTGAGGTATATGGTTTTATATATATATATATATAACATTCCCAGTTTTTGTCTAAATCACACAATGTAAGTAAATGTTCAGCTGATTTGCACCTAGGCTGCACCTGAACGTGTCCATTCATACAGAGACACCCCTTGCTGCATATCTCGAACTCTGTGTCATTGTGTACCATCAGGGCGTTCGCTAAGAGGCAGCAGCAGCTGACAGCCATGAAGGTGATCCAGAGGAACTGCGCCGCTTACCTCAAACTCAGAAACTGGCAGTGGTGGAGACTCTTTACAAAGGTGAGGCCTCTAATGCACTCACTCACTCTCTAGCCTAAAGAAGAAAAAGCACTGGCACACGCAGCCGCTTCAACAGCCGTTAGTGTTATGGGGATAGTTAAGGCAGACGGGTTACCGAATCCTTAGCTTTAAGAAACTCGATTTTTTTTTTAAAATATATTATTTAGTTATTTATTTTTTGGTCATGTGGCTCAAGAAACGGAATAAACTCATTCTAGTCTCTCGCTTAAACAATTTGATCATAAACTGTTGATTAAAACAGTGTTGCCAGGGATGTCCCCTGACGTCTGTTTCACCCTCCTGTGCTGCAGGTGAAGCCTCTGCTCCAGGTGAGCCGGCAAGAGGAGGAGATGCAGGCCAAAGACGAGGAGCTCACCAAAGTCAAAGAGAAACAGCTGCAAGCCGAGAAACAGCTGGAAGAGATGGATGTGAAACAAAAGCAGGTAAAGAACGTGCACGGTGTCAGGCATATAGACAATTCAACAAGACATGGTGTGAGAAAAAGAGACTCAAAGTGCCTCAAAGTGCTTACAATCAAATCATAAAATGAAAAACAAACAAAAAGAAACTTAATAAAAAAGAGAAATGTGTAGATCAAGGCAGTCCATTAGCATAGTCATATATTTACACTACCGTTCAAAAGTTTAGGATCACTTTAGAATTTCATTTCATTCAATTCACAAACAATATTGTCCATTTTACAATGTAAGTGTATCAGATGATTTTTAAAGAATAAAGTTGTTTGTATTAAAGTCTATGTTTGTATAGAGGCTTATTCTGCATATAGTCCTATTATCAGCAATTCTCAGTCTAAATCTCCTGGTACGGCCACCAATCCAAGTTAAGGATGTTATTGGACTAATTGGTTGTTAGGACACTCTTGCTCAATTGTGATGCACAGCTGAAAAACATTCTACTAATAAGTGAGTATAAAAGAGAACAACATTCTAGGTTAGTTTAGTATCTGAAGTATCAGCAGTTGATGGCTTGCTGACCGACTCAAAATGACCAGAAAGAAACAACTTTCTTTAGAGACCCGTCAGTCCATTGATGTGTTAAGGAAGGAAGATACTCAATTGAAATACTAGAACATTTCACTGTGATCCCAAACTTTTGCGCGGTAGTGTTTGTGTGTCTGCACTTTATCTTAACTGACTTTGCAGCCAACTCTGACTGTCCTTTAACTGGCTTATGGTTCTCATCTCCACTGGTGCTCTCCGTGCGCAGCTGAATGCAGAGAAGCTGGCACTGCAGGAGCAACTGCAGGCCGAGATGGACCTGTGTGCTGAGGCAGATGAGATGAGGAACCGACTGGTGGCGAAAAAGCAGGAGCTGGAAGAGATCCTCCATGACCTTGAGGCTCGAGTAGAGGAAGAGGAGGAGAGAGCCAATCACCTCATGACAGAGAAGAAGAAGATGCAACAAAATATCACGGTACAGCCGGCTGTGTTCTGTATGGAGGTTATTCAGTATAGTGTCAATGCAAATCATTGTAGTAGATCTAGTTTAGGTCTTGCAAAATTTAATTCTAATAAAAACACTTCAGAGACTTTTTATTTTTCTCACCAAACATTCCTTTCACCATTTTTTCCTTTCGTCTGATAGGATCTGGAGCAGCAGCTGGACGAGGAGGAAGCAGCCCGTCAAAAACTGCAGCTTGAACGTGTCACTATGGAGGCAAAACTGAAGAAAGTGGAGGAGGATGTCATGGTGCTGGATGACCAAAACAACAAACTGTCTAAGGTCAGTTATGGTGTGGTCCAGCAGAACCTGTATTATTGGAGAGAGTTGTTATTATTTTTATTATTTATTATTATTTGGATGGTCAAAGCTGTCCAATATTCTAATAATGAAACGCTAATTATCAACATAAACAATAAACACAGGGTGTTCGTAGACACCTTTTCATCCAACATTTCTTCTAAACTTAAGAATATTAGTAGGAAGTTTGTCCCATGTTTGTTGCTGTAACAGATTCTACCCTAGATGTTGGAACAGATCAGTTGCTAATTAGTTCTGGATCACTCAAACTCTTTCCAGAGGCATTGGATGGAGTCCATTACCCCAGATTACTCAGTTCCACTGCACCCCTCTAGCAAGGGCACAGCATTGGACCTTGTAATCTTAGGCTCATATGCAACTGCTCCAGTTGAACTTTCTTTTTATGGAGCTATACAAGCTGCCCATGCATAATGCCCTGCTCACAGTATTTCAGTTACCTTGTAATCTATCCAGCCTCTGTTAAAACCAGCATTGCACCAAGCTCTGTTTGCTATGATCGGGTTGTTCGTGCTAATGCTATGCTTTTCCTAAGCAACTGAAAAAGTCTCGGTTGCTGCTGTTTGGAGGCAGATGTGTAAAATGGAAGTTGTTTTGTTTTAACAGGAGAAGAAGCTCTTGGAAGAAAGAATCGGCGAGTTCACAACCAACCTTGCCGAGGAGGAGGAGAAATCCAAGAGTCTACAGAAGCTGAAGAACAAACACGAGGCCATGATCACCGATCTGGAGGGTAGGCCTTTGCAGCTATGGACCCTCACTTGCTAACGTCCGCCTGGTTTGGGGGTTGGTCTGAGTCCAGTATTTGCCCTCTACTTCCTGAGGAACATAATCACATACAGTACTGTGCAGAAGTCTTAGGCACATGTGAGATAATTAGCTTTTTGAGTATATGTTCATTGCTCAGGAAAAAAAAGCGTTGGTTTAATAAATGCTAATGTTTTTCTTTAACCATTTCCAAATTTCTCCTCGCGCACACTGTGGTGTTTGTAGTTATTATATCTTAACTGGCTAAATCAAAACTTCAAAAAAGGTGACGAGTGAGAATCTACAATGAAAACAGTTCACACCTCCATACAAAGAAAAGATGGCAGCACTAAGATAAAACAAGCTTCAACTCTCTAGATATCAAGAAACTAGTGTACTGTCACAAAGAAATGATGAATAATTAAACATGACTTAACGCAAATTAGCTTGCAGTTTTGTAAATCTAAATATTTCATCAGAATTTCATAATCCTACATAATCCTGCAGGACCCCTTTCATTGTCTACTGTGAAATCTGTCATGCTAATGAAATATTTCTGTAAGATTGTTGTATAAATAGTTTAATTGTCTGCCTGGATCTGATCTTTTTAAAAATGACTAGTAATCATTTCAGTGTTTGTTTATTAATTTGGAACTTTGCTAAATAAACGTCTTGAACAGGTTTTTTTTCTAACATTTCAAAAATCAGTGCAGTTAAATCTGGTGAACTAATCTGAATAATCACAATGAATTTTTACAACAAATCAACGTTGGCATGTTTAGCATATGGTAGAGTGGTCATTACTACCTTATTCATTACATTCTTAGCTTATTTACTTCTTTGTGAAGTGAACTGACCTTTGCGTTTGCACACCAGACCGTCTGCGGCGGGAGGAGAAGATGCGTCAGGAGCTGGAGAAGAACCGCAGGAAGCTGGAGGGTGACTCCACAGAGCTGCACGACCAGATCGCTGAGCTGCAGGCCCAAATCGCTGAGCTTCGCGCTCAGCTGGCCAAGAAGGAGGAGGAGCTCCAGGAAGCGCTGGCCAGGTGTGGATCACAGTTACTAAAACTTCTCCATGTTAAGAGTAGTTCATCAGAAATGATCATATAAAAGCTATTAGCAACCTTTCAGCAGCATCTCAGTGTTTTTTCTCGTGCCTTCTTTATTAGTAAGAACCTTTTGATCTTTTAGATTCATCTATAATTCTTGAGTCCTGCAACGAGCCACGTTCCATCATGGCAGAAATCATCAACAATTAAAGTTAATGTATGTTACTGCTATGCTGTGTATATTATTACTATGCTAGATAGTAAACTTCTGCTAAAACTTTTGTCAGGATTGAGGAGGAAGCAGCGCAAAAGAATCTGGCCCAGAAGAAGATCCGTGAGCTGGAGGCACAGTTGAGTGAGCTGCAGGAGGATCTGGAGCTGGAGCGAGCTGCTCGCACTAAAGCAGAGAAACACAGACGTGACCTGGGAGAAGAGCTGGAGGCACTGAAGACTGAGCTGGAGGACACACTGGACTCCACCGCTGCCCAGCAGGAACTCCGGTAATTCAGTACAACTAAAGTGGTTCTCCAGTGTTACGAGAAAGTGAAAATACATTAACACACTACAGAGAGCACATTTAACGTACTGGAATGTAATAAAACATTTAAATGTGGCCTTTGCAAACATTATATCACATATAAACATTTTTTATGTTTAATTTTCCATGATATTGAAGTCAGTAAATATAAATATATCAGTAAATATATATATATATATATATATATATATATATATATATATATATATATATATATATATATATATATATATATATATATATATATATATATATAATATAAGTCAGTAAATATATATATATATAATTTAAGAAACTGCATGTTTCCTGTAGATGTTTTAACTTTAACAATACCTGTGATTTGATCAAACCTTTGCGTTTGGTGGTATTTGACAGTTCAATAATCCTAATTTTCTGCTTCTCCTAAGTAAATCAATCAGCCACGACATGCCTCTTTGCAGACCCAAAATAATATATTGCATTGTAACAATAAAAATGGTAAAAAATAAATCCGTTAGTTTGCATATGATTTGAATTAGAGTTTTTATTAGTAGAAAAACAAAACAAGTAACCTTTACGCTCTTGGCTGATTGGCTACATTTAAAGTCGTGGGGCCAGAAGTGGCTGAACTGTAACATAAATAGGTTTAGAGCAGGCAGGTGATAGCTTAGCGTCAGCGGAATCAGATCTGAAATGAAGGTCCAGGAGCTCGTATGCGTTTTCAGCTAATTATCATGACCTTAGAGATGAACAAGTCTTTGTGTAACAGGACAAAGCGCGAGACGGAGGTGACTCAGCTGAAGAAGACTTTGGAGGACGAAGCTAAAGTACATGAGCAGGTGGTGGTGGAGATGAGGCAGAAACACAGTCAGGCATTCGACGAGCTCAATGAGCAACTGGAACAGGCCAAGAGGGTGAGAGAGATTTGTCAATGCTTGTTGGTGATTTGCTGAAACCGACTTGCTTTGTGTTTTCCATTTATTGTTCCTAACACACAAATATCAACGAGTGTATTCGCTGTTGCATCACAGCCCACACACGTTCACAGTAGCTCTAACCCAAGTGCACTCTGTCCGTCCCTACAGAATAAGGCATCTGTGGATAAGGCCAAGCAGGCTCTGGAGTCGGAGCGGAACGAGCTGCAGATCGAGCTGCAGACGCTGATGCAGGGGAAGGGCGACTCTGAGCACCGCAGAAAGAAAGCCGAGGCTCATGTGCAGGAGCTGCAGGTCAAATTTGCAGAGAGCGAGAAGCAGAGGGCTGAGCTGGCCGAAAAATTGACTAAGGTTCAGGTGCGTAACTCCGGTCGGCGCACAGATGCACTCCGGTCTGCACAGACATGGATCAGGACATCATCTTAGGTGTTGACGTAGAGCACCATGACAGTACGCACAGACCGACGCCCTCAACAAAACACAATTCTAAATAGTTCTGCGTTTATAAAATCTTCCTCATAATGTCATGACTGTGTGTAGACACACAAGGTTAATCCAGTTAGTCTCCTATGTGGCCACAGCCTTTTTAACTGAGTAAGACAAAAGCTAGTAGTTATAATCAGCATTGTAACGCAGCCCAAAAGGATAGTTTCTTAGAGCAGACCTTAAGAAACCCCTGTTAAGGGGATCAGCCCTCGATTACATGAATCTGATGTGGGCAGCGTTGAATATCCATCAGTATTTCCTAAATTTAGTCGTTAAAATGTTTTAAATGTTTTTTAAAAAATCACACCTTTCCCACTTGTATGCAACCATACGCTTCTGTGGGGAAACAGAGTTTTGTTTCTTGAGATAAATACTTGTTTGTCAACTACTTGCATATAGACCACAGCCGTACCTGATTTGAGACAATGAATGGTTTCAACTCCAGATGAAACTGCTTCAACTAGGGATTAGTAATGTTTTTCCTTTCCTGTAGTTACTCAGTTAAGGTTTTTTGGTTTTATTTATTTGTTTGTTTATTTATTTATTCATTTATGTATTTATTTTGCATTGTTCCATCTTATATTCCAAAATGGACAACTTGTTGCTGATGTTTTGTTTGCTCCTCCCGTAGACGGAGCTGGATAACGTGAACAGTTTGTTGAGTGATGCAGAGGGGAAGTCCATCAAAGCAACCAAAGACTGCTCAGCCGTGGAGTCCCAGCTGCAGGACGTCCAGGTAGGGTCGCAACAGTAAAACCCAGCACTTCATTCTGAAATGCTTATAGTGAATGAAAGCTTATAGCTTCTGTTAGCATTAGCATTGTAGCAGGAGAGAGATTCCTCACGTCTTAATTTCTCCTTCCCTGTGGTGCTGTGTAGGAGCTGCTTCAAGAGGAGACTCGTCAGAAGTTGTCTTTGGGCACGCGTATGCGGCAGCTGGAGGATGAGAAGAACAGCCTGAAAGAACAGCTGGAGGAGGAAGAGGAGGCTAAGAAGAACGTAGATAAACAGCTACAGGCTGTGCAGGCTCAGGTATACATGCATAAACCTACGATCAGTTAGAAGTGCAGGTGGTTTCTGTTGTTACGCAGTTATAACAATTGTAACTTTTATGATTGGGATTGAAACGTCACAGAAAGCAGTTTCAGATGTTTGTTTGATTCAGTATTTCGATAATATGCTATAACTCCCTCTTTCTAGCTGGGTGAGCTGCGCAAGAAGATGGAGGCAGAGGCAGGCTCTTTGGAGAACGCAGAGGAATGTAAGAAGCGTGTGCAGCGCGACCTGGAAGCCGTCAGCCAGCGACTGGAAGAGAGAAACCTGGCCTTCGACAAGCTGGACAAAACCAAGACTCGTTTGCAGCAGGAGCTGGACGACCTGCTGGTGGACCAGGATCACCTGCGTCAGATCGTATCCAACTTGGAGAAGAAACAGAAGAAGTTCGACCAGGTTTGTGTGATTCTCAGCCGATTCTGCTTCTTCTTTCATTGATCTACAACATTATTCAGAGGCAGGTTTTACTCCTAATCCATCCTGGTGGGTGGGTGTGCGTGCCAGGTGGCTAAAGCCCAAATATCAGGGCCTTTTTGGATCTTTTGCTTCCTCAATATATGAATATATGATGGTCATGTGTATGAATCAGGCTTACTCATGAAATGCCCCAGATGCTCTCTAGACGTAGAAGTTTGGAATCCAAATATTGGAGAATATTTCTAGAGAAGTTTGTGTAGAGATTTCTGTCAGAATCAAAACATCAAATTGTGGTTATAAAGATTAGTGAGAAAGTAAATTGTTAACGTTACTGCACATGTATATCGTTGAGAATCAGGGAAGGTTAAGGTAGATTCATGTTTTCTCTTTGTCTGTGAGTAGATGTTGGCAGAGGAGAAGTCTATCTCAGCTCGTTATGCAGAGGAGCGTGACCGGGCCGAGGCAGAGGCTCGGGAGAAGGAGACAAGGGCACTGGCTCTGACCCGCGAGCTTGAGACCATCTCTGACATGAAAGACGAGCTGGACCGAGCAAACAAGCTGCTCCGGGCTGAGATGGAGGATCTGGTCTCCTCCAAGGACGACGTTGGAAAGAGCGTAAGACTTGTTTTCTACATGCTGATTGGCTAATTGACGGGGAGAATAGAAGATGGCATAATTAGGATTTTCATGTCAAGTCCTTTTAACTCAAGTCCTTTTGTCTCCGGTGTCTTTACTCTGCTCCTGCTCTCCTTTTATTCTTTTGTTTGTTTGCTGCCCACTCTCTCAGGTGCATGAGCTTGAGAAGTCAAAGCGTGGGATGGAGCAGCAGCTGGAGGAGATGCGCACACAGCTGGAGGAGCTGGAGGACGAGCTGCAAGCCACGGAGGACGCCAAGCTGAGGCTGGAGGTCAACATGCAGGCCATGAAGGCACAGTACGAGCGCGACCTGGCAGGCAGGGACGAGATGGGAGAGGAGAAGAAGAGGCAGCTCGTCAAACAGGTACACAAGTGGAATCATGGAATTTTTTTTGTTTTGGTAAATGCAATAAACCGACTAGGCCTCTGACAGTCTTCTGAAAGAAGGAGCTGGAGATCAAGATGTCTCATTTGAGCTGCAGGAGATCTGCGTAGTTGCTTTGTAGGCCACTGGTGCTGAAACTGTGTGAAGTGCATTTTGGGTGACGGAGTCTTTGCTGTCAGGTACGGGAGATGGAGATGGAGCTGGAGGACGAGAGGAAGCAGCGCTCCGTAGCCGTGGCAGCCCGTAAGAAGATGGAGCTTGACCTGAAGGAGCTAGAGGCGGCCATCGACCAGGCCAACAAGAACCGTGACGAGGCCCTCAAACAGCTCAAGAAACTTCAGGTGCTCTTTTACCACATAATGCTGCAGATCTGAAGTTCACTGCCTGGTTTGTAGGGACGTTTCCTCTTTCAGAACAATCCATGTGAACAGCTGGGGTGTGTGTGTGTTTGTAGGCTCAGATGAAGGACCTGCTGCGGGAGCTGGACGAGACGCGTCTCTCCAGGGAGGAGATTCTGGCCCAGAGCAAAGAGAACGAGAAGAAGGTCAAGAGCATGGAGGCAGACATGATCCAAATGCAAGAGGTACTGAATATTTAATATGCACAAGTACTCATCACCCTCTTTCCTGTCCATTTGTGTGTCTCTCTCTCTCTTTCTCTTTCTCTCTCTCCATTTGCCTCTATCTTGATCTTTTGTGATATTTATCTTACTCTCTAACTCACCCAGCTTCTATCTCTCTCTCTTACTCTCATCCTTCCTTCTATCCCTCTCTATCCTACCTTCCACCCCCTTTCTCTCTTTGAACTGTTTAACTGCATTCTTCTCATCTCACTGTCTCTATAGAAGCTACACATCTTCACTGTGTGTGTTTGTATGTTCGTATAGGAACTGGCTGCAGCAGAGCGTATGAAGAGACAGGCTCAGCAAGAAAGGGATGAACTTCAGGACGAAATCAACAACCAGGCCAGCAAGACGTAAGAACACACACATTATACCTCCGCTGATAACATAAACAAGCCCATGCACACACATTGTACCTCCACTGATAAGCTGAACTACACACGTCAAGAACGCCCAAAACCACATACAGTGTATCCTTACATGTATTTGTGTGGCATGCTACTAAGTACTCAGGACTTTAGAGAGCAGTGTTTTGTTCAAGGTGATTCTAAGTCCTCTCACTTTGTGTGTTTTGCTCCCTGTTATAGAGCTCTAGCTGTGGAGGAGAAACGTCGTCTGGAGGCGAGAATCGCTCAGTTGGAGGAGGAGCTGGAGGAGGAACAGGGCAACACAGAGCTAGTGAACGACCGTCTGAAGAGGTCCCTGCTGCAGGTAAGAAATAAACACACCATGCAGCCACGCTGCTAATAAGCTGGTAATTCAGAAAGTGTGTTCCTTGGTTTTGTGTGTCTGTAGATTCTTTATTGTCTGTCTGCTTCTGTCTGTCACAGACGGATCAGATCAATGTGGAGCTGACCGCAGAGCGCAGCACTTCCCAACGCTTGGAGGGTGCGCGCTCACAATTCGAGCGGCAGAACAAGGAGCTGAAACTCAAACTGACCGAGATGGAGGGAACAGTGAAAAGCAAATACAAGGCCACCATCACTGCTCTGGAGGCCAAAATCGCACAGCTCGAAGAGCAGCTGGATGTTGAGACCAGGTCAGATCACTGCAGTGTCTGAAAGATAGTGGTACCGGATCAACACTGCTCAGACAAATTCTGTTTGGCTATTTGGTTCCTGTAGTAATGTTAGTGGGTTTAAATCGTATAGCAGTATGCAGTTCTTAATGAATTGTAATAACATTTTGTTGGTACAACAACTTGAGGCTAGTATTTACAGGACCACACAGTGAAAGTAAGAAACAGCAAATTACCCCAAAATTACAGTGCAACCAATTACAGTGCTCGGTGACAAGTAATTGTGTGTTTCGTGTTTAGAGAGAGGCAGACAGCATCCAAACTGGTGCGTCGTACGGAGAAGAAGTTGAAGGAGGTCATTCTGCAAGTGGACGACGAGAGACGCAACTCTGAACAGTACAAAGACCAGGTCAGCGCCTGTACATCACTGATATAGTACATTACAATACAGACCCTGGACATTACTGTACATCACTGATATAGTACATTACAATACAGACCCTGGACATTACTGTCCATCACTGATATAGAACATTACAATACAGACCCTGGACATTACTGTCCATCACTGATATAGAACATTACAATACAGACCCTGGATATTACTGTCCATCACTGATATAGAACATTACAATACAGACCCTGGACATTACTGTCCATCACTGATATAGAACATTACAATACAGACCCTGGACATTACTGTCCATCACTGATATAAAACATTACAATACAGACCCTGGACATTACTGTCCATCACTGATATAGAACATTACAATACAGACCCTGGACATTACTGTACATCACTGATATAGAACATTACAATACAGACCCTGGACATTACTGTACATCACTGATATAGAACATTACAATACAGACCCTGGACATTACTGTCCATCACTGATATAGAACATTACAATACAGACCCTGGACATTACTGTACATCACTGATATAGAACACTATAATACAGACCCTGGACATTACTGTACATCACTGATATAGAACACTATAATACAGACCCTGGACATTACTGTACATCACTGATATAGAACATTACAATACAGACCCTGGACATTACTGTACATCCCTGATATACTGCATTACAATACAGACCCTGGACATTACTGTACATCACTGATATAGAACATTACAATACAGACCCTGGACATTACTGTACATCGCTGATATAGTACATTACAATACAGACCCTGGACATTACTGTACATCGCTGATATAGTACATTACAATACAGACCCTGGACATTACTGTACATCCCTGAAATACTACATTATAATGCTGTTCATTTGCTGTACATTATAAGAATACAAAGAACAGATTGGACCCTTTACTTCGTTGTACATTACAATGCAGTACAGTACCACTAATACACTACCACTACATTGTCCATCTAGTGTCATGCCTGATTCTTGTAAGAGCTGAACCAGGTGTGTTAGAGCAGAGAAAACGGAGCAGAGCAGTGGGTAACCAGGACATGAGTTGAGAACCCTGTTCTGTCGGCTTGTTTAAATGCCAGTGATTATGAAATGCAGTGCTCTAAGATGGGTTCATGCTTCAATGTGTCCCACATTCGCAACACTTTTATTTTCCTGAAGTGGCACATTTCAGTGAAACCAAGTCACAGCAGCTCAACACTCCTATACATTGCTGTTACGGTGAGCAGGCCAGGTAAGAGCCTGCATGTAACTGATTGTTGTGTGGGTGTTTGGTCGTGCAGTCAGAGAAGCTGAACAGCCGTATGAAGCAACTGAAGAGACAGCTGGAGGAGGCCGAGGAGGAGGCGCAGAGAGCTAACGCTAACCGCAGAAAACTGCAGCGTGAACTGGAGGACGCCACCGAGTCTGCCGACGCCATGAACCGTGAAGTGTCCTCACTGAAGAATAAACTCAGGTAATGGAAACTAAAGCCACAAAGTTTTACTTCCGCACCATGCTCCCTAAAGAGTCAGCTACCGAGCACTGCGACTTGAAGCCCAGCATCCTGCTCATCTGCTTTACCACAGCTTTTAACAGCCAGTTGCTGTTTCCAGTTACCAGAATACAAAACACGAAGCTCCAAGTACCAATTTTTTAATCTCAATAACAGCTACAGTGTATATCAGCTTATTCACAACTGGACAAAACCGGTGATAATTTGTTGGGGAAAGAAAGCTGAGAGAACTAGAGGACTACTTTTATTTTAAATGTTAAATACTTAAAATTAGGAAAATATATATATAGATTTTAATGGTTTCCCAAATGCATTTAAAGCTGAATTCCAATGTGCTTCTGCTATACTGCCGGAAACATCTTGTGTTTTTAGTACGTGAAACATGCGGATGTAGCTTTAGAACTATATCTAGCAGTCTGAAACCTAAGTTAGCACCTATGGTGCCTTAGTGCAGCTAGAAATCTCAAATGCATGTGTTTGCAATGACAACGTTTTAACAACAAAAGATAACTTAATTACTCAGTACCGTGTTTCATGTCCATTAAAGAATTTTCTGAAGTGCTTTGAATTTGAGTGATTTACTGTAGATCTGCTCATGCTTAACTTTTCTGAATGCGTTCTGCTGGAGAGCGAAATGATTTATGTATGAGATTTTGACTCTTCATAGTAAAGCAGACTTGCAGTACATGGATAGTGGACGTATTTAATCTCAATTTTTTTGCCCTACATTTGTTCAAGGGCTGAAATTCAACTACAAGCGTTTAGTGTAAAGACTAGAACACATCACTTAATTCACTATGCCTGCTTTTTTTTTTTTTTTTTTTTTATTTTAGGCGTGGCGATTTGCCCTTCACCATGCGCCGCATTGTCAGCCGCAGCGGTGTGGACAGCGACGAAGAGAGCGAGGCCAAGAGCGAGACCCCTGAACCCAAACCAGAGTGAACAAACGATCATGGTGCCACCTTTTGGCTGCAGTGCTGAATTGCAGCTGTCCTTTTCTTACATGCGCACACACACACACACACACACACACATACATGCGCACACACACAATTGGACCACACTGTCCACTGGAACTCGGATACACATATAATTTGTTAGTGCCATAGAAAATTCTCTCTCTCACTCACACACACGCACATACACACCACACATGAACACACATGCGTTCTGTTGACAATCAACACTTCCAACACAGTTATTCGTCACTCAGCCAAGGACCAAATTTTGTCTTTTCGTGTTTGTTCTCTGGGATTTAAAAGATACTGAATGATATTTTTGTAAGGAGACGTTCTGGTTCTCGTAGGCTCGTTTTTGGATCTATTTTTCTAATTGAATTAAAGGAAGTGCAGAAGTGCGTGAGCGATCTGAAACTGTCGTTAAAAGTGAAGAACCGAAACTGTTGGAAGGGGACCAAAATGGCAAAGCTCTCTATAGAAGTGTATTTTATTCTGACGTTTTTATAAAAGGTATAAGGATGAAAAGTATACTACCCAGTTATGATAACTGCTGCATTCTCTCTCCTTATCTATCTCTATCTCTCTCTCTCGCCTGTGTTGGTTAATTAGAGGCACTTGTACTGTATAAAAGTAGCATCTTCCACTTTTTGCGCTTTTCGGGCTTTGATGAAACTGTAACCCGTACTTCATTTAACTCAAACGTGCACAGGAAATATTAGCGACGTGCACCGTAACATGAATAGGATTACATATGTCTCCACACTGAGCGATACAACAGATCGGATTGAAAAGAATAGAAGGAGTAAGGAAACAAGTCGGGCGATGCGCGAGCTCATAGACACAGCACTATGCACTATAGCCTTAAAGTCAGATGCATTCTATTACGACTGTTTCGATCCTCCGTTTTGTTTTGTTTTTGTTTTTTTCTATGTAATTTTGACGTTTCCTACAGTCTCTACTGAAGTGCAGGGAAAAGCCGGGGTGGTGGGGTAGATTTATTCTCTCACAGCACACTGTTATCTGCTTTTCTCGCTCACACTGCTGGGAAGTGAGAGGAATTTATTCTAATGTTGACGTATGAACAGCTAATGAGTACTCTCCATACATAACGACACATAAAAAAAGAGAATGCACAAAAACAAAATCTTAATTTTGTACTGTTGGTTTTTTTCTGCAACTCTAAATTGATATCCAGAGAGACGAGTTGAAAACTGTTGGTATTATGCAAATAAACATGGCTTTCTAAAACGGCTACAGCAAGATTTCCGCCTCTTGTTTTCCCACACTCACTCGTTCATTGTGCAGAGCTGCTCTGAAAGCGTTTGGTTAGGTTTTGGTATGAAACAGACTGGAGAAGAGAAATTTTATTTAAAGCTGGCTTTCACAGTTAACAACATTTTAACACTGTAGTCATTTAGCAATGCAAGGAAGATGTAACAACAGAAGTGATTTACATTCTGTGTCTACAGATTAAAGTCTGACCTTATTCTTTTATCATTTGTTTCAATGTCAAAGAGCAAATATTTATGAGATGACATTTTAGGACATACACGCACACACAAATGTAACTAAACTTAGAAAATTATGTACATTTATCACATTTGTCTGTGGAAAAAGCTGTTTTTGGGGTTAATAGGTTACGTTATACAGCACTATCTGGCTAGCTTTCTAATCTTTAGACTCATGTGACCTGTAGTGATGGCAGCCTAAACCTCTTTCTCCTATATGATTACTTCTCTGCCCCTATATAACATGTTTCTCTTAATGTTATGTAGCAGACTGGTTCACCCAGTTGTTCCATCCTATCCTACCTCCTGAAGAACTGTACCACCATTAATCTGAAAATGTGCCCAGTTTCCCAAGTGTTTGGTGGAAAGAGTGACTTGTTGATCTCAGTGAATGTGCGTAAGAGCGAATTACCAGACCAAAAAAGAGCATCTCCAGAAGAACAACTGTTAAACGTTTTGTTGCCACTGAAGTGAGCATCAGCACCACTATAGCAAGTGAGTAGTCAAAAAATTGGACCCTCTGAAAACCAGGGGCTATGGATACAACCGTACATGCAAATGGTGCAACCTGAGCACAGAGCATTATCAGCCTATCTGGGGTCATTTATTGTTCTCCCATTTTGTCCTGCTACTCTAAAGTGTTTCTCCTTCTCACACAGCACTGAAGCCTGATACGTTTAAAGGGGAATTCCACTTCCATCAGATTTTCTGCATAATTCCGTCTTCAGGGTGTAAACAGGTCATTCTGATTGAAATGCTTCTTTCTAGGGAAGCATTTCAAGTTCTTCACAGATAGAAGCATTAACTAATTCCCTCAGATGTGAAGAGCTTCCTCACAAAAAGACCAAGTCTATCAAACTAAATGGTTCTGTTTATGTTTTGTTTTAAGAAGATGATGTGGACATTATGGATATTAATTAAAATGGCTATGTTTGCAGGCCCTGGTTCCCATCACCACCACCATCAGAAAATCTGTGCAGGTTTCTCTGCCAAACAGCATTTTGTCTCAGGGTGATCTAAATAACTGTCTGTCTTAACCACTGAATGTTTCAGAACATTTGAAAAAAAATGGCAGCATTTTTCTTTCATGCTCAAAGGGAGAATTGTCCAGAACATTCCTTCAGCTTCACGTTTAGTTTGACTTATCTGGTAAAGAGAAATGCCACCAATTCTTAAAAATAAAAAAAAATTAAAAAAATCTGCATAACTAAATGGTTTGCAGGTCAACTAAGTTATTCTGAGTGGTTTGGTGTGAAATGCTGTGTTCTTGAGAAAGAGTGTAAATAGTTTACAGTGGTGGTGGTAGGAGCCAGACGTCTTGGGACTTTAACCCCTCTAAAAACTTCCTTACAGAAAGTTACTACATGTAATATTTATGGATTCACAGTTTGAATCTGTTTAGTGTAATCTATTCACAGTAGATGGATGTATAAAGAGGGTCTAAGGCTTAATAGTCCTCAAGAAAACTGTTTTCTACAGATTTCCTGCTATTTTACCCACATCAACATTACATATAAAATTCTGAAGATGTGTTAACTGGTGGTTCTGGATAATAGATAAAAAATTGCTGTATTTGTGTTGTAGACATTGGAAATATGTAAAAATATCAGTAAGTTTATCTGCAATTAGCCATTTTACATCAAACCATTCTGAATGACTTTGTTTATTGGTAGACGTATTACTACTAACATCGCCTATCAACTAACATGCAGCAATAAAACGATGACAGATGATTATTAATGTATAAAGACAACTCTATACTATATTTTACTACCACAGCTACTCTTTCACTGTCTGTCTGGCTTTGACAATTATATAGAATTCAGGTAAATACTGCTCAGTGAACTGAACTCTGCAGTAACCGAATTCGCCGCCAGATGGCGCGTTGTTGGCTCTGAACTGGACTGGATCGGCTTAAACCGGTTCGGAGCGGATCTGCTGCTTGTCAGCGTCTTATATTCACTAAGTGAAATCTCAATGTGGCGACAGACACCAGATTTTATCCAGAAAACTGATTAAACAAACGCCTAATGCGCTTCACTAAGCTGTAATTCGTTAGTAGGTATGCTGTAGTTTGAAAATCCTCTGACAAGGTTGGAGAAGCAACTTCTTTTTCATTACTTGTAAAAGTGAGAACAGATACATTTATTATTTTATTTTTTAAGATATAAAATATAAATATAACATTGCTAACGAGTTTTCCTTTGAACCCAATCCGCTGTCTTTGTGCTGGTCGGACGTTTCAGACGCATATCAGTTGTTGACAGACGCATGTGGCACCTCTACGCAGCTGCCTTTCAAAGAGCCAATCACGACGCGAGACATCCGACCAGGAGCCGCGTCAGCCAATCAGAGTAGGCCTCGGCCGGTCGCTCCTCCGTCCACGCTTTTAAAGGAGGGAGAGAGAAGCGAAGACTGGAGGTGCTGCTGTCCGAAAATCGGAGATTTGACCGCCATCTGCGATTAGAACTTTTACCACCTTTATTAGCAGCTCAGAGAGAAGCACACGCAGTTCAGAAACCGCTGGTGGAGCTCCGCGTGTTCTCTAGCATTGTACATCCTCAGAGAGGTGAGTGTCCAGCATCACTACACACCAGATCAGACCAGGGGAAAATATACTATATCATATTTAATAGATAATAGATATCCTGAGTCAGGTTTCACTTTAAACTTACGTCCTTATGTTATCTTAAGCTTAGCTTGGGCTTCAGTAATCAGTCACCACTGGTAATGCAGTGCAGTCCAAGTCTAGTTTATTTCATGTACAAGAGATCTGGTACACATTTTTCTTGCTTTCCTGCTCTACCACTCCATCAACACATCACCCCATTAACAGGCACTTTATATCTGTGTTAGACTGCAAGGCTGCTGCTGCTGCACTGGAATCCTCTCCATATCAGAGTGGTTAAGCAATTGAATATGTAACTACTTCTCAGAGGGAGAAACTTGCTCAGTAATCCGTTTACTAGTGGAGTATTTCTCAACTCCAGGGTTGTAGTCCAGCCTGCTTAGAGCCTTAGTATTTCATTCCAACAAATCTGCCTCAAATCATGTGTATAAATATTTAGGTGTCATAATCATGTACATGAAACATTCATATAGTTTGGTAGGTCACCTGGTGAAGCCAAACATAAAGCTATGCAAGTATTACTGGTTCAAGAGGCAAAAAAACCCCCCACTAATATATGGTATGCATGCACTGCTGCGTGTCATTACACATTCCCATCAGAGGGGTCTCCAAAGCCCCAAAGCTTACATAGTGTTGCTTTAAATGATTAAATTGACATATTTTTGTTTATTTCTTACCATAATTAAACCAACATATCCATCTCTTAATAGCATTTTTTTGCTTTGTAATTTTTTAAATAAAAGTGTTCAAGTCACTTTTAACTGTTAAATCTTTTTACTTCAGTGTCATTATTGTTTACTTTAATGAAGTAAATCAAGAGTCTAAAAAGAAGAAAATATATATAGCTATAGTTTGTAGCAATATAGTGTGTAGGATAAATCAATTTTAGTAATTGGATTTAGAAGATTTAGTCTCACAACAATATACAGATTATTTATTACAGATTATTTTACATCATTAACCAATTTGGGTTTATCTTTAACTAATAAATATATGGATTAAATATAAAGATTTTAATAAATGAACAAAGTTGTTTAGTTATTTAAACAAATCTGTGTGGACTTGTATTTTTTTAATCCAACAAATGTTTTTAACATGTTTAACATGTTTTTGTCACACAAACCAATATAATCATACATATTTCAGCCTTCAACAGTTTACCACCAGCCATTCACAATGAAGTCATAAGGAGTGTTTAGCAAATATGTTACAATTCAGTGCATCTCATCAGAACTGGGGTACTGTAGGTAAATTATAGGAGATAAAGAGAGGTTGTAAAATGTATTTGTGTGTATTAAATATTATGACTGTTTTTGTTTGGGATGTCTCACAACTTTCTGTGTAGACGTGCATGGGGCTGGATGTACTAGGATATAGCTACTTCTTACCTGTCTTTATTTTATTGTAGCTTTTTTTCTGAGTACTTATTTGGGCAACTCTATCTATTTTAGCTATTGCAGTAATTAAATGCACGTAGATGGTCAGCACTCACATGTTCTAAATTGCTATCACGGACAAGTCACTAGCATGGTTTTTTATAGTAATCGTGAATAGGCCGAGTCACGTTTGCTGATTTGTTAATTGGGAGCAGTGTGTAGTGTGGTGTGTTTAATTCAGAAGCATGTGCTGGTCCTGCTCTTAGTAACGTGACCTAACATAGTGTTTAGGCGCGTGTACATTCATCTACTGCCTGTTTGTTTCCTTTGCTTAGGCACGCCAGACTGAAATAAAAGAGGAGGGTCTGTAGGACCGCACTCTCTGCAAACAGAAATATTAGTCCGCAGCTTCTGCAGCTCCACAGCACAACCATGGAGTTTTCTCTGGTAAGTTCTCAGCTGTTTAATCATATACTTGTTTTGTTTAGGCCTCTTCAAGTTTGAGGGCTACTGCATTACAGCAGGCATGCTTTTATCTTACAGTATGACCAGATTCATTCTGCAATCTAATCTCAGAGCTCATTGTGAAGTTTCTGGAAGGGTTAGTAGCTGATGAGATGAACAGAGGGGACTGAACTCAGTAACTTTTAGCCCCTCTCTGTGCTCTCTGCTTCCTTTTCCTTTGAATGTGAAATGTATAAGCCTGTGCATTTCTTACTGTTACGACAGTACGACCCTCAAATTTGACGTTGAAGTTTGAAGTTTAGGCACTCCTGTTCTAATATCATATTTTGTTAATAAATTACACAAGTGAGAATAAGTTAACACATCTACTTCAAATCACATTGTTTTATTTTTTTATGTGTTAAACTCAAAGAAAATGTACATTCTCTGTAGAGGACCTGTTCACTTATTTTCACTTAGCAAATCAATGAAAAATGAAATTTGAGACTTTGGCACACGTCTGTATCGACTGAAGGTTAGTCCGCCCCATCATTAAAGCTGCTTTGCTCTAGTAATCCTAAAGAGCAAGGCTAGTACCAGCCTGGCCCAACTCTGTTTAAGTTCTGAAATCAGACCACATCAGGTGGTCAAAGAGTTGTAGGCCTCAAGTGCCAGGTTTCCCAATGCTAAACAAGCTAACACTAACCAAGCAGGGTGCCTCTGAACTAGGGGTCTCTTTCCAGTCTAAGAAGATTGGATCTTATTTAAAGGAAAATTCTGGCATGAATTTGATGCACTCTGATGCTTATTTGGGGTGGCACATTGGCGCAGTGGGTGGCGCTGTCACCTTATGACAAAATGGGCCAGGGTTCGATTGAATGAATTATGTATTTTCTCTTGTGTGCTCTCTCTCTCTCTCTCTCTCTCTCTCTCTCTCTCTCTCTCTCTCTCTCTCTCTCTCTCTCTCTCTCTCTCTCTCTCTCTCTCTCTCTCTCTCTCTCTCTCTCTCTCTCTCTCTCTCTCTCTCTCTCTCTCTCTCTGAACTGTAGTCTGTTATGTGTAAATCAGAGGCAATCATGATCATACCAGACTGTTTGCCATTAAACCTCACCACTTCACTGTGAACACATTGTAACCTGGTTATTACATCAGATGAAAAGCATCATCTCTTCAGCTACTCATTCTCTGTGGATGCAGCTGTTCTGCAGCAGCTACTAGTAATTAGAAGATTTCGTTGTCCATGAGTTCTTCTTCAAAACAGTTAAGTCAGTGTCAGCTACAGAAAAGGCTCTGCTTTCAGATAAACATGTATTTTTAAGTTTATTGCCAGTTAAACAACTCAACGACCACCTTAACAGTCACTGAAGATTCATTTTTTCACACCCAGATGGAGCTTCGTCTGTTTCTAGGTAAACAATGAGCGTGCAAAGCTTTAGCCAAAGCCCCGCAGTGCTCCCTGCATACAGAGTGGTGCTGTTGGAGTGTCTTTGTAAAGCCTGACTCGAGCAAGTTCTAGAAGGTTGTTCTTCTTGTTAGTGGTTTTGTTTACTTCCGGTTTCAGGTGTTTACACCATTTAGAATTGCCGTATGAGAGAATTGGGTCAGTTTCCTTAGTAAACGTGTATGAAACGGGTGAAGGCTGTGCCAAGCCTCTAGTTTCCAGCCTCCTCATTGGCTCATGCATAGCTGGCACCTTTGAAAGCATTCCGTTGCCATAACAAAGGAGACAAAAAGATAGGCAGACCAACACGAAAGACATGGAGAGATAGGTAGCCTTCACACAAATACAAAGACAGACAGTCAAAGTCTTGAGATCCCCAAAATGTTCACACTGTAGCTTTGATGTTATAAAAAAAATATATTATTTGCTAGACTTTGTCTCATTTTCCTTAAAGTGTGCAGGAACATTTCTTCAGGTAATCTTGCTATAGATAACAGGGTGTCATAAACCACATGACCAGGTCTAATTGAGATTACTTAGCGACTCGACAAGGCAGTATGAATAGTGCTAAACTGTTGGCTGTAAGCTTCTGTAGCTTTTATCTACACAAGCCTCGTAGCTCCAGTGCAAAACTAATCTTCAGACACGAGGTTCATTGACTACATTTAGAGTCAAAATTAGAATTTTACCCCAACTTTTACTTTAAACAGGACTCTTACAACCCACAGTGGGCTCTATTAGTGTGTGTCCGTCTGTTTTGTGTACAGAGAGGGGCGTTTAGTTAGTCTTGTGACAAACCCCCCGCTTCTTATGTGACTGTTTGTTTGTTTATGAGTGTGTATTCTTGTGTGTACGCATGTGCAGTGTGTGAGGAGGATGTCGGGGTTGTAGCGAGTGTGTTTGTTTGAACACGTTGTGCCTGTGCGTCACCCTTTGGACACACAGGAGCGCAAACCTCGTTCTATTGGGCCTGGTAACTCAGCCCCTTCCCCACTGAATGTTTAATCCTCATTACTGACTCTTAACCAGCTACCACACTATGACGTCTTACCATAAACCCTACCACACCTCTCGCAGGCTGTACATGACCTACTATTTCTGTTAGAAACACCCATCCTTGTATTATGCCTCAATCTAATGTTATTAAATAAGGGCTGTGTGCGGCTTGTTTGCTTCGCCCCACCAGAAAGTGACCCTAGGTTTTTGGCCCTCAGCCCACCACAAACATAATACTTTAGAATTCCAAGACAAATGTTTGGGCACCTATGCCTTTAGAGCCATAGACATAACAGATCTAACTTGTTATATGTGATTCTATGTGTGATATGTGATAAATCAGTTAACCTGTTTCATCACTCAAGCCATTTAACTTCCTGCATGCCTGGAGCCTATCCCAGGGCTCACTGGCCAGAAGGCTGGTTGCCAGTCCATCACAGGGCATACACCCATGTTCACATCTAGGGGCAATTTAGAATCTTAAAGTCACCTGACTGCATGTCTTTGAGCAGTGGACACGGGGAGAACAGGACTCTGCTCACCTGGCCGGGGAATCAAACCCAGGCCCTTTCTTTCCTAACTTGTTCTGCTGCTGAAGGAGTTTCAGTGTAGAATCAGAGGCACCTGAGCACTTTCAAGGCTCCCTTCATTTTTGGGTAAACTCATTCATAGCAAAGTTTACATATTTATGTGTTGATATATGAAACAAACTAAATAACAAAAAAATGGACAGTGGAAGGGTAACCACATAGACACGGAGAGAGCAGAACCCTGGTCGCCCCCCCTGGCCAGGGAATCAAACCCAGGCCCTTCTTTCGGTGAGGCGAGAGCGCTACCCATTGTGCCGCCCCATTTTATATTATTAATTATTTATCCAACATGTTGATTGTTTTCTGTAAGCTCCACAGCCCATCTTTGCACACTCGGTTGACAGTCATATGCTAAATTGTTATCAGAACCTTCAGATAGCCTGGGTCTGTTGTGCAAAGAAAGATGAACACATGGACGTAACTCTGTGTATGCAACCTGTACAGGCTCACCCTGCCATCAAAGCCTTCATGTGTGGCTCTCTGAGTGGAACCTGCTCCACCTTGCTCTTCCAACCGCTGGACCTGGTTAAGACCCGCCTGCAGACCCTACAGAACAGCATGCAGCCTGGGTGAGAACTATACACATACTAGTAATCAATGGGATATCACCACAGAGCTTGTGAATTAGTAATGTGATCTGTTTAAAGGGTGGCCTGCATTATTTTTATATAAATACATTGTATTTGTTGGGTTATGTGTATATACCAGCAGATGTTTATAGGGGTTTTGTTTCTCTGTATCAGTTCGGGAAGGGTCGGAATGGTGACAGTTTTCCTCAGTGTTGTGAAGACAGAAAAGCTGCTTGGACTGTGGAAGGGAGTCTCTCCAGTAAGTGTCTCACACACACACACACACATACACACACAAACACATTTCTGTTGTTTTTAAAGGGTTAACTATCTAATTTTCTTCCCTGCCACAGTCGTTTGTGCGTTGTATTCCGGGAGTGGGGATCTACTTCAGTACCTACTTCAGCCTGAAGCAGCGCTTTTTCAGCGACAGGGCTCCAGGCCCCTTGGAGGCTGTGCTGCTTGGGGCCGGAGCCCGGAGTGTGGCAGGAGTGTGTATGCTGCCGGTGACTGTCATCAAAACACGCTTTGAGGTGTGTATGAGTGTGCGTGTGATGGAGAGGGTTTTTGTGTGAGAGAGAGGATCTGTGTGAGTTGAGTCTGCAATAGAATAAATGTTTTCAGTCAGAAGGTTATAAACCTTATAGGTTCTCTAATATGGTGAAGTATTTCAGAGAGAAGCATCGTATCAAGAGGGGTCTAACTGGTGGGAAAAGGAAACTTGAAACTTGATATTAATGATTTTCTTGCTTGCACACTGGTGCAAATTGATGTAATCATATCATGTAATCATAACATGACAGAAAAACTTCCTAATATCACCAGGGCCATGAAGTTACAAGGTTAAAAAAATGTTTGGTGCTTTTTGATTTAGATTGACTCAAACACTTTGCACTGTCAACTGTTAGTCATAACTATACAGGCTAGTTTCTCATTGGAGTTAAGTTTTTAGTGTTATAATTTGGTTTTATTTAGAATATTAACCCATTTAAACTAAGCGTCTCACTGGCACTCCACTCTGAAAATCTTAGCTTGTAGAATTGGAGCCACCTCAGCACTTTCAAGGCTCTCTTTGCTTTGGGTGTTATTTTTTCTGGGTCAGCTCATTCAGAGCACAGTTTGAATTTGTAATTGTAGGTTTGTTTAATCACAGTAGCGGTAACTGATGTGTGATTTATATACATATTTATGTGTTGATATATGAAAAATAAATACAACAACTACATTAACAATTTGTGGTATTATTGTAGAAGAGTGCAAGGTTAGCCAAGGTTTTTTTTATCCAATAATAAATATTAGATTCATTTGTGTTTCCGCATAATTAATCATATATTTTTGATCAGATTTCACACGCATAATGAGCATATTTCATGTGCGGAAGCTTGTGGTCCACTGTGTTATGAGGATATTAAGAAAGACAAACACAAGAAGATTTTGTCTGCATTGTTATGCTTATAGTGTATAAACATTTTAACTACAGGTGAATGTAGATTAATAGTATTTATTTGTGCATATGCAGAGTGGACGTTATAACTATGGCAGCGTGAGGGGAGCTTTGTGGAGTGTATGTCAAACCGAGGGTCCAAGGGGGCTCTTCTCTGGCCTGACGGCCACCCTGCTGCGGGACGCCCCGTTTTCCGGCCTCTATGTCATGTTCTACAGCCAGGCCAAGAGCACGCTGCCCAACGGTCAGTATGCCATTGAGGGTTTAACTGCGTTTATGTGCACATATGGATTTGTTTGCTGTATCATTGCTGTCCAAAGAAAATATCTCCATTTCAATAATTTGAACACGACAGTTGTGGTTTACATTGTGTAAAAGTAGTATGATGAAGGGACCAATGAAAATGCTCCAAAATAGCTTAGAAAATTTTGGTTCCATTGACTTCCACTGAAAATAAAGACTTTTTGAAGATACTTGCTTTCTATGAACAGCAACGATACATATAGTGTTATAGGTGTGTGTGATATCCCTTATCAGTGGTTCTATCTATATCAGGTCCTGTCCGGTTTAGTTTAGGGCATAGCTCGCACGAGCTGCGGATTACGTAAGACCTACTTAGCTCATCTGCAGCCTTTGCAATTCTGTTTGCTCTCTTTGCAAGTTTCCGCCTATGACGTCTAACTTTTTCTTTCTGTCTGTCTCTACAGAGATAAGGGAGTCAGCCTATGCGCCCTTGGCTAACTTTAGCTGTGGGATTGTAGCTGGTGTGCTGGCCTCTCTGATCACACAGCCTGCAGACGTTGTTAAAACTCACGTCCAGGTGAGCCCCCATCTCTTCAGGAGGACCACAGACGCTGTCCGCTACATCTACATGGTAATTCACTTCAACTACAACATTATTTTTGCTCCAGAGCTGATTTTACCCCCACCCTACTGGTCTGCCTTATCTCTGTCTAGCACACTATCAGCTGAAATGAAATGCTCACCCAATGTCAGTTTCTATATACCTAAAATAGCTGTCACTGTTTTATTATATTAGCAATTAGCAAACTAGCTCTAGTGCTGGCCAAGCTGTCAAATTTAGCAGGTTTTAAACAGAAACAACAAACTGTGCATGCCTTCTAGGACCAGAATACGCTTGCTATGCATTTTATAAATAGACATTTTAATCTATTTAGAGCAAAAGTACTCATGCATCTAATCCTTAGTGTCTCGCTTTCAACCTTTAGTTCAAACCACCATTACAAATCTTTTTATGTATAAAATATATATACTCATTAATGCTCTCTGAGAGATCACTGCAAGAACTTAAGGTAAATACCTCATGGTCCCTGTTAAGCCGTGCATACCTTATATCATTTGTAGGCTGTTATCAACTCAGTTGCAGGTGAATTAGGTTTTTTTTACAATCGGAAGTGAATTTTAATTAAACAATTTACAAAATGGTGCAGTTTTAACTTAATAAGAATTGTAAGTCCAGCTTTTTTACTTTTAAGTTACTTATTTAGTTCACAGACCTTATAGAAAATAGATTTTTTCCTTTCTTTTTTATGTTGAAAAGATTTAATTTTCAGTGTAGGAGCTCTACTGGAAGAAATTGACAGTGGACCTCCAAAGTAATCAGAAGCATTCGGACATTGTTTGATATTTACAACAGAAATTGAGAGCTAGTAGAGAGAAAAAGAGCAAAAAGACAAAATAAAGGATGTGTGGCAGTTACTTTTTATACACTGGCACATGTTTGAATGCCTTAATAACCAGAACTTCAAGACACTTTCTAATTACACGTCATGACTACAGACTCTGTGGTGCACTCTTCATAAATCTGAGTGTGCAGCAACTAAGGCACTCATCTATCCTTTATCTTCCCTTCGCTCTGTGTGTTTAGTGGTTCAGGTTGACCTTTGTGTCGTCCGCAGAGCTCTTGTCTCAAGATCATTCTGCTCCTACTTCAGAGTTACTTTAGCACGCCACCAGGCAATGGTTGATGTATTAACTCTCCCATTGACATCCTGTACTGCTGAAGTTCTCATCATGTCTTGTTTAGTACTGATAAGTACTGAACCTCTGTGTCAGTGTGTTAGTAGTTAATTTGTGTGTGTGTATTTGTGTATTTCAGGAGCACGGTCTGGTGGGCTTTTTCCGCGGTGCTGTGCCGCGCTCTCTTCGGAGGACAATGATGGCGGCAATGGCTTGGACCGTGTACGAGCAGCTCATGGCTCGGATGGGCCTCAAATCCTGAAAGAGATGATGAGAGAGGGATAGCGGAACTAGCAGATGAATAGAAAGAAGCTGAAAGATCAGGGGAGCAAAAAGAGTTTGAAGGCCTGGGAAAGTGTAGGGAAGGTGGTATAAAGAGAGGTTTTGCGCAGAGACTTTGGGTCTGCTGTTTCAGAGCCTGTGGAGTTGTTGGATCCGGTCTAAATGCCTCTGTTTCAGAGAGCTTGAGTTCACATTGATTGAAGAAAGAGAATTGGATCAATGTTGTTTCAGCTGTCAGAACTGGATTATTCATTAGCACAGCTGAGTACCAATTCCAATGCTAATTACCACTGGATTCATCTCAGAACTGGTCCAGTTGGATCAGTTTGGAAATGTTTACAGTGCTTACATTGGATTCAGACTGAAAGTTGTAAGTTGTAATAAACAAGAAGTACATTTTTTTCACAGTAAATTTAAAGCTTTTAAGATTTACTTTCCTGACATGGATAAACTGAACGTGTCTATGGCCAAACTGATCACGTCTATGAGACAGAAGCTGATCGTTCTTAAAGAAAATCAATGACGTACATGTTTATTCATTATGAGCAGAGTCTGCTATCGAGCTCCCTGAAAAAAAACTCTAAAGGCAACTTTTAACTTTAAAGGCAATCTTGCACTAAATGTTTTGAGATTTCTTGTATTTTTCTATGGAAAAAACATGCGGTCATAAATGATCTTTACTTTGTAATTTGTTTTGTACCTAAACAATGGATGTTTTAGAAATATGTGTGTTTCTATAATACTTGATTAACTCGAGTTTTGTAATATTAATGAAGCATAGTTTTTTTAACAGTGTTTATGTTGTCTTTGTAATTATGGAAATGATGTACATAATACAATTTATTAATGTATTAAGACCTGTAGCCATGACTGACATGCTAACTTAATATTTTTGAGTAAAAAATTAAATTAATTTATTGTTTCTGTAAGATTTTAATGTATCTTGATGTTTGTGTCCACTCACTATCCAATCCTCCTACCATGTCCTACCATGTTGGTCCACTTTGTAGATGTGAACTCATCTATTGCTCATTGTGTTGTCCTGTAGTTCATCATCACTGCGCACAGGACACTGTTGGCTGGATAGTTGGCTAGATAGTCTCAGAAATCAGTCAGTGTGTTTGTATTTCATGTGATAACACTGAATGTTTTGGATGACTAGTTCCTGTCAGTTCACCATATTACACAAACCATTTTTAAATATTTTGTTTACATCTCAACAATTTAGATATGCAGAAAATATGAGACACTGCTGAAATTTCCAGTGTAATATATAAGCTGACTGATTTTATTCTGTACAGATCATGACCTGGAAGCACTTACTGTTTAGGAAACATTCTAATGTAGAACATATTTCCTGAAGGCAGCATGACCCAAGTTCCTGTGTCTGACACTTGGCACAGAAGGAGGCTAAATCCTTATCTTGAGTTTCAGACAATGATAAAGAGAGTAGGAGGGAACGCAGACTCAAATATAACTTACGTGCCATAAAACCAGGGAGTTCTACTGATATTATGAATGTCCCAGACAAGATGATCAGCCTAATAACCATTGCTCTGTTACATATTACACTTCGTCAAATAAATTAATGTGGCTATAAAGGAAGCTACGAAGCTTTAAAGAAAGCACACAGTAAGCTGTGTATTTACCTTTGAATATAAATTCACAGTGATGGCCCACAAGTCCAATCACTCCAAAAGAAATCTGATTTACTGAGTCAATTTCAAAACTTTTATATGGTTTACATTTGATTCAGATTAAGAATTATGAGTATTAATTGAATATTAGACTTTAAATATGTTGAAGCTTGAAGGTCTGTGGGAAAGTCCAAAATGGTCTGAATTAGATTGACATCTGGACTCTATTTAAGTCTAGATCACTACAGATCCAACTGGCCTTTATGACACTGTAAGACCAGGTCTTTATCTCTTGGGGGGTTCCTGCGACTATACAATGGCCACCCGTGTCTCAGACTCATTTTAACAGTACTGTATATAAGAAATATTTACAACAAGCCCTAAATGACGTGAATAAAGTATCTTGGCATCTAAAAAATTACTTGGTTAACATTCTTGAAATGTGATAACTCATTATTTCACATTATACACAAGTCAATATTTAAAGAAAATGTCATGCGTTGGTTATCCAGCAGATCAGCACCAGACAGCATAACAGGCATACACCAACTTACACATGCAGGAATTCATGCTGTTCTAAGGTATTGTTCACTAAGGTTACACCAATATGATACCCAGTATCAGTATCCGGCCAATACTGGCCAAAATTACTGGATCGGGTATTAGAAGAAAAATTATTATGGATATGATCCATAAGCCTAAACTACTTTGCTAAAGCTTAAACTTCTGCACTAGGTATTTTGAATAGGTCAGCACCATTAAACATTAAGAATCCCATTAAGAAAGACATTGAGAGCAATGCCATTCTTAATGTTTAATGGTGCTGACCTATTTAAAATACTGCTGAGTACGTTCTTTGAGTAAGAAAGTTTTAATGAAAAGAAACAGCAGCATTGCATAACTGAATCACGTTGAGTGTTGTGTATTTCTTCCTTTAGGGCAGCAGAGTATTTGTTTCACAGTTTCAGCATGACCCTATTTAGATGGCCGATCCAGACAGATGTATTATTCACAGTTTAGTTGTTTAAGAGATAGTAAAGTTTAGTTGTTTAAAAGATAGTATTGGTTTGGTCTTAGTTTTAGCAGGTACTTGAGGTAGAAGTATCAGCAACGAACCTCAAATCAAGCCAACGAGCCAGCTATTTTTTAGAGCAGGGATTTTTGAACAATCATTATTTTCAGTCATTGGTTCGAAATGCTGTACAATTTTTTACATATTACTTCCAGAAATGATTACTGTTTTTATTTCTGTTTTTAGTGAAACGGAACTTCCATATAGCAAGCTATTTTGAGAGTATCTGTAAATAGATGTGATGGAAAGCTGTCTATCTATTTGTTCAAACACTTTTAGAGACTTGATAAAAAGTGGTATAGTGTTTATATGTAAAATAAAATGTTACAAAATTTGAAATAGCAGCATGGTGCTAATCTCCTAGTCTACCTGAGGTAATAGAGATCTGTAACCCTTGTTTTGTAGCTTGTTTAGATGAGAAGCTCTGTTTCAGAAGGGTTAAATAATGAAGGGTGTTAAAAAGGTGTTACCGAAGGCCTTTCGGGAAGAGCAGTTTATCTAAACGGTATGTTCAAACCCTGTTTACCTGTCCTGTGCCGTGTCCTCAGCGTAATTTGACCTGTGCCCTTGACCTGCGGTCGTGGTCTACCCCCCCTACAGTGTCGTTCTGGTCTTATTCCCGCGCTCTGTTTCTCCCCCTGTCTTGAGCGCGCGCTTCCCTCATTCAGCTGTAAGCCTCTTTCACTCACTCGTCTCCTGCCTATCTTCTCCTATTCTCATATTTTATTAAAATGATATATTCTGGTCCAAAGTGCTCCGTCACTGTGCACATATTTATGACAAACGTACCTAGAACAGTCTATCTGCTCGGCAAACAACAGTTGCGACAGAGTACACAATCTTTTACCCAAGAGTCAACGTCTCCCATTGTCTTAATATGGTCTTTGTCTTAATATGGACACTCCATCCCGTGTCTTAATATGGGCCACCCGTCCGACGGCCTGCGAGGGCACGAGCTCACAGCCGCAGCGTGCACGCGCCATCTAGTGGGCCAGATTGTCCACGGCAATCAGCACGTAAGCGAGGATTTGGTCAAAGCCATCCTCCTTTGTGAAGTTAGGCCAGGCGATGGAAACTAAGACCCAATCACATAGCTGAATTATGAAAAGTCTGAATAAAAAAGAAAAGAAAACATTCAGATGGACCCAAAGCCCACCACATACAAATGGAGACAAGAGACGCCAAAGTCTAGGGACCAGTAAACAGTAAAGAGTCCACTGAACACATTTTCTTGCTCTTTTTGGGTTGAACTCTATCTAAGAGAAGCTTTAGTAAAGAACCAATCATTGAAAGCCACATGTTACATTATAATAATAGCCACATTTTATATACATTAAATATTACATAGGAAACCTATATCTATAGTATCTAACGAGGTTAACCTTAGCAAGTAAACAGTGATTAGTATATGACATCTCATATCTCATTCAAGCTTATATTTAGGATCATACAAATAATTTAATGTACCTTCCTGTTATTTTGTTATTGTATTCATGGTCTTTACAATAAGGATGGGCTGTGCACAGGTACTCGAGTACTTGGTTAACTTTTCATGGTGCCAGTGTTTGAATACTGAAAGTTTTATCAAGGAAAGATGGAGAAAATACACAAAATATTTAGTAAAACGCTGATTTTATGTTTAAAACTGCTGGCTCACCAGTTATACATCCGTTATAAAACTGATGTGCACATTAAATTTAAATGTATGCCCATATTAATGTCTTATAAAGTTTTCCATTGGGTTTACTGATCATCTGTTCATTAACGCTTACAGATACTTGAATAATGGAATTAGTCGCTGCACATTGCCTACAGTAAATTGTAAGTTCACAGCTTCCAAACCATTTAAATTCAAATGGTTAAAAAACCTTTATATGATACCCATAAAGTACATTTGTATTATAAAAATAATTGCTTTTGATTTTCAGTGTAGATTTGCATTTCTCTGACAATCATCCTAATACTGATTTTTAATTATTTGAAATGTAAATAGCCAATCTGCCAAACATACAATCAAGCAAAGGCAGTCTAAGAGTTAGAGAGAGAGAGAGAGAGAGAGAGAGAGAGAGAGAGAGAGATAGAGAGAGAGAGAGAGAGAGAGAGAGAGAGATAGATAGAGACAGATATCAGAACTAGGTCAGGTTGTGCTCTGGAATGAACTGATAGAACAAAGTTTGTCTGCAAGGTCTGTATCAAATGTGTCTTCGGTAAGTTGTATTAGAGGTATTCCAATCTTCCCTTTGTGCTGCAAATGAATGTGGCTACTATAGCTATAGCTATAAAATACATACACATAGCAGGTAGGAATTGGGATTACGTCTACCTGTCCTGACATTACAGACAAAAATAAGAGTTACAAATGCAACAAAACACATTTTAAATATGGTAGTTCGGTGTTGCGTAAGCATTCTGCTCTTCCAAAACAGAGTAAATTAGTTATCAATTATCGGTTTGACATACTGGGCAAATCTTATCATTTATCTAGTGTTGATTTTTTTTTTTTTTTATAATTTTCAGTCGCTGCAACAAAATTATATCATCACATATCCTTGCATGATTACTGATACAATCAATAGTGAGTCATAACAATGTTTTTTATTATTGATAAATAAGATCACTATATTCATTTCTAAATATATCATGGTCATTAGCACTTTTAATCACCAACACCAGGTGTAGAATTAAGCCAAAAAAAAAAAAAAATCAGTAAACAAATGCCTTTGTCAAAAAACTGCAAAGAAACAAGTAGAAGACTGAATCTCCACCTATCATTACTTTTTTATTTCTTTATGACAACCATCTTTTTTTTTTTAATTGTGGCATTACAGAATGACTAAAGAAAGCACACAGTGAGCTACATATGATGTATTGAACTGCATGTCAACATGAAACAGCATGAAATAGCCCATACATTAGAGATACAATCAGATCTATTGTGAAAATGATTGTAAAAAGGCATTTTGTTATGGTGTACAGATATACAGTGCCTGTGGAGAATAACATAAAAATGAATTTAATATAAATGAACATCTTTAACTTAACCTGAATCAGAATAGTTTCAATTGAATTGCCCGTACTAGGAACTTCAGCTCTAAACAGGTTTCCACCAATGGGAAAATAAATATTTATCTTTTTTCCCCTCTAAAAATTAGTTTCCAAACCTTATTTTGTCCTGTGTTCATCTCCCAAACTGAATCACAAAGTAGTTCAGTAGTTGAAATAAAGTTACACACAAGCGACGACTGACTACAGTGTGTAAGCATCTTAATGACATTGCATAATTGTCTGCTGTTGCCCTAAAACAGTTATACCAAAAGCAGCTACACACTGAAATGTAGGCTACTACTCCCAAATACCACTTAACTATCACATTTGACCAAGCTAGCTTTTATATATTATATATGTTAAATTGACAGTTTTACAACATCAGTTTAGCTTGTGCAGCAGTGTTAGCTTGCACATAGCAATGCCCGTAAGCCAACTCCCTACTGACCTCGTAATACAGACAATCAGACATTCAGATGTCTGTACAGGAAAACATATCAGAGTTGGAACATTTTTTCTTTGGCGTGTGTCATTTTTTCCACAGAGAAACACTGCCCAGGCCCAGACTTCCTAATATAGAATTGCAGATGTCTATGGGAATTTGGAATAATAAGGCATGAAATGTTTCGATTGCAAGTGATTAAATAACCTTTAGGGCAAAATTAACTTCCATATGTGTTTATCAACACTTTGAAAAACTGTCAAGTTATTTTATACATAGAACCTGCTCTGCATACCATAGAGACACTGTAATAGACATAAAGATGAGTGATTACACTACATATACCCAAAGTAGCAAAGAGCTAATATTAACAAAACCTTTGTAAGTTTAATTTCTCACTTAACTGAAATAGCAAGAAAGCTGCCACTCAGGGTACACTCTGAAGAACTTGGATCTTAATGCTATAGAAAACCTAGTGAACTTCTGAGAAACTCATCTACACCACAATTTCCATTGACCTCAAACACCAGCAGACTTGCAGAGTCAAGCACTGGACTACAACAACAAGCAATTTATCTACGACAGGTTGTCATTTAAAGCTAAAGGCATAAAGACAGTGTAATCCAGCAGTTACCAGAGAATGGCATCATTAATAACCAATTAATAAACTCTATGTGAGAGTAGTGACAAAGCTCTATGTCTTTCTTTTGTTGAGACCTTTTTATTATGTTTTACTGCAATTTATTTTTAATAAAATGGGAGATGGCAGAGCAAAATGGTTAAAGTCCCGGCCCATGAGGCTTGTCTGAAAGTCTTGCAGTACCAGAGATGTCCTCCAGAAGGCAATAATGAGTAGTCTGCCATCAAATTCATCAAAGCTCCCTTCTTTTTGTCAAATGATGTCCTCCACAGCTGAGATCCTCTAACAGTGTAAGTCCAGTCAGAAGGAGACAAGCAGAGAAATGTCCAAATATCTGTCAGCCGCGTGTGCGTGTAAGCGTGCGAGGGTGTGGACGTCCTTTTAGCTCTCAGGCTGGAGTCTCTGCAGTGTGGATCTCAGGCTGTCCCGGGCAACTATGCAAGACTCCAACGACTTGTTTTGTCTAGTGAGAATAAACACATACACAGACAAAATAAGAACAACTTTTCCCCCCAAACTAGGCGTTTACTACTACAACTTCTAGATTAAGACTGACTTCTGTAATCTAAAAAACGATTCATGTTTCTCAGTGAACTGGTAGTAACTAGTTTGCTATATATATATATATATATATATATATATATATATATATATATATATATATATATATATATATATATACACACACACAGCTGTCTGAGAGCAGCTGCAGCAAATGCTTTAAGATAAAGGCTTCCAAAACGA
This sequence comes from Megaleporinus macrocephalus, assembly GCA_021613375.1. Classification (NCBI taxonomy): domain Eukaryota; kingdom Metazoa; phylum Chordata; class Actinopteri; order Characiformes; family Anostomidae; genus Megaleporinus; species Megaleporinus macrocephalus. Next base: position 35,433,903 of record CM038703.1, read on the forward strand.
ATAATACATCTAATCTGATGAAACATCTTAATTAATCTGTTCTTAATAAAGCAGCACAAAGATGCTCATTTTTGGTTTGAACAAGATCCAAAAAAAAAGTATAAAGATAGGCTCTTATAGGGACAGTATAAGACTGAGATGTTTTCTGTTAAATACATCATGTTTTCTGTTAAATACATACATTTTTGTATTTTTCATCGAATTTTCAAACGATACCCAGCCCTAGTCAAAAGTGCCTGTGTTACATTTGGGACATGTAGCTTTGTCGCAGAAGTGCCTTTTTGTTATCACCTTATACGGAAGAAAAAAATAGCGAGATATTTTTGAGATATTTTTTGAGATAATTGAGATATTTTTGGTCCATATCACCCAGCCCTAATATATATATATACACACACACACACAAACTTCAGAGCATTGTTGCTTGCTTTGTGTTTGTTGTGCTTAAAACATCCTAATCCTTATATATTCACTGTAACACACAGCCTCCTTTTGCTTACTGTTTAAATGATATGGTCACATTTGTTTTGCCAAATAAAAATAATATAAAAAAAGGTTTATTGTTCAGGGTTTTGTTTTTGCTATTTTAAAAACACTACTCACTTATACATTTACAGATTTATTATTTAACAATTGCTTTATTTTCTTGAACTGTGGTTCTGTGGGTGTGTCTTGCGATGTACGAGTGTTTGTACCTGGCCATGAACGCATGCAGAACAGCGATGTGCTCTCGGGGGAAATAGTCCTGCTTCACCGCGTGCTCCAAACACTGCAGGTGCCCAGCTACTACTGCTATGGGCTTCACTTTATCCTCACTCTAAACACGCACACAGGACGTGAGTGAGTAAGTGAGTGAGTGAGTGAGTGAGTAAGAGACAGAGAGACAAAGAGAAATACAGAGAGACAAAAAGATATTCAGGGAAGCTTAAAAAAAAAAACACTAAAAAGAATTGGCAAACATAACTGGTATAACACATTTAGCCTATTAGAATAAGTGACTTCTAAATGTTTATGTAGAGTTATGTCAGCCGCATGACGTGTAGGTGTTACATAGTCTTATAAACAGTATCCCAAGTGTTACCATAAAACATATTGCTAGTCCAATTCTGTAAAAAGTTATGACAAACAATGATTTGCAAATCCTTTTGGTCCATATTCAACTGAAAAGTTTCAACTTTCATTAATAAAAAAAATCTTTTTGACAACATTCACACCAGTCATGATAGCTGTGAATGTAAACTTTTTCCTCAATTCCTGATGTAACACTTCAGCAGCCCAATAGTCTCTGTGTGGTCTCTGTTGTCATCTATTACACTTTCTAACGCACTACATGTTTTCAAAAGAGAGACAGGTTTAGATGACTGGCAGGCCAGACTAGTGACTCTCTTACATTGTCTTGCTGAAGGAAGCAAGACAATGGTGTCTTTACAGATGTGCAAGCTACCCATTCCATTGGAACAAACACAACCAACCCGGAAACCATGACAGATACCTTTGTTTGGTTACAATCTCAATGGTCCTTTTCCTCTTTGTTCTGGAGAACACAACGTCCATTTTTCCAAAAAACTATTTGAAATGTAGACTCGTTAGGACACGGTACATTTCCCCTTTGTCAGATACGTTACAGCCCAGAGTTACCATTGTTTCTGGATGTTGTTGATATACGGCTTCTGCTTAAAGCACTGAAGCACAATAGATTTATTGCAGTGCTGTCTAGAGGACGGATTATTCAACCCTGTTTTTGGTCTTGTTTTTTTATGCACAGAGATTTCTCCTGGTTGTGGAAATCAAAAAAATATAATGGGCTGTAGATGGTGAAGAAGTGTCAACTGAGGCGAACGCTTCACCTGTTACCTATTCACCTGTTTAGTAAGGTTCCAAACAGGTGTTTTTCATCATGGCACAAAACTGTTCAGTTTCACACTGACCCTGTACCAACTTGAAATTACTGTATATTTACAAAAACATATATTCCCATTCTTTATTTACACCACAACAGAATAAACTGCTTCTTGCACAGGTGAAACTTTTCATATGAATAATCAACACCAGGCATTTGGTTAAATTAAACAATGGTTCATTAATTAACTGAATATAATATAATATAATATAATATAGAACTATAAAAGATTTCACGGTCTTAAACAACTATCCCTCCAGGCCATCGTGTGAAGTGAAGTTGGCAGAATTTAACCTCACGTCACATGAAGTGTGTTACATAATCAGACCCACGTAAAACTGTTGGAACTGAAAGAGAAAATCTTTTCCTAACCTACGCTGTAAAAAAAGCGAAATATATTTATGTTGACTTGTAGTGCTACACTTTTGTTTGCAGTGATCTGTTCTGTGCTGCTGTCTGTCATGTTAGTTTTGGTTCCCCAGACATTATATGAGATGTCAGTTTATTGGGCTGCTGATTTGTGAGCATAATCTGATTACATGACTGTGTGTGGGATCTTTTATGCTGTCAACTACAGTTAGGACATAAAAAATCCTGCAGTGTGGAACAAACGTTACAGACGTTTTGGTTTTTTTTCCTTATGGGTGTACGGAGTGCGTGCTTGCTTTTACCTTTAATAACCCAAGCATCACCAGTAAGGAGGAGATAAAGCTGAAGGTCTGAGCTGAAGGCAAGGAAAACGTTTTCCTCAAAACAGCATCTGGAAAGATAAGACACACTTTCTGTAAGTCCTACATCATCTAAGGCAGAAAGGTTTGCCACCAGTGTATGACAGAGGATGGACAGAACACAGTCCTCAGTTCAGGATACTACCAATGACTATAAAATCTACGACTGGAAACTGGATTAGGTTCAGGTTTAACGAGTATTGTGTGTGACAGGGCTGATGTATTTGGATATGTAAGATAACTGACAAATAATGTGAACACAATGCTTGAAAAGAGAATGGAATTGAAAATGTTTAAATAATAATAATGCTTTATACAATACAAATGTTTTATTCTTTGTTTAAATGTGCACATCCTCAGAACCAGAGGTGAAATCATTATTAACAATAAAGTTTATTAACTCAGTATAGATATCGTTTTAAAACATAGCCCAGGTCTAGGATGTGGATGTTTCGCAGTGTTGTTGGATCATATGTCTATGAAATTAAAAAAAAGTATTGGACCATACCAATGCTCTCCAGCACTGCTGCTTTCACCTCAGGATCATCTTCCTTATACACAGAGGAAATCTTCAGAAAGGCTTCTACAGTCCTCCCCACATTTGCCACATCCACCTACACATGCACAAACACATACACATAAACAAACCAACGTCTTTAAGGAAAGATCTTCTTTAACTGTTTACATTATTCTCCATGCAGTGACAATTCACTAAGAAGATTTCTAAACAGCTCCACAACTTAAGAAAGCATCCGCAACGCACAGTAAACTGATCTGCACAGTAAACTTATCTGCACAGTTAAAAGAAAATATGCTTTTCTGGGTATTACCTGCTGCTGGATGAGTTCAGCTCTCTTGCTCCCAAGACGAAGCAATTTGTCTGGAGATGGAAAACAGAGGAAGGTCGAAACATCTGGAGGTCGAGCGGCTGAAGCAGGAGTCGACAGCTGCACATGCACACAAATACACACAAACACAAGTCTCAGGTTAGCACTGTGCAGGTCTGCCTCAGTTACATAACTAAGACTGCAGTGGTTAGTCATCAGGACAGTTTACTTAAGAAAAGTGAGCTTAAGAAATTTTACTCAAGAACTTTACTTAAGAAATGTTTACATGGCACAAGTGGCCACTGTGACACAGCAGGAAACGCAGGAGGCAATATAGCTTCCGTTATTTCATTACACCAGAAATGTGGAAATTGCTTTTCGCACAGATGGAACTGTGCATGATGGCATTGCTGTGATGGGGTAAAGCGAGAGGAATGACCCTCTTACAACAGAATAGTTCACAATTAGTCAATCACTCAATCGTCAGGTCAGTCACGATAGGCAGCAGCACCAGTGCTAAATACAATAAGCACGTCTCAGCAATTAAACACAAACACAAATACAATTTTATAAATTGGTCTTTAACAGTTCACAGCAAGAAATGAGCTTTTGTTTTGAACATTTTTGATAAAAATGTGAGAAATGGAACAAATACAGCTCCCGCCTAACAGCATGAGGAAGGACCACATGGGAGGAAGAACCCATGGTTGCAGCATATAGTAGTATATTTATACAAACTTCAGCTGCAAAAAAGTGTGAACATTATGTGGTTTAAAACTAAAACACAGACATAAACAGACAACCGTGATTTGTAAACCTACTATGAACTGTATCCCAGTAAACGCAGAATAAAAAAATAGATACCAACATTGTTTGTATGATGTTGAACTTGAGTGTTACCTAAAACATCCAGGAAAGCTTGAACTAAAACCATAAAGACATCAATATAATAAAACACAGCTTAAAAACAACAGATTAGATCATTCTTTAGCTTTTATGTGACAATAACCAGACAAACAGATGTGAAGATGGACAGACAAACAAAGAAATGGAAAGAACGAATGACCGGGTGATAAGCAGCGGCAGAAAGGTACCCTGCTAGCCGGGTGAGCTTTTATGTTGGGTTTAGCTTTAGCTTGCTAAGTTTCTTTGACTCAGAAATTTATTTGTGTAGAGATATCAGCACTGTGATTGGTTAGGAAACGCTTACGGAACTGTTATCCAAGACTAGGAACACTGAGTGTATGTACAGCAGGCATTTATTAGACTTTGTGAAGGTGTTCATAAGACATACACTGACATGTATATTGTGGCCCAGAGGACATAATTAACTTATTTACAAAAAGTTCAAAGACTAGATATTTAATATTTTACCTTGTTACCCACAAAACTACAAGTGAATTTCTCTTATCTTACGTCCTTCAGAAGGCACGTCATTAAAAGCCAGCATGCTTCTGTGAAGAACTTTGTGGCCTGGTCTTGGGAATACTGAGACAAATCACAGTCAACAAGCACTGTTTTCACTGCATCCACTAAAGCAGGTTAACGCTGTACTGTGCACAGTGGTGGGCATGTTAAGTCGTGACCACCCCTGCAGCACTGACCATAAAAACACAGACCTGACTGCGTTTGCTGGGCTCATCTTCTCCCTCTTCCTCATTTTCCTCTTCTTCGTCAACATCATCCTCTTCTTCCTCCTCATCCTCCTCATCTTCCTCCTCATCTTCTTCTTCATCTTCTTCATCCTCCTCATCATCGTCTTCCTCTGGCTCTCCTTCATCATCACTGCATGTGGTATCATATTGAGAGAGAGAGAGAGAGAGAAAAAGAAAGAAAGAGAGAGAGAGAGAGAGACAGCGTGAGGATCAATACAACTGAGAGTGCCTAGAATAAAATGATAAATAAGTCCAAGATCATTTTTCAAGGAAAATATAAAAATAATAAAGAGCTGCAAGGCTTGATTTGGTCTGGGATCCATTGGTTCATTTTCTCTGCAATACTGATATTGACCAATCGCAGCTCAGGGTGAGCACTACAGGGAATGTTTTGATGCATTAGTAGGTTATCTTGTGGGCCAGTTTGTATCCATGCATTCATTATTGTAATATAATATTATATAGAAGTGTGTTTAAAGCTAATAGTATGCCTGTCTGGTTAGACTAGACTCGTCTTGTTGGTTTCTATTTGTTCACATGTACAACAGCAGTTTCTTGTGGTGTTTTGAATAAAGTTTGTATTTGGAGCTTGAATACATAACAAATTTTACAAGATCGAATTATTTTAAATTAACTTGAATTATCTTACTGTCCTGACAGGACATTCGACTATTAACCTTTACTGGTTGCACTAATACTTTAAAGAAGTGATGTGTTCAGTGATTTGTAAGGGACGTGGGAACAATTTAAAAGTCACACAGTTTATAAAGTTAGACAGACTGTACCTCAGAGACCCCAGCATGTCTCCCATGTTCATATTCTGCATCAGCTCCAGAAGGTTCTGACACCCCTCCTCACCAAAACAGTTACCTACACACAGACACACATACAGAACACAAGAGATCTGAACTCTTATCTACTAGTAAATCTACTGTAAACGTGTTTCACAAATTAAAAAAAATGTATACATCCATAAATACTGCATTGTATTTAACTTTTTCCTTAATTTAAATTCTTCTTAATCATCCCAATCATGATCAAATTGAATGACACTTGTCATTTCTTGATACATTGATTCATCAACACCCTAGAGAGAGTAGCAGTAGTATAAGTAGAAGAAGGGAGAGAATCACACATCTGTAGTACCATTGAGGTCGAGTTTCTCTAGATGATCTTTGTGTTCGACAGCTTTTGCGACCGCCAGGGCAGCCTCCTCTGTGATCTCTCCAAACGACAGATTCAACTCCTGAAAAAAAGTCAAAGCAAAAACAAAAACCTTTGTAACTTTCAATACAAGTCAATGTGAAGAGGTTTCCTTCCAAGGGAGTATTTGGAGCATTTCTATTGGTGCATTCATCATGAAACTCTCACAGGATATAAAGGATACTAGTCATTTTCAAATCCTATAGAAAATTGTAAATCGACAAAAATAAAGATACATGGTTTTCTTTGGACAGAGACGATGTTAAAGTTTCATATTAAACAATTTTCATTTGTAGCTCATTGAAACCAGTGGAGAAATTCTGTTAGCTTTTAAACTTTCAATATATACCATTTGTGCAGAGGAGTAAAAGCAGAGAATGTTTTATAATAATTTAAATTTCATGACAAGTTACAGTTGCACAATTTTGTTTTGCACTTTTTGCTCAGATCTCAATCACATGTAGCATTTTGTACCTTGAGAATTGGCAGTCCCTCTGTTAAGGCCTCAGCTATAGCGATGGCTCCCTCAGACCGAACCAGGCAGTCCCCAAAGTTTATCACTTGCACACTGCGTAGATGCTTCAGAGCCTGAGAGGCAGACAGACGCAGACAGACTGTACTGTTTATACCCTGCCTAGCTATAGTGACTCAGCCTTTCGTTCCCATTAATGTCGGGCAAAACATTGTGTACTGGTGTTGGTGTCGCACAACAACACAGATTTGTAACTTTAACTGTATTTACTAAAACACAAAAGCTGTTAAGCATGCATGCTGGAAGTTTCATATTGTTTTGAAAAACAAACAGGTCAAACACATTAAAAAATCAATTAAGTATGAAAATTGTGGGTTTTGTCTGGTTATAATAATATTAATATTAACAATATTAATAATGAATAATATTATGCAAGATTGCCTGAGAAATAAACTCAGAACAAAACAGTCCTATCACAACAAACTGTATTAGTTTAAATAAAGTAAACAAATGAAAAATTAAATGAACGAAAGCCTGGCTTCTGACAGTACTGATTTGCACAGTACTGTAGGTGTTTGGCATGTAGTAGGAATAGCGAACCTGAGCCATTGCAATAGCTCCCTTCTTGGTGAAGGTGTTGTCGTTGAGGTTGAGCACCCTGAGCTGGGGGTTGTGCTTCACAGCGTTGGCCAAAGCAGTCACTCCTGGATGGTTGATGCCGTTCTGAGGCATATGGATTTCCTCCAGACTGCCCATTAACTAGAGAAACAACAACAGAATAGCTCTAGCCACAGTAGACAATGGTAACACTGCGTTCAATGTAGCAGTACACAACCTGTGTAGGCAAAATAGTGCAGGAGTCCAAACAGCATGAAAGTCTAAAGAGCATTTTAACAGCATTTGAGTAAATTGTTGCATTTTGTGTATACCTATCTTTTTTGTTGAGAGGTTTGGGGACATATGCAAAAAAATGCAAAATATTACAAATCAAGTTATACATTGCACTGCTTTTTGAATTTTCTGTTAAAACCTACTACCATACCAAGGTGAAAAGACATATATCGCAATATATATTGCGATACAGCGGTCACGATTCAATATATCGAAATATACTGAGATACTGCAAGCAAAGTGATATATTGCGATCCTACTATTAAAACACACCACTATATGAACAGGTTTGCCAATGTTTAAAACAGAATTGCACCTTTGTGCTGCTTGTTAATGTTGGAGTGAAGCTAAAAATGGATTACAACACTGCCATCTAGTGGTCAGGAATTTAAACACAACACACTGTGTTTCAATGTCTGCCAGGAATCTATGTATTGATATTGTGTTTTTGAGAATCGGTACAGTATCACGAAACATAATATCCCAATATTTTCTTACACCCCTAGTAAACAGTAGCCATTCAAAAAACCTCTGCCCAGCATTTATGTTCTGCCAAACGGCTTATACAGGTTCCTTAAAGCCCACTGTACTTGGACCCCCATAAATGTCACTCACAATGTAATTTGTAGAAGAACATTGAGGTTCCATAAATCACTATGTTGTTTGTCAATTTCAGCTGTTTTAACTGCAAACAATGACAATTGTGACAAAAGCTAGAGAGCAATGAATCAGGAATATACAGCAATTAAACCAGTGACAACACTCATGAAGCTATGCTCTCCTCGTAAATGCAGAACAGTAAACTGTAGTGTTGTGAGATTCAGTGACAGCAGCTGTTTACAGATCAGTGCATATTGTGTATATTCACCTGAAAGGCCTGCGCCAGCGCTGTGGCGCCATCATTCTCCAGTCTGTTCCTGCCTGCAATGAAGACCTTCAGACTGAGGGGGGCGCCAAGTTCACTCGACTTCTTATAGCACTCTGTTAGTGCTGCTGCCAAGATCTACAGTGTCCAACATCATAAAGTCACAATGAGAAGCAGATCTTAGTTCACAATACAACGTGTATAACAGAGACACCTGTAACACGGATTTCACCATCATAAACAGATCAGTGGTCCACACTACCATCTCTCAAACTTTAAGCCCGTCATGTAACACTGAACCTTCTTCTTACCTTTCCTCCACCAATGCCCATGCCACAGTTATTGAGACGCAGCTCCTGCAGCGTGTGACAAGCACTGCTCTTCAGCAGCTTCTCAATGCCCTTCACACCATCAGGACCAAACGCATTATCACTCAGATCCAGCACCTTCAGCCGAGCTCCAGCGGTCATTAGAGCGGCTCCCAGAGAGTTCTGAGAATATGTAAATAAGAGCTGTAATAAAGCTTATCATGGTTATACAGTCAGTTTACTGTGCTGGTTTTCAAGATGATGTGTAATGACCACTTGAAAGCAAGGATATCACCCCCCCCCCCTTCATTTTTTGCCCTTTCTCGCTCGCTCTCTCTCTCTCTCTCCTTTTATTTTCGCTGCAGAATGTCTTACCAGTGCAGGAGGGATCTCAGAACGCAGACGGCCAGTGAACATATCACTCCAGTAGCAGCACTGAAATAAACGGAGAAACACATCCTCATATAATAGAGTAACACTGAGTAACACTGAGTAACACTGAGTAACACTGAGGACTCACTACAACACAGAAGCACCATGAAAAAACATGATTATATTATTTTGCTATGACATTAAATTATTTATTCAATTTTCAGCACCAATTCTTCTTATTTCCAGTACTGTAAAAACAATGCTCAATTCCATTAACAGATATCTGGCTGTGTCAGGCTTTACATGGTGAAACCTTTACACAATTTTCAGTACTTGAACTCAAAATAAGATCCAATCGGGCTGTATAACGTAAAGTACCTTAAAACTCAGCTGCAACAGTTGCAGACAACTAAACTTTGTGAAACAAGCCAAAGAAATTCATCAAGTGACCATGCCAAGCAGTACCATAGTAACGACATTTTACTCAACCACTGAGAAAGAAAATAAAACTGAAGATGGCTCACCGGGTGGTTGAAAATGAGACCCAATCACGTTTCTCGAAGCAACTGTTTCTGTAACCATTTCTGTGAATTAGTAAGCTAATGGTAAAAACCGTTTTCACCCGTGTTTATTCTTCTTTGGCCTGCTGTTGTTTTTTAGTAGGTAGATTCATTTTCTCTACTGATGCCCCTAATTTAACACAGACCTGAAATTATGTTGCAGGCAAATCACAATATGTAACTAGTTGCATTTCAGTTTTGTAAAGTCACACGTAACATCGCCAACCTAACGATGGTGAACAGTCCCTGTTCTAGTGGGCTTAACACCACTGTGCACACCTGAAAGGCACTCTTGTCCTCCAGAGCTTTAGCGATGGCCTGGGCCGCCTCCACCCCAATGGTGTTCCCCTCCAACCGCAAAGCCTGCAAACCCTCAAACTCCCGGATAGCCTTCACTATCTCCTCCGCTACATAATGAGAGAGAGAGAGAGAGAGAGAGAGAGAGAGAGAGAGAGAGAGAGAGAGAGAGAGAGAGAGAGAGAGAGAGAGAGAGAGAGAGACAGAGAGACAGAGAGATAAATGAGCTGACAAATTAGCATGACGGAAAACAAGCAAGACTTTCAAAAGTGGCAGTACTAAACATCACATACAACATTTCATGATTCACTGAATTTGTAACTGATTCATTGCAGGGTCAGAGATTTACACCACTATTTGACATTGATTGCATTAGAGGTGCTCACCAGTCTGGGCATTGTCCAGTTTCAGACCCTGTCCTTTATAGCTGAGTTCACCCTCTCCAACCTGAGTCCTGGCCAGCGAGTCAGCCAGCTGAGCAACATCATCCAACGCCATCTTCAGACCTACAACAACACAGGCAAATAAACAGTCGTGTTTCCTGAAGTACTGGCATGTTTATGGCATTAATGTGAGAAGTCTCCATCTCTATCTAAGAGAGTCACTAAAAATCAAATAGGGCTATTTACAAGAGCGTATTAAGGTGATTCTTAAGTGGGAGAGTGAGCATTACACTATTCTCTTTCTCTCTCTCCCTCTCCCCCCCACTCTCCCTCTCCCCACACTCTCCCTCTACTCCCCCCCAGAAATATCAATTTAAAAAAAAAATCAATTAAATACTAAAAGTACATGAAACAAAAAAATTCTAATTGCATTTTTCTATTGGCTGGCAGTTCACAAGGTCTGTGTTATTAGTGAAGTTTCTCCATTCAAATGAAGTTCAAACACTTGCTTACGACGGTCTACCTCTTCAGCTATCTATCCATATGTGCTTTTACTTCATCCATCCATCATCTATCTTCTTTATCTACCTGTGTCACTCTAATAAGATGTATAGCAGAAACATGAAGACGTTTGTACACCCACTTGTACAGAAATCTGTTTGTTTAGTGTTTTCAAGGACTGAGGGCAGATGGCTGCTCACAGTAATGGAACGCTCCCAAATGTAATGTGATAAGACCACGGATGGTAATTGGAGGCAGCCACCTGGTATCGGCTGAAGAAATATTTTCTCAGGAAGAAAAATCTATCTTCTCTGCAGGCTCATATCTTCTAACCTTGACAAGAGGGGCGGGAGAGTCTTGTTTGGTCTGTTCATCAATCAGGGCTGCAAAAATACACAGCCTGCCCTTATAATCAGTGTATTCAGCTAATTAAAGGTGCTTCCAGAGCTTGTAGGTTAATCTCCATAGAAAAGCATTAGCACTAGAATGGAACAGTCTGGAGTTAGATACGCATTAGCCTAAGGCCACCAGGCACAACGGCAAGCATCACCTAAGAGTGTGCAAATAAAGGATCCTAGCACTGGGCTGTAGAGAAGGTAGTGATTTCTTTAGAGCGATAAAGCTCCATCACTTGGATGAGCTGGAGTGATCCAGAATGTATCATCCAACATCAGTACCTGACCTCACTAGAGCTTGTGAGAGCAGAACAGTAGCAAAGAGCTGAAACACTCCTGAGAACTTCCATATAGATGGGCAGAGCTAAACTACTGTAGGTGCATATATGTAAAGGCATCACAGACACTGAATGGCTGTTATTGCAGCTCAGTTTTCATATATGGGCTGTATGATCTGGGTAGTGAATGGTACGTTAACCATGTTTACCAATAAAAATTGAGGGTAATTTGTAAACATTGAAATACAGCACAAAATTGGGAAAAAACACAGCATTTTTTCTGCTTTACTTCATTGCCGTTTGTTACCAGATCACATGAATAGCTCTATTAGGCTCAAACGACTCACTGTAGAATGACTGAGGTGATTTTGAAGATAAGTTGATCTACACAGAAAATAGAAACACTGATAAAGCTATAACAATACTTTTTTTGAGCGCAAACCCTTCTTTCCTGAACTTTATCGCTATAAGTTAGTTCCGACTCACTAAACACAAAAGCAGGAGAAGTCTGTCACTGCTGTGCTCCATGTATCAGACGCTTAAATCAGAATAAATTTCATTAAATCACATAGACTTGTAGATTAATCAAGGAAACTAAGAACAGTGCAAGCATACCTTTCAAGTCATGGCAAAAAAATGTAGAATGATAGGTCTGGTTAAATTTGCCTCACTTGGCATAGTAGGCACTGAAATATGAATGTTACACATGCTGCTGAAACAATGTATTGTGAAGAACTAATACACACTCTTTTTTAATTTTTTAATTGCAGTGCAATTTTGTCCTGACAGAATAATGCTGTCATATTTAATCGACTATACTGTGAGACATATTGCAATGCCCTGTAGAAATATAATCATAATATAATCATATATTATATGATTGGCACAAATCACACTAGTTGACCATACTAGACAGAAGTTATAAACAAGACTGAATGTGCCATTTACATTCATATAGACACCTGCCCATTCTCCACAGCTGTTTGGCAGAACAGGCAAAACAGATGGGCATTCCACAGAGCAGCATTCAATTTCTCACTTAGCCAGATAACTTAAGCCCAAAGATGAGGACTGTCCCTCGGCTCTTTTACTACCCGACAGACTCAACTTTGGGCTCAAGTTATCTGGTTAAATCCTGCTTTGTGGAATAGCCCCCAGGAGAAAGGTGTAAACCGGCCCTAAATAATACCTACTGCACTTCCAGGTTCGGGATTATATGTCATATGTCTTTCCATCTCACAATATGCTTTGTTCAACAGCCATGTGACGTATTTGGTTTTGTGTTTAAACTAAGTACAACAGATAAGGAACTGTTGCTGTAATAAAATAAGACGACTAATCGCTACAAAATATATAAAACTTGAGTTCCATTGCAGGTTCTGCTCTTCATGCAGTGGAACCCAGTAATATATATATATATATATATATATATATATATATATATATATAACTGCAGAATTAGGCTTTATGTTTTTGTTATGCTCAATTATTTTTATTTTGGGGTAATTTGGCCAAAACTCTTTCGCTAAAACTCTAAAGTCAAATGTGTGAGTATTACAGGTATTACAAAAATAAACACAAATAAGAAAATTAAGAACTAAATGTGAAGGTTCAAATAGAACTGGGAATAACAGAGTTACATACATTACATATATCTTGTTACCGGAATTCAACATTGTGACTCTTTAAAAACTCAAATCAAATCCAGTAAACTTGCACGTGCAGTAATCGGGACTAGTTACTGCCCGACACTGGTCAACACCATCAATGTATTTTATTATTATGAGGGTAAAAATAAGTTAATGAAAAACAGTATACAGCGAAAATAATGAAACCATAATGAAACCACACTGGGACATTTAGCTCGCTGTCTATGGAGTCGCAGCATGTTCATAGAGCAGGCTTCCAGCAGAACCATTACAGCTCAGTCCGCCTGTTACATATCAGTCCCGCTCACTGTACACACACCAGTTTCTAAATATCACAAACATATTTACCTGTTCGAGTATTTTCAGCTCAGCGTGTAAGGTTTGATGTAGGAACTAAGGCAGTCGCCGGGTTCGTCCCGCTCATCCAAATGACGTAGGCGCAGTTCAAAATCTTCGCGGTGGTTCATGGGATTTGTAGTTCATTGACTCCTACGAAACTCCAGCAGTTGTAAAGCTAACAAGGCTAATCCATAATCATTTATTTGTGTTCTTAACAACATACCATAAGCTGCTCACACTTTTTAATTATAGTCAAGGTTTATTAGTAGTTTGTATGTTAAGCACAGTGCAATGACTGTGCTATATGTGGTGCTGTACTATTTTCCAGCATGGCTAGTCAAACCAAAAGCCAACCAGCATGTCCAAGCTGGGATGACCAGTTAAACCAGCATCAGGCCGGCATAAACAAGCATAGAACAAGCATAGTACTATGTTGTTGTTGCCTTTCCTCCTCTATATTGACCAGCTGTGTCAAAAGCATGCTTATTGGGAAATGCTGTGTCTAAATATATTGGCCTATTTATTTTACAGTGATGTCATCAGTTTGTAAACGAAACACTTAAAACATAAAAATAAATCTCATGAACCAGGGTTGGAAAAGATAGGTAAGTCTCTTTATTAAAGATTAAGACACTGCAAGAATACAGGCGTTAATCCTGCAACTGTTTTATTCCAGAAAACATTGGGTATTTATACATTTGCTTGGGAGAGATATCTTCTTCATTACTTCATACTTATCACCCATCCATCTTTTTTTATTTACACTTTGAGTTTCATAAACCGTTATTTTTCCACGCCTTCCTTTGGGAATACATTGTCACTCCAAAGACGTCACTTTTATTCTTTATAAAATACATCCCTTATTTCTAAACTGGGAGATCATAAATTAAAAAAAAAAAAGATCAAACCTGACCAGCTGTAGGCCTCTCCTGCGCTCTAGTCCAAATTTTTGTTCTTAACCTTATTTGTTTTATATTTCATTCATGTAAGTAAGCTGGGTTACGCCTACATATAAGCATAATAAATATAATAAGTTTTGATGCTTTTCCTGTGTAAGCATCTGTGGCTGGTGCAGACTTCTTATCACCCCCTAATCCTACAAGCCACACAAAAAGCACCATACCATAAGCGGAAGATCTGTGAGAATAATACGACATGCTATAAGCATAAAGGTCATACCTAATACCTATTATTCTATTTTTAAAAACTTTTACGTATTATAGAATTGTTAGTAGCACTGTCTGAAATCATAATGGGTGATGTCTAGCACATTGGTACAATCCTATACGTTACCACAACAGGTAGTGCTCGTATTATGTACCGTAGCCAGCATGGACTAATGCAGTCACTATGGAGTGTCACTAGCAGAGGCTCTGCTAGTGCTGGTACACAAAGAATCTTCTTGCTCAGTGCACATTTAAAACTTCTACCAACATGTTACAGCTTATTGACGTAAGTGGTTTATATTGTGTTAATGAACATTCATTTGAATTTTACGCTTACATTCTATTACAAACTCCGGTACTACAGCTTTTTGCCACTCAGAGCTGTTTCTGTCATTTATCAAATGGTAGCATGTGAAGGACTGTTGGTGGCATTTCTCACAAACAAAGCCCACATTTCTCAGCTGCATTCAAAGGATATCTTCAAAACACAACAGCCCACTGGTGGACTCAGTGGAACCCACTCTGTAGAAAATGTGTTGCCAAACTGAGTAAAATGAGGGGAAGTGACCTGTTGGCTGCCTTTCAAATGGAGAAAAAATTACCACCCCTTTACACACTAAATTATAATGATGTGCTTTCTAGAGCAAGAAATTTTGAGAGTGTGTTGTAATGATTGTCCTTCTGGTAGAGAAGTGCCCTTTAATGTGCCTTCACTGGTCAAAACTTGATGTACCCTATTGGTTCCCTTTTAATGGAAAAGTGCCCTCTGTTCTGTCCCTACATGATATTGTCGCAAAGGGAGCCCTTTGCATTATTGGAAACGGGATGCAGTGCTGTATAGGATACCTCTCCAGGTGAGAAAACATGATAAAGTGCTAAATTAGGTGCTCCTCTGATGGACTTCTCCCACCCAAAAATTAAACCACAGAAAAGCAGAAACTGTTTAAAACACTTAATTTTAAAAGTGCATTTTGGCATTGATCACAATTCACGTGCTGTGTTTGTTGTTATCAACTGGCTCTGGTTGTTAGGTGGTCTTTTATTTTGTTAAGGCTTGTGTTGAGATCCCCGTTCGGAAATATCCTGCAGTCAGCAGCTTCACTGAGCCGAGCTCTCGCCTTGTTGGACCGGCGGGTAGTTTGCGCCAGCTTTAAACACGAAGTCAATGATGAGAGCAATGAACAGTGAAATATATTGCAATAAAAACGGCTTTAGTATTATGTGTTGTTATGGTAACAGACTAGGAGGGATTGGGTTAGCTAATGTTGATATTAATTTTTGTCAGAAAACACTCTGAAACCTAAAGTTATATTATCCTCTGGCCACATCCCAAACTGCAGACTGCTACTACACTACATACGTAAAAAATATATAATAAATAAAATAAATGTATTAATGAATAAATAAAAGTTCACCATCGTTAGAAGTGCTTTCAGTAGTGCAGTATGTAATGTTGTCTAGTCAGGAAACCATTACCATTTATTTACCATTATGCCACCAAAGAAAATAATATATATTTTTAGTTGTATGTGTATATAATCCAGACATTGCAGTACCATGTAATGTGGAGTATCTTGTTCAGTTTGTAAAGTGATCTTTAATTGGATTTATCTAATAATAAACAGAAGTACACTTAATGTTGTATTTTGTTTATTAATTCATAATAAACCATAATTCCACATATGTTTTTCTACATACAGTGATTTGCTACCTTATCTACAGTGAAATCAGCTTATAGGTAATATTTAGGGGATAGGGTGGGCTTTGATTCATATTAGCAAATGTGCCCCCCCAATGTCAAAACCCCTCCTACGCCCTTGGACATATATAAACACAATAGAAAAGTTATGCTATGACTTCTTTACCCACCATCTCATAACGGCTAAACTCACAAATCATAGCTTTTTTTTAGACAATTTTGTCTGTATGTGTGTTTGTAAAACAGTATTTGCCTCTATGTTCTTTGGAGGTGTTGGTGAAACAAACACTTTAAAGGTTTATACTTCCCTGTATGTAATTAAATCATAGAGGAGTGGTTAAGCTTATAGTCTGGACCGCTTAACAATATAAACATTAATCAAGGATGATATTGAAAGGTTGCACAGTCTAACTGAGAAGTCGATGTTACTGCTCCGCGATGACACTTTAAGCCTAATGTTAAGTAGTTACTGATCATGTCACTATGACACTAATAACAGTTGAAAGGCCTGCTGACGTTGGAGAAATATCCTCAGTTTCCTGAAGGCTAGCAATCTGATCCAGAGCTCATTGGAAAACTTATGTCATCCTCTACTGACCTGTGGAATCTGGCTATGTTCTAAAATTTCTCAGCTGTGTGTCATTTGTTATTGCAGATAGGGCATAGCGGCCTATAAGGCGGTAGAGTTTGAAGTTACTTGTATTTAACAGAGTAACAGAGATACGGTGATGTAAATTTCTCTGCTGTGAGTGAGCATATTTACAAGGCCACCTTGGGAGCATCAAAGTCGGATCTCTTTGAAGGTTAGCAATGTAACCCTTTATGCTACCTAGAGTCATGCAACCCCTTTTGTGTTTGGATTACAACAATCAATACAGTAATTAATAAAGTAATCAAGTTGCAAGGCCTTTTTTTAAAAAAAAAAGTGCAAAGGCCTTTTTGTCATTTCTTGGTTTAGAAAAATAGGAATATTTAGGAGAGGAAGAAGGTTTGTAAATAATGGTATTGGCAAAGTCACGATGATATGTGATTTGAAATGAATGTGGTGGGAAAACTTAAGTATAAACAAAAGTATAAATGGTACAAAAACGATGTGCTTTCTGAAATAAATCTGTTGTTGCCAGCACAATTGAAGATTGAGAGTTGTTTGATTGAGAAGCTTCAATCTTCCCCAGTCCTAGTCAATCCACCAATGGGCTTGTTTGCATGTTTATATGCATATACAATTTATTAGCCATTTTTAGCTCAGCTTCACAGTGCAAGTCAAGTCACTTTATTCTAATGGCACTGTGCGTTACCCCACAGTATGGGGTATTCTACTATCTATCTATCTATCTATCTATCTATCTATAGTCAACAGTTTTTGCCTTTTTTGTCAATCATGGCGTTTGCTAATTTTTATCTATTTATTTATTTATTTATTTATTTATTTATTTATTTATTTATTTATTTATTTATTTTAAACTAAAAATAACCATCTATGTTTTTGCTACCACATCACGATACCCACGTGTTTTCAGCTTAGTGGAGTAGAGGAGCACGTCTGATCGCTGTTTCCACCCACAAAGCAATGCGGCTGCGCGTGTTTCTATCTTGAACCCGGACGGCTTTAGGACCGAGCGGCTGTGCGCGCAGAGGAGCCACACATGTTCCGCGTAGTTAGCGCTCGGACTGAAGCATAAAAACTCTCACCTTTCTAGAGAATTCAGTATCAAACATTAAAAGCAGCTTCACTTTAAAGTTCATAACTTTACTTTAGACTTTCTTTAACACGGGTGAGTTCAGAGACATGCTATTTACACTGTTAATGCCAGCTAGACCCCTCCAATGCTAGCTTAGCTTGGAAGTTTTATTTTCGTTGCTTTGCCTTCAAACCTGGTTTATTTACTTGCTGAATGTTAGCGTTACATGTTTTGTTCGTGTTTTTACTTGCAGCACATGGAACATCGTTGCCATGTATTACTTTATCTAGTTTAATGATGTCTGCGTTAATTTTGTAGACTTTAAGCGAAACACTACTCCGCACTGTTAGTGTGAGCTGTGAGTCTGTGACCCCGCTGCTCTCGCTCTTCCGGAGAGGAAACACTGCCTCATCTTTAGAGCTGCTGTTGTGCTTCAGCAAACTAGAGACTCTGCGAACAAATGCTGACCGAACGTGTTGAGAGTATGCAGTTTGTACCTATTCCGTTAGGCGACAGGGATTGGATTTAGATTCAGTTTCACCATTACTCATCACAAGCCCTGCCATCTTGGCTAGAATCAGATGGAGAAGAAGAATGTTGAAGCATGGCTACTTAATGCTTAGCGTCTGGTCATATGGGTTTTGTATACGTGTAGTTTCTGTCTTTTAATACGGTTTCTATGGTTCTTTTCTCTATTTTGGATTCTTTCTAGTATTCTAGCTCATTTCACTTCACATTCTTTTGGTCTCTCAGGTTCTTGCAAGGACCTGGCTTTTGCCAGATGAGCAGCCATGAACATGGAGAGACAGAAGCGCAAGGAGGAGATACAGAGGGCTTTGGCCTTCATTCAGTAAGAGAGCCATCCTTACTGCATATTACAGCAAGGCCTGATTTCAGAACAGCAGAGGTGTAACATTGCAATATCACACTGTGAAACTGTGACCAGGTCCATCATGGAGAATAAACACAGTATCACTTATGGCATTCAATGCATTTGCTATGTTAGAGCTCCAAAGTGCAACTACATGAATATCATTTTTCATTATTTGAATTTTGTTCAACATGTAATGAGATCAGCAAATTGTGGACCCAGTATTGAGAAGTGAATTATGTGTCTGTCTAATGGCCTGTCACCACTGCAGTTGTTATGTTGACTTATGCAGACCCTGGTCTGTTAAAGTCTGTTGTGTTCTGTGTTTTCAGGTCGTCGCTGCCGTTCCCTGACCCAGATGGCTATGAGGTAAATCTCCATCCTTGCACATTCTTGTTGTTCATGCTAAGTTTGCGGTGTGTAATGTGGCTCTCAGTCTATAACTGTAGTAGGCTCACAGTGACAGTTTTTTCTTGCAATGGATGAGGTTTATTCGTTTGGTCCACATTAAAATTGGACCAATTCTGCATGCTTAATTTGAGATTTTTGGGGGTCTATCGAACCATGCTAACTTGTGTTACATCCTTTATCTAAGTGCGGGTTCTTGTCCAACAGTTAATGTTAAGAAGCGCCTCATCACCCCATACTTTGAGCATCGTCTTCATGAGGTGCTGGGTTGGCTTAGACATATTGTTTCTCAGTTCACAGCGTAATACGTTTCCAGCCACATTTGGGCCTGAGTTTGTCTTGTTTATCCTCAGATGTTTCTGTTACGAGATCACGTCTGACTCTGTAAGACTGTGACTAGTCGCAGTAATAGTAATAAATCATAGATCCTTATATGATTTTCTAAAAACATTTTAAAACCTCCTCTACAGAGAACATAAATCTATGTATTTTTATGTTTATTTGCTGTATGTATCATTATAGTTGTAAAATTCAACATAAAATGGAATCTGTGCAGATGTTATGGCACATCATGTGATGTTTTATGTTATGTAATTGATAAAAATAGAAATTGCATTAACAATCTCTAAAAAAAACCCACATATTCAAGTCTGATCTCTGTATACATTTATACTTAATACTTAATATATTTTCTAAAATTCACAAATAGGCTAGTCAAATCAACAAACTGGTCACATAACAAGTTTTGTTGATTTCGGCTTGTTTTGTGTACAGCTGTATATAATGCAGCGTATAGCTTTGTTAGACCTTCACAAATTCTCACTGCTTTCACTGATTTTAACACAGCGAGCAGCAACAGACTATCAGTCTCCTTGAATAGAAGGTTCCTCTGTTCCTCCTCTCGTTCATTCCTCACTCTTTTCTTCCTCCCACCTTTTAGGGCTTCTTGATGCAGCTGGTGTGCAACCTATTGGACGAGGGAAACGCAGCTTTTCGTGAGGGGGAGTGGACGCTGGCTCGTGGCCATTTTAGCGAGGGCATTAGCGTAGCACGCTACGCCCAGGCCGAAGGACTGAAGGTTCCTGTGGCGTTACTGGAAAGTCTTTATGTGAACAGAGCTGCAGCACACCATAACATGGTGAGTAGATTGCTTAGTAGAGTGCTTTTGTTGGAAAATTAATGAATTTTAAGTGGATTATATGTGTCAATAATTATCTATATTATCCAGAAATCCAAATAATTAAACATATATAGCTGTAGTAGTGATGGTTATCTGGTAATAACTCTTCAATTTATATTCTAGTATTGTGACTGATGTCACCAGATTGTTACTTATGTTTTTTGGGGGTTTCTCTGCTCATTACACTTTCTGGTGTCCATGTTCTGCAGCATTGTTGTCCATAAACACGTAAGGACTAGCAGTTTACTTTGGCTAAATATTAAAGTTTCACTATGTAAAGGTTTTTAGTTTTTAAATCAAAAGGGGAAAAACACAATGATGCGGTGTTGTGCGCTGCTGTAAGTCACCCTATAAAAGTCAGGGTTGTTGGTTCAGAAGTTTTTGAAGTGGTTTAAACAATGTCATAAATGTTTACATATTATTGCTTCATGTTTAAGCAAAATCAACAATATACTGATGAAGATATGATGAGAATAGAACATGATTTAATTCACATTCTCAGAATACACGTCCTACACAAAGTTTAGACAAAGTTTTCTTTTTTGAAACCTCTTTCAATGCACTCGTATCTGCTCTTGCAGTGGGCAAATACTTGCAGATTGTGGTCATAAACTCATGTTTAAATTCAAATTTTGGGTTTAAAATGGTCCTTTTTTACAGTTTTGACTGTGTGTGTCTCTCACAGGGTGAGTTTGAGTTGGGTGTGCGGGACTGTGACAGTGCTCTGAGTGCGTGTAAGGACAGCGGTAGGGCGTTGTACAGAAAGGCGGTCTGTCTGAAGGAGCTGGGCAAACTAAAGGAAGCTTACGAGTGTAGCACAGCCTGCTTGCTCACTTCGCCACAGGTAAACACATCCACAGGTACATATGATCACAGAAAGAATGAATGATGTGCAAATAACCCAAAATTTGACATATTAAAGAAACAGACTGTTGCTGGTCTTATTAGCGTTACTAAAAGAAAGGAAACTTTCACAAATGCCCTCAGAATACAGTTTTTCTGAGTGGTTTGATGTGAAATTGCCATTTTATTTACTATCCAAAATTATCTTTGATTCTTCTCATCTCTTTTGAGTTTTTATATACATTGTTGTGAATGTTGATGTTTTCTTTCTAACTGTTGTGGGTTTTATTTGTGGACAGTTATAGCAAAGCAGCATCTTTGGCATCAGGCAGCATATCATCACTGTCATGTCGTCATTTTCAATTTTCTATGTCATTTAAACACAACAGCTGCCGTTTACATTGTTTAGTGTTTCCATGATAAATGGACCAATAGAAATGCTTCAAAATCACTTCCATTGACTTCCATTGAAGGTTAAGAGGTTTTTGGCCTCTCCTGTAAAGTTCCTATTTTGGATACACTTGTTTTTCATTGGACAGCGACGGTATTTATAACCATTTTGAGTTAAACATTTCTGTGATCTCACGTTTGGAGGCATTAATCTCTACCTTCTAGTTCTGGTTTCTGTTATCAACACTGTGAGCAATGCTGTCTTGGCAAGTTTCTCCAAAACACAAATTTAGGTTAAGCACTTTGTTTGCGTATTAGCAATTTAATCATGTAAAAATGTTAACAAGTCAGTGGAATTTCACTTTACTGTCTGTTAACTTTACTGTCTGTTCCAAATACTCTTTGGCTCTTTGTTAGCCAAGAAAAGCTCACTGACTATCTGGCTGTGAGGAAGATGGTAGGATATGGAAAAGTGATTTGTCACTAATGTCGCATGTTCAAGCAGTAAACTATATAATTCTGATGAATGTAACTGAAAGTGTCTCCTGTCTCCTCATGTGTGTTCATCAGGATAAGAAAGTGAGTGAACTGGCACAGGACCTGGCCAACAAACTGGACCTGAAAACTCGCAAAGCATACGTTGGCCTGCAGGTCAGTGACATTACTGTAGCTATAACATACCATGCAGCACATGGACAGGCGGCTGTGGTATTATTTGCTAGAACTGTTTTAACTATACAGCAAACTGTCTGGTTTCTTCTTCACATTAAACCGAATCATATTTATGTATTTTGAAGGTAAGCCTATGTGGTCCAGGTGAAAAGATCACAATTCAGTTTATACATTTTGTGTGTTTATAAAGGTGGACTTCACTATTTTTTTAGTCTGCTTAATAACATCATTGAAGTGTAAACAAAGGTATTCATGGTGATGTTAACGTTACTATTGTAGACAGAACTAAATAGTGGTGGTGATAGGAACTAGACATCTGAATTTCTGTTTTACATCGAGTTACAATAATTTAGAAAGAAATTTGGCACAGAACACTTTTTTTTTTATCTATTCATGGAGTTGCATGCAGGGTGTTGTAGGACAAAATAGGCCACCAGGAAGAGTTTTTTTAGACAGTTGTTGTTACCTGTAAAAACTCAGACGTGTAGATTCCCAGGTCTTTTAGGATTGTAACTAATATCACTGTATTTGTGATTCCCATCACCACCACTGTAAAGAAATCCGAGTGAGTCATTCTACTCGTGATCACTTTAACTTCTGACATTTGCTGAAGTGAAGACATAGTGTACCAGTCAGTACACATCTGACTTAGTTCATGCCTAAAGATTTTTGCTTCAGTGTTTGAAATATGGTAAGATAAATATTGATAGACTATAGATACATTTATTGTCTATGTACTGTTTAATTCCTAAAGAAACCCTTTAAAATAAAATAAAGAGCCTCCCCAGCAAGCATGTCCAGCAGCCACCATGGCATGTATCTTTTTTAAGAGCTGGGCGTAGAAAAATATTTGGATGGTATTCGGTGATGGCACAGTTCCGTATATTATTTCATACTATTGCTCTGAATTATTATAAATAAAGTAAAACTTCTGGGTGTGTGTGTGCAGACATTTGACTGGTACTGGGCCTTGAATGCCTCTCTGTATGTAATTTAGTGTAGTGTGTAGGATGTGCAGTCTGACTGCTTGTTTCCTGTTGTGCTGGCAGCCTGTAGCTGATGATGGCAGTGGGGATGGTCTGCCTTCTTTAGAGCCGGTGAGGTTTTTTTCACAGCTTTTTTTATATTTGTGTATTTATATTCCTATGTGTATATGTATTATATGAATTATGTATTTTTCCCCTTTTTTCTCTCTCACAGATGTCCAATGGGCTGGACAGCTTGTGTGATGTTGCAGGTGTGTAATTGTTTTTTGAAATCTAGTAGCTGGTTTGAAACAGTCGTTAGCAGCTGACAGAGCGACAGGCAAGCAGTGATTGTTCTATGGAAGCAGATGGCTACAAGTATTAAGCGACAATCAAGTTTTTTTTTATTTATTAGTTTTTTGCTTTTCGCAAATGAAGTATGAAACAGTAAAACAGCAAAACTGCACTTTCAGTTGCTGTGAACAGCACACCTCAGAGATACTGGTTGTCTGAGGTGCCTGGTCTTTACTGACTGTGGGAACTTATTCCTACCACGCTTTTGTTCCCAGTTCCACTCTGTACAAAACCTGTACCAGGTACTTTAAACTCCTTTAGTATTGTGACTAGTGAACATGCTAGATAGGAACTACTTTAGGGGGTAAACAGACATGTTCATACCACAGGAAGCAATGGAAACTGTCTCCTGCTTCTGGACAGACCTGACTTTTAACTTGAAGTATCTGGTTATCCTAGAACTCCTTGTTTATAAATTACCCCCAGTGAACAGTTCTAAACACTCACCTGGCAGAGTAAACTCTGAGAGTGAGTCCAGCCCCTCTCCACCCACCTAGATAGGAATACTATAACAGCTTTTATTTCAAATATTGTTTCAAATAAATGTTGAATGCTGAAACTGATTATAGAACCACATTTCTATCCGCTCCTCAAGGCCTTGCACACCAAAAGTCCCTTGCTAATCACATGTTACACTATTTAACAGTGTTTTTAAAACTTTCTCTCTCAGTTGGCTTGCCTGAGTGTGTATCTCCTGTCCTACCTGCTCCGGTTCCTGTGAGTGATGCCTGTGAGGACCCCCTGGTGTCTGGAGCAGCTGTGCCAGACCCTCTCAATGTATCTCTATCAGTGCCTGTCTCTGAACCGCTAGGAGACTGTGAGCTGATGGGGGATGAGCTGGATAATCTGCTGGACTCTTGCGTGTCCAAGCAGGAAGAGCTTCCACAGGTGAGTGAGTTTTAAAGGTTGTGCATTTTAAAAAAGTTTAAACACCTGCTCACCCAGCTTTCCTTACTAATTTAGACTGGTTAATTTCAGAATCTGTGTTTAGAATCTCTTGGTTTTGTAGTGTGTGTGTACGAAGGATTTGTTTTGGCAGACGTACTTTTTACTACATGTTTTAAACACACCACACTAGCAAACGGACTGTTACAGATATTTAACTAAGGGACTTGTAAACTAAGAAAAACAATAAATAGAAAAAAAAAGAAATGATGATGATAATAATAATAATAATTTGTTGAAGGGCCTTATGAAATTAATATGTACGTGTGTGTACATATGAGAACTACTATATATAATATAAAATGACATATATACTGTTGTGCGTTTAGCAATAATTCCATGTTTTTCCTTTATCCCAAATATAAACAATTAGCCAAGACAGTGTATAAGCTTCGCTTGGTATGTAACTTTTGCTTCTTTTGTTTTGCACAACTGTGAAGTAATAAAACAGTATGACTTCCCAGTTGGCATCATGCAAACTGCCCTGAAATCCGCTTTTATGTTCTTTTAATTTCAGCTTCTGCTTTCTGCTCTGTTCTCTTGTTAGGAACTGTATCAAAATAATAGATGTTAAAGTGTTATTATTTTGTTGTTACTGTGGTTATTATTGCTGTTGCTATTACTACGCATGTAATTAAAAATTTTGGGTGGGGTGGCAAAGGGTTAAAGAACAACAAGCAAACCCTTAAGCCTATGTCACAACCTTCTCTCTCTCTCTCTCCCTCTCCCTCTCAGACTTCCTCTAAAGGCAGTGTCGTTCCCACTCATGTTCCTGCGGCTGGTGTGATGGGTTTGGGTCCATCCTTCCCTCCTCTCCTCCCTGCACCCTCCCCCCATCTTCCTCCTGCGTTTTTCCCATCTGCAGTCAATCAACTGAACGCTCTTGACTCGTTCTCTGAGCCGTGCCGTGACCCCTCCGCTCCCAGCAGGCCTCTTGATGCACTGGACTCATTTGTCCCTCTAGAGAGCTGTGTGGCTCAGCAGCCCTCTCTAGTGGTGGGAGGAGAGGGGCTGGACTCACTCTCAGAGTTTACTCTGCCAGGTGAGTGTTTAGAACTGTTCACTGTCTCTGGGGGTAATTTATAAACAATGGGTTCTAGGTAGAGATGGACCAATAAGCGGTTTTGAGGCCGATTCCGATCGCGGATCAGTTTTCAATCTGCTGATAGCCGATACCGATCGAGGGCGGGGCTATATGCCACGACAGGTCTATATGTAGTTATAAGTGCAAGCAAGTCATGAACCATGGTCGAAACTGGTTAATTACCATTTTTAACGAGCTCATATGAAACAGCATAATGTTTATTTACTGCTAATTTTGTTTACAAATAAAGTAAATCAAACAAATATCGCCAATGTTACAATTATTAAATTTGGACCCTTAATTTAAAACGAAAAAAGCTAATTGAATAAATGTAGTAAAAACTGCAGTCATTAAACGCAGACTCTGGTTATTTTAAATGACAATCTGTTATCATTAAATGTAGATCTTGAATTGTTGCTGCTGTTCTGTTCGTACCGGTCAGATCTGGTCTGCACGGTTTTCCGGGTTGTTTGTTTTGTGCTAGCTCTGCTGTTTGCTGATACTCTTAAGTGCCGTAATAGATTAGTAGTGTTAAATGTCTTAGTCTTGGTTCTCCCACGAGACTATTTTTCACTAATTTTACAAAACGTCCTGAATGAGTCTGTATCACATACGGTAACAAACAGGGGTTTCAAGGAAGTCTCCTCATCCTGAATCAAATGCTAGCTGTAAATACAGAAATTAGGCTCATTTGTTTAACACCATCGATTGGCTCTCGGGATCTGCTAAATTGGAGAAATATAGGCTGATCATCGATCACATATTTTGATAAAAAATCGGCCGATGCCGATACATAGCCGCTCGATCGTTCCATCTCTAGTTCTAGGATAACCAGATATTTCAAGTTGAAAGTCAGGTCTGTTCAATAGCAGCATTGCTTATTGTGGTATGAACAGTAAGCAAGAGCAAGATTTTCAGTTTAAAAGTGTAAACACCCACTTCTGATGATGTATCTTGAAGGTGGAAGTAAACTGAGAAACTCTAGTTTTTGGTGTATTATAGTATTCAAAACTTACTTCGGCTTTTGACAAGCGTTAGTCTTTTAACCAAAAGTTCTCGCTGTAAAGGCATGTTTACAATGGATGTTGCAATGGTTACTATTATTTTTTTAATATTTAGACTAGAGTGGCCATCTAAATGATCCAGCTTTACTGAGCAATCCTGCTTTATGATCTCCTGTTTATAGAGAATTACAGCAGTAGCTTGTCAAAACTGTGCTACTGTGACAAGCTTTGTTTGTTCAGAGTCTATGTGTACTATGGACCCAGTTTGACCAAAAAAAAAAATAAAAATAGCAGCTGCTAGTAAAGTGCTGTTTCCCCACTAAGCACTGTTATATAACGACTAGCATAGGATGTACATGATCATTATATAATACAGTGCATTAATATGTACACAGTGTATTGTGTATGTCATTGTTATGTGGTTATGGTGTTACTAATATGCTCCATGCTGTATTTTATGTGGGGGCGGTTGCATGGCTCTTGATGGAGGTCAGTATTCTAGTGCAGGGTTCTCGACTCCAGCAGTACGTATATACGCTATTGTTATTGGTGCTTTTTAAATTCAGATTTAGAAGATTTCTTTAAGACATTCATAACATTATTATTAATTTTTTTACTGTGATACTGCAAGCAGTGATGAAAGGATAGTTTAGTACCAAGATAATTTTTTTCCATACTGGCAAAAACCTGATGCTTAACTGGTCCAGTTCATTAGCGCCAGTGAGAGTGCTACCATCTGAAATCTGATATGCACCAAATAAGCAGGCCGAGACGGTAACTTAACTAAAACGAACGCAGATTGAATTATAAACACCATGCGGACCAAAGACAGAACGAACCACCATCTCTTTTCTGCTCATCTGCTGTGGTGCATTGAAGAAACTAATTTCTGGTGCTGCTTTGACAGGTGCACGTGTTTTATCATCTCTTCATAAGCTCTGAATTGGTAAGGAGTAGGCAGAGGCACATTTAAATTCCTTATTAAAAACAGATTACACATTTCTCTATTTTGTTAAAGCAGTAAGCAGCTCAAGGCTGTTACAGGGTGTTAATCCTACTCTGTGTCATGTAGAACTGTGCAGTTAGGGGCTCGTAGCTCTAATATAACAAGAGCTAATTAAAACCGGCACGCCCAGACAGGGCAGAACATTCAGTGGATGTTATCACAGTTATTGTAGGGCATAAAATCATTGTGACCTTTTACTTATTGGACATTTTGTCATCTTGAGGCTTGATGCAGGTCTGTGTAAACTAGAGACGGACCGATCAGCGTTATTGAGGCCGATTCCGATCGCCAATACAGGGCGGGGTATACGCCACAGCAGGGCTACATGTAGTTATTAGCGCAAGCAAGTCATGAAACATGGTCGAAACTGGTTTGTTACCATGTTTAACGAACTCATGTGAAACATCATAATATTTTAAACAAAATAAACAGTAAATAAAAGTAAATCAAACAAATATCTCCAATACTGCAATCATTCAATTTAGACCCTTAATTTAAAACTAAAAAAAGCGAATTAAATAAATGCAATAAAAACTGCAGTCCTTAAACGCAGACAATCTGCAATCATTAAATGTAGATCTTGAATTGCTGCTGCTGTTCTGTTCATACCGGTCAGATCTGGTCTGCATGGTGTTCTGGGTTGTTTGTTTTGTACTAGCTGCACGTGCTAGCTCTGCTCTTTGCTGATACTCACTGTATTCAGCTGCGTGCAGTGTCGTATCAGATCAGTAGTGTGTCAGGGTGTGACCAAAAGCAAAGCCAGGAGGACAGTAAGGAGTCAATTTAACAATTTATTACAAAAGAGTTCTGGCCAGGCAAAAACACAACCCCCAAACCATGGCAACATGGCCCCTTTTTAAGAACATGGGTGACACCATAAACTGTTCATAGGGGACAATCCCCCACTCCAACAGTAGCAAACAGTTAAATCCAGCTTGATAACGCTGTTATATCTCACAGCACATTCTCAACATATAGGATCAAATTTCAATGTCAGATATAAAAACAGCAATGTCCCACACTATTTAAATAGCTCCCTGAATATATCTGGTTTACCCCCTATAAAGGTTCCAGATAGTTTAGGCTACATTTCCCAGAATTCCAAGCATGTCTATAAAAACATGCTCCATAAGCCCGCACTCCCTCTTAAGCACCACCCACTGAGCCACGCTGCAGACATGGCTCCTAGGGAACAAAGAAGGCGGTAAAACACATTTGGTGAGCTTAATAAAATGGTAAAAACTGTCTTAACCTATGGTCTGACTCTTCTTGCTAGTGTGCACTCCTAGCATAGAAAAGTGTACCTTTTAAAAGATGTTAAATTACTGACCATTAGCACAAGATGAGCAATGTTCGAATACCAAAGAGCTATATATAGTGTAAATAACAGTACATTTTTTTATCCTTACGTTGAGCACAATAAAACTACATCAAACTATGACCTCCCCAGCACACTCCCATACCCATGTTGTTGTTGTTACGTGTGGGGACCTTAGTGGGCCATCACATAGTGTTAAATGTTTTTGGTTCCCCCACGAGACACGTTAATTTTACACATTTAAAAAAAGTTCTAGATGAGTCTGTATCACATACGGTTAAACACTGACAGGCGGACATGCTTTCTATCAACGCATGCTTTTCTCGCGAGGCCGCTGCTGTCTGTTGAAAATGAAAGAGTGTGTATTTCCACCTAGCGGTTTAGATAGAAATTGCAGGGAGCTGGCCGGAAGGCTCCTCTTCCTGGATGAGACGCTAGTTAGAAAGACAGAAATTTGGCTCATTTTGTTCAATTGGCTCTCGGGATCGGCTCAATTGGAGAAATATCAGCTGATCACCAATCACATATTTTGATTAAAAATCGGCCGATACCGATACATAGCCGATCAATCCTTCCATATCTAGTGTAAACGCAAAAGAGTTGCATCTGCTTTGGTCCCGGTCAAAGGGAACCAAACATATAAACACACTTTAACCTGCAACAATGGGCTAATGACAAGCCCCACCCACGTTTAGCCCATAATTTCTCATGGCTGTCCATAGATCTCTTTGTAAGATCACCTTTGGCCTAATGGACTAGAATTACTGTTGCAGATAATGTCTATTCAGAGCTCCAAAATATCGTCGCTGTCCAATGAAAAATATGTATATCCATTTTTATCTATTTCTATTTTTCTGCATCAGTTAAATGCAGCAGCTATCATTATTAATTGTGGGATGGATTATTAATTCCATGATGGATGGACCAATAGAAGTGCTCCAAAATAGCTTGGAAAAAAGTCTGGTTCCGTTGACTTCCATTGAAAGTGAACACAGTTTTTGGCCTCTCCAGTAAAGTTGCCATTTTGGAGATGCTTTTTTTTCCCACTGGACGGCGACAATATGTAGATCCATATGTAATTGTTTTTGCCTATACCATCTCTTGGTACACCAGCAAGAAAGGTAATCTACTCTAGTTTGGGAGCGGTACGACTCACTGTGCAGTGGAAGGATGAAAAAGTCCATGATCATGGTTTATATAATCGTATCATAGTGTGCTGCACTGCAGTGTCTAATGGCTAGGCTCCTAGATACTTGGGCCCCCCGCCGCCTTTAGGATGGACCTAGATGTCAGCAGTGTCATGTGTAATGTGTAACCAAAGTTTTTCTTTGTCTTCCTCCGCTCAGGTGGTAAAGTCTCTCATAGTTTTCTTCCTCCAGTGAAGATCAGAAGCCCGTCTG
This sequence comes from Megaleporinus macrocephalus, assembly GCA_021613375.1. NCBI lineage: Eukaryota > Metazoa > Chordata > Actinopteri > Characiformes > Anostomidae > Megaleporinus > Megaleporinus macrocephalus. Next base: position 35,464,513 of record CM038703.1, read on the forward strand.
ATTGCATCAACCCTGCAGTGAGTCCTGTTCTTGTCATGTTCGTGTATTATTGTGTTCTTTGACTGAGGATCTTTTTTTCACCTAAATGTGTGCATGCTGTTTGTTTGTGTCTGTGTTTGAGCAGAACGGTCAGGTGGCATCCACTCTATCCCAGCTGTCCAGAAATCCTCTGGAACACACACACGACTTCACTCAAGCCTGTTCTGCCTGTTTTACACGGATAGGTAAACTACATGCACTCTCACGTGGCCTGTTGTTTTATTCTCTATAGTATAGTATATGCTATACTATAACATGTTTAGAGCAGTAGCACGTTAGTTTGATAAAATCAGTAAAATGATTAAAAATGGAAAAGCAGTTTGAGAAACTGGGCCTTTCATGTGTTTTTCATGAAAGCTTATTTCTTCTGCGTCAGTCTTTATCAGTCCAATTAGAAAGAAAGCTTTGATTTCAAACTAAAGACTAGCAAGTTGAGACTAGCAAGTCTGTTTGACCGTCCTTTCCTGTCAGATCCACAGTTAAATCTTTGCAGGGCTGGTTTCTGACTGCCTGTAGCAGAGCCTGTTTTAATCACCCAGTGCAGATGATATGCTTTGTCTTACTGCTCTGGATTGTTGTCTGGCATGCTCACCACTGAATTCAGTTCAGAGAATAAAGGAGACAGTGCCTGTTGGCTGTCTATCTGGAGCTAAAGAAACATACTCAGACTGCACCACTAATGAGCTGAACGAAAAAAAACAAACTAATTTCAGTTTTTAAGGCAGTTTGTTTACAGAGCCGGTGTTTCTTCTGCTCTGCTTCTGCCTGTTTAAACAATCTCAGCAACCCAGTCAGAGATACTTAGCTACCTGCTAGGACTCTGATTGTTACAAATATAATTGACAACTGAGCAGTAGCACAGGTTGACTGTTAACAGGTCTAGCTACACTAACTGATGTTGGCTAGGTCATCTAAAGCACTACAAGGTTTATGATGCACAACAATGCTACCAGTTAACACTGAACGTTTAAACATTCCTCACACAGTCTGTCTACTTGATCTCAGAGCACGTGTGAAACAAGTGATTGATTTACCCCCGTTTTTGTCATTCATTGTGGTCCTTACCTAAAAAGTGTCCTGATTCAAAAAAGTTGAACAAGGAAACAGCGTTCTGTAAAGCATTACATTGTTGAGCTTGTTTAATGTAAATTGAACATTTAGCAATTTGTCTAATGCGTTTACATCATAAACCCATGAAACTGACCTTTCAAGTAAACAAATAAAACTTATCTCTACTTATTTCATTCTTTATCTGCTTTTCTGCTCAGGCCTAGGAGTGCTGGATTGCGAGTACAAGGTTGATTTGGTTCATGGCTGTAAGAAAGATGTTCTGCTGTGCAGAAAAAAAGGAGCCAATCCCTGGAGACGGGTCCGACCACGCCCAACTCGAAATAATTTCCTGGGTGCCTATGTGCTGTGCAAAGGTAAACTGTTATTGTAAACTGTATTTTTTATTTTAGAGTGCTTTTTATACCATATGTATCCTTAAGACAAGATACTAAAATATTGTCTTAAGTATGTTATTATCTAGTTTTTATAGCTTTCAAAGGTGTTGTTCATACATTTCTGATATTTCTTTGTTTGAATGACATCCTGACTTTGGTTTTGTGTTTGTAGAGGTTCTAGAACGGCAGGACTGTAAATATGGTGAAGCCTGCACATTCGCTTACTGTCAGGAAGAGATTGATGTGTGGACGCAGGAGAGGCGGGGCTTGCTGACTAGAGAATTGCTCTTTAATCCACTTTCCACCAATCAGAGACAGGCACTTAGTGTTCTCAGGCTCCTTAATGTACACAACGGCATGTTCATGTTCCTCTGTGAGGTATGTGTGATGACGGGCACCCTCATACATACTTATTCATTATGCAGTGCCTTACATCTGATACACCCTGACTCTCCCTGACGGTCTCGCTTACATGTGCATAGTTACTCCTTATAGATGTCTTGTAAACCCCAAACGTGGATTTTGAAGTTGTTGAAGTTTTAAAAACGTTGTTTAAAAGAAAGAAAGAAAGAAGCTGTGTTTGATTGCAAGTAATTTTTGTAATTCATCCTGTACGGTGCATACCGTCCGTCTGAGAGTCCAGAGAAATCTTTCATAGTGGGCAAATGTGTGGCCAAAAACCACAACTGAACGGCTGTGTACTTCAGTCCCTCAGACAGCATGACTAAAAACCGGGTTCCTTAAGGGATGCGTGCCATGTGGGCTTGGGAACGCTTTGACAGACTGTTCGTATCTGTATCCCCAACTTGACGTTGAGACTATGAACTGCTGTGAAACATAAGACGTGTACCAGTGTTTAGAAACGCTGGGCTTTAGTTCATGTGGAATGAACTGATGCACAGTGAAAACATAGTTTTACGGCTCAGTCTTTCAGATTGTTCATGCAAATATTGTTCTTTAGCTGACACCATGTGTTCTGTCTCTTTGTGTGTGGGCCTGTGTAGGAGTGTTTTGACAGTAAGCCAAGGATCATCAGTAAGCGCTTTAAGGAGAATCCGTCCTTATGCTCAAATGTGGTCTCACACCATCAGTTCGACAGAAATAAGTAGGTCTTTTATTTATATATAAATCTTATTGCACTTAAAACTCCATCATGCTCGCATTTTTTCATATTTCATATTTTTCCTGACAGCTCATAAAACCAGTCTGCCTATAGTGTAAATATATTTTATTCTTATTTGTTTTTCTCCCTCCGTCTCTCTCCTCAGGTGTCTTGTTCACGTGGTAAAGAGCAGCAGTATCACCTACAGTAAGGTCAGGCCGCTGAGCTCTCTTTGTCAGTTTGATGTTTGTCGTCATGAGCTGCGTTACGGCTGCCATCGTGAGAACAGCTGCTCTTTTGCACATTCTTTCATTGAGCTGGAGTGCTGGATACTGCAGAAGGACCACGGTACATGCACTGCCATCTAAAAGTCTGGAATCACATTTTCAGTTGTCATTTTCATTGTTTATTACTGTGTAAACAACCTGTGTATATGTCATCTATATAGTGTGTAGATTTAACTCATACACAGCAAGAAAAAGCAACTAAAGTTTTTGGAATTGTCTAGGTTTCTCCATTAATTACTAATAAGAACGTGGTCCAATAATTATTTGTCACAATTATGGACAAACACAATCTAACTAAATGAATAACACACAAACAGTTGTACTGTTCATGTCTTTAATAGTCTGTAGATCCACCATTAGCAGCAATGACCTTCAAACATTTCCTGTAATAAGATTTGCACAACATTGAGGAGGAGTTTTTGACCATTCCTTCCTGCAGATGTGCTTTAGTCTTGCTTGCACACAGTTACGTTCAAGTCGTACAGCAGCATCGCCCTAGTTCAGAACTCTGACATGGCCTCTCCAAAACACAAATCTTTTATTTTTAAATCATTCTGTGGTTGATTTGCTTGTCTGCTTTTTGTCATTGTCTTGTCACATCACTTCAACGTCTCTTCAACTTCAGGTCATGCACTGCTGCACTTAGATTTGCCTGTAAAAGTCACTGTTCTGAATAATTGCAAAGTGTCCAGACTCTGAGGCCGCAAAGCAGCCCTAAACCATCATACTCTCTCCACCATGCTTCACACTCTCCTAGGCAGAGTGTCTTGACGGGGCGCGCGCTCTTGGGGAGAGTGTCTCGACTGGGCGCACGCTCTTGGGGAGAGTGTCTCGACTGGGCGCGCGCTCTTGGGGAGAGTGTCTCGACTGGGCGCGCACTCTTGGGGAGAGTGTCTCGACTGGGCGCGCGCTCTTGGGGAGAGTGTCTCGACTGGGCGCGCGCTCTTGGGGACAGTGTCTCGACTGGGCGCGCGCTCTTGGGGACAGTGCCTCGACGGGGCAACCGCTCCTGCGGAGAGAGTGCCTCGACGGGGCAACCGCTCCTGGGGAGAGAGTGCCTCGACGGGGCAACCGCTCCTGGGGAGAGAGTGCCTCGACGGGGCAACCGCTCCTGGGGAGAGAGTGCCTCGGCGGGGCACGCGCTCCTGGGGAGAGAGTCTCGGCGGGGCGCACACTCCTGGGGAGAGAGTGCCTCGGCGGGGCACGCGCTCCTGGGGAGAGAGTGCCTCGGCGGGGCACGCGCTCCTGGGGGAGAGAGTGCCTCGGTGGGGCAACCGCTCCTGCGGAGAGAGTGCCTCGACGGGGCAACCGCTCCTGGGGAGAGACTGCCTCAGCGGGGCACGCGCTCCTGGGGAGAGTGTCTCGGTGGGGTGCACACTCTTGGGGACAGTGCCTCGACGGGGCAACCGCTCCTGGGGAGAGAGTGCCTCGGCGGGGCACGCGCTCCTGGGGAGAGAGTGCCTCGGCGGGGCAACCACTCCTGGGGAGAGAGTGCCTCGGCGGGGCACACACTCCTGGGGAGAGACACTAAGCTTTCTTGAGAAGAACAATTTTGACTGTAACCACGCTTTGTGTGCTGCCTATTTAATGGACACCATACCTGTAAAACCAGTCCAATCCAGTCTCATCATCATAACTGTAACAGGTTTTCACAATTAGCTTTTGGACAAGTCTTTAACACAGAATTCACTTACTCTTTGTAGCCTGCATAGAAGAGACATGTAAAGTACAAACTGTGTGTGTGCTAATAGCTTAGTTAAACTGCATTTGTCTGTGATTGTGAGTTAGATAACAACCAAACCACATTTTATTAGCGTTCAGTGCAGAAATCCAAGTAAGGATTCACTAAAAATTAGACACTAGACTAGAATTTACATTTCAATAATCAGTCCAGTATTTTGTGTTGTTTGGGAACAGCCAGATACTATTATGCAATGATCCTGCATGATAAACAAACCTTTAGGGGATGACATATTTCTGTATTTCTGTGTGTGTGTGTGTGTGTGTGTGTAGGCACCACTCATGAGGAGATCGTGCAGGAATCTAAGAAGCATTGGCACAAACAGAGAGTAAGTTTGCCCTTTTGTCTGCACAGTCACTGATCTCCATCTGCTCCACAGGCCCAGTCACACTGCTGCAGAGCTGCCTTGAGTACTGCTGCTAGAAGGTTTGGCATGTGCCCCGATAACCTGGTATCATGGTGTACAAGATCACGACGCTGTATTAAAAATCTGCACGTTTAAGACTAAACGCACTACATCCTGTGTCGTTTCAAATAGCAGTACTGTGTAGGTGCCATCTTCGAGACTAGGAGACTGAAAATATATTCTGTGTATTTATAGTTTGATGTGAGAACTGTTGTTGTGAGAACTGGTACTAAACAGTTTTCTGCATTCTTACATAAGCTAATAGACAAGACAGTGTTTAATTACTTATGTGCAGTAATATCACTAACATCAATGTTTGCTGTACAGAAGTCATTAACATAAATAACTGCTTAGTCAGACACAATTTACACTCACAAACCTAACATATACATTTTTAGTCGACACTGCTACTAATGAATTATGTCCCAGGTGTCTGCAGGTGTCCAGTCTTATCCGCAAAGATCTGGTGTGCTTGCTTCAATTTGTTTGGAATAAAAACCTGCAGACATCACTTGGTCTCAGACTCCAACAGTCGATAAGGTGCTCCTGTGTTGTTGGAGTGAAAACCTGCACCCACTCTGGCCCTTTGCAGATAAGACATGGACTCCACTACTATAGGAAATGAACTGTTCCTGTCCTGAAATCTGCAAAAGCCTGCTGGTGTGGGTTAATGTCTAGATTTCAGCTCTATGAATAATGATGTTCGGAAATGCTACTTGAGTGCTAATAGCACCACCTTGTGGGGATTGTGAATTAGTTTGGAGGAAATTAATTCTGTATTTTTTTTAAAATACATGTATTTTATTTTGTTTAACATTACAAATTGTTCCATTAGTCTGGATTAAATTATGTTTATACTAATAACATATGTTCATCTGTCCTAGCCCAGTACTATTATGTTAATGCTGATACACTTATGCTGTACTTGAGCAACTCCCTGTAGTGTTTATGTTGGTTGAATTGATGATGAGCAATGAAATTACTAGCACAATGAGTTAAGCTAGTGCAGTCAGCGATTACTTTAATATCATTTCATGTGTTAGTTAGTTAATACAACGCACAAAATGAGTAAAATACTGTTCTCTCCTTCTCAGCCAGGGAACCTGCTCCTGTCTCAAACCAGTGCAGCCAAAGGCGAGGGGGTGGGTAAAGTGATGGAGATGAACGGGAAAGTGGGAGCTGTGGCTAGCAGCAGCATTGTGGCAGGATCAGTAGACGTGTCAGCGGTGAAGGACCTGCGGTTGATGATGAAGTTCGTCTGTGGTCAGTGCTGGAGGGATGGGCAAGTGAGCGAACCGGACAAAGCACAGAAATACTGTAGTGCCAAAGCAAGACACAGGTATGTGTTGCCTCAGCCCCATCAGTGCACCTACAATTATAGTCTTTACACAGAATGTCATTATCTGTAGTCTGAACACACATTACAGAGTCAGTATTTTAATCTCTCTCTTTTTTTTTTATAGCTGGACTAAAGAACGGAGGGTGCTTCTGGTGAAGTCACAGGACAGGGAAAAGTGGGTGGCCATACGACCTTTGCCCTTTGCAAAGACCTACCCCCAGCAGTATGATGTGAGTGTCCTAGTATAAAGGCTCTAAGGTTGACATTGTTGAAAAATAGGGTTGAATAGTTTTTGAGTTTGAGTTCTAAACTTGTTTTAATGAATGTGGTAACAAAATGAATTGGCACCAATAGAACAGTGATAGAACAGAGTTGTCCCCCCCAGGCTCCCCCCCCCCCAAATACACTCAGTCAAAAGTTTGGACACATCCACACAGGTTCTTATTTTTTACTTAATTTTACTTGTTTAATAGTCAAGTTTATTGGTATAATGCTTTTTACAATGATGTTGTCTCAAAGTAGCTTTACAGAGTTTTGAAAACAGACAGTTACAACATATATCCCCCAGTGAGTGAGAAAGAGGCGACAGTGGCAAGAACACCTCCCTCAGACTGGAGAAAGAAACCTTGGGAGGAACCAAGACTCACCAGGGGAGACCCATCCTCCTCTATACTATTAGTGAATAACTGTGAAGACATCAAAACAATAAAATAATGCTTACAGAACTATTCCTGGACCTGCAGAAAGCATCTCACTGTGTTTTAAAGAATGTTTGTTTATAGTTTCTTTTAGAAATTAGCCTCACTTTGTTTGATGCAAGAATTGACTGGAAATAAAATGGTTTTGAATGTATTTTTGTTTTTTGCTATTTGTATGGGGGGGCAAGTACGGTATCTCTTGTTTATTTTCCTCGTATAAATTGCTCAGAATACTGAGAGAACTTTACTGCTAAACGTGAGAGGGCATAATATTTTACAATTGTCCTTGTAAAGATGAAATGTCTGTGTCTTGCAGATTTGTGTGCATGTGCTGAAGCAGAAGAAGTGCCACTACATTGGGAACTGTTCTTTTGCACACAGCCTTGAAGAGAAGGAGCTGTGGACCTACATGAAGAATACTGGCTGTGAGCTTTAACATGCACCTACACATTCATTATCTACACACTGTGCAGGGGTAGATAAACATACTAACTTGTAAGGTTTATCTGTACCACTAGCATTTTTCATAACATTTAATGTCATTAGCATGTTTTATTACCATATAGTACCTGTTAAATAAAGGTGAAAGCTAATGTTTTAGCTGTATTTAGCTATATTTTAAGTCAGAGACTTAAACAACATATAATGTTTGATACATACAGCTTGAAGTTATAGATCTAGCTACCTGTCTGTCTGCAGCAGTTGGACAATTACGACTGTTCCGTTTTGCAGTGCGGGATTTGCAGCAGGTCTATGAAGTATGGCACGCATCAGCCAATCAGAACAAACGAGCTGAGGGCTCTTTGCTGCCTCAGTCAGTGGAGCAGAAACAGATCACAATGCCCACAGACTTTGCTGAACCTGTGGTGAGTAGTGTCTCTGTACATTTTTATAACTTGACTGACTGTCTAGTGTTTTTTCCACTTTAGGGACAAAACCATCTTCTGCTGTTTGTAACAAAGGTTACGGTTTGGGTTTGGTTTAAAAAGCATTGGTAAATAAACTTAAGAATAAAATAACTATTACCACAACAGCAGTACTTGCAGAGTTTTATTAAAAAATGGATGATGCTTAATGTGACACGTGTATGATGTCCTGACAACAACAAACGTTTGTCGTCTGCGAGAGGTAAACTTGTTGGTTTGCATATTCCTCTCTTGTTTTTCTGCATTATGTCTCACGTCCCTCACATTTGCATTTTGTCTGTCAACTCTGTCTGTGCATCAGGATGGATTTCACTGCCGGCTGTGTGGAAAACACAGTAACAGCGAGCGCCAGTGGCAGCAACACATTTCTTCCGAGCGGCACAAAGACCGTGTGTTGAGTGGAGCAGGGGAGGAGGAGAGCCTCACCTGGATACATCGCTTCCCTGGCCGCTGCTTCACTCTCTGCCCCAGGTACATGCCACATGTCCCCTAGTGTTCCTCCTTACCTCACTCATCACTCTGTCTAGACATGTTTGGTGTGCGGAGGTTTGCGTCTTCAATTTTGCACTGAAGCTGTGAGGCTAATAGTAGACTATTATTATTATTATCATTATCATTATCATTATCATTATCATTATCATTATTATTATTATTATTATTATTATTATTAAACAGACAAGCTCTTGCCAACTTTCACTTGTTACTCAGAAGTGTATCACACCTGCGTTACACAAGTGGCCACTCCTAGAACGAGAGCTGGGAGGAGAGCAGATTAAAATGGAATGGACTTGCCCTTTATGTTGATCAACCAAATCAGAATGCTAGCAAGAAAGGGTTGCCTGTACAGGTGATTAATAAATAAAATCTACAGCAAATACAAATGGAACAGATGAATAATGTTGTTGTTGTACATAAAACAAATTACTTGCATATTTCCTATCGAGCTTTTAAAAGAGGGGAGAGCTGCTGTATGTATTAAGTAAAGAAATGCTGATTTTGCTGTTATGAAATGAAGACTAAACAACATTTAACTGCTGAATCATGTCTTTCAGAAACGCACTGAAAACCTTGAGTCAAATGTTAAGTTATCAGCTACTGTTTTAGCTACTCTTTAACCCTGTATTATACACTGACATAAGGCCTACTGCAGACTACATAGAATCAAAAGCTTTCCGTATGTTTGCCTTGGCTAGAAAAACTCTGAGACAGGAATTAATTAGTGTCATTGGCACAGAGGTAAATTTTGCTGCCAGCCTCATTAATGTGTTATGCAAACAGTGCAGTGCAGCTAATAGCACCAGTACCTAATGTCCCCTGAGCTTTTAGAACTTTGAGAGCCAAAAACCAAAGCTCCAGACACCTGAGGGTTTTGTGATAATTAGGCTAAAAGGGGTTGTTTTGTGATTTTGAGGTTTTCTCAGGACAGCAACACGATATCTTTTACAGGATATTTGTCTTTCTGTCACAGCGATTTATCTTACTCAATCCAGTGTTTTCCTGCTGTTTGGTGTGACCCAGAAGAGGGTGGGTTCACTTTATAAAGCTTGTTTCCTCTCCGTGTTTCTTCTTTATGTTTGGGGCGGCGGGGTTATTAGCTATAAAAAAAAAAGATATTTTTAAATCACTTTCCCACATGATGTTCTGAGATGAGTTGGTGGCAAAGACCTTAACAAAGATTTACACTTGTATTTGTTCAGTGTTAACTTTTCAGGCAGCATAGTTCGCTGTAGTACACAACAGTATACTTATACTGTGTGTGTATGTGTGTGTGTGTGTGTGTGTGTGTGTGTGTGTATATATATATATATATATATATATATATATATATACATACATACATATACTGAGTACCTCTGCATGACTTGACTGAACAACTCGTGTCTGTTTAGCAGACCTACGTACTGCAGATTCTTGCCTGGAAGAGGCGTTTTTGTTTATTGACTAAATAAATAACCGACTGACGTGACCAACATCAGCTTGAAGTGTAAGTATTGTTGTAGGCTTGGTCAAAGCCCGCTGAAAGTAATCTCTTAGCTTGATGCTAACGTGAGTAGCCACGGTCATGGCCTGGTCAAACTGCTGAAGTCTCTACAGAATGTTGATGCTAACTTAAGTCCTCTGTCTTGTGACTGTATTCAAACACTGCCACATTACCCTACATTAGGTTAATGCTACCTTAAGCCTGTCGCACATTACAAGATTTTGAAAAGCCTAACAGATTTAAAAGTCAGAGCACTTGATGTCAGCTTTCCACAGATATACACGTCATTGCTAAGCATACACTACGAGACATTTCTCAGCCCTGGTATTGAACATAGTTGTGGAAAAGAGGATGAAGCTGATACTTGCTAATAGCGGAATTAAGCCCTTCCACCTTAAATGGCCTTGCAGTTACATTATGGAGCTGATACACTATTAAGGGGAGTCCGGACTGTTAAGACTTTAAGGCCTCAATATGATGATAAACTTTATTTAACCTAAAAAATAGCTGAAATCAATTTATCAGTTATCTCTCTTGTCGACTCTTAACTGTAATATATCATTTAACCATTCCAGCTTTAGCTAGAATGAAACTACTTGAGAAAAAAAGTTTAGATTCTCTTATTTTCAAGAATTTTACATTTTCTTCTGGTTTATATAGTAGATTTATGTACATATAGTGGGGCAAAAAAGTATTTAATCAGCCACTGGTGGTGCAAGTTCACCAACTTAGTAAAATGAGTGGTCTGTCAATTCCACCATAAGTACACTTCAACTATGAGAGACAAAATGAGGAAAACAAAATCCAAGAAATCACATTGTAGGATTTTTAAAGAATTTATTTGTAAACTATGGTGGAAAATAAGTATTTGGTCAATAGCAAAAGTTCAGCTTAATACTTCAGCTCAAGATCTCCTCTAGAGCATGTTTTGGGGCTGTCGCTGGGCAACACAGACTTTTAACTCCCTTCACAAATTTTCTCTGGGGTTGAGGTCTCAAGACTGGCTAGACCACTCCACACGCTGCAGAATTTGGGTCCCTCTCTGCGTAGTGTTACTGATGGTAACCTTTGCTACTTTGGTTCCAGCTTGCTGCAGGTCATTCATCAGGTCCCTCCATGTAGTTCTGGGACTTCTGATCACCGCTTTCATGATTATTTTGACCCATGGATGAAATCTTGCTTGGGGCCCCAGATCGAGGGAGATTATCACTGGTTGTGTAGGTCTTCTATTTTCTTACAGTTGCTCCCACAGTTGGTTTATTCACACCAAGCTGCTTGCCTATTGTAGATTCACTCTTCCCAGTCTGGTGCAGGTCTACAATCTTCTTCCTGGTGTAGTTCGACAGCTCTTTGATGGTCTTGGCCATGGTTGAGTTTATAGTCTGACTGTTTGAGGCTGTGAACAGGTGTCTTTTATACAGATAATGAGGTCAAATAGGTGCCATTAATACAGGTAAAGAGTGGAGGACAGAAGAGCTTCTTAAAGAAGTTACAGGTTTGTAAAAATAAATAAATAAAAAATTACAGACCTCTCTCATCTTACTAAATAGGACAACTTGCACAATCAGTGGCTGACTGAATACTTTTTTGCCGCACTGTAGATGCCATTTGGTTATTAGTTTTCTATCTATGGTGATGTTGACAGTCTTGATCAGGCAGATGTGGAGACACAATACGTATGAAGATATGATGACTCCTCTTGATAAAATTGTCTGTAACATCCTTGTTGCCTCACCGTTTTTTTTTTTTTTTACAAAATTTGTTCTGTAAACATTTTTAGACATGCATTGATCTAGCTATGCTGCACAGACTTCTCCCAGTAGCTTTTATTTCTGCTTCATAACTGTCCAGAGCAGCAGGAAACAAGTTAAGTGTTTAAGAGATTTTAGTGTGAGCTCTAGTATAAAGACAATCACACACCTCTGCAAATTCTTAAATGTGTGATAACTTCTGAAAATGCTGTAAGCAAAATAAGAAAGGCATTCAGCTTCTAACTCATTCATTCCTGGTCCAACATATCGTGCACCAGTTACTTTTTGGCACGTGAGGCTGCATTATTTAAGGTGGAAAGGGAAAATTGGAGCTAGAAGCTGGCGAGTAGGAAGTTTAATGTCAGCTGTGTGTGTCATGTATGTGTATGTATGTGTATGTCTATGTATGTATGTACGGTGTGTGTGTGTGTGTGTGTGTGTGTGTGTGTGTGTGCGTGCATGAGTATTTGCATTAACGTTCACTGTAAAACCAGAAAAACAACTGACTGAAGAACAATTACACCAGTTCTCTGTGCTTCACCAACCATACTGTCAAATATGCACACACAGATCACACAATCATTAGTTTGGTGTGACCCTGAAGAGGGTTTCTCTCCATGTTTTTTCTTCATACCCATGCTTTTTTCGCTTTTATTTTTTAAAGGAGTGTTTGGTCCGCATGCTTTCAGAGGTTTGCGCCTTTGAGTCTTCCCAAGTTGTCCTCTCTGATGCACTGCAGACTGTAATTGTATAATTACATAGTGCAAAGTAGAGCTGCAAAAATGGACAAAATTGTAGATACAAGGGGGTGTACCAAAGGAGGTGCCTGGTGGGTGTATGTCATTATGTCATTTTCTGCCTTACTTAAGGTGGAATGGAAAATTCTAATATAAAAAACTAGTGAATATGAAACTTCAACCTCTAAATAAGAGTTAAAAAAGAACTTTAGTTTATGTCTCAAGGACCTGTAACAAGAAGGTTATATATTTTGTAGGGCTGTGTATTGGCAAGAACATGACGATACAATACGTATCGTGATGCAGCCTTCACGATTCAATATATCGTGATATATTGCGATACTGCAACCAAAATGTTATATTGCAATTTTTCAAGTCCTACTATTAAAACACACCATTGTATGAACAGGTTTGTCAATATTTACAATAGCATTGCGCACTTGTGCTGCTTGTTAATGTTGGAGTGGAGCTGAAAACGGATTACAACACTGCCATCTAGTGGTCAGAGGTTTAAACACAACACACAATGATTCACTGTCTGCCAGGAATCTGTGTATCGATACTGTGTTTTTAACCACCCCTAATATTTTGGATCTCTCCATTGTTGAAATGCCAGAGGCACCTGTATGACATGCTATGAAGCCGATACCGGTCCAGCAGAACAAAGCTTGCTTCGTCTTGTGAGTCTCGTGGTGCCCAGGCCAATTCAGGCTAATTACCACAGTGCACTGAGATATATATATATATATATATATATATATATATATATATTTTTTTTTTTTTTTTTTTTTTTTGAGACAGGTTGCAGACCGGCTGTGACGAAGGTGTGAGCTGTGACTTTGCCCACTGTGATGAGGAGCTTAAGGAGTGGCAGGACAGGCGGGATTTCCTGCGGAGGAGGTTGGACAAAGCTCGTGCCGACATGCTGATCGCTCCCACCGACAATGACTTTGGGAAGTACAACTTCCTCCTGCAAGACTGAACAAATGCAGTCATACACAATCTCACATACACACACACACACACCACACACACACACTCTTACACACATACACACATGGGTTCTTTTGGGACCTTTCTAGGCTTTGAATCGCTATACATTTATTATCACATGTAATGTTTCAATAATTACACATGCTTATGATTCTATGTTAAGTTTTTTGTTCTTTATACACATACTTATTTTTTTGCACATTTTCCTTCCAGTGTAGTCATAGCCAATTCCTAATTCGGTAAAGCCTGTGTCTACACTTTTGTGAGTTTTTGCCGCTGCTCATGTTCGAGCACCTGTAAACACTTGTAGAAGAACTCTACACACCGTACTTTACTTTAGCCGGCGGCCGGAGTGTCAGGTAGTGTCAAGAACCCATGTGTTATCAAAGGCTTTCAATTGTTTACCCTTTGCTTGAATCTCAGTGGTAGCACTTGAGGATCTGCATGTCTATTTAAGATGCCAGTATTTTCAAGTTTTGAAATCTCTGTTTTGATGATTATTATGTTTCATCAAAGGAAGTCACAGTTAATATACAGTCCATACAGTTTTGGGAAGTACAGAATCTGTAAAACGTCAGTTTTGCTCACATATGCCTGTATGTTATACGACACTACTCAGAAATACAAGTGCCTTAACATGAGTGTGTTTCCAAGGATGCATTATTGAGGACATCACTGAGGAGGCAGAGATAGCGCAGCTCTTATCGCCAAACAGGCTAAGCTGGCGTATGGTTAACATATATTTATCTGAAAAACTAACGTTGGTACAAGTGAGTCTCTGTTATGTTTCTTATCTAGAACAAAAACCTGCCAGACCCCTCATCTATTCTGAGGAACATTTTGTGAATAGCAATTCCTAAATATAACCAAAAAGGCAATTTTGCTCATTTTTATGCAACACCAGGGCCGTCACCTAAAAAGTGAAGGCACAGCTCATATGTTAATTTCAGCCGAACCCCCCCCCCCTTTATTTTTTATTTATCTTTTTTTTGTTTTTAATAATTTTTTTTCTCCCCCTAAAATGAACATCCCACTGACATATATCCTGCTAAGCAAATGCAAAGCTTCCAGCACTTTCAGGAGTGAATACCATCTGATAAAGTTTAAATATACTTTGCACTAATTACCTCCAACTACGACTAACATGCAAGTCTTCTGTTTCCTTCCTTTATTAGATACTCTGCTCATCTTTACATGAATTTACAGACAGAGATGGAACTCCGTGTGTGATAAAATCTAGCCCCCAGTAGTGTTTTAGCTGCCTTACTGAGAACTGGATGAGTTTCAGAACTGCCCTACATGTAATGCACTGTCCTCGTCATACTTACTTTACTAATGAGAGTTGAATACTACCAAGGCCAGATTAGAGAAATGCTAAACCACTGGCAGGTGAGAGGCAAAGAGGAAACATGTTTTAGGCAGTGTAAGACAGCAGGCTGTCATTGTTTAATTACGTTGTTTGTTTGTTTTTTGTTGTTGTTTTCTCTTTTTGTTTTTATGGTTTTTTTTTTTTTTAATTACATTTTTTTCCTTTTTTAAATTTGGATTTGTGCGCTTCAGCAAACTGATTAATGGCCGTTAGATGAGAAGTATATTCCAGTTGAGAATAAGAGTGATTCAACATCTTGGACTTCCCAAAAAAATACAATTGGTTTTGGGCACTCAGGTGAAATGCACACTTTCAGAGCTTGTTTGAGAATTATGTATAGGTTTATTAATCTGCTAACGATGCACTGTATGTCCCCTCATGATGATGTGTCTGCAGCCACTTTGGGGTGGTCTGGACACATAATGCTGCCTTTTGTCCATCTCAGAATCCACCTCGAAGCAGTTTGAATTCCTTAAATGTTCTTCCCACCTTCAAGACATTACAGAAGGCTTTTTTCCTAGTCTGGCGAGAGTGCCCCACCGGACTGGAAAACCAAATTTCGCGACGCTAGTGACTGTGGATGTTCCAGTTAGTGTGGTTCTGGTGACAGTTGCCTGGCTTAGCCACCTCAGTGATATTTAGACATTCCCATTTTTTCTTGAGGAGGTGGGGAGATGTTATTTTACCGTCTGTAATGTGTGTGACTGATTTAAATAGGAATTAAAATGGGTGGTATGAATGGTATGAATGACAAAAATTGGTATGGCTACTCCATGCATACTACTATAGGGTTGATCAAAAGAAGAGACTGTCCAAAGTTGACTTATTAATTGACATCATTTTCTTTAGTTTAACACTAGCCGTCTCTTTAAAAGAGAATTCTGCATAATTCAGTCTTTGAGAACGCTATTGAGAGTGGTTTGAAGTAAAGAAGCTTCGATTTCTATACAGTGGTGGTGATGGGAACCATTATGTCTACAACACAAATACAGTGGTTTTATTTACTTTCCAAAATGACCTTGTGAGATGTATATGCAGTGTTGCTAGTGATGGCAAACCTATACAAAAAACAGGTGCTGCACAAGCCCTACATGTACCTCTCTGTTGTGAATCGATATGAAAAGACTACAATCTTCTCATAAATGTGTAATAAAGCCATGTGTCAGGCATTAGGCAGCATTTCCTTAACCACTTCCTACAGTAGCTCTCTGTGAGGTAGCTTTTATAGACATTAAAAGGATTTCGACATCTGGTTCCTGTTACCTCCATTGTAAACAGTTCTGACTCAGCAGTTTTCTCTCAAATGGAATGTTTTATGTCAAACCACACTGTACAACTTGGTTTACATCCTAACCCTGTGTTCATGCAGTCATTATGCAAGATCTAAAGAAGGCCTCTGTGAAAAGAATGCATTATTAATGTCATCAGTTTGAGAATATGCAGCCAAATAAATCACAGTAGTATGCTTCAGGTACATTACAGCTTGAATTGGCTCTCAGAGGATGCAAGTAAATGTTTCTTTAAGGGCCATCGGACATAATTTTAAAAAGTGAAGGACTATTTACCAACCTGGTAGGTTGTTTACCAGTATGCACTATATGCAAATGCATAAAGTGGGGTTATTTCTGCAGTTTGTAGTGGCTAAAGGCCCCTGGAATGTTTACTGACATGGAGGATTCAGGCTGAGAAACACCAGAAATGTGATTATTGCTGGAGAAACACCAGCAATAATCACATTAACCCCTCTAGTTTCACTTCCCTGTGAAACTTCATCCCATCCAAGGATCACTTGGGGTGCAAACGTGTTTGTGTTAACGGTGCTGTATGCCAGACTGTACAGGAGTTAGACCTACACAGCTCTTCCATCAGAACGTTATTAACATGATAGACTCTTCTATTAGCGCCAGAACAGTTAACAGCACACGTTCACCTTCAGAGAGTTCATTAATCAGCTGTTATTGTTACTCTGCGATTAAGACCAAATGAAGCCTTTTTAAACAGTGTACCCCATTTATATAGTAACAGGTAATGCTCAGCGGCAATCGTCTTTAAAAAGGAAATGTTTTATTGCAGTTTGCAAGTTATAGTGCAGGCGTTTCTGTAATTGGGCGATCAGATAACGCTGGTGTTGTGCAGTGTATACAGGAATAAAGCTTAAATCAGGCTTACATCAGAATCAAGTCGGTATTGGCAGATGACTGCTTAAAACTGAACAGATGTTTAGGTTTCACCTATATTGCAAACCCTTGTGTGGTGTGTATATTGTATTTTGGAGGAGCAGAATGTTCAGGTGATGCTGGCTTTCTGTGTTAAAATTCCATAGTATTCGCTTACTGCACTTTTAACCACCTGCCAATAAATATAGACCCAATATCTCCAGTCTGCAAATATTAATTTATCAACATCCATCTGAAAATGTAATATCAGTGCATTCCTAGCTGGCAGAAAGTGCAGATGTTTGGGTGCCCCTGCTCAAATTACCTGTTTGGTTAGGTTTTTTTAAGGAATTTTACACCAGGGGCAGGGCATATGTAACATGGGTTTTTCAGCTACAATACTGAGCAAATAAATAGAAATGATTTTCATTTTGTGTAAAATGCAATTTGCTTGGCTGTATTTTGAGTTTTGGATATGACTGTGCAGAGTTACTTCTGGAAGACAGAAGCTTTGCAATGAAAACAATTCACCAAAAACAAAGATCAAAGAACAAAAGCACAAAAAAATCCAACATTTTTTCTGTTTAGGCCTCTATACAGCCACAGTGTGCCTTCAGTGATATGCAACGTGCCTGTGAAATCAGTGTTAGCCTTGTTCCTCTCTAGTGCCTGTGCTAATCTGAAGTGCAGAGATCTGTCAGATGTTATTGCAGCGTTCTCTAAATCACCCGCTGTTTACTGATATCCCCACTATTCCTAAATCAAGATGGACCTTATGTACTTTTCCATATCTTCAATTTCCATGTACAGTGAAACAAATTGTGGTTGGCTATCGTAGATTAAGACTCAAAACAGAGTCAGGTTCCAGTGTTGCATTTTTTTTATGCACAATATGGCGAGCATACTAGTGTTGGACTTGTATTGCTACATGTTACAGTTTATCATGAAATATAACAATTCAGGCAACTAGGTGTGACTTGATTTACAGACTGACTTTGTCCAAAATAGTTTACTTTTGTTGGATTACAGTAATACCTGCTTTGTTGAGTGTGGCCCGTCTGAAGCTGTGATTGGTCAGTATGATTACGGAACACAGTAAAAAGAACGTGGCTGTTGGAGTGCTTGTGTACGTATTGTAGCATTCTGTGATATCAGTATTGCGACAAAGTTGTACGCCAAAGTTTAAATAACTTCAGTTGAAAATAACTTCAACTCATGTTCTACAGGAAACACTTAAGAGCTTCATTTTCTTTCCTTCTTTTTTTTTATTTTTATTTTTTTTAATGTATTTACATCCTACATTTTCCATATCAGTAAGTTTAAGTGGGGTCATTTAAGCCAGAGCTTGTGAACTGAACAATCGGTGGAAACCCCCAAGTGATGTGACATCACTTCCATAATTTATTGGCAGCTTGGCACAATACAGTCATGCGTGTTGGATATTCTTCTCGGCCAAAAAATTCTTGATTGATAGAAAATACTCCTGATTTAATTGGTCTTCACAATACTAGTCAGAAAAATCACTTTTCGCCAAATCATTCAGTCCTACACACTTTTTTATATTTAGTTTTATTTTATTTCAGTATGTCAAGCTTAGGAAATAAACAGATATTGTGCACACACATATTAAAGTTCCCGGTGGAGGAAATCAAGAAATATTTCATTAAAAGTGTTTTGTTTTGTTTTTCGTTTAACAATGGATTATTCGAGCAGTGAATAGTGCAGCCCTGGTTTGTATGTCTTGTTTTGTGAGCCTTTTCTGATAAAGCGGCCGAGAATGGTTTGATTTCGTCTTTTGATTTGAGTGACTAACAAAGGCCTCTTATTCTTTGATTTAGAAGAAGTAAACTTCATTACAGTCTTAATGTTGTACTTGTATTTCCCCCGTTTTTACTCTTGTCAGACATACAGGGACACAATTTTGCCTGCGTACAATTTGCCTAGACATCTTGGTCATCCCCCCTGTTGCCAATACGTGAATATGCTCTGTGGGTCTTTTGGCTGTTAGCCCACAACTGAGCTAGCCGACCAAAACACCACCAGAGCAGACAGATAGTGGTCAGGTTACAGTCTAATTCAGTCCAAACCATCTCTGACCCAAATAAACATTTCCTCTCCGGGCTGAAACGTGCTCAGTATGTGGGCCAGAGAGACTGAACAGCGTTTGAACAGAATTGGTAAAAGTCAGTATTTGCAGCAGTAGTGTGGCCTTTTGCTGTCATTTGAACTTGTGTTGAATTGGTGAATGAATTTGTTTCATGAAAGAAAGATTTCTTATTTGAATTAATTTTGAATTCATTTGAAGAGCTCAGGAAGAGTTGTTGAATTTTCTGGTCCACTATTTTGTTAATGTTTTCACTCATCATTTGTTTTCTGT
Source organism: Megaleporinus macrocephalus (assembly GCA_021613375.1). Classification (NCBI taxonomy): domain Eukaryota; kingdom Metazoa; phylum Chordata; class Actinopteri; order Characiformes; family Anostomidae; genus Megaleporinus; species Megaleporinus macrocephalus. The sequence continues at coordinate 35,483,860 of CM038703.1, forward strand.
TCATGTCACTGTAATGTATGTTACAAGGTCAGTTGAGATTAGGTCTGGCCAGTTGACAATATGTACATAGTTCTTGTGACAAAAGGCAGAGGAAATGAGCAAGTTTCAATAACTGACTGTATTTAATTTGCATTGAGAAGTTTCTATTTCTGGTTTGAAGCCACTACCTTCTTGACCCCTACCACATAGCCATCGACCTGTACACAAAGTGCTGATATCTGAGTGTCGAAACACCTGACTATGACTTGAGTGTGGGAGAGCAAAGGAAGGAGAATGATTTTGTATTCTTAGTTTTTCCCTCAGTATAATTCTGTATTATATGAGAAACACGATGGACCAAATAATGCCAATAAATATTTTTCTAAAAGGATTAACGGTCTCTGCTGGTCTCTGCTGTTCTTAAAGAGGTGCCTGCTCCATTTCCTTTGTGGCCCTTGCATTTGGAGCTGCTCCAACCCCAGCATGAAAAGGTGATTTATACCTGTAGATGGAGGGTGTTCACCTGGCCTGAGACTTTACAGAGGGATCCAGTGGTGCCAGATGTCTGGCTGATTAACTGTCTTGTGTAAATTGATTTTGTGACCCTTCGAGCTCGCAGGACACTCTTGCTTCACTTTCTGATCTGTCCTAAACGTTTCCATATATCTAAAGCAACAGCATGAGGGTCCCAAACATGGTAAGTACAGTGACTCAATTTGAAATAAAAGAAATAAAAGTGACAAACTTTTTGCATGGAGGAGTTAAAAAAAGTTAACTCCTCCATGCAATGAAAAACAAACACACCTGAGCACACTTGCCCAAAGCTGTGGGCAGCCCTATCCCTCATGGAGCAGTTAGGGGTTAGGTGCATTGCTTATGGGCACGTTAGTCATGTTCTGATGCTTCAGGAGGGGGTCGCACTGGCCACTTTGTGGTCACAAGGCTGGTTCTCTAACCCCATGATCCACAACTGTGACTTAATTCTCACTAGCGTAGCACAGAAGAATTAAAATATATACAGTGCTGGCCAAAAGTACTGGCAATTCTGTCAGATAATACTCAATTTCTTCCAGAAAATGATTGCAATCACAAATGCTTTGGTATTAATATCTCCATTTATTTTGCTTGCAATGAAAAAACACAAAAGAGAATAGAAAAAAAAGTCAAATCAATTATCATTTTACACAAAACTTCAAAAATGGACAGGACAAAAGGATTGGCACCCTCAGCCTAATACTTGGTAGCACAACCTTTAGACAAAATAACTGCGAACAACCGCTTCCGGTAACCATCATTGAGTTTCTTACAATGCTCTGCTGAAATTTTAGACCATTCTTCTTTGGCAAACTGCTCCAGGTTCCTGAGATTTAAAGGGTGCCTTCTCCAAACTGCCATTTTGAGATCTCTCCACAGGTGTTCTATGGGATTCAGGTCTGGACTCATTGCTGGCCACGTTAGAAGTTTCCAGTGCTTTCTCTCAAACCATATTCTAGTGCTTTTTGAAGTGTGTTTTGGGTCATTGTCCTGCTGGAAGACCCATGACCTCTGAGGGAGACCCAGCTTTCTCACACTGGGCCCTACATTATGCTGCAAAATTTGTTGGTAGTCTTTAGACTTCATAAAGCCGTGCACACAGTCAAGCAGTCCAGTGCCAGAGGCAGCAAAGCAACCCCAAAACATCAGGGAACCTCCGCCATGTTTGACTGTAGGGGCCGTGTTCTTTTCTTTAAAGGCCTCGTTTTTTCCCTGTAAACTCTATGTTGATGCCTTTTCCCAAAAAGCTCTACTTTTGTCTCATCTGACCAGAGAACATTCTTCCAAAACGTTTTTGGCTTTCTCAGGTAAGTTTTGGCAAACTCCAGCCTGGTCTCTGGGTCAGAAGTGGGGTCTTCCTACCATAGAGTCCTTTTTCATTCAGACACCGACGGATAGTACGGGTTGACACTGTAGTACCCTCGGACTGCAGGGCAGCTTGAACTTGTTTGGATGTTAGTCGAGGTTCTTTATCCACCATCCGCACAATCTTTCGTTGAAATCTCTCTTGAAGTCCATATCTAGGGAGGTTAGCCACAGTGCCATGGGCTTTAAACTTCTTGATGACACTGCGCATAGTAGACACAGGAACATTCAGGTCTTTGGAGATGGGCTTGTAGTCTTGAGATTGCCCATGCTTTCTCACAATTTTGCTTCTCAAGTCCTCAGACAGTTCTTTGGTCTTCTTTCTTTTCTCCATGCCCAATGTGGTACATACAAGGACACAGGACAGAGGTTGAGTCAGCTTGTGAAGTGTGATTTAATTATTGCCACCACCTGTAATGTGCCACAGGTAAGTAACAGGTGCTGTTAATTACACAAATTAGAGAAGCATCACATGATTTTTCAAAGGATGTCAATACTTTTGTCCACCCCCCTTTTTATGTTTGGTGTGGAATTATATCCAATTTGGCTTTTTGACTATTATTTTTGTGGTTTTCCATTGAAGACAAATTAAATGAACATTTTAATATCAAAGCATTTGTAATTGCAATCATTTTCTGGGAGAAATGGAGCATTATCTGACAGAATTGCCAATACTTTTGGCCAGCACTGTATATATATTTATATATATATATATATATAATATATATTTAACTAAATCAACAGAGCCTGGTCCTTGTAATCTACCACCCGGCAGAGCTTGGCTCCAACCTAACCACACCTGATCCAGGTAATCGTGGATTCAAAGGGCATCTGACTTGGAGGCAGGTATGTTGGATCTGAACTCTCCAGGCTGGTAGACCTCTAGACCTGGAATGAAGTACATCATTTAGCTATTTTATGTTGCTACACTTTGACAGAGTAGTTTTCCATTTTGTTTTGGTTAAAAGGAAGTGAATTCAGTTACATGTGTGTGACACTCAAATATTTATGGCCATGTTTTGAAGTGGTTTTATAAATGACCCATAACCTCTTCAGTCCTAAGACTGGACAAACATTTTATACTATTCTATGCCCTAAATTACATAATATATGCTTTTTTTGTTTACTGAGAAATATAAAATTCAGTGTCCAGTATTCTGTACTGAACTCTTCTTGTGTGTACTGTATATGCGGCTGTATGAGAAGGTGTGAACATGTGGAAATACCTGGCCTTCTGCATGTGTAGCTCTTAAAATTATTTAAAAAAATAATAACAGTAATAAACAGCTTTCTGTCTCGCTAGTTGCCCTGTTTTTGTTTATAACAAGCCAAAAAAACTAAATGTGCAAAGGCTGAGATTTGTAGAAACACACACAACTAAGTGTGCTGCTGAACCTGCTGCTACAGAGCTGCAGCACTGCAGCATTTGGGGATCCTGTTTATGCATGGTTTCTTCTTTGCATAGTAGAATTCTACATTACATTTATAGAGCAGCGGTCACCTGTTATCTCTTTGAATACACAGATTTTTTCCAGGTTCTCAGAATCTTTTAATGATATTATGTACCTATGAGGATGAAGTAAGCTTTGCACTATTTCCTATGCAGTCTGAACCCCTCCCCTCTGCACTTCTTAAAGACTCTGCCTCTCTGGGAAGCTCTACTTATGCCCTATCATGTTACTGACCTGTTGCTGATTATGTAGTTGTGAGATGTTTCACCTGGCGTTTTTTTTTTTTTTTTTTGCATTACACAACCTGACTTTTTTTTGGCCCTGTTCCAGCATTTATGAAACACGCTGCTGCCATTAAATTTAGAATAGGCACATATACATAACTACTAAACTTCTTAATATGCTCTCCTTGCACTATTTTCAGTTACATTTACATGATTTGAACATCATTGCATATTCTTTGGCTATTTACATTTTGTGCACCGTCCCAACTTTTTTGGAAACGGGGCAGTACATAGCACCAGGTTTGACATCCTCACAACAGAAGAACCCTTTTGGGTGCTGTACAGAACCATCTGAAGAAACATGCACGGGGCTCTTTAAGTGTTCCTGGTTCTCTATATATATAACCATCTTCTTTACTAAGAAACCTTTGAAAAATCCTATTTGTTTATTTGTCTATAAAATAACGCCCAGGTCTAAAACGACGTTATGAAACGTGTCTTGTTACTATTATGCAGTTGTAGCTCCAGGTGACGGTTCACGCTGCCCCGCCCACTTTCAGCACCTAGCATGTTAATATTCAACGATGCGTGGAGTCGATTGGTCTGTCTTTGGCGCCTGTTTAAATATTCATGAGTCGGTGGGCGGTCCCTCTTCTTAAATAACGTAACAGACGGCGTTGCCGCGTGATATTTGTTTGCTGCGTTGCAACTTAAGTTGGAGAAGTGACGATTCATTCGTTTGGACTGTTTTTCTGAACCTTTCTATCACACCAGTGGATTTTTGTTTTGGATTTTATTCGAAAATGTTTTCTCTCGGCGGACTCAGCGACATCCAGCAGGTCTACAAGACTTTCATGGAGTATCCAGCTTCCCTCCTTTACTTAGATGACGGCGGTAAGAGAGCTTGTGAAACTTCACTCTTATGTCCTCGTAGCCTGCCGTTTCTTAATATTTGTCAATGTTTATGTAGTTACACGACCCTCAGAGTCTCTGTGCTGAAACTGTGCTGAAGGCAAGCTTTACACACGATAAGTCCAACTACTTCTAATAAAACTACTTTTAAAAGTATACGTGAGTACCGAGCTTCATTAATCCAGTTCACTTTAATACAGCAAGCACTTTAATACAGTGTCGATGGGTTTGGATGGGCTTTTCAGGAACACGTGCATATATTTAATTTATTCTCTTATTGTTTTATATTTTATTCTCACCTGTTGCTTTAACTCATGCACCACTTTCCTGCACACACCTCTTACATTTTGGAGCTTTGACACTTGCTTTCCTACCAAAATTAACCCAGTAAACCTCAGTCTCTGTGCTGATGCATGCTGGGTGTGCTCAGAAGTTCTCTGTAGTTATAAAAGCTACAGTGACACCCCCCACCACCACCCCCAATTATGGCTCTCTTAGAAAGGATATGCATGAGGAATATAAGTTAATAGACAGGTCGACCCCCCTGTCCCAGTCATAGATTAACTTGGGGAAGAACGGAGAACACGTAAATGAAATGAAACAAAAGGTCACTGACCTCCATAACATAGGAGTGCTATGACTATAAAATGTATCTGCACACCTTCAAATTGCAGGGTTGCATTTTTATTATCTGCAATGAGGCACCAGCTGTACCACAAATATATGGATTAACGGAATATTTTCATTCTGTGGTGGTTTTTCCCTTTTTGTCGTGTATACCGATGGTGCCAGTCATTCTGGAGGCCAGCCATGCCTGTATGACCTTTGCTACTTAATACTTTGAATACTTGAGGTTGATAGTTTGCTAGTTAGATTAGGTACGGCTTTCTCATGTGAGACAGAACTTGCTCTTTTAGGCCTTTGTAAACTTTGACATGATTCCCTATTGCTGTCTTTTAAATGATGCAGTGTGTTATGAAATACTCACTTAATAATCATGTGAGAGACCCTCAGGGGTGATATCTATCAGAATGAAAGTGCCGATCTTAGCCACTTCTCATCATACTGAACATATATACAGACATTTAACATATGAAACAAATGTTCTCACTGTTATTAGTAAGCTAATGTCAGAAATAGTAGTTTTATAGGGCTTGGATAGATGCTTATAGAAGCAGATAACCTGACATTTCTAACTTAACATATTTGAAAAGAAACATAAATGTAGCCTGTGCGAACAATATGATGTTTTTATGTTTTATATTAATGTTAAACTTTGCAAATAAATAGAAATTACGCACCACACGTTGAAAAAAAGCCATTTTTAAATGTGTTCCCTGCAAAGGATGTGCAAGCACTTTTATTTTTACTTATTGTTTTCAAAATATTCACACTTTTTTTTGACTCAGCTTGGCTGTCGGTTGGGGTTTTTATAGGCCCCTCTCCTTTTAAACAGATAGGGGCTTGTTAAGGAATGACTGCCCAGAGGTGTTGCCCACATAGTTGGTGATAGGGCTGAATGATCAAAGCTTTAATCATTTTTGTAATTAAATCAAAGTTTTAGTGAGTTAAATTTTCAAACTCCTGGAGCTGCTGTTTTATTTTATTACAGCCTACACCATCCAAAATGTTCTTTTGTTTTAATTGGAGAAATTAGGGGTTGAGAGCATCCAATATGAAACATGTGGTTTTCAAATAGCAAGAGCTGTGTTTTTTAGAACAGCACACATCATCAACTGTGCTGCCCTTAAACAAATTTGAAGTGGGAATTGAACCTAGTAGCACAGAGCTGGGGCCCAGGTGTAGATGAGTTAGACCATAATTAAGTCTATTCAAACCTCAAACCAGAAAACAGTGACTAGTCTTCTTAGCCTTAAAACAGGCTGTACTTTGATTTATAGAAAATTGAAATCAGATTATTTTATTTATTTATGTTTGTTCTGTTCAGTCATTCAGAGTGCTTTAATATAAAATGGTTCATTGTAGAATAACTTTGATTATTTATGTTGGTGATGGGAACCCACGTGGGGATACACAGTGTCTACAACACAGACATAACCATATTATTAACTATCCAAAATGACTGAACGTCCAGGTCTTGTAAGTATGTAATATATGTAATGTTAATGATGAAATAGAGGTAAATCTGGAACAGTATTTAAGACTATTTAGCCTTGCAACACTCTGCATGTAACTCTCTATGAATGGAACATGTTTCTTGGTCAAAACTTTTGCATTCTTATACACGCAGGCAGTGTATATACAACCATTTCAGATAATTACGGTTTGTGAGTTTACTTTTAGAGGTGTTCATTTGAAACATTTGATTCCCATCACCACCACTGCAAACATGTCTGACTCTGACTCTCAAGATTGGGGCGTTTCACACCATCACGCTTTATATGATCTTAACAATGTAGTTACGCAACAATTACGAAATGTGTGAATTTCTCTTTATGTATTTGAGAGAAACAAGAAAAAATATCTCAAATAATGACTTTTTCCAAACTGTGTAGTTGTGTTTTCACTGGAAAATACTCTCTATGTGTATCATGCAGCATTAGGTGTTGTGATTCTGTGCATGCTAGGAATTACTGCTGTTAGACCCACACATGCAAGACAAGAGTTTTTAAAGATATGTTGGGCCTTGTTGCTGATGCTACACCCATATTGATTAGTACTTTTGTATGTGCCTGTTAAGAATGCACTGATGAAAAAGCCTGAGTCAGTATTCTATATGCTGAAGTAGTATTTTGGCAGGCAGCCTGCTGGAGTGTGATAAGACAGTGAGATGGGAGTGCTGGGCTTCTCATTCCTGCTACTTACCTTGTGTTACATTCATCGTTGGGTTTAATTGTAGAGGTCAGAAACATGATATCAACTTTCAGGTGAATAACTGTGAAAGTGCTGCGTCATACCTAAACCTTTTAGCCAATTAGCTGAAGGCAGTGAAACCATTTTGTGATGCTGTCGTTCTGTTCACTGCAACACTTTTGCTTGGCTCTGTAGACTGTTTTCAGCCAGAGTGTACTCAGCCAGAAATACTGAACACTGTTGGCACTGTTGGTTTATTTACATGGTGAAACGTACCTGCAGCTATTTGCAGTCTGCTAGTCGTATAAGGCATAATTTGCGTGTAATATTTTATATTATTTCAGACTTTGCAAAAGTTTGAATGCCCTGGATCAAATGACATGCTTTGTTGATTTTTTTTATATAATAAAAATAAGTTAACGCAACCTCTGCAGCCCAGGGTTTTCTGCTCCACCTCTGCTCGAAGTGTAGATTATTTTATTGATTATTTTTATGTCAAGTTGTAATGTGTTTTTTCATTATAATGTTGTTGAAGCTAATAACTGCACAAGTGTAAAGGCTTGGCTACTAATTAACATATGTAACATACTAAATTGTCTCAAGTCTGCATGAGTTAAAATATCCAGGCCACAAATTCAAGTCCCAAGGTTTTCATGGTCACAAGGCCGTAATATAATCATTTGTAGCCACATGGCCATGAGATTCTTGTGGCCTCACTATTAACTCATGGCCATGTCTTAGGCGCCCTTTGTAGTATCTCATCTCAGGGTTTTTACAAGGTTTCTTTACTTACAGTGGCTTAAATTAGTAACAGGGTTGAGGGTTGATAGAATTAGCAAATATTAGCAAACATGGCAATGGGGCTTTAAGCACTTTCTAATATGTACTTTTCTTTCAGTCTACAATTCAGATCTCTTTAAGTTTAACTATTTAAGTGATCTCATCAGTCAATGCCACTGAAATGAATGTTTTAAGGATGAGATACTAAATTAATCCACACATTAATTAAAAAATAATGAGCTATCTTTAGTATTTAATGCTTACATTTCAAGGTAAAGTGTAGTTGCAATAGGCTGGAAAAGGCAAACACGTTAAGGCAAACTGTTTTTCTATGATGTTGTGAGTGACATACTTTCTCTTTTTAAAAATACAATATCAGTGGGAAACAGATGGCACACAGTCATCAACTAAAAGCTGAACAAGTGTTATTTGACATCACATGTTTCAATGTGATACAATACAGTGGTGTCTTAGTTCAGTGCATTTTTGGATACAGCAGTAGTAATGCCTGAATATGCCCTGCAGATGCCCAGCTCTGTATTAGTATTAGTTAAGCTAGAATTACTGTGTGTTTTCTGGTAGTCTGTGTGCTAATCACACGTTATTCAGTGTTTGTTAACGGGCAGCAGAACTCTGATTGGTTTACTTAACTCCTGTTGCTTTACTCTTTGAGCGAGTGCTCAATGAATGCAGCTAAACAGCAAAAAATTAATTGAAACATGTTCCTAGCCTTTTAATAAAAGTGTTACTGCTGAGTGCATCAAATCTTTAAAAAGTATGACAGCTGTGTTTAATTAATTCATGCTGTTCTGTGTAAATGAGTGTGTTCTTCAGTGTAAAACGATTAAGCATTTACAAACTATGATTATACACAAAAGATCCATAGGAACCCATAGCTTTAGCATCTCTCAAACCGGGGAGAACAGCAGCTGAAGCCTCTTCTTTGTCAGCATGGCAATGTTATAGTATCAGTTGTGCCTGTTTACCAGTTTACTAAATAAATAAATGTAGAGACTCTTATTTGAAAGGGTGGGGCTAAGTTCTTCTGTGAGCTGGCAAAACATTATAGAAATGAGGAGACGGGTCACTGGCTGATATATGAATAGTAACGCTCAGAAAGCCTAATATTATGTCTGTTTGTAGAGAAAGTCCTGCCCTTCGAGGGTCACGCTGCTAGTGGGAAAAGAGCAATGAAACTGTGGTGCTAGCAGGAAAGTCCTCAGACCACACCCCTCACCACCTTGCTGTGGAGATATGATGTTCAGAACTGCTAAAAAAGCAAGGTCCGATTTATCAGTGATATCATTTATGACTGACCTTCAGTTTAGAAGATTTTGGTCTCCTCCCATTCAGAGAGATACAAGTCCGGCCTTGCATGACTGTAAATAACTGCCCGAGGGCATTGTAAACATGGCTGCAGAGTGAACAGGTGTCCATTCCTCTTTTGCTTTTTAATGCTGTTTACGTCAGTAAAGAGTTTTGGACCTAAACCTCAAGTTTCTTGGTGGATCATCCCACGTTACTGTTCTCATTGTTTTAGTTTATTCATCAGGGTGTTTAACAATGCATCGCGAAATTGTGATATCACAGTGCAAGACTGTGACAGTGTGCATCGTGGGGGGCTGACAAAGCATCATGAAGAATTATTAATTATTAATTTTGCTGTCTAATGCAGCTGCACTGTTTATACACCAGCATTTATAAATATTCAGCTCCAATCGATCTGCCTCCCAACTCCAGTTGTGCAGACTATAGTCATATTTATCTTTCATTTAAATTTTATTATAAAATATGCTTATAATACTGAATCAAGGACCCTGGGCTCACATTATGGGCTAAGAATATTGTTATGCCACTAATATTAAAAACAACTGTTATCTTCATGCACCATGTAGAGTGAAAATGTCTCTACTGAGATGTATGTTGTAATAGTGACTGTAAAGCAGTATAACACAGGTACTGATGCACTTCTGTAGATTCAGCCACTGTATGTAAGGCTGTATGTTTATTAGTGTGGTTTGTGTAAAAGTGAAAGCTGGGAGTGTTTACTGCTTCACTGCAACCAGTGATTACATGTTATAGGGACAAAGTAGTCCAGGAGTGAGGCAGCATAGAACATAATGTTCCAGCTCTCACAGTGATTAAAACGTAGTGTGTGTATGTGTGTACAGGCCTGGAGACTAACGTGCACAAAACTTCAGCACATTCAGCATTTGTGCATGCACACATATGTGTGTTTGTTGAGGGGGGCTCTAATATATGCATGCATCTTCAATGACTGTTCATGCATGACAGCACATGTAAGCATTTATAGTACTGTGCAAGAGAGACCACCCTTTCATGCATTTCATTATTCCAGTCAAAACGGCCATTAAATACAAGTTCAACATCAGAAAAACAAAAGCAGAAAACATTCTGTATGCATCATTAGAAACATACAGCAGAATCAGCTTTAACAACTAGACTTGCTTTCAGTTTCGCACAGTAATCCACAGGAATATTTTCTACCACACCTCCAAAGCTCAGTCTTAGAAGCTGGTTGCATTTTATGCTTCTTATGATCCAATTAATATTAAACATGTTCTGCAGTGTTGAGGTCTGGACTTCTGTGGTGGTCAGTCCTTTGTTCTGAGAACACCAGCAGCTTCTTCGTTTGATTTGGGGTCATTTTACTGTTTTTGTTTTTTCCCTTTTCTTCAGTAAGGGCTTCTAGACAGCCAGCTACACATCCTTTCAGACCCACAGTGTTGTCTTCTCACAGTAAAGGGATGGACAGCAACCGCTGTGGACATTTTTAGATCTAAAGCAAAAGTGGAAGTACTAGTTTTTTCACTTATGTTTCTTTGACTTTCCCCTTTCTGATGATATCTTTAGATAAATCTCCTGAAGATATATAACCTAATGGCCATTGTCTGTGGAAACCCGAATGAAAAGTGACCATTGACTGACCATGTGTCCTCAAAACTATAGGACAATATGAAAATATTGCTGGTCCTCCCTTAAGTATGTGTTGTTCTCACATGTGTTTGCACATGTGTTGTTTTTGGAAAATCTATTGGAGCAGAAAAGTTGCCTTTTGGATACTGGGGTTAAATTTAGGATTAGATTTAGGTGTATGTGTAGTGTTTTGTAGCTGCAGTTAAAGCCCTAACAAGTATAGCAAAAACAAACGTGTGTGTGTGCTGTTATGCACGTATATGTTCGTGAGAAGTGTGTACATGTATATAAACTCACACCCCTTCCGTTTTGATGTGGTGCAGAAGTCACGCAGGGGTATACGCAGCTCACACGCTCATTGTCTCGTGCGCTCGCTGCAGCGCGCGATTATTATGTTTTCTTGTCACGTTCCTCGAGATTTTTTGGTGCACGGTTAAAAACTGAGGCAAATCGGTGTCTGCAACCGTGTGTTAAAATACACTCTTCTGTATCTTTTTCTGTTTCTGCATCTGCGGTAGAAAGTCGCGGGAACAAACTGTACTCACCCGTAGTGATGCCCGACTCGCGAGTGAATCGGTTCATTTGATTCGTTCAGTCGAACCGATTCGCCTGTCCAACTGGATATTGGTACTTACTTTTTGTTTAGATAGATAGATTAATACTTTATTGATCCAAGAGGGAAATTCAAGGTCCTTGTTTACGTCCTTGTTATGGGCTTAATACCTGTTGAAAATAAAAATTATCAATAAAACGTCACAGTGTACGCTCATAAAATCACAAGATAAAATACCACATTATGACACCTGTCAGTAATATATATCCGTGCTCTGCACTTTCTGAATCTGAGGAGTCTCGTTACGTCTGGAGGAGAAGAGAGTAAAGCAGAAGCCAGAGTTGCGCTACTGGGGATGAAATGATTATAAATGTTTTACAATTGAATACCATTAAATTGTAAGATTATTCTGTACGTCCAGGCTCCCAAACTACTGCACGACAGTTCAGTGGTTAAAATGACTGAAAAATACGTGTTGTTTTTACGCGCAAATGAACGAATCTTTTAGCCGTCGTTTGAATCGGTTCGTGAAACTCCCCTTTAGTACAGACTGCGGTGCGTAGTGAAGTACGGCACGTGGGTGTGGCGTGACGTCAATGCTTTATGTCCCGCCGCCTCACGTGCCGTCGGTGCCTTGCGCTCTGGGTAAGCGTGTCGGGCACGTGGGAAAACACGAGCGGAGAAACGGTGGAAAAATACAGACAGAATCCAGACTTCACCTGCACATTTACACTCGAAATATTGCGTTCAGTTCAGGTTATGAAAATTACCATACTCTAAAATAAGTATAATACAATGCAAATATAATAATATTACATTGATAACTAAAATAGATTTGACCATTTTCAAACATATGCATTCATAGAAAATCAGTATTGTTGTTTTTCGAGCGAGCCTGACTGCTGAACTGAGTTAGTAAACCTTTTTGTCACAAGTTACAGGACTGAGTGAGCGCGTTTGTGTAAAACTCTGCGCCCCCCTTTCTCTCCACATTCCGCACACACTTCTCCCCACATTAAGGACTCGCGAAAGTTGACCAGTGGGACGTCGAGTAAAACATTTGCTCCGCCCTCTCCGGAGATCATTGGCCCGAATGAACCTTGCCTACTTCATATTCATGAGCGAGGTCATTAATGGCCAATGGACGCTCGACTTTTGTCTCAGGGCGGCGTTCGTCTTATGAATATGTAACGAATTAAGCCTTAACACTGTGAAGTGCGGAGCAACGGTGTTGTTTTTGCTAAGGCTAGAAAAACAAGGCAGTTATAACGGTAACGGGAGACAAGACTACGGCGAAACGGCTTAGTTTCAGTCTCGTTATTTTATTCCTTCACGGTAGGGTCACCACAGTGGGAGAGTTATGCCTGGACAGACGGAGGTTAACGTTACCGTGGCTGTTGAACCCAACAATGCTCCGCAGAAATCCTTTCCTTTTGTTTTGAAGAAAATAATGGATATACCTCCACCTAATATACTCGACGACGGGGACGATGGTAAGAGTTCTAGACACGTTATGGTTGTTTTGCTCTGACAGTCAAGCCCTCAGGTCTCGTATATGTGCCGTTTGGTGTGCTCTCTTGATGAAATACACGAGCGTGGTGTTGTGTAGCAGGCTAAGCTAGCCGAACGCCTCATCTGTCACCTTCCAAAGTTCGTCCTGTGGTGAAGTTCATTTGGAGGTAGAGCTTCGTTTGTCGGTTATATTCTGTGCCGTGTGCACGCATGTCCTCTGTGTGAGCGCTTTGTATACGCAAGTCAGCCATTGAAACCCTAGAACGAAGAGAAGCTGAGAGAAAGTTCCACCTTTTAATGCAATATCCGCACTTCCTCCTCCTTGTGGCTGTAACCATAACATTAGCAGTACCAGAAAGAACATGAAGTCCCGTCCCTAGTTCTCTTATTTTAGGCTTCTCTTTGTGGTCCAAAAGCCTCGTCTATAAGCTGTAATACGTTGGACATACTAGACCAATGGCAGTTTGCTCTGAGTCGTTATTGTTCTTTAGTTACAGCCCCTCATATTCTTGCTAAGAATCTTTTGCCCTTGGCCCTAGTTCGTGCTGCTAGCTCATATCTATGTCTCTCACTGTGTACAGTGTCTGTTCTGTGTCTTAACTGATCATCCTTTATTTTACATATTGCTTTCGCGTTTTCAGCCACTTAAAACGTTCCTCCGTTTTGTTCTGTCACTCGCTGTCGACTAGCTTATAATTACTCGTTGCATTAGAAGACCAGTTCAGTATCATTTCATATGCAATTCCACATTTCAGCGTTGTTAAATCATTAGGATGTAAACTAAGTCATTCAGAGGCAAGAAAATAGCTATTCTAGCTAAACTTATTGAGCTAGAATTGCTTACAACTGGGCCGATAGAAACTAGACTGATCCAGTGCTTTCACTGTCTCCAAAAGCTCTGTCACAGAAAGTTTAAATGAAACCCTAACAAGTATGTTGCCTGATCTCTAAGGCATTGTTTTGTGAACATTTTTAAAAAGCGATTTGAGAATTTTTAAAAGTCATTCAGGGTGGGGATGTGTTTCAAGGTGCTATGAAGCGCTATGGTCTGCTGTTTTATCATTGTCATTGTTACATATTAAAACCTCAGGCTCATTTTCATTTACTGCTAGTTTTGAATAGTAAATACATTGGCGTCATGCATCATGACAGTAGAGTCCCTGGTTCCTGCTGTACAGAAACCAGACATGCCAAGTTTTTCTATAATAAACCATTACACCTCAAACCTTTCTGAAAGACTTACTTACATTCCAATGCTTGAAAAGTGTAGATAAATCTATTAAGTCTCCATTCAGCTGTGCCCATGTTTCTGTTGATGTTATTGGAATGTATTCAACAGAAAATATCTAAGATTTGTAGTTGAAAACATTCCAAAATTCACAACAGAATGTGAAGAAGTGACAGTTTTGGCAGTTTGGCAAAGAGATCTATGTGTCATGATGCTGATATATATACTAGGGTTAGTGTCTCGTAATACTATTTTGTAGTGATACCACTGATTGTGAGTTATTATAGCATTGACTCAAATTAGTCCAACATAAGAGGATGAAGAAGTAGCACTGCCTGATGGCATACTCTAACCTCTTGTCAATCATATTAAAGCTTCTGCTCACATCAGGAATCCATGTTCAGCAGCAAAAAAAATATATAATTATTAATTATAAATATAATAGTAATATAATTAGAAGCAAGACAAGAGTTAACCGTTTTCCACTGCTGCAGATGCTCTTGGCGAGTAAAGGGATGAAGTTTATGCTGAACTTGTTTATGTTTCTTGGAGAGTTCTTGTAGAATTGTTAGGAATTGTTAGGAAGGGGGAGATGGAGGGACAGCATTTTCTGGCGATATGTTGCCCCTTATTGTTTTAAAGGATAAATTCAACAGGTTATGTCATCTTCCAGATTGCTTCGCTGAGTAGATTAGTGTTTTTTTTATTGTTTATTTTAATAAAGATCGTTAAAATCAGAATGTGAGCTACTGTGGAAGTCTTGACATTTCCCTAGTATTGATCAACTTTTATTCTGCCACATCAAAAGCTAGTCATTATATTTGCATGTAGTCAGAAATAACCTTATCTATAGCCTTATCTTTCTTAACAAAGATTGCAATTTTGAATGCAGTTATTTTCTGTAAATGAATTTCCAGGCTTGTTTGTAGTGTGAAGCTTGAACACTTAATGCCAGACTACCAGTTAGTTGTTATGTCACATACAGAACATGGATGTTTTGCTGCTTATGATTGGTCTAACTTATTATTCTGTAATATTATGCCAAATTATCTTTATTTAAAACAAAAGATAACTCTCTTGATAAATTATCATATAACAAAAATAAATTAATTAGAAAATTGCTCTTTTAAATTGCAGTTTTGATACAAAAACGATTAATCTTTCAACTTGGGTATGCATGTGTACAGTATTGCATGTGTACAGTCCACAAGACCACAAAAGATCTCCTGGACCTGTAATTGATCTCCATTCTGATTGGGCAGCCTGTTGGTGCCTTGTTTTATTTTCTTAGGTAATTTCTGTTTTCTTTGAGAACTTTTATTTATCTAACCCAAACTAGTCAGTAGTCAGTTTAGAAACGAAGTCTAGACACAAGTAGTACAAAATAAATGATAGATTAAACAGATTTTGCTCTCAGTCCTAGCAATATTCAAGCAATATATTCAAGTCCTAGCAAAACTGCTTCAATACAATCTGAATGCACATGCATGTAAAATTGTAAGTAGAGCTGAATGATTCATTATTGTAGAAATTGTGATTTTAAGAGTACAGTTTTCCTCACGAGACCTGCAATCTGGACTAAATGCAGCATTATTCATTGTTGTCCTAACATTTTTATGGGAAGGAAGTACATGCTGTGCTTTGTTTTGTTTAGTTTTTGTCTGTATACATCGTTATATAATTTTTAAAAAAGTATTGCAATATTATATTTTAGCAATATCACTCCTCCCTAGTTCAACTGTAGCTCTGAGCATGGTGCAGATGTTATTATAAGGAAACAAGTTAATATTTAGACATTCTTTATTTTTACAATTTTGGAAAAAATACAGTTGTATGCAAAAGTTTGAGCACCCCTGGTCAAATTCATTGAACACAGCCTTTATAAGGATAGCTCACCTTACTCATTAAATTTATATTGAGTTTAACCAATAGGAAAAACATAAAATATAAACTTCTGCACAAGCCATAGTTTTGTTTGTTTATGCAAATAAACAGTAATTGTACATTAAGATGTGCTTTATTTTCACTTAGAAAATCAGCAGAACATCTAATTTGACCATGGTGCCTAAGTAATGTGTCGTTAATTAATAAGTTATGTGAGATGGTAGCCTGTATAATAAGGCAAATGTCTTATAGTTATCTTGATTTGTTGTGTTATAAAGGCTTTTGATATTTTCTGTTGGAAGCATCATAGCTTGATGCATTTTTACACCCCTAGTATTTGGTTTGCACTAAATTACTCTACATTTTTTTTGGTTACAGAGATTGAGAAGGAGAAGTTGAGCTCCAGTGGTGATGGCCAGTCTCGTGGAGATGGGGGTGGAGGCGGAAGTGGAGGGGCAGGCGGTGCAGGCAGTGTTTCAGCCTCCCTGACACCAGCCATCTGGGATAAAACCATCCCGTATGATGGGGAGAACTTTCATCTGGAGTACATGGACCTGGATGAGTTCCTGCTGGAGAATGGCATCCCTGTGGCTTTAGAGGAGGAGCTGCAGAAGAGTCTGGAGCAAGAGCGTCTCGGCAATGAAGCTCCGGCATCTTCCAAAGCAGCCCCAGAAGCAACAGAGGACATAGAAGTCTCAACAGCCTCAACAACCCCAGAGGTGGCGTCAGCATCCCCAGAGGTGGCCCCAAAACTGCCTGAGGAAAAAAAGAAAGCTAAAGAAGTAGAGAAAGAGAAGGAGAAGGAGGAGGAGAAGGAGGAGGATTGTGAGACTGATGTAGTTGAGGAGCAGGTCACAGAGAAGGCCACAGGTGAGTAGGATTACGAGTAAAAAGTCCCTGTTTACAATAACTTGTATATCCAGTCTTGTTGCAGATAGATGTTTATGGGTAATTGAGACAGTGTGCATTTTTTGTTGTGTTGAAGTCTGTTTTAGTTTCTCTGTAGAATTGCAAAAATGTCAGTTGGTGCAACTGTCCAACTATGTTAAGTAAACTTAAAAAAAGCTATATAAAATACTAAATAAACTAGTTTAGCATGATTTTACATTCCATAGATGATCTTATTATTTAAGTTGGAGAACTGTTTTGAACAGTATGCATGAAGGTGCAATAGGCAGTTGGCCATGTTGGATAGGGCTACTAAAATGAGTGCTACCAGTGCAATTTGGGACCACTTTTTGAAAGCATGATTGAACATAGCATTTTAAAATTGTAGGATGAGTAATGAGTGGTTAATAAAATAGTAATCAGTGGCTCATTGTGTATTTCAGTCAGTTTAACAACAGGTTTTGTTTTCTTAACTACCAACATCCAGTAGGGTACATGGGTCTCCACTATACAGGAGACACTTTAATATCACAATGCATTAATAAAGAATTAAGTTGATGTATTTGTTCTTAGGTATGACTGAAACATGGCACAGCTATTTAGCTGAAGATTGGAAAGTTTATGTTTTATAATTGGTCTTTTAATGAGCTGCATTGTCTATCAGGCTTGTTAGGTAACGAGTAATTAACAACTAATGACAGTTAGTTAATGCTATAAACAGTTCTGATTTGACAACAGATTTGATCATTGTTTTACTATTATAATATGTTTATTATATACATTATATTTACAATAGCTATTCACAGTTAGCTCACCTAAAGGCTTTGCTCTTTACAAAATTTTAGATGTTCCCTCTAAATTGGTTTCCTCCATAGTAGAAAGACTCCATGAACAATTGCAGATCTTTCGCTGTTACATCAGTACTGAGGTACACTTGACCTTGTGCTGATCTTTTAGGACACCCACTTTTAGGAAGAGGCTGGAACAGGCTTCCACACAAGATGAATGTTCTATTGGTTTATTTATTTATTTATTTATTTATTAATTTATTATTATTATTTAATCTACCCCAAGATTGTTATCAACAGTGTTGCTGGTTTTCCTTAATTAAACAAATAAAGTATTTAGTATGTATTCTTTCTGTAGAGCCCAGAAATGATTTAGACAGAGTGACACCATCCCCAGTTAATCCAGATGACATCGAGGTGAACGTGAACTTCCAGCCAGACCCAACAGATCTGGTTCTGTCCAGTGTTCCTGGAGGGGAGCTGTTCAATCCACGCAAACACCGTTTCAGTGAGGAGGAGCTCAAACCACAGCCCATGATCAAAAAGGCAAAGAAAATCTTTGTTCCTGAGGATGCCAAGGTGAGACTCTCCTTTTTTTCCTCAATCAATAATTGTCACCCAGTCTTCACCTCCATGTGTGTTTGTTGAGTGTCCGACCATTATCGTTCCTCCTCCACCAAATGTTTTAGTTGGTAATGTGCATTTTG
Source organism: Megaleporinus macrocephalus (assembly GCA_021613375.1). Lineage (NCBI taxonomy): Eukaryota > Metazoa > Chordata > Actinopteri > Characiformes > Anostomidae > Megaleporinus > Megaleporinus macrocephalus. The sequence goes on from CM038703.1 coordinate 35,502,416, forward strand.
GCAGGTAGTGTACTCCTTCAAATCTGGATTTGTCCACCTGAATACCAGATGGTGGAGTGAAATTCATCCCTCCACAGAATGTGTTTACACTGCTGTAATGGCGATATACGTTACACCAGTCTAGCACACATTTGACATTGTATGTGATGATATTTCTGGTTGTATAGCTGCTCACCCATTGAAACTCAGTTCAATGACCATATGTTTCCATTACATTAAACAAAATGTGATTTGGAAGTGTTTTTGGAAGTTGGGTTGACGTAAGCATATGTACGTTAAAGAAATACCATCATTGAGACATGTTAACAGCCTTACAAAACAAAAAAGAATTCTACTTCTAACTCTTACTATAAGGCCTGTAGAGGGCAGTGGTAAGTAATGTTTGTTTATTTTTTCTTCAGCTGTATGTTGAAGCCAGATCAACCAGTTTGGCCACTGTAACCTTGTACTTGTTTTATATTAAGAACAAAAAAGATTATTCAATTATTAATTTGCATTTAATTATATGGCTATTAATAATTTAGTCAACTAAAATGTAATTATCAAAGTTGACTGTTTAAAATAAGGTATTGTAGTTCATACTTATAGTTAATACTTACACATGCCAGACTGTTACCAATACTGGGAAACATGTCCTTGAAGCATCAGCCTGCTAATACATCAGTGAGCTGTGGTCTTTTAATACATGTACATTAGATCTCAGATTTATTTTGTGAATACAAGTCTTTGTTCCATTCACGCCCTGAAGCTGTGTAACTACCAGCAAACCACAGTACTGGATTAGCAACAGCAAACCAAAAGAGCCAAGAGTGTCTGTGAAGAGAGAGAGCCCTGTGGGGAGGTAGTTGGAGTATGTAGCTTACAGAGAAAGACTTTGTAGTTTGTGTACAGAATTAGGGATGGTCACTGTGGAATGCAGTGTGTTAGTGTAGAGTACGTAAAAGAGCCGAACAATCCTTTAAATCCAGACATTGTCACAAAGCAGCTTTAAAGAAAATCCAGGTCCAAGCCTCCAGTAACCAAGGGTGACTGTGGCATGGAAAAACACCCATAGAGCAAAAAGAAGAAACCTCAAGAGAAACTTGAGGAGACTCAAAAAGAGGAGCCCATCCTCCTGTGGTCGACACCGGATAGCATAACAAAGCACAAAAGCAAGCGACAGGATCTGGGTTAATTGCCAGCCCAGCTCTGCCACACCTGCAACAGACATTTAACCTTTTTAGAAGTTTAAGATTCGCTGGATCACTTACATTAGTGTTGAGTAAGGGGCTAGAACGGTAGCTGCAGGTTGGAACACAATTTTGCATAAAATTAGATCTCAAGGAGTGTAGATGTTCTTTAACAGCCATTTATTAAAAGGTCATTTGGAGAACCAGAAGTGGTTTATCTGAGATGTTGCTCAGCATAGTTCAGGCTAGTTCAGAGACCCTCACTGATGCAGTGTTTCACTTGAGGATACGTCCTTGTCTGAAAATGAAAATGCTTTATAATTTTCTTACTCATGGTGATTTGAAACTGAATTAGACTGTGAAAAGCAATTCTTCTCTAAAAATCAATATCTAGACATTCCTGGACCTGTTTGCTAATGTAGATAATTAGTATAATGGTAGGACATAAATAATGAATCAAGGCCTAGAAGGAATGTAGAGACGCTGACACTGCTGAGGACACTCTTTCTTCAGAACTAAACAGCTAACTGGAAAGTTTTCCTTCATCTCTTCTATAATTCTGTTGCTTTCTCTCTCTCTCTCACTTTCGCTTGATTGTTTACTCTTTAATGGCAAGACATTATTAAGTAGACAATTTGAATGTGTGTTTAATCTGACCCGAGTAAACACACATACAGGATACAGACAATTCAGCATATTTAATCTTCCATGTATAGCATTTGTTTCCTGTAATGTTTTTAATTAATATCATAGGAAGTGTAGTGGTTAGCACTGTTGCCTGACAGCAAGATGATCCGGGTCGTTCTTTGTGGAGTTTGCTTGTTCTCCCCGTGCTTCAGTGGGTTTCCTCTGGGTACTCCGGTTTCCTCCCACAGTCCAAACACATTCATGTCAGGTTGATCAGTGTCTCTAAATTCCCTGTAGGTGTAAGTGTGTGTTGGTGTACCCTGCCTTTGCCCTATGACGCTGGGATTGGCTCCAGTCCCGCTTGACCCTGACTAGCAGGATAAAGTGGAATATAATGAATGGATGGATGGTTGGATAATTTTTGTCATATGGACGGTCTCCACCAGAGGAAAGCAAAGAGTTTTCCAAAGAAGGAGGCCCAGAAAGACTGCTGTGCCCAGCTAAAGGCTATCTCACACCAGTTTCACGCTGCACCGTCAGAAAGCCTCTTGCACAGATAGGTTGCAGAGAATATAACTCGTAGCTATAGCACGTAGGAAGCTTCATAGAAAAAGAGCAGTCAATGAACATGACTGTATTCTGCTCATGTATGTTTAATGCATTGTCTTCTAGAGAATTTACCTTGCTTGATTTTGCAGACTTTTCATAATGTTACTATTGTTGAGATAAGAAGTGTGACTCAAAAAGCTTGTAAGCTTTTTTTTACATTAATTTTTAACCGTTTCTTATTAATTAATAAATTCAGTATACATTCATATGACATGCCAGGAATTCATGGTCTGGGTTAAATACAGTGCAGTAATAATAAGATGCTCCAATCGGATTACTGTCTATGGTACGGGCTGCTGTGCGGTAACCTGTAGCCGGATTTTACAGTTTCAAACGTTCTGGTTAAAAAAAAAATTGAGGAGAACGAATTTTTAAACAAGGCCTTTCAAATCTGATAGTCACAGTGTCTCCCTACTACTACAGTATTACTATTTGTCTTTTCTGGAAGCTGTTTATTTCAACAGAGACCTTTGTTCAAACGTAAAATGAAAAATTGAAAATGAAGATCTGTGAAGTTTTTTCCATAATCATTTGTTTTAAATCTCTCTCTCTCTCTCTCTCTCTCTCTCTCTCTCTCAGGATGAGAAGTACTGGGTAAGGCGAAAGAAGAATAATTTGGCGGCAAAGCGCTCTCGTGATGCGCGTCGGCTGAAGGAGAATCAGATCGCAGTGCGGGCGAGTTTTCTGGAGCGGGAGAACGCGGCACTGCGCCAGGAAGTGGCCGAGCTCCGGAAGGACTGTAGCCGTTGCAAGAAGGTCGTGTCTCTTTACGAGGCCAAGTACGGCCCGCTGTAAAGGACAAACATCAGCTAGACAAACGCGAGGTTAGGAACAAAAAACACCTCCAACCAAACTCCCAACTATTCAGATTTGAAAGACGGTGATTGTGGGTAAATTTAGGCGCGGGAGGCACGGCGACGTGAGGAGCGGCTTGCTCAGACACACTTGCGCAGTTCAGATGATTGATTTTAAAAATGCAGCGTTAAGTCATAGAGTAATAAAACGCATTTTAAAAACAGCTTACTTACGCAGATGAAATATAGACCACAACATGGACCCGTCAGTGGAGTTTCCGAGAATGCTGTGGAGTCTTATACGGATAGAGAAAACAAGACATAGAATACATCCGGAAAAAGAGAGAAACTCACTACAGAACAAACAGACGAACTGATACATGTCCCGACACCGGACCAAAGCATCAACGAATCCAAATCCCAACGCTCATGTCCCTTTGACCCCTGTCCTTGGTAGCTGACCATCTCTCTCTCTCTCTCTATCTATCTATCTATCTATCTATCTATCTATCTATCTCTCTCCTCTCGAGTGAAGCTCATGCCCCGACATGGCCAAAAATGGCACGTGAAGGGCAGATTTATTGATTTATTCACAATGAGCGAGAGAGGGACACTACCCATGTGAGCTGAAGGAGGAGTGGAAAAAAGTCCTGACAGAGGACTGAAAAAACGGTGTGTGTGTGTGTGTGTGTGTGTGGCTGGCAGGCACATGATGAACATGACTTTCGAATTTGTCTCTTTCAGTCCTTTTGTTCACTATACAGGAATGTACTCAGAGAGTGTGTGTGTGTGTGTGTGTGTGTGTGTGTGTGTGTGTGTGTGTGTGTGTGTGTGTGTGTGTGTGTGCGTGTGAGTGTCCGTATGTGTTTATTGCTTTTTTCCTGCACTCAGTGTGTTTGTATGTACTGTTTGAGGATAAATTGGATTTTCGTTTACTACAGTTACACATGGGCAGTTCTCAGTACAGACAATAGAATGACACCAGTACAGTTTCCACACTTGGTGATGTAGTCTTGGACGCTGTGATTAAAGTAGTGTCAGGCAGGGACTGTTATTTTCATGGATGTTTTGAGGGCTGGAAGTTTATTCCAGTGCATGCAGTCACTAAACATTAGGGCCATGTTTCAAGTATGGACTGGGCTATTTTAAAAGGGGGGGAAATGATTTTGAGATAACTTAATGGAGCATTCTAGGGCTGCACGATACAGTCAGAATAATAGACTGCATTGTATTTAGGGGGCTACCAATATGGAACTTCTAAGGCAATGCTGAAACTCAATATTTTGTGTACATACTGATCTAATCTGTTGAATCGTTTTTTAACACTTCCAATACAAATCCGATGTCATCATGCATAACTGTTAATATTTTCATTTGGTGGGTCACTTAAATGCCTTGATGCTGGCAGAAACCCACCTGGAACTGTAATTGTTGAGACTGTTCACAGCACAAGAGAGCTTATTTGCCTATTGCAGTCTTCTATGATCAACATCATGAAGGCCAATGTTGTGATAACGCTTAGCAAATAATATATTGTGCAGCCCTAGCAGTAACTCTAGTTAGTGGCCCTCAGCTCAGGTGTTGGCGTATTGGTGCCCTTGGCCCAAAAAGAATGGCGCTGAGAAAAAAGGCCTTTAGTTCTGGCATAATGTACATAAATGCCTGTTTCGTCTTTGTCTTATTTTTGTTCCTTGAAAACCTCTTCTTCCTCCAGAGTGGCTTCAGTGAATAGGCCACCATTTCTGTTGTTGTTTCTAATTATATGTTCTACTCAGTGACTCTGTCCTACTATACTGCATCTTGGTAGTGATGTGTGCACCCATATTTCTAATAATACTGATAATAATTTCTAATAATACTATATATATATATATATATATATATATATATATATATATATATATATATATATATATATATATATATAACAAACTATAATATATGTAAACAAACATAGGCATATATATATATATATATATATATATATATATATGCCTATGTGTGTGTTTGTTAAAAGAAAGTGTAACTGAGTTATCGTGCAGGGATTTCTAAGCTTAAACTGTGGCTTTCCAGAAAGTTGGCAACCAGCGGACTGGAATTTTTCGCAAAGCTTTTGTTTGTTTCTGACCTTCTCAAACCAGGGCAATACAGCATTGTTCATGTTTACCTCCTTTCTTGACTCAAGAAGTACTCTAATGTGTTTTTTGTTGTTGTTGTTGTTGTTGTTGTTGTTGTTATTTTTAACGGGGGGGGGGGGGGGGGGGGGGGGATCGCAGAGCTCTCCTACAGGGGGTGCTGTGTGGATACATTGACAGCTCAGCTCAGTTTTACAGCTGAAAGACGGGAGTGAGTGAGCAATAACATTTGTAGTCTTTTTTTAAGCACAGAATAAGTAAAGGAAGTTGCTAACATTTCTTCACAGAAGAGACTCCAAACGGTGGTCAGATTTTTGTTTCCTTTTTTTGGACATGAGGAAATTTAGAGCACGGCATTCAGGAACGATGGGCTTCCAGTTTTTAATTAAAAATAAGACTCTCTAGTTCGGTTTCCTTTTTTGACTGGTGCAAAATTTCAAAATTACTTGTCTTCAGAAATGTTAACAAAAAACCACAAAGTGTACTTAAAGTAGTCTTGTAGCTACAAAAAGTGTTTTAACTGCAGCAAAAGCCCGTTTTTAAAAAGTTGCTTTATGGGAATTGTTGGCTGCCTTGACCTTGCAGAACTGAAATCATGATTGTGTTGTAAATAATACTAATAATAAAAAAGAGAAAAAACACACGCAAAAGGAAAATGATCCTGTGCTTCTTGTTGCTCTAAAGTCTACCAGTGGCATGCTATCAGTGACTTTAGTAGGCTAGTCATCAGGGTGTATTACCTCTCAACTTGCTGCTGCAGAGTCTTCTCTAAAGCTTGTTGTTTTTGACTTATTAGTCTGTCAGTCTCCTTATTTACTGTTCGACAAAAGTTCTGTTCTGCGACTTTTTTTTAGCACGAACCACAAAAGTAAAGGCTCCCGTAACACATTTTACTTTCTTGGTATGATGCTAACACTCTTTAGTACTCAGAACTGTTCAAGAGTTTCTTCATGAGCTTCTAACAATAGTTTTAAAAAATAAAACCGTTAATGTCATTCATCCCAAAGGAAGAATACGAAGATGAATTTACCAAAAGGATTAACAAGTAGCTGCTTTATGTTAAAGAAATGGTGGGGATTTTAATCAAATGTACGTTATTTTCCACACATGCAACCGATCAGCCAAAACAGGTTTGGTGTCCAAATTTTGCTGCTCTAGTTGAGCACTAGAGCTGTGAGGCTAGCATCCCTAGCGAGCACTTGGTATCACCAAACTTTTCTGTAAATATATCCTCAAAATGTCTTGCATCCTTTTATTAAGCTTGCACAGATTTGTTGATGATTTAATGTTGGAAGCTAAACTAATGAAGCAACGTTCAGATGGCGAACAGGTCTTGGCTGATTGGCTACATTTGGATTGAGTAGAGACTTTTAACCAAACATTTGCAGGTATTTTTCTTACTTGAGCAACAAGTAACAATGGAAGTGATTATATTATGTGTAAAAAAATTTGTGTGAAAGATAATTAAAAAATTAACAGACAATTTATGTGGAACTGCTGGAAGCAAAAGCTTCGTGTTTGCTTGTTTGTTTTATTGTTTATTTTACAGCATTGTTTTTATTTACAGCACATAGCAACGAGTCTACCCAAACCATCATCTCTCCTCTATCCCTGCATCTCAAATCTAGAAATATCAAATATCTTTACACAGGTCTGATGACCAATAATATCTATGTGCTCTAACGATTTGGAAGTGCATATTTGAAGGAGTCATTTGGTTTTTGCTTTTTTGTTTGTTTGTTTGTTTGTTTGTTTGTTTGTTTTTTAAACCATTGTGGAATATTTCTGGGGTTTTTGATTTTGAGTTGTAATGATAATCATAATACAGATGATGAAGCTGTGTGTGATAAGAAGACTTCCTTATACTTAACCATGAATATGTAGCACTTTGGGGTTTTCTTTCTACATTACTTTAGCCAAAAGAGAAAAAGTCTAATAATCCTCTGTTTAAATAACAGCGAGTCCCTTTTTTTAAACAAGTGACTCTTTTTATGTGTTTTTTCGGTGCATTTTTAATGTTTCTTTTTGTATCTGGTAAGGTTTTGGTTTTATATAGCTGTTATTTAGTTTGTTTATTTCAGGGGTGTGGTGTAATGCAACATGTCCTAAATGTGTCCTGTAGAATAAAGTGGAATTTAAACTAAACAACCTTGCCTGCTTCTTATTGATCTGCTTTGTGGCTGTTGTTGACATTACCGTCAGGGTAAACCTGGGTAATTCTTGCAGAACCGTCTCGGTCCATGTAGATAAATATTTGAGTGTCTTCTTCATCGGCACACAAATAAACCCTATGCATACATCTTTGTAGATATAACTCTGTGAGGCAACAGAAGGTTGATAAATGTTGCTATTTTAAACTTTTCTGCATTGTTTAACCAAATTCACATCACCTCAGCATGTACACATGCTCTTCTTTACTGATATTTGTCACTTTTGTTGCTTTTTAATTAGAAACGCATTCTTACTCTTGAGCACTTTCCAAAATGTTATGTGGAACAAATAATAAGTATTAATAATAAGAAAAATATTGCTGTAGTAAAAAAAAAACTTATATGGAACACTATGCTAATTATATGTAATAATAATTCCATATAATACAGATTATAGAAAGAAAACTGTACAATACAGATTAATATTCATACCTTGCTGTGTGGCAATGAGAATGAAATGAGAATTTGGTCACTTTAGTTGAAAATGTTACTAGAAATTACTTCGAAATGAAGGTAATCGTCGCAGTCCAAAGAAAAACAGGTATCTCCATTTTTGTTGATTTTCATTTTTTCACCCAATTTGAATGCATCAGCTACAATTTACATTCTGTGCGAATTTTATGATGAAGGAACAAATATAAATGCTCCAAAATAGCTTGGAAAAACCTCTGGTTCAATTGACTTACATTAAAAGTAAAGACGGTTTGGGGCCTCTCCTGTAAAGTTGCAATTTTTGAGATACTTGTTGACTTTTATTTCATTTCCAGTCAAATGTTTATAAGGTTTTCAGCATCAGGAAAAAAGCAAAGCAACACAAAAGCCTCCATCACAAAGCAGAGTATCAAGTATATCAGTTTTTGGTAAATCTGCTTACTTTTGTTAACCAATGGCCATTTTACCAACTCCTCCTTTTTCCAGTTTTAGAACTTTATGGTTTTGGAGACATCTCTGGCAGAAATTTGTCACCGCAGACATTATGCGTAAGAACTTCTTGTACTGTGGGTTTTGATCAGCCCCCTCCCCCGAGAGGATTAATCCCACTGAGATTTGTGATTGTGAGCACAATGAAATTCAAAGAATTGAAAGAGAAAGTATAGGATACGAGTGAGTAATCTACTGCTGTCTTCATATCTTTTTCAGCATAATGTTGATTTTGCGCTCGAGGCTGAAACATCAGGCTGTGCATGTGACGGTAGTCTGTAAACACGTACAATGTGCTCTGAAGACAGATTATAGTCATAAAGGTGCGGACGCACTAAACACTGAAAAACTGAATATTTAGTATTTAGTATAGACTTTGAGGCTTCTGTGTAATTCTCTGTTAAACAGAGATGCTAAAAAATGAGTATATTAATAAAGAGTGGTCTCTGACCTTTGCAAAGTACTGTTCGTCAGAAAGAAAACACTCATTAGTCATTACTAATTACTACATGTATTCAGGTTTGGGCCTAGTATTAGTCATGTCCTGTAAGAAGAACCCATCTGGGGAACTGGATGATATGATTGGCAGCTTTTACTGCCTAGAGGACAAAAAGATGACACACCCACACATCCGTATGTTAAGCACACACTGGTGCTCACGCAGAAAGATTGTTAAATACTGCCTGCCGAGCATGTACCTATGTATTGTATCCGCATCACCTTGTGTTGCGTATATTTTAGAGTGATTTGTGTGTAATTAGAGCCAGCTGTCACTCTACTGTCCTCTGAGTACACGTAAAACTCAACCCTGCTTTGTTAAAAGTTGCTTCGGTGGAGATTCGTGAGCCAACAATACGTTCAGGCTTAGTTAAGAACAACAAAGCAATCCTTATTATCCTTCATTGTTTCTTTTTGTATTCAGCAGGGTCCTCTCGCCTTACACATAAATACGCACCTCGCACACACACACACACACATTAATACACACACATTAATACACACGTGCTCCTGCACGGTGCATGACGAGCGTGTTCATTTCTCTATTGTGTGAGTTTCATTAGTATTCTGTGTGAGTGAGAGGCGGTTGCATAACGGAAAGATTCGCCCGCAAGAGAGCACTGTTACATAATATCAGCCTCAGTGAGTGAGAGAGAGAGAGACAGAGAGAGGGAGAGAGAGAAGGAGAGAGAGAAAGAGAAAGGGAAAGGGTCGACTGATAAAAGGGAGGAGGGAGGGAGAGAGAGAATAAGCTGGATGAGAAGAAATGTAAGGGTTGAAAGGAGAGACACAGAGTGGTAGGGTTAAAAGGTGAGATGGAGGGTTGAAAATGAGGTTGAGAGGAGAGAAGGAGGGATGGGATAAAGATGAGAAATGGAGAAATAAGTGTTGATCAAGAGGAGAGTGGATGAGAATTGGATAGCAGGGTTGAGATGGAGGGACGAAAGCATGAGAGAAGAGTTCATTTGTGTTTGGTGTTGAAAGGTGGGGATTAAAAAAAGGCTGAGATAAAAAGATGAGAGAGATTAAACCGAGGGGAGAAAGGACAGACAGACGAATGAGACATTTTATGTAGACAGATGAAATGGAGTGATGGGAAAACAGGGAAGGATGAGGGGGTTGAAGAATGGACAGATGGAGACATAAGGGTTTGGACAGGGAAAAGACATTGGAGGAATGAGGGATTGAAGGAGGGGAAAGGACAGATGTAATAAAAGCAATGCTGGAGAGATGGAGGAATAAGGGATGGGAGAGAAAGGACAGATGGAGGAATGGAGTGTCGAAGGATGGTAAGGTCAAATGAGGAGATGGAGGAATGAGGCACTGGAAGGTAAGGTGTGATGTAGAGATGGAGGAATGAGGCACTGGAAAGTGTGAACGGATAGAGTAAAGAAAATAAGAGGGAGATGGAAAGATGAGGGATGGGATAGATAATAGTGAGTGAGGTATGACAGGTTAAAGGATGTTGAGGTGAAAAGAAGAATGGAGAGATGATGGAAGGATTAATTGGATAGAGAGGAAAGATGAAAGGATGAGGAGTTGACAGGATAAGGGATGAAGGACAAGGAGATGAAGTTTTGGAATAGGGGATGGGACATAGAGGAGAGACAGAGGAATGTGAGGATGGGTGAAGTGATAAAAGAGAGATAGAAATAAGGAGTATAACGTTGGACTGCAAGGAAAGATGTAGACTAATGGAATAATGCGATGGGATAGCGTGGAGAGATGGAGGGATCAGAGGTTGGAAAGTGGGAAGGGATAGAAAGAAGGAATTAAGGGATGAAAGAAGAGCTGGAGAGATAGGGTTAGGAAAAAATTGTAAGATGAAGAATAGGATAGAGTAGAGATGAGGTTGAGGTTGAGGGGTGGAGGAGTAAATTGGATAAATTGGATAGAAAGGAGAGATGAGGGCTTGAAGGATGAGGAGGTATAATGGAGGAATACGGGACTGAATAAAGAGGAGAGATAAAGGGATGAGGGGTTAGAAGAGGGGATGGGATAGAAAGAAGAAATGAGGGATGAGGGGGTGAAAGGAAATATGGAATAGAGAGGAGATATAAAGGAATAAGGATCGGATGGAAAGGAGAAATGCAGGAATGAGGGGTTGAAGGATGGAGAGATGAAGGAATAAGGACTGGATAGAGGAGGGATGGAGGGATGAAGGTGTTGGAAGGAGAGCTGTGATGGAGACTAAAGATAGATGGACATGCCTAAACATGGCATGTCCAGGGAGAGAGAGAGAGAGAGAGAGAGAGAGAGAGAGATTACATGGAAAGAAAGACGACAGGAGAAGAAATAAATGATCTGTAGTGCAGTGGAGAGAGAGGGAGAGAGAATACTGAGTGGAGGAAAATAGATACAGTGAAAGATTTATGGCTGTGGTACATTAGGAGGAGGAGCGAGAGAGAGAGAGAGTGAAGGACAAACTCCACCATCCATGTCTGAACATAAAACACACACACACACACACACACACACACACACACAGACTCCTTACACACACTCTTACCTGCATGCGCTCACATTCAGTCTGCTTTGCTCTCACAGACTGCACTGCAGCACAGTGTTCAGGCTAATAACACGTTCAGGGAGTATCAATCAGCTGCAGCGGGGCTAAAAATCATATTTCTCAAATTTCCCTGTTTTTCCAAACGTGTCCTTCACACTTGTGCTGGAGAGGCTAATATGGGCTAAAGAAGCAAATCATAGAGGCAGCCTAAATCACCACACATACCTGAAACCTCAAACCGTGTCACGTCGTTACGTTTTCTCAGCCAGTGGTGTTTCGTTTATCATTATGTTTACACACAATGTAAAGGGCTACATGTGTTTTCAAATTATGCCAAAAACTGACAAACGACAGAAATAGAAGTTTCACTCCGACAGCAGAGATGTTGTGTTTTAGATGCTGGTATGCTGGTGAACACCAGACCTAGCATAAACTAGATTAGCATGCAGACCAGTATTAACTAGATTAGCATGAAATTCATACTGTTATCTATACAAAAGGGAAAAAAATACTTAAATAATTTATTATAATAATTTATATCAGTCCTTAATCTTGTCTTTTTTTAGACAACAGTTTATAACACAGTCATGGAATTTACAGAGTGCTAATTGTTGTGGTATAGAATTCAATTGCTTATTCCATTGATTGACTGCCTTCAGGGTAAAGTAAGTATTCATATTCCTCAAATAAAATATCCCCGCTGTCCAATGAAAACCAAGTATCTTCTTTCTACCTAATTTGAACTCCATAGCTGTCTTTTACAATGTGTCAAAATGATATGATTGGATCAAAAACTGCTTTGAAAATATCTTTCTAATAACTTACACTGAAGGTAAAGACTGTTTTTGTCCTCTCATGTAAAGTTACTGTTTTGTTTTTGTAATTTGTCGCTGTCCCATGAAAAACAGGTATCTCTAAATGGCAACTTTACAGGAGAAGCCAAAAACTTTCACTTTTAATGTAAGTCAATGGAACCAGAATTTTTTCCAAGCTATTTTGGAGCATTTCTATTGGTCCATTCATCATAAAATTTTCCCACAATGTAAGCAGCTGCTGCTGCATTTAATTGATGTAGAAAAATAGAAATTGACAAAAGTGGAGACATGTTTTTCATTGGACAGCGATGATATACTTGTTTTTCTTTGGACAGTGACGATATTCTCTGTGTAACTCTGTCATGAGATTAACTAGGACACTGTTAGCTTTTCGTAAGCTAAATGTTGTGACTCTGTGTTGAGCTGCTAATGAGTAATGGTGGGTAAACGGGGAGAAGGAAAAACTTTTTAAAAAACGATTCACACCAGTCCACAAAGATGACTAGCCTGAGTTAAAATGGATATTCCGCTTTCTCCATTACCAAAACTTGGTGGACAACTGACTCAACAAAAAGAGCATTAAAACTGAATAAGCCCTTGCTTGTTTACTTACAAAGAAAAAAAATACAATTTGGTTTTCATCTCCAAACACATTCTACTCCAATATATTGTAGATTTCCTAAGAGCAAAAATGCATGGACATGAACGAAAACCAGGACATCCAGAGGGTAGAAAATTGCTACTGTAGTGGCATTAAAATGAAAAATGTGTAATCATTTAAGTCCATTAGATAATAGATTTTAATTTGAACATATTAAGCCATCAATGGTCATTTTAAAACCTTACGCATAAAATTAACAATGAAGATCCGCATTATAGTTACATCAATGAAAATGTGATACCATACGCACAGAGTTAATAATAATACATAATGTGTTTGTGCAGCAAAGGTTTATGGTTACTAGACATGGACTAAGGACCGAAAAATGTTGTGAAAATTGAAAGCAGCAGCAAAACAAGAGTTAACATTAGTGTTGGTTTCCATCACTGGAGATGCTGTTAGTGAGCAAAAGTATTAAATTCGCAATGATTCTTCAGACTGTTAAGTAAACAGGGGAAGGAGTGAAGAAGGAGGAAGAGGGACTGTGTGGAGTGTGATTTTGAGGTTGTCTTACACACCGCTCTTTTAAAGCTAAATAAATACTGTTTATGTTACAAATAATCAGTGAGAGCTTATCAGAGCTCGATCAGTTCTCCCTAAATGGCTCCATATTAGTTTTCATTCATTTTTAGCCACGTTACCATATTGGGTGAAATGTTTCCTCAGTAAACATAGCTGAGAGTCTGCGACCACAACACAGGACACAGCAGTTTTTCCTCATGCTTTCTTTTGCCATTCTTTATTTTATTACAAAGTTTTAAAAAAGAATCAATTACAGTAAGAAATTCCTGTAGGAAGCCCCCCTGTCTGGGAGCCACACAGAAAAAAGGTCATTGCATTTCAGCCATGAAAGGTTTCAGTACATCTATCAGGTGGGGAGAGAATCCAGTAGAAAAGAGGAAAAAATAATAATAATAATAAAAATACAGACAAAAATAAAATCACCAGACTAATACAGCATGTCTTACTTTGTCATTTATATCCATTTATGAATCAATGATAAACTTTACATAGAAAATAAACTTTTTTTCTTTCCTTTTATTTCAACAAAAATATCTCAAAGTGCAAAATAAGATACAGAAGGTTATACAAGCTAAAGACGTCTCAGATAGAAACCCTTGACTATCTCTCAGTGTTGTTCAGTCATGGTCTTGGGTGGGTGTCCTCATGAGTGATTGGGAAATATCTGAAATGTCTGGTTCTGCACTCGCAGCTGAAACCCACTTCTGAAGCTGCTAGGCAGGCTGGGGAAGCGTTTTGCATTCCTGTGTAGGAATTTTATGGCTTCTCTGCTTTCACCTTCTCGAAAATAGTTTTCTTGTGAAAGCCTCTATCGTGTGGGAGGAAAAACTGTCTTTCTGAGTGTCCCCTTAGCCGCGCAATGCTAATTCTAAATTCAGCTCCAGTTAGTCCAGCACACCAGAACAGCCCGACATCCAATTAGGCTGTAAATGAATACTTGACCCAAAAAACAAACTCCTAATGAATCAAGGTTTAGGGGGGCCAGTTACCAATTCGCAAAAGAACTCACTAGACTGCGCTCACTGTTAGCCATGTTAGCATTTCTGGGTCAAGTGCACTTTCAAGATGTGCCCGTAACCACAAAACGCTGATTTAGGGCCAATTTCCCAACTGCTAATTCATCACTGAGGCTCCCAGTGAATACTAAGCTTTTCATTTTTGTCAATGCCCCAAGTAGGTGTAAGGCATATGGCACAGAAAAAAGAGGATTGTGTTACTAAAACATGTTTCCTTGTACATGCATCACAGGATTTAGGCTAGTTTTTCTGAGATTTGAAACAGACACCATGATCCAGAAAAAGCAGGGGCGCAGAATGGAGAAAAAAAAAAAAATTATATATATATATATATATATATATATATATATATATATATATATATATATATATATATATGCTTAAATACTGTAAGTACAGATAACTGAAAGTTGGACTTATGATAATGTAACAAAAAACGTGTTTGTAAAAAATCTATGTTGCTTATAGCAAATGGACTGACATCCAATCAGCTGCTTGCAGTTTTAATTTAACTTTGGGACATCACTGGTTCTTGTTGCTCTAATGCTGCACTCAAGTGGTGCTGGAAACTGGGGAACAAGTTTTCCCCACTCATAAACTGCACTTGAACGGCTGAGAATATACAAATGGTAAACGAATAATACTAGATAATACACAAATTTACTAGATGTGATGTATAACGCAACTTTTAACGAGTGGTCAATGTGGGGAAGAAATAAATCCGGTCTACCTGATGCACTTCTAGATCTATGAACAATTTAACACAGCCAAGCAGGTTTGTATTCACCGGGCTTGGACATGTCTACGAACAAGCACCTGCAGTGAAGTTGTATTTACTAGTTAACCATCTGATATACACAACCTTTCACTGAGCGCCGGAACACAGCTCTTTTGTGTATAAAGCTAGGGTTCTAGAGTTAGACGATACCTGTATTATAATCTAAAGTATTTAGTGGAGTAATTTATTGCAGTAAAGTTAATATTGTCATATCGCCCATCCCTGGTCTTCAGAGCTGTTTCAGTCTCCAGCCATAGAACTGCTCTCACTCAGCAGATAAGACTAACACCACAACCATCTTTCTCTATTTGCATAAACATCAAAAGTAAATATTCATTCATGTATTTGAATCCACACCAGTAGATGTTCACTGAGGCCACATCCCCAGACCATGACTGACAGACACAGAGCAGAACATTCACAGCACGTTCGGTTAATCTCTTTCCAGGATTCCATCACACATCATTCCAGCATCCCAAAATAAAAAAAGTTACTTAAAAAAACCTTCATCCTAAGAAATACAGAAGGTACCATGCATGCAGATGTCCTGTTTTCCCCTGCAGAAGGCACACACCTGGTCTACAGGTAGTGCAGCAGTCAAGCAGAAATGTCAGGTGAAATGCCAGCTCGGCAAAGTTGCTCTTCTGTGTATTGTTGCTGCGATAAGAACGTGGGGGGTCCTTAAGAAAGTTGGACCTTTTTATGGGTTTATCATTCATCAGGAAAATGTTCATACGATGCAGAAAACAGCTGGTGTTTTTTTAAAATGGTGAAAGAAAATATATTTTAGGAGGTTAGCAATGATGCACCTCCAAGACCTCAGTACTGACTGATTCCACTGTAAAGGACCTGAGTGAACACCTTTAGTAACTTTCTCATTTCAGCAGTGTTCATCTCCCAGTTTCCCTCTATACAAGAAAAATGTGGCTAATATTTCAACCTCACCCCCACCCTCCCGAACTCTCATGGCTTCCATCATCAAGGCTGTAAATTGTAGTAACTGCTTCTTTAGAAAATCATTTTACAAATAATCGATTTTGGTACAGTGCCTTTGAATGGCACCTGTACTCCTCAGGTAAAACCAGCATGGAGGAGTAACACAAAGCCTGTATTGAGTAGCATATGTTTCTAGAGGCTAGTGTTCAGGGATTTAAGCCTCATTTGCCTAATTAGTCATGTTAATATACTCATAGCTGGCCAATTGGTTTGTGATAGCCACTGCCTTCCATACAGCACATTTGGGTTCAATTCTTAAACCCACACACCTCTCTGCAATATTATTAAAAATAGTTAGTTGCTCTGGTTAACAGTGTCTGCCAAATGCATAAATGTATTACGGCTTGCAAGTAGTATTTAATCATTTGGAATTTGTTCAGTTTTATCCCAACAATGATTGCTAAGAAATTCTATCCATTAGTTGTAGTCTAGTCAGTAGTTACTAGTAAATTCTTCTGTTTTAAAAAACCTCCAGCATTTTGTTTACTGAAAAAGGAATCTTCCTTAAAAGTTTTCACAGCAGGCCATAGAGTGAGGTTTAACCAGCCAGTATCTAAGCACTAAGCTAAGCCCAACTGTGGCTTCTGCTCAGCTCTGAACGTTCAGAAGGCTTTACTGCAGCAGCTGATGCCGTTTGGCAGTCGCATACAGCCATCTGGGAGCAATAAGAGAAAAGAAAATGACCAGGCAAAAGTCCAAGCTATTTTTTGTTTAAGTTCAAAAGATCTTAATGCTATGCTTCATGCAAAAAATTAAAAAATATTTAAAAAAAAATTCTGATCACTAAAGTAGACGATTATTAGGATTGCTTTAACTTTAAGCATATTCAGGCTGTTCAAGAATTCAGACGGCCCTCAGGGTGCACAGACAAGTGGTCAATAAACTCCCTCTTAATCCAGCCAACTGTCAACATTCAAATCCTGCTCAAAAGAAAAACATGAACTCATCACATTTACCCGTCTTCAGTTCAACAATTTCTGTACAAGGTACAATACACATTCAATACTTTGTTAAACACATTTTATTTTTGTTTCATCTTGCATATATATTTATAGTTATTTCTGAAAAAATAACCTCAGCACATAAGAAACTAAATAAAGGATATCTTAACATAAGAAATATATACATGTCATAGTATATCTTCTTTTACAAATGTCATAGAGAACTCTTGAAAAAACAGGGAAAAAATATAGAAAAATCTAAATAAATTACAAACAAATGTAAAAATACACCCAGTTTCACCCCGGTCATAATGACGACAGAAATTTTGACCCTTCCCACCCAAAACGAAACTTAATCAGATCACTAAACACAATGAAATTGACTTCCACGTTGCAATGTAAAGGGGTCCAAGCATTTCTGCTATGGGGAGGTTTGTGGTTCAGGGACAATGTGACATTCAGTTCGAGGCGTGGCAGTCTTTACTCCCAATCTAAGCTGATTTGTTTCACATTTCTACACCTGGTAATGTTGGCTATGTAAAGATGGTCCTTTCTGGTTGAGAATATCAATGCCCAACAGGTAAAGTGCTGAATAAATGAATAAGGGGTCAATACATGGACCAACAGAACAATGCCTGAGATCCAAAGGAATGTTTGGGATCACTGAAAATTATAGCATGCTTGGCCCTGCTTCATAACTAGAATATGGCTGTTCTGCTTATTCACATACATTAGATAACCACCCACTATAAATCACATTCATAGTCCCAGTTGCAAGCCAGTGTTTACCTCCAATTCAGAGTTACGGCTGACTAGCCGCTGCAAATGGAACTGTGGAGAACAGCAGGATGACGGCAAGCTCAGCTGATACAAGCGTCACGTTTTGCAGCGCCCATTTGATCTACTGCCAGTTCAATAATGCCAAGGTTATTGCTGCCTGTATTCATACAAAACACGCACACATCCCTTGTCCTCCCTCTTTCTCCTCCCCAAAGCCACGTTAAGCCATTTATCACAAACCCTTCTGCTATACTGCATTCCATCCACACCACTACTGCCGTCTCACCTTCACGCACTGCTGACCAACACTGTGTGCACGAGTGCAAGAGAAAGATTAGCCCGATTAACAGTCAACATCACTGCCTTCCTCCTGCCTAGACCACGTTTATGGCTTTCAGAGTATGAACACAGTCTTCCTGAACAGCTTCATGATTTTACAACATTACTGCCCTTTGACTCCCTAATAGCACTCTATTCAAAACATTTCGATTCAGACATTGGTGTTTGTGTTTTCACTGCACCAACCAAATACTCATTAGCCACAAAGAGTGGCGGGACTGAGATAGGAGGACTGTAAGACACTTGTGTTGGCACCAAAATACCCTCCAACTGTGGCAAGTGAGGCATGACTACGCCACATAGCAAGTTCCTAGCCTTTGGTTTCCAGAACCCTTCAAACTAACCAGAACGATAAACAGCATGAGCGATTCCGGAGTCAAATCCTTGCATGGGACTATGCTAGAGTGGGCCCATCCTGCTCAGCCAAGCCAGAGAAAACTATGTGGGTGAACAACACCTGACTAAAGTGAATTTATTCCTCAAGATAACATTCAATGCAAAACATCAAAACCTCTGTGCAGTAGGAGGCTGGTTACTCCCCTGGTCTAGCAGATATTTTTATAAAAGAAAAGAATACCCTTGAAAAAAAGTGGGGGGGAGGGGTACAAATCACTGGTAGTTGTGGTTTTAGTAGTCATAACACTTACATTTTTGTATTAGTAACAACTGGTGAAAAAGAAAGTCCTCAAAAGTGTTTCTGTATTAGAATCTCCAACACCCCACAGCTTCAACTCAGTTGGCCAACACTACAGGCTGGAAGGCTTGGCTGGAATACTGCAGGTTGTACCCACCAAGGCCCTCCACAAACGGGGGCTTCTCCATGAAGGAAATCCCGCTGCTGCCACCGATGACGCCCAAGGCTTGGCCTGGAGGTGGGCTGGAGAAGGGGTCAAAGGATGCATGGGGATGGACAGGATGTGGTGGTGGAGCCTGGAAAGGGCCAGTGTGGGTCAAGGGTGGCGCTTCAGTGTCAAAGTAGAGGGGCCCCTGGGCAGTGGGGTAGACAAACTCTTTGGCATTTGGGGAAAGCTGGCTTGAAACCTGGCCAGCCAGGGAGTGCATGGAGAGAGAAATGGGCTTGTGCTTCACCAGCCCTGGGGGTGATATGGTAGTGGGAGAGCGGCTCAGCATTCTTTGCTGAGGAGGGCCAACAACGCTGGTGGATCCACCCACCACTCCGGATCCCCCGCACTTCTTCATCTTGGTGGAGCCGAACTTGGTGGCAGCAAAGCTGGCCGTGGTGAAGGTGATTTGTTGGGGAGCTGGGCGTGAGCTAGGTGGGGCAGCTGGATGAGGGTATGGCAGCCCTGTGCTGGGTGGAGAAGGGGAGGACGCATTGGAGTGTGCACTGGGATTTGTTGGAGTACTTGGGCCTGCGTAGCTGAACAGACCCTGGCAAAGTGGAGTAGGAGAATTCGAGAGAGAAGGTAGCAAGACTGGAGACACATGGCCACCAATGGGTACAAACACCTGAGCATCAGGGTTGAAGCCCAAATTCTTCCCCTCCTCCAGCTCCAGATCTCCTTTAGCTATGGTTCCAATGCCCTCTAATGTTTCACCCTCAACTCCTAAACCTGGGGGATCCTCCATGTAGAGCACCTTCACAGCCCCTTTCTCTCCGATCTGATAGGACACTTCATAAGGGTCGATCCAGATGCTGAGCTCTGGAGGGACGTTGGCGCGGACTTCCTCTGTGTCCAACCCGCTCCTTCTAGCTGCCAGATCCACTATAGGGTCCCTAGGGGCTCCTAGGTGCAGGCAGCGGAAAGCCGAACCACGCAGAGGTGCCTCAGGGTACCAGTGCCCTTCAAAACGTGACACCAGGATGCGCTCCAGCTCCTCCCCAAACAGGTCCGCCCGTCGTCGTGGGAGCTTGTTGTACAAGTAGGACACTATGAAGTTCAGTGCAACCTTTACCTCCAGATGCATTGCTGAACAGAGGATCAGAAGCTCAAGATCAATGCTAATGTCCTGTATAAGGCCTACAATGGCCTCCACATGTCTCACTGAAGTTGGACAGAGGAGTGACCAGTGCTTGGAGTGGACGTCGCAGAGTAGATTCTGGCAGGCAGCCTCTCAGCTCCTAGGTGGAAGACTGGATGCAATCCACAGGACTTACCGAGGCTGGATGACCCTCTTTTATCCCTCTGCAAATAACGCAAGAAAAGAAATTAACTTTCAGAGGTCAAAGACTGGGGACACAGAAACAGGAGCATGACTGTTAGCAGATGCTATGGCTGAGGTAGCAATCCATGCTTATCTCAAATCCCTCCTCTGGCCCTGCTGGCAGCAGCTAAAGCGCACAGGATTACACTGGCAATGAGAGGGGGAAGTTCAGCTCAGAACAACACCATCACCAGAAAGGGAAAAAAATGCCAATACGAGTTCCTACAACATTGTTTTCCACCATTCTTTACTGCTTAGTGACCCGATTAAACTAACCACTTTCTGAGCATTAGCAAAAAGGTGGAGGGCCGGATTAAGGAACACTATTTTAGAGATCCTGACTATCCTGTATATAATGTACAGGATGTTTTTCTTATATATAATGCAATTTGAGACGTAGTTAAACCTGCTATGACTGCAAAAACCAGAGGTGAACCACATACAACCTTTTCACATCAAGGTTTACTTTAAAATGTAACACAGTTAAAATACCATGCATGATAACGATTTTGTTGTTTTTAACGTACACTGGCCATTTTATCTGAGCCTTAAGCCCATGTTCAGCATCAAATTTATTTAATTCAGAAATCATGGCTGTTGTAGTATTTGAGAAAAACATACTCGCTCCTATAATTTGTAATTTATTCTGGAAAAACTTCACTGATTCACAGTACTTACATATGATACTGTGCATTATCCTCAATGCAAACATGTCATTTTATTTACAATCTAAAAAGGACTGCAAAGATAAATAAGTTTCACTGTATAAAATGTTGACCATTTAAACAAAGGCAACCTGAAAAAAGGGTTTTCCCCTCGGCAAATACCACTGTCCATAAATAGACACATTTTAGGCCAGAACTTAACTGTAAAATACTGTAAAGCAGCAAATAAAAAATCAGGCATCTTATTGTAACCGTTTCATGCAACAACTTAATTGTCTTAATTTAATTTTGTAGAATTCCTTCTTTAAAAACGCCCTATTTAAAATGTTAAAAACAAATTACGTTTGTTTGACGGAGTACTGGTACCGCCTGAAACCCTTCACTGTTTAAAAACATTATACACTGAAAGGGGGCTTGAAGCTCGATTAAAATGGCTGGTGCGCATAAAAAACTATTAAAAACAACAATTCCCACAATGCACTGCACTCTGACGTCAAAGTCGCGTGTGTCCGCCTCCGCCGCTTCATCAAAACAGATCAGCAAAGTCCAGATAACGTCCTTACACCTGCCTTTTAACGAACAAACCTTCAGCGGTCATCGACATTAAACTGTTCATACATACTTCCAGCAGCCATGTTCGTGGTTGTCACGTTTTGGTATGTAGCATAAAGCGGAAATTTAGTCCGTCAAAGTCAACGAGGTGCTCGACTTTGCTAGCTAACAGGCTAACGCCATCTCGACAGGTTGCTATAGCGACTAATTAACTAGTCATAATGGTTTTAACGGTAGATGCATATTAACACTTTGACCATTAAACCTGTGGTTTATTAAAAAACGAGCGGACAAACGGACATAGACGAAAAAGCGTCGAAATGATCGATTAGCGATTTGGCAGGCTAACAATAATAAACAGATTATTTGATGTTTTGTACAGGCTACTAATCTACCTAACAAAGAAGCTGAAGGCCCTTTTATAAATAAAGCAGAGGGGCGTGTTGATTGTGATGTAAAGCTGTTAGTCTGGCTAGATGAATTAACACGATGGCAGCGAGAGCTTTCCAGAAAACATTCAATTCATGCATTCAATGTCACTCAATGTCACCCAATGCAAAACTGCAGTGTCAACGCACATAGACGAAGATGCGTTTAAAAACGTGGCCTGTACCGTCGACCACTTCATTTCTCAATTTCCAGACGAGAACCAACGTCGACAAACTTCACACTTCAGTGACGTGGTTTGTAGTTTGCCCCCTTAATCTCTGGCTTAAAGCCTTTGATCCCACTATTCGAAGCCTATTCCACCCTTTCCCCTCTGCTATAAATTCAGACACCCTGTATAAGGCCTCAGTGTAAGGGGGGTTTGTTGTTTTGTTTACAGCAGCATTGTGCACAGGACAGCAGCAGGAGTATCATTCACTACCCCCAGCAGGAGTAAACATACAACGCAAATAGCGTGAATTAAAAAATATATATATTTACATTGAATAGTTTAATTTGGTGGTGGTGAAGTGGGTGCTTAAGTTTTTTTTACCAGGATGGGTAGACTGAAGGGAAACAGCAGGGACTAGAAAAATAAGTAGTAATGAAGACTGGGCTTCAGCCAAAGACCTATAATATGGGGCAATGAGCAGTACAGCCTAATATAAACAAGATAGCGTTCCCTTGACTTTCCCAACACTTTTACCACCAAAACAAAAAAACTGAACACAACCATCCAGACTCAGCTGACCTGTAGTCGACAGAGCAGCAGTACATTTGCTGTTCATCCGAAAAGGCGAAGTATATACGAGCATTTTATATGTTAAGTGTTGTTTCAGTCCCAAATGCTCGACTAAAAAGCACAAGTAAATTACAATGGGAGCAAAAAACTTCAGCACACATCAACTAGGCAAGATCAGCAGAATATTTTATTTCGTTAGGCAAGTTGAGGTGGCACTAACTACACACCAGCTTCTAAAATGGACGACAGCTACAGCTCTCGACTCATTCAATATTAAACCCAGCAATAACAGCATGTCGAAGACTGTAACATCGTTTATCTAAGAAGAAGACGAGTAAAAGATCAAACGATAACGATACAATAGCGTTATGTGTGAGAATGAACATAAAAGGAGAGAGATGAAAATACTTACAGCGAGCGTTTGTTTGTTATTATCCCACCGGGTTGACTGCAATCAGTGAAGTGCGTATCGGACAGCTTTTCTGTAGCGGAGGTTTTAACATGCGATATTTAGTACACTGAGTGAAATAAGATTAAAATGAACATTACGGATATATGCACTGCTTCTTATTCCATCCACTCTGAAGCAGCCTGGGGAAACTTTACTGTTTGACAACCGCGCGCATTTATATGGGACACGTTCTGTCACGCCCCCTTTTGATGACGCGATTCAGGCTGGAACTACTTTCCACACATTATAGTAATTAACTCAGGGATTTGACATCACAGCACAGGGACGCAGAGGGGCTTCGCTTTGCTCTTGTTTTTCCTATACATATTATTTCCTCTGCGTCTAAGTACAGATGTATGTATGTTCCTGCACAGTGACACATTAATGGCCAGTTACGTAACTTTTTGTGTACTTTCATGGGAAGGTTTTATGCTTGTATTACCAAATGGCATAAAATATGAGTGCACGGTGGGATTCTCTGACCAGTTGTTTTTATTTATTCACACTATATTATTACTTCTTTTTTTCCCTCGTTTTCAGTTCAGAGAAGTGAATGAATGCCACGCAAACACGGTCAATATTGCGTTCCCTACTTTATTGGGCGAAGTGATATTTCTGTGTAGAAGGCTGTGCTATGCAATGCTAAAAATATAAGAAGTGATAGCAACAGAGCTGCTATTGGCTGGGATGGGTGGGGGGGACCAATGTCAGTTGGTCTGCCAGGGTGTCCAGTCAGCAATGCGAGTGCTGGCCGCCTCAGAGAACTGCATCATGGGAAGTGTAGTGTGAGTCGCCCAGAACTGTTTCAACTTATCAACACACAAAATCAGGAAACTTGTTATGATTTATCATTGTAATTTTAAAGGAGCCTTTAGAGAATGAATATTGTGTATTTTTATATGGCCTACAGAACCAAATGTTTTATGCTTGTGCCCCACAGCATAGCTTTGTTTATTAATTTCTGTATTATGTAGATTATTGCACACAAAATAAAGATCCATAGATATGGGCAGCAGCCTACATAATGTCCAGTGAGTTTAACAAGATTAAACAAGGTTTTTCAAGAAATGTAATATCACCCATTTATAGCTGACTTTTGTCTGTAACAGTAATATTTCATTGCATAGTAATAATGGTTCATCTCCACATTCAGCCATGCTTTAAGAGATTAATTCCCAGACTACATCTCCTACTTCCTCAGAGAAATGGTTTCTTAAAATAGTAAGGGATATTGAGCTTTCTAGGTAAGGGCCTGCTTTTTGTGGAATTCATTAAAATTACAATAGTTGGCTCTGATGCTTGATTCTATGGATTTCTGTGGTTATTCCTGGATTTGTTTTAGCTTTGAGAGTCTGTTAACAAAAACATTAAGGCAAAGAATATTTAATTTTTTTCTTTCTAGGACATGGTTGCTTGTAGAAGTGGGTGATCTGTTGTTGCTGTCTGTGGATTTGGCCCAGAGGCTATTGGACTAAATGGCCTTGCTTTGTTTTACAGACATTTCCTCTTTGTTGGGGTGAATGAATTCACTTTTGCTGAAAAATGATTACTTTCCACGTAGAGCCTCCACGAACACCACAGTAATGCGTTTTACTGCCACTTTCCCCTTTATATGTGGAAATTACACTCAGTGAGGTTTCACTGAAAAGCAACAACTGCACATATTACTCTCTTCCTAAACACATTTTCAGTTGTTTTCATTTATGTTTTTTTTTGCTGAAGATTACACCATTATACTAATCCACTATACTAATCCTTATGCACCTAAACCCCTTAATGGCCAGGATATGTAATTCAGTTATAAACAATATAATATGCATTGTAGTGCTTCAAGTACCAAAATCTCATGCCTAAGGAGGTAGTAATGATTTTTTTTCTTATAGCAGTAATAGGAGAGTGTCATAGTAATATTGAATATTTGAATATATCAAAGATATCAGAATATTTAGAACAGCAGTCAAGATCACAAAAATGCAGATTTATACAAATTAGTCTGTTTATAACCACATTCAATGTAAAATAACTTAATGTGCCAAGCAATATTGCCAAACATATTATGTATCTTGAAAATGTCTTTAAGTATTGTATTTTTGCAATATAACAGAATAAGGAGCCTGTAGGGATTATTAATGTAATAACAAGCCTGTAGTTTCAAGGCTTATTTAATTTTTTAAAGGTTTAAGTTTAAAAAACTTAAATACTCTCTAAGAAGAAAGTTTAACTGAACAATTTCTGAACAGTTGGTTTTGGGAAGAACACTTTAAACAGTAGTTATGGCTCAATACTGAGTACACTGTCCTAAATGTGGTCAGCAGCATGTTGTATTAGAATACGTAATGGTTAATTACTTAATTCCCACTGTTCTTCGCTGTTATTGGTTGATACATTTCTTGTGTAATTTTTTGACTCTGCTAGGAAAGTCAGCAGAGGTCTGCGTGGTGGTAGTAAAAAAAATCCAGCCTATTCTGTGTTTTAGATAACCATGCTGGATCACCAGTGCCAGAGCAGCACTAGGTCAGCATAAACCAGCATGTAATGCATACTGGTCTGTGTTGTTTTTTTTAGAGTTTTTATGTGTTTCAGAGAAAAATGTTGCTCATTCAAATGAAGTTCCAAAATGACCAGTGTTTGCTCCAGTCCACTCCACTGCTGCTTCCGCAATCCTCTGAACAGAAATGCCACCTGTCTCCAGAGCTCACCCAGCTGTGCCGAACTAAATTTAACCCATTGTGCTTTGTGAGTTGACACAAGCCAGTTAAGGTTCAGTATAAACTGTATGTACTGAATGGACTTTTTATTTTGATCCTGAAACACAATTAGGCAACCATTTCACATATTTTTCCCATGTTGTCTTATTTAAACTCACAATCCTAGACAATTAGAAAATAAACTAATAAATATTCTTTGCAAAGTATTGACCATATCCTAGTAGCAATCTCCTGCAAATTTAACTTAGTTAGTACATATGAGCTTTTTTTTTATTTTTTAGCATTTTCTATTTTTATACTGTACTGTTTATTTATCTATTTTTTGTACGGGGTACCTTGTTATCTCTTTGCTGCTGTAACTCTGTGAATTTCCCCACTGTGGGACTAATAAAGTATTATCTTATCTTTTCTGTTGTAATATCATGATGCCTGAAAACATATCAATGGTAATTAATATGTCAACTACTTGTGAGGCGGTTCTGATTGACCATCCCTAGAAAGGAGCTCAGAAACAATTAGTTAAATAACTTACTCATCATCACAGTGACTTATTCGTCTAATCAGGCTTTAAAGATTTTATGTTTTTTTTAGTAATTATAAGTACCTGTATTCTGAATGCTGCCTCAGTACTACATATATTTCTCTGAAAACACATATTTCACTATTACATTAAATCACAGCCCAGGACAGGCACTGAATTATTTATCTACAGATTTATGTTTTTGCTTGTATAAATTCTGGCAAAAAATGTGGTTGTTGAAAAAGTATAATAGACCTAATGTGGCTATATTTGCATGGATTGAAAATAACAACTGTAAAAGAGGCAATTTGTGGATTATTATATAGTATCATATTATAGCTGTGCAGTAGCGCCTACATACCGTCATAGGATCTGGCAGCTGAGTGGAAAATACTAGTCTGTTTTATGTGTCTAGTTTGTAAAATAATATCTGTAAGCCAGTATACTTTACAATATTATTTTTATTCTGTTATGACGCAGTGAATGTCAGAGAAAAACACACAAATATATAATTATTGTTTGTTCATGTTTATTGATCTGGTAGGACTTCAGGACCGCAGAGCTTATAAAAGCGGCCCACTGACGTCACCGTCCAGCGACATCTTTGTCAGGGAGCAAAATGGCGTCCTACTGTATGACTGTCAGTAGATTAAGGGTAAGTTAACGGATTAAATACAATTTAAGTCATTCTTCTATCGTGTAGGTCTGAATGTATAGAGTGAAACTGTTGATCAGGTTTAGTTAGATGTGTCTGCTGTTAGGGGTCGAGGGGTTTCTGTTGTGTTATGTTTTCTCCTCTGTGTGTGAAGCTGCGCTGCTGTTCGGGTCACGGTGACCCACAGAGCTGATTCTCGTTACCGCAGTAACTGCACACAAAAACTGTACAATTACTGCTTTATCTGCTCTAACACCATCATGGGAAGCTAACGATTGTCTTTAAATACCTTGGGACTAAAAACACGCTTTTTGCTTAAATATTTCAGGCTTATTTTAAAAGGCTGCCGGTTGTGGCCAGTTTGGAAAGAAAATCAGTTACGTAGCAACCTGATGGGTCCAGACAGCTCGACAATTATGAGCTGTGTTGTTACTGTGTTTTCTTTCAGGTCTTATACTTTGATTAAATATACGTATGTGCTTGTCTAGAGCAAATTACAAGATTTTTTAAATAATCTTATTAGGTATTTACTTTTTATAACAATTCACGCATAAAACATAAACGTATCTTCTTGGCACCGCCCTCAGACTAAACCCTTAGTCTGCTGTATTTACCTGTTTCTTTCACTCAAAACCGTTTTAACCTTAGAAGGTTATATTTATATGACACATTTCAGTGACCAAGTGTTGTACACAAGTTCAGGTAAAAAAAAATATATATATATGAAAAGGTAAAAAATAAATCATACACGCAACACAAACGTTACATTAATTGCTATTCAAAGTTATGGACATTTTTTTCCTTCTCTAGATAAGTTATCATCTTGGAGATACTAGGTTGCCTAACTTTGATAATATGTAGCAGTTTTGGACACAGTTTGATTAATTTTTAATGTAATCATAATAAAGATGAAGTTTGGAGAGAAATTAGTCTGTATTGTGCATAAGAAATTAATTAGTAATCAGAGCATAAGGGGACAAACATATATCTTTAGCACCAGTTTAACATCAAATACACCTCATATCCTACATTTTGATTGTGAATAAGTCTTTGCAGAAGTTGTCACAATATAGTAAATGCTGATTACGTGGCATTCACAGTATTGCTGGTAAATGCCTTCATACCTAAGTAATATTATATGTCTTTTTTGCGATGTGTGCTGGACAACCTTTCTGCTGACCTTTTCGGTGATGGCTCTCTGGGTCATTCCCATGACCTTGACAAAATAGCTTGTGACATTGGGAAACGTCTTAAGCAATATGACACCTTCATTAAATGAGGAATTTAAATATTTGTACAGTGAACTATGGCACTGAAATAAACAGCATGGATACACATTGTAGTCACATGCAGCTAGATGGTAGCTGGTGGTAAATGAGTCATCAGATAATTTCCTTTTTACAGTTTATTGCACATCATGTGCAGCAACAAATTGTCTTTTACTCTTAGCCTCCCAGTACAGTCTGGGCTCCAGTACAGTGCAGACTGAAATAGTGCTAGTTTGTTGTAACATGAGGCAACTATGTTTAGTATGTCTCGTCTAAGGGTGAGTTTAGTTTCAATCATATTCAGTACATAATATACTGTCTTCAATAAAAAAGGGATGGAGTACTGACTGGCTCTTTGCCCACAGGCCTGTGACTGCCAAAGGTTTTTGGTGGTGTCAAATCACAAGCAGATATAAAAATGACATTAATAAACAGCCATTACGCATGAACAACAGCTAATAAAATAAATTAAGGAAATCTGTTCTTAGGAATTTCAGTTTTCAGTTTATATATTGTTATTCACTTGTGGGATTTAGTTGTTACCCTTTAAGTTGAATATGTTAAACAATCTTGTCGTAGTGTTATAGTGGGTTTTGATGTGTACCCTTAAGTGCGTGTAGTACTGTTTGTCTGTTTTTGTATTGTAACTCTGTTTGGCTTAAAAGAAAAAAACTATTAAAATAAATCAGGGTTCCAGATGCTCTTTAGACGCACCTTTTTTAGATGCAAAAAGGCCTACTGTTATAGTAAAGCTATTTTAGTTTGATTTCCAAAATAAATATAACAATTTTACTTTGCTCATGAACTCAACTGCAAACTATTGTACCATTTGACTATTTAGGTGTTTATTAGGATTATTTAAGGCTCTAAAAATGCTTGTGCTAAATAAATCTTTGGCCTGACAATAATTCAGTCACAATTATGTAGAACACAATTCAGTGTATTGTGAAATTTCACACATTACTGCAGTTTGATTCTGTTGGATTATTTTGATTGGATTATTATTTCAGTTTGTTTCAGATTCACAGATGTGACTGGAAAGGAAATATTTACACGGTAGTGGAATATAAATCTTTAAAACTGTATACCAAGGTTAAGGTTTAAAAATAGGCAGAGAAATCTATTTTGGCTGAAAAATGTTTCCATCCTGAAAATGGTTATAGACGCACCAGTGTAAATGTTTTGAATTTGTAATTTAAATCAGTATCTCTCTTTTTTTTTTCCTAGCTTGTCCTTGGTGATGGGGCCAGACGACTTCATGTCTCTGCTGCCCTTAGCGCGAAAGCGAAGGTGGCGATGAGCCGCTTTGAGACCGGCTCTGCTGTCAACTATGAGAAGCTCCTCAACAACATCAATATCGTACGCAAGAGGTCAGTCCCGGCCCTGAGAACTGTGGGAATTACACCATTCTGCACCTGTCAGATAAAACAGTGTTTCTCTCAAACATGTCTGTTTGGCTAAGAGTGATGGAAAACTGCCCAAGCTAGCAAGATTATGTGTGTTTGTGTTTAGTAAGTTATTAAGCTAGTGATGTTTTATTTTTATTCGCTACTTTTAATAATTTTGGGTGGTTAAGACATTTCTTAGCAAACCGCCGTAAGCAGTGTCAGATTCTAACTAGCATGTGAACTGTGTTTAAGATCCACTGGCTGTAATGTTAGGATTACTGTGGCCTTGCTTGGGTGGTTTCTAGTCTTAACTAGAACCTGGCTAATCTCCTTAAGTCCAGGGATACATTGCATAGTTTATCTGCTGATTCAACTCATCAAAAAGTTATTGACCAGGTTTGGTTGATTTGTGAGGACAAGAAAGCAGCCTTCCAGGGTCGGAAATCTTAATAACTCTGTCCTTCAGGATAATGAGTTTATTTTTGTCCATATGCTGTTGTCAGTTGAACAAATCACACTGCCATGGTGACTGGGTGAGATTTATGACTGAACAGGTGTCCAATGATGTTCAGTCCTATCACATATGTTCATGTATGTGTAGATAATTTGTTAACAAGAGAGGCTTTGAGGTGTTAGAAGGTTCTAGGTGAAATGATCACTTCTGGGTATTTATAAAGTAGTCTTGTGATCTGACAATAGCTGGTAACGTCTAAACCAGTAGAAGAAGAAATAAACAAATCTGTGCAGGGCGAGTTTAGCTTTGTGTGTATGAGGCGTGTACTGCAGAAGGATTTGAAACATTTTTATTTTGTTGGTAGACCTGTTTTGACAGCATACTGCCAGCTGTAGATGGCTGTAGCCCTAAGAGTTTAGAGACAGAGAGCAAGCAGTGGTAACATTTTATGAAGGGTGAAGTCTCTCTTCTACTTTGCCAACGTGGCAAAAAGTTCAGCTGGGTCATAGTGCTAAATATGTGATTTTAGTTTCCACTACATTATTGGGTCTTTTTGAGAAACTTGTTTCTAAAATTGCTTTTAGCAATTCTTTTTATGGATACATTTTTCTACCTTATCAAAGCATAACTTTTGTTGCAACGTGATTTTAGTTTCCTTCCACTTCTTATGTGCACAGCTGGGGCAGAATCCCACATCTCTTGTTTGTTTGATTGGTTTTCTTGTGAAAGTGTAGAGATGGAGAAAGTAATGTAATGAAAGAAATGTAAAGTCATGTGAAGTTGGATTTCAAATGAGTTAGAGATGGACCGATCAGCGTTTTTGAGGCCGATTCCAATCGATCACCTTACAACGCGATTGGCCGATAGCCGATACCGATAGAGGGCGGGGCTATATGCCACGGCAGGGCTACATGTAGTTATTAGTGCAAGCAAGTCATGAAACATGGTGTAAACTGGTTTATTACCATTTTTAGTGAGCTCATGTGCAACAGCATAATATTTGTAACAAAATTATCAGTAAATAAACAAAGTAAATCAAACATATCATCAATACTGCAATCATTTAATTTAAAACGAAAAAAGCAAATTAAACAAATGCAGTCAAAACTGCAGTCCTTAAATGAAGACTCTGTTTACTTTAAACAAAAAACTGCAATCATTAAATGTAGATCTTGAATTGTTGCTGCTGTACTGTTTTGATGAAAAATCGGCCGATACCGATACATAGCCGATCGATCTTTCCATTTCTAATACGAGTAGTTGTTGTGGTCATTTATGAATCATCCTCTTCCCTCATTTAAATTTATGGCTTTTGCCTGGCGCTTCTATCCAGAGCGGCTTTCAAGTTTGCTTGTACACAGAAGATAGGAGGCACTAGGACACACTAGGACTTTTATTGGTATAGTGTAGGTTGGAGTGCTCATGCAGGTGAGGAATCAAACCCCTGTATACAGCATGGAGGGCAGATAACACTATACCAACCTCTCCTCCCCTCTTCATCTTTTCTTTGTCCTTTTATTTCTTACTGCTCAGACTCAACCGCCCCCTCACTCTGTCTGAGAAGATTGTGTACGGCCACTTGGATGACCCGGTGGGCCAGGAGATCGTTCGGGGCCGTACATACCTGCGCTTACGGCCTGACCGGGTGGCTATGCAGGATGCCACAGCACAGATGGCCATGCTGCAGTTCATCAGCAGTGGACTTCCCAGAGTGGCTGTCCCCTCCACCATCCACTGTGATCACCTGATAGAGGCCCAGATTGGTGGGACTCAGGACCTTCAGAGAGCCAAGGTGGGATATTGTAAAGTTTGACACAAATTAACTGGTTCACATAGATCCCAGTATAGTTAGTAGTTCCGTCAGCTCATTTGATTCAGTTTAATATCATCAAAATTGTCCCAAGTTGTAAGTTCACTTACATACAAAAAGGAATTTCATGGTGATAGGAGCCAGTGTTTACAATACATTTATTAATTTTATTTACTATCCTAAAGACCATTAACCCTGCACTCAGTTGATGTAATGTAAATGAGTAAATCTGAAAAAAGGGAACTATTTATCAGTATATCCTGCCCTCCCCACCATGCATGTACTTTAGCATGTTTACTTATCTCAGAATTAAAACAACACCAGGCAGTGTGTTGGCAATTGTTTTGTTTAATAGTTTACTGTGAAGGAGCTTTCAGGGGTATTACGTTTTTTGGAAATTTGGATAATATTGCTACCGTTGTGAACAATACTGACCGAGTTACATAACACATGCACACTTTTTTTTTTTTTTGGTCAATATTTTATCAATAATTGATAGTGTGGTGCCCTTGTTGATCACTCAGGACATATTTAGTGTCTGAAGTTTCCTCAGGTAAAAACTTTCATTGCATTAGCTCCAGTTAAAAACTAAAGAAAGTAAACATCAGCGCCTGGGCTTGTTTTAGTGGACTGACTTGCAGCAGGTTTGTAGAGTAGATGTTTTATTGAATGTTTAACAAATTTTTCAAATAATTGATTCATTTTACCCTGTGATTTAAAATTCTCATGAATTAATGCTGAATGTATAGAATTTACTCCAGTACTATGAAAAAGGATTTGTTAAACAGTTCCCCAGCAGTGCACTGTTTAGGACTGTTTTCCCTACTTGAGTACAAGTTTGAGCTAACAAAAAGCTTGATAATTAGAATACTTCTTTTTTAAGTCAGGGGTAAGACTAATCTCTAACACTATAGATGTTCTGAACATGGTGATCTGTTTCTTTTTACATAAAGAAACCTTTCTGTATGAATTGCAGATGCTTAAATCTGAAGCTCCCACAAAGTCCCACTGGGCATATCCAGTTTTAAGAATAGGCGAGGTAGACCATGGACTCCAGTAATGCAATGAAATGTAACACCTGTGAACAGCTTACTGACTAAACACAGAAAGAGCAGAGGAGGATCGCCAAAGATACGGTGATACTGGAAATAATACAACAGCAGAACCATGAGAACGAGGGGCACCACAGTTAGTAAAAGTCTTCTTAACTACACAACAATAAACTTCTTTCTGATATGAACGAATACATTTTCTCTACATTAAATTATAGACAGTAGTGTTATATTACAGAGTGCGGATATGAATTATGCGGTTATAAGTTGGCCTGTCACAGTCATAACATTTTGCTTGTGATTGTCATAAAGCGGGTGTCTTATGTTCATTTTATGTGACCGGTCAAAGTTTGGATCTTTTAGAGTTTGTCTCTACTAAAATCAGAATTGTCTGAGCTCTAGTCTTCTCTGCTGTTCTTTATGCATGTGAAAATCAGACCATAAACAAGCAGGATAATTGTAGTAATTGTCACAGGCCTAACTACAGTGGCACTGAGTCCAAATTTGTTGATCTCTTGGTCTTTTAATTTAAATCATCTGTAATATCTGGGATTAGAGCAAAGGGCTTAGTCCAATGCTGCTGTGTGGGGACAAAAAAACAAGTAGATGTAAAAGCACTTAGAACAGCCATACTGATTTCAGTTTTTCCATGTTGTCTGTATCAGTTCAGCATGGTTATAAACAAAGCAGTTGGAAGATTGAATTTTTGCTGCAAATATTTGCATTATTAAGGAGAGGTGGTCTGTATGTAACTGATATCATGATTTCAGTGCTTTAAACATGGTACCTTGAAGAGGAATTCCACAGATTAAAAAATAAATCATTTTAGGTAAACAATTATTTAGGGTGCCTTGAATTGAGGTAGCACATTGTAAAGAGACTTGCTTTCCAATGGAGCTTGCGATGTCTGCAACACAATTATAACAATCTTATTTACTGTCCAAGTTGACCATCTGCATGTCATGAGTTTTTATATGCAAGTATCATGGTGTTAAATAGTGGTAAATCTGAAGTAATGTATTTTTAACATAAGAAGAAAAACGTTTAAAGAAAATAAAAATATTTTTACGGTTAAAAGCTCATCTTATACTACTAGCTTGAGGTATTGTTTTATTACATCAAGCCACTACATCTTTTGCAATTCTGCATTTAAAAAAGCAGAAAATCAGTGGAATTCACCTGGTTTTGTGTGGTTATGTGTCTACACATTTACAGTTTTACAATGACTGGAACTAACAGTTTTATTGTACTTGTTTAAGCCTTTTGTTTTACTGAGGTTGTTCTTAGTGGTTCCCCATGTAAAATGTTATGACCCATCTTCGAAATCAGAAGTAGCTTTAAAAGCAGTGGCTGGATTTACCAGCTTTTCTTTTAGGTCACCAACTGTAAACTAATTAATTCACTTATTTCATTTCTGCCCACCAGGAAGTGAATCAGGAAGTCTATAACTTCCTGGCTACATCTGCAGCCAAATACGGTGTTGGCTTTTGGAAACCAGGATCTGGAATTATTCACCAGGTAAACATCATCAGCTCCGTTATAAATCTCTTTATTTTACACACACATACATACACCGTTAAAACCATAAAAACTATCCATGCAATGAAACCAATTTTTTTAATTCATGTTTTTTTTTTGCAAGTAAAGACTAAAGATGGCATGAGAGCATCCCTACAGTGAATATCAGTTATGCAAATTGGAAACACCCCTTTTTTATTTATTTATTTTGGCTAGCTTAACCTGGACATGTTTGCTACTGTTCTAACATTTGCATCATATTTGACAGTGTAGTAATTTCATTGGAAACACCATCATCTGACTGCAAACTATGGATGAGCATGTCAGAGTATCAGAAATGTGAGTTTTGCTGTGCTCTCTGGTAGAGCTCAGACATGGTGCTCAAATAAGAGAATGAGTAACATTAGAAATAGAACACCCAAATTTACTGTTTATATATTTTGTGAATATTCAAATGTTATGGCTCATCCTTACTATTAACTGCACACTCCAAACATCTGAAACATTAAGTTAGCTGTGTTAGTGCAGCTACTTTCTACACTGTTTTCTGGACCTATGTGTTTGATAAGCTGTCCCAGAGGAGTATGAATAGTTTCCTAAACAATAATGATCAAAATGTTATTAATCTTCTCCTTACACAGAGCTACACCTCTACACATGTTGCCACTCAACATTCACTGTTTAACAGCTGTTTAAGGAATGTGTTAACATGTGTTTTATTGCTGTCTAGATTATTCTGGAAAATTATGCCTACCCCGGAGTGATGCTGATTGGCACAGACTCGCACACGCCCAACGGTGGTGGACTGGGGGCCATCTGCATTGGAGTGGGAGGAGCTGATGCTGTGGATGTAATGGCAGGAATTCCCTGGGAGCTGAAATGCCCCAATGTGAGTTTTGCCATAAACCTTCTACAGCCTAATTTAAGCTCTTTTTCTTCCGTGGGATTCTCTTTTCTCTTTAATTTTCTTATGTCCTTTCAGTTGAAGTACAGGTTTTTGTTATTTGCTTTTAATTAGGCTTAGTTGTAGACTTTTTAAATGATCTCTCTCGCTCCCTCTCTCTTGCTCCCTTTCTCTCGCTCTCTCTCAGGTGATTGGGGTGAAGTTGACAGGCACTCTTTCGGGTTGGACGTCTCCTAAAGATGTAATTCTGAAAGTTGCAGGAATCCTGACTGTGAAAGGTGGCACAGGCGCTATAGTAGAATACCATGGACCTGGAGTCGACTCCATCTCCTGCACAGGTATATGCAGAAGTCTTTACAATTTGACCCAAATTCCGTGAGGTATGTTGTGTTTATCTTGTGCAGGTATGTTAAAATGTATTTTACAAATGAAAAGCCTGTAGATGTATTATTTAAAATGACCTTCAGTATCCTACGCAAGCCTGACGTGTAATTTGCAGTTCAATAAGATTTTAAATCCTGTGTTTTTGTACTGATGTCAGGTATGGCCACTATCTGTAATATGGGAGCTGAGATTGGAGCCACAACATCTGTTTTCCCATATAACCACCGCATGAAGACCTACCTGGATAAAACTGGGCGCAAAGGTAAACTGTCGAGCACATCCTTATAGTTACATCATTCTGAAAGCAATGTTTTAACTTAGTTCATGCATCTTGCCTTATTGTTTAATTAAAAAAAAAACAGAATGCTTGCTACTTGATACCTCTGAAACATCGGTCTTATTAACTGAATATTACCTGAAACCTCCATCCATCATTGAGCCAAAACGCTCAGCTGCCTCAGAACAACAGAAAAAAGCCACCAGAGAAAATGGTTAGAATAGGATTTATGAGCTCAGTTCAAACACATTCTCACATACAAAAGCATTCATTCTTTTACTTATTCTTTCAGAAATTGCTCAGCTGGCTGAGGAGTATAAGGATTGTTTGGTTCCTGACCCAGGCTGTAGCTATGACCAGGTTGTTGAAATTAACCTGAGTGAGGTAGGTTAAACATTTAGAGTATAAACTTATCTGTCTATCTATCTGTCTATCTATCTATCTATCTGTTAGAATTGTGCAAATTTGAAAGTATATCAGGGTTTCTGTGTCATTACAGCTAGTTACCTGTCTGTATTTAAGAGAATCTGAATTAGTTTAACTTGCATGCATACGCCACATGTGCCTGTCATGTATGAACCTGTGTTGTTTTACTTTTTTATTTTTCTATATAAATATAGCTAAAACCCCACATCAATGGGCCCTTTACTCCTGACCTGGCCCATCCAGTGTCTGACGTTGGAGCTACAGCTCAGAAGAATGGCTGGCCCCTCGAGGTGAAAGTGGGTGAGTTAATACACACACATGCACATACACTTCCCGAAACTAACTATATATTCTAAATATATGTTATAATTAAAGTATATTTAGAGAAAAGTCCTCAGTTTATCATTACCCCAAATAGATTGTCTAAAATGTTATGGCAGTGAAAAAGTGGAAGTTGTTACTGTTGATGTTAAACTGGGTGTTTCTGCTCCCCAGTTTTACTTTCTCACCAATAAAACTGCTGTTTGCAATATGAATATGAAGCAGCGATGATGAATAAACAGAAGATTTCAGAGTTTCTTTAATTCTCTATAAACACAGATGAATGTCAAAATTCAGGCTTCAGAGTGGCTGCTGCAACCGTTTTAGGCTGTGTGATGTAGTGTTGTAAATGTTTATAGATGACACTAATTCAGTGCCAAACTACATAGTCTGTTAGTGATTATTTGACAACTTGATGGTTTGAGGCAATGTGAGATGATGCAGACATTCAGACAGTTTGCAAGATGCTAATTGGTGGGCTATAAGCTTCCAGCACTTGCATTCTGAGTAAGAGGGAAAACTGTAAATTGGATTGATTTGGTTTAACTTGCACTTGAAGTGCCTCATTGCATAATATAATACGGTCATAATATAGCATACTGGTGTTTAACAGCTTGTGATTTGGATTATATTTAGGTTTGATTGGTAGCTGCACAAACTCCAGCTATGAGGACATGGGCCGTGCAGCCTCTCTGGCTAAACAGGCTCTGGACCGTGGCCTGAAATGCAAAGCCCAGTTCACCGTCACGCCTGGATCAGAACAGATTAGAGCTACCATCGAGAGAGACGGATATGTACGCACTCACACACACACACACACACACACACACACACACACAGACACACACAAAAAAACTTCTAGAAACATGCACTGCCAACAAAATTTAATTATCTAACACATTAGGCTTACATGTCTGTGGAATTATTGCTATAAACAATTTATGATCCAAATATAGTTACCAAGTTGTGTACCATGATGTGCACATTATAGAGTAGCTTGCGTTTTCCTTATTTATCATCCAGGTTTGGTTCTCCAAGTTTGTAGTTGGAATTATAAAAAAATGAGTACAACAATTAATACAAAGTTTTTGTCTTAAAGCTTCAGCCAGAGCACTGAATAAAGCATTAAAGCAAATTAGTCATTAAAGCAAATCGGATATACTGTACCAAATTATTTGACATTC
Organism: Megaleporinus macrocephalus; assembly: GCA_021613375.1. Classification (NCBI taxonomy): domain Eukaryota; kingdom Metazoa; phylum Chordata; class Actinopteri; order Characiformes; family Anostomidae; genus Megaleporinus; species Megaleporinus macrocephalus. The sequence goes on from CM038703.1 coordinate 35,540,607, forward strand.
ATATAAATATTTTAAACATTCTAGGTTTCAGCTTGTTATTCTGATAATATAACTTGTGCTGAGAAATTGTACAGTTAATTAGAAAAGTATGCAGAATAGCTTTTTACTCGTCTCAGACTTTTTACTCTAATGTCTATATTTATTCTGTATTCTGTTCTGAACATTGAAAGATTGGAATGACAGGAGAAGCAATAAAAACGTCATAAAAATAACTGAGGAACAATAATTTGCATCATATCAGGATTTCAATATCAATAATCAGCACAAGGATATAATGCACAGGGCGTTTAAATAATATGAACTATGATTTAATTAATTTTGCTCTTGAAATTCTTACAGCTGCAAACAAAAATAACGTACAGCCTCCTGAGCTTTCATTCTTTTGAAAGCTACACATATACACATGAACTTTTATATTAAAATCATTGTATACATTTATTTACATTTATTTCATAGATTTTTTTTAACAATTTGCTTTTAAACTTTGTATTCACCGCTTAATTAATGTGTCTGTAACCTCTGCAGGCTAAGGTCCTGAGAGATGTGGGCGGTGTGGTTTTGGCAAATGCGTGTGGACCATGCATTGGGCAATGGGACAGGTGAAGAAACCACAATGCATTTGAAAATCTTCTCATCTACCCTGTAAAAGAAGTTTTCTTTAATTATTTTTGTATCAAGTGTGTTATATTAATGAAAAACTTCTGTATCTCTTGCAGGCGGGATGTGAAGAAAGGTGAAAAGAACACCATTGTTACCTCCTTCAACAGAAACTTCACTGCCAGGAATGATGCAAATCCAGCCACACATGCTTTTGTTACTTCACCTGAGGTACACAGACACACACAACTGAGGCACAGAGACTTTAGTCTTTGTTAGAGATGTAAACGATTACCTGATCAACTGTTAACTGATAATTAGTTGTTTAACCAATATTTTTTTCCACCAAACACCAGTTCTTACTGTGCTGGTTTAGAAGTTAACATTTGCAGTATTTCACTAAGTTCTTGCATGGTAATATAAGTAAATATAAGTAAATCACACATGGCTCTGCAAAATTATAGGGAAGTGTGTGGTAGAAGGCTTTCGAGAGCTACTGAGGTACACAAAGTTAGAAACAAGCCTATAATCAAAACAATTAATTGTCAGGCAAGCAGTCTGGCTTATGTATGGTATGTTTAGTATGTGGTCTCTGGGTGTTTCATTCATATATGGACTACTCTGCCTACATGTATTGCAGTTTACTGAGATGTCAACAACTTCAGGGTAAATGCTTAGGCTAAATTCTTGTAGGCTATCAAGACAAATGTACATAAATGAAAATGTTTTACAATAGGACTTATTTTACATGTACAGACTGAGTGAGATTTTGATAATGCTTACATACCGCATCAGACCCTTCAAATTGAGAAAAGGTTGTTGTGGGTCCTTAAAATACTGATAATGCTGTGATGTGCTCAGAAAACGATATTGTAATGTAATATTTGAACCTCCCTCTGCCCTCCCAGATTGTCACTGCTCTGGCCATAGCCGGTACGCTGAACTTCAACCCGGAAACAGATTACCTGACCGACGCTAAGGGAGAGAAGTTTAAGCTGGTGCCCCCCTCAGGCGATGAGCTGCCATCACGAGACTTTGACCCTGGAGAGGACACTTACCAGCACCCACCCGCAGAGGGGGGTTCAGTCAGAGTGGATGTGAACCCACAGAGCAACAGGCTGCAGCTGCTGGAGCCTTTCCAGAGATGGGACGGTAAAGACCTGGCGGACATGCAGGTGTTGATTAAGGTGAGAGAGTTCGGTGTTCCATTGTGAAGAGTTGTGTAGGTTTGTCATTCATTAAGAGGGGAATGAAGTCGGAGACAAGAGTGCATTATGTAGTTTAATGGTCTGGGCAGTAAGTTATCAACGCTGTTATATCAAACCCACATAAATGTTTTATTGTCTCTTAGGTGAAGGGGAAGTGTACTACAGATCACATCAGTGCTGCTGGGCCATGGCTGAAGTTCCGTGGTCACCTAGACAACATCTCTAACAACCTGCTGATTGGTGCAGTGAACATTGAGAATGATGCTGTTAACAAGATCAAAAACCAGCTGAACGGAGAGTATGGGGGTGTGCCTGATGTGGCTCGCTTCTATAAGGTATGCACATACAAGCTTTGTTGTGTGAATTTAGAACAGTGATACTTGCAATCAAAGCCTTCATGTTTTCAAAGTGTTAGTCAGAGGATTGTAGAGCCTTTCATCTGTCAGGAGTGAACTTGTGTGTGTGTGTGTGTGTGTGTGTGTGTGTGTGTGTGTGTGTGTACTTGAACTGCAGTAATAAGTCAACAAAGTCCTTAACTTTGTTTTGCATGGTTGAGGGAAAAAGCTGTAACTGGTTATTTGTTTGTGTGCAGGCTAATGGCGTGCAGTGGGTGGTTGTGGGAGATGAGAATTACGGTGAGGGCTCCAGCAGAGAGCATGCTGCTCTGGAGCCAAGACACCTGGGAGGAAGAGCCATCATCGTTAAGAGCTTTGCCAGGATCCACGGTATGTGTGAGGGGCAATATCGAGTGCTACGTCTGTCTAAAAGAGTTTAAAGCCTTATTCAGAGTAGATGAGTTTGTCAGTGTGATGTCTGTAATTAAAAACTCCTGCACCTGGACAGCAGTACAGGATGATACCTGTTGCTAGCAATATTATTGGCACTCTTTTTCTCCTCTTGATGCTGCTGTCCCAGCTAGCCTTAGGAACCAAAGGTTTTTCCACCCAGAATAAGTAAATGGTTGCGTTATTCCTCCCAAACACAAATTTCATATATAGGCGTAGGTCTCCTACATGCTTTAGGAGATTAAATACACAAAGTAGCTGTTTTCCCAACGCAAGTCGACATCTGCCTGGAAAAATACAGGGTTTTGTATCCGGGTGGGACCAAAACAGAGTTTGGTGAAAAACAGTAAGCCTCTAATTTTCTCAGAGCAGGAGGCAAAAAACCACTAACATGACCGATCCGGATGGAAGCAGAATTACAGAGGAGAACCTATAAAAGAGAAAATTGTGACATGACCCCGTGTATTTAACCTTGTCCAAATAGAGCTTATGTGTACATATTGTTTGTTTCAGTGGCTGTTTTTTCATTGTAATGTCAACTAATGGCTTTATATCTGTCTTCATGCACAGGTTTGTAGTAACATGTTTTCACAAACAAATACATCACCAGTTTGACCAGATGAGATCTGGTTTTACTTTGCTGTGTGAAAAGTCTAAGATTTCAAACTTTAGCACAATTTACAATTAATTAATTTTAAAAACACACTTAATACACAAATGTTTGGAGGCACTACTTGCACAGTAATAGAATATAAACAAGAAAACATGCTCTTTTTTGTTTTGTTTTTTTTAATTGGAAGGCACTTTTGAATATTTTATTTTACTCACAAATTTAATGTTCTAGATTTTTTAGAATCTGACTAGTTTTCTTCTAGACATACATTAGAAATTCAAAACAGGCTTTATTGAAACATGGCTTTACTTTTGTTGTATGGTCACAAATATTGTTCAAATGTTCCAATCAGTGTTCAAATTTTCTCTCTCTCTCTCTCTCTCTCTCTCTCTCTCTCTCTCTCTCTCTCTCTCTCTCCTCTCTCTCTCTCTCTCCCCTCTCTCCTCTCTCTCTCTCTCTCTCCCCTCTCTCTCTCTCCCCTCCTTCTCCTCCCACTCCCTCCCCCTCTCTAGAGACTAATCTTAAGAAGCAGGGCTTGCTGCCCCTGACGTTCTCAGACCCTCGAGACTATGACAAGATCCGCCCTGATGACAAGATTTCCATCGTTGGTCTAACGTCTTTCGCCCCGGGCAAGGTCAGTACACTCTGCTGTGCCCTTTCTGGTCTGTCTGTCCTCCTCAGAATCATCAGCAGCTGGCCAGCCAGCCATCTGAGCTTTACTGCTTATGTGTAAAGCATATTGTATAACATATACACTTATTTACAGTATATCCATGTCCTCTGTAAAAATAAATACTTTGAATTTTAAAAAGAAATAGTCCTTATGAAGCCTCGGAATTAGTAATAGTAGTAGTAGTAATAAAAAATATAGTAGTAATAATAATAATAATAGTAATAATAAAGAATTAATGATAAAAACGTATTTTTAAAAACATTTGCAATATAAAAAGTCGAAACTAGAGTAAAAGATGTAAGCTACTTTTTATAATTACTATCTGAATATGCTTGCTGTTTGTCTTATGTTATGTTAGCGAGCATAATGCTAATATCAGTCTCACAACTTGTTTAGTGTTTTGTTACATACATGCATACATACACTACCGCTCAAAAATTTAGGATCAATTTAGAATTTCTTTTTATGCAATTTTCATGCAATTCACAAACAATATTTCACAATTAATGTAAGTGTATCAGAAGATTTTTAAGAATACAAATGTTTGTATTAAAGCCTATTTTTGTATAGAGGCTTATTTTACATATAGTCCTATTATCAGCAATTCTCAGTCCTCTGTCTAAATCTCCTGGTACGGCCGCCAATCCAAGTTTAAGGATGTTATTGGACTAATTGGTTGTTAGGACACTCTTGCTCAACTGTGATGCACAGCTGAAAAACATTCTACTAATAAGTGAGCATAAAAGGGAACAACATTCTAGTTTAGTTTAGTATCTGAAGTATCAGCAGTTGATGGCTTGCTGACTCCAAATGGCCAGAAAGAAACAACTTTCTTTAGAGACCCGTCAGTCCATTGTTGTGTTAAGAAAGGAAGATACTCCATTGAAAACAAGAACATTTCACTGTGATCCCAAACTTTTGAGCGGTAGTATACATACATACATACATACATACAGTAATGTTAATTGTCTTATCAGAAAAATGGGCTCTGAGTGGGAATAAATCTGAATTGAGCAATAAAGCCTGTTTTTCGTTCTTTTGCTCCCCAGCCTCTGACAGCAGTACTGAAGCACTCTGACGGCAGTTCAGAAAGCTTTGTGTTGAACCACACCTTCAACGAGACACAAATCGAGTGGTTCCAGGCAGGCTCCGCCCTCAACAGGATGAAGGAGCTGCAGAAGTAAACAGCAGGCCGAGCCAGTTAGAGATGGTTGGGGTCATGTAACTGATGGGGAGAATGCGCACATTCAGCATATAGTTTGTAATAATTTGTGCTAGTAGTTGATTACCCACAATCCCATTATAGAGCGCAGTCTACAAGACATATACACACACACACACACACACACACACACACACACACACACACACACAAAACAGGTCGCTGTACAGATTGAACGCGCACACCAGACACACACCACACACCCTCACTCAGGATTACTGTATTATTTAGAGCCTAGCATCTCCCTACAGACAGACAAGGACACACACACGTTTGAAAGTATATTTTGAGATGTTGCATTAACTGAACATCATGCACAATGTCTGTTCATACCGCACTGTATTTGTTTTACTGTCACACTCCTGTCTGTTTTCACTCTTTATGCTCCTCAGCCGTTTAGCTGTCCTTTGAAAACAGCTTCCACAGCATCAGTGAATTTGCAGTTGGCTGTTTCTGCCTGTGGCCTGGTCCTGTGTCTGTAATGAAAAATAAGTGGAGTCTCTTCTGTAGTGCACTGTGTAGGTATGGGTCCACCATATGTGGCTTATTATAACTGTTTATACGGCTATGACATATAAACATATACATAGAGCACTATGTAGGTAATAGGGAGCCGTTATAATGTTCTCTAGACTAAAGTTGCAGGGCCACACATGATCTTGTAATGAGAAAACACGTCTACACATCTGGGGACAATGTGCGAAACCTTTGTTGCTGATTTCTGGAGCTAACAAGGACACAGCTTCCTCTAAACCAAACCCACAAATTCCTCCAGCCTGCTTAGCTCCAGTGCAAATCCAAAAGCTGGGCTTTTCTGGTAATCTGGCTTGGAGTTGTCGTAAGTGTAAACACCAAAGGCTGCAAACAGCTGTTGGTAACCCGCCATAACCTTTATCGTCAATCCATTAGGAAAGCTAAAATATAATCTGGCAACTGTTTTTCTCTTGCAAGAGCTGATGTTTATTTTTACCACGTGACGTGTTCTCCACATGTCTACATGCTTAACTGAACTTTCAGCCATGCTAACTTGCATTGTGTCATGGGCTAATGACAGGCTTGTTGTCTGTTGGACAAGGTCGTTGAGCATACCACCGGCCCCTACACCACCTTCACAAAGCAGTGGATTCGTTTCAAAATTTACCACTCAGTCTGCTCTAATCATAATAAATCTGTTCTTAGCTACGTTTAGCCCAAGTTTTCTCTGTTTTGTCCCCAGTCGTTCTCATTAGAAGATGACGACAGGCCCTGCAAGGCCACTCAGTTGGTTACTGATTCAAATGTTACACAGAAGTCAATTGCAATCTGAGACACATTAGATGTAAACTGGCTGAATTCTTGTTTTTTGTTCACCCATCTAATCTTAAAGCCACCTTCAGTAGACGCCAGACTAAAATTACTCAACTGCAAAACTCTGTAAACAAATATATCTCATAGTTGGCACTCCATAGAGAGTTAAAACTTGAATTTGCTTGTATGGCACCTACTGCGAATGTAGCAGAAGCTTTTAGAGTAAAGGCTAAATTGGATAAGAACTACTCCATAAGAATGCAAATCATATATTTTTCAGCTACTACTCCATCACCACTCCGTTTTTATAGTACTGTTGTGTGACCACTCCATGAGCCTCAGATCATTTTGACACGGTTTTCATAACTTGTGTGTGTAGCCTTGTCCTCCAGCTTGTCTCATGTTGATGACCCCGCTCTCTGTGTGCTGACTCACTTCCTGTCTTCATTGGTTACCATCTTGTTCTGTTTGAAGAAACTAAATGCACAACAGTGGTTTGCAGGCTCTGCAGTCCCTGCCACGCATACACACTCTGAAAAGTCTCACTCCTTATCAATAGCTAATTTACGGTTGTTTAAGCCTCCATTAAGAGCTTTTACTGCTAGCTACAATGACTAAAAGACTTATGAGCATAAAGAATTGGTAGTGGTTTCGCTTGAATGTGGTCTTGTTCAGAAAGCGAAGGACGAAGATTTTGAAAGGCTCTTGAAGAGAACTGCAGCGGAATGAATCAATCAGATTTAAAGAGAATTCCACCAAATTTCTGCATAATTCAGTTGTTGAGACGTAAACAAAGAGTGGTTTGATGTGAAACGGTTCAGTGTAGAGAAACTAGCCAGGTCATTTTTCTTTAGTGTTGGTGATAGTAACCAGGGGTCATGATGTCTGAAATGCAAGTGTAGTATGCACGTATGTGTGTGTATGTATGTAAATATTTAATTAAAAAAGATTTACTATCCAAAATGACCAGTGAAGCTAGATGTGTGTTCTGAGTTTCTATATGTAATGTTCATGATTATAAAATAGTGGGACGTGAAGAGTGAATTTTATCCTGCATGCATCTATTCATCATTAATATACTTAAATAAATGGATATTTGGGCAAACGTTGTCTAAGCAATGTCTAAGGCAGTGTATTCATAACCATTTAATGTTGTCTTTCTGTGAGAGAGCTTTTAAAGGCATTAAACTCCTCAGACGTCTGGTTCCTATCATCACCACTGAACGAAAGTTTTATGGCGCATTTGACATGAAACCACTCTGAAAAGCTTTATTTCTATCTTAAATATGACATTATGTAGAAATTTTAGAAAGTGAGAATTCCTTTTTGAATTAAGTTTGCAGTGCGTGACATGTAAACAGGTCACCATGTAAACATCTAGTGATTTCCATCTCTGTTCCATTCTTGACAAGTTTTGTTCTGTCCTTATTTCACTGACTGATCAGCAGAAAAGCACATGCTGGATTTTTTTTAGTTGTATCCACTTCTAAAAAAAATCTATCAGTCATTTCAAATGAAGTTATTAAAACAAAGTTCCATTACCTACTTGCAAATGTGGAAAGATCAGCACTTGTGGATTGACTTAACGTACTTTTAGAGCTACTTTACAGCATCTCTGTGTTGGACTAAATTCTATTCAGTGAAGATTTCTTTTTAGTCTGGGGCTAGCCTACAACCTCAGACCGTAAAGATGTAAATAACTTGTCTGAAGTGCTTTGGATTGGGATAAGAAGGGAAAATGTAGTTCTGTGAGATTTGACAGAATGGATGCGCACCTTTTGAGATCCCACCATTTTATGAATAGTTTTTTTGGATCCATGATCTTAAGATGAAATTGTTATGCTGGGCGAACCTGGATTGTTCTATTAGTAAACTCATTTGATGCTGACTCCTTGCTATTTGCGCCTGTTTCTTTCCTCATTCTTTCCACATTAATCCCCACAATACCACTAGAATCAAGCATAAACAAGCATTATGGTCTTCTGTGCTTGCAGGCTGCCTTTTGGTCTCGTTCTTAATAGCTTTTCAATCTACTTTTGAGTCTGTTGTAGTTTTGAAATAACAAGTTTGCTCTGTGACGTGTTTTCCACATACAGTTCTCACTCACTCAGTCACACTGTTGCAAACTGCTCTTCCTGACTGAGCTTGTGATCAGCACCTGTGAAACAGCTCTACGGTGTATTTAAAAAAAACCCACACCTGTGCACCAGTGATGTAATGTGCTTTAGACCTGTAATATCTGCTGAAATGTTACTGTACGCTCACAAGAGTATATATACGGTCAACCAAACTGACCTGTTATTTATATATAATTCCCTGACATCTGATATCTCCTCTACATCCGAGATCTGTCTCCATTCTGATTTTAATATTGATTTTTTTTCTGTTTTGAATGCTCGCAGTTTTATTGCTGGCAGAGGTGTTGAAAGGATCTGGAGAGTTTCCTAAATAAATGACAATAAAATATTTCAGATCATGCTAACAGGTTTGTTTAAGCTTGATTTGTATAGAAATGCACACATTCACCAATACACACAAAATAAAGAGTGCCAGAGCTGGTAGAGCACCAAAAATATAAACTACTGTAATAAATCATGCATTGACTTTTGAAAATGTTTGATTGGGTAGATGTTCTACACTCTACAACAAGATAGAGATGGTGCTGGTGTTCTGAGAACAATGAATTGTCCAACCCTCAACATCACTGACTGTTTTATATTTGGATCATGCGAACTAGAAAATGCAACTATCTTCTGGAGTTGTGGAGAAATACACATACAGCCTTCTTTGAAATACTAAAAGCAAATCTAATGAGGAGAGTAGAGGCTGTAATAAAGGGGAAGGGTGGACACAAATCAAAAAAAAAAAGTTGAGTTTTCTGCTTTCACCCCCAGCTGCTGAGAAAGAGAAAATGGCTTATACATAACGACTGTTTTTACTAAAGTAAATGAAGGATTGTCTCTGGATTTCATACAGTTCTGTAGTGGCTCAATTCTTTTAGGCTTTTAACTTCCTGCATACTAAGGTCCTCTAAACTACAGATCTGGTCAGGTTTATTTATACAGTGCTCTTTACAATAGACGTTGTCACAAAGCAGCTTCACAGAAAATCTTGGCACAAGCCCCCAGGAAGCAAGCCATGGCCAACAGTGGCAAGGAACCCCTGCCACAGAGCAAGAGGAAGAAACCTCGAGAGGAAACAAGACTCCTCCTCTGGATAGCAAGACAAAGCACAAACACAATATGGAAAAAAAAGATTTACAATTACGTACAATATTTAAAGGAAAAAAGAAATCAACCTGCTGATGGACAGATGTATTTAGATTAAGCCATCATAAGCAATCACTACTGTTGATCTGTTTGTAAGAATATGAGAAGAGCTCAGTGTATTCTGAGACAGTGGAAGCAATGTTTGATTAGTTTGTAAGGCAGGTGAAGAAATGTGAATAAATAGTTTGAATCTGTGCAGGCAGGGAGGGTCAGCTGCATACATGGCATTGGATAGCAGGAAGCTTCATGGTGGTCATACTGATCCAGAAGGCAGGAGAGCAAGGCCCAATCAAGACAGATCACACATGATGTTCAGCATTTCAGCTCAGCTAAGAAAAACAGACAGTGAAGAGTGATAAAAAATATAGTGTACAGTGTACAGAGTGCAGTGGGAGGGGGAGGGGAGTTTCAAGCATGGCATGTGTAGAGGACATAAGCAGATTACATAACCACATTATATCACTATATATGCTGTACGGCCCATGTTATCATGGCTTTATGGCTTATTTAAATAATATAGGTATGATTGAATTCATACCTGCCAGATTTAGCACAATCAAGGTACAAAATACAAAGAGTCTCAAAATGTCTCAAAATAATAAAATATTGTGATGTTATTCTATTTGTAAAAACAACCAAATACAAACATCCAAGAAAGGTCATTGTTTAGCTGCTTCTCCCACAATTTATGAGTTTCTGTCTCTGGCATGCTTACTAGAGATGCAGCACTGGACGGCCTCAGGGTGACGCTGTAACAAATTGGTTCACGCAGTTGATTCTAGCAACTGCAGCCATGCCCAGGGTACCTCTGACAAACTGTGGCATATTTGTAAATCAGAAAACTTGCGAAGACTGCCTGAAGGAGAGAACTGTTACCTGTGAGGTTGAGTTCAGTGTTCTTCAATAGCTTTCCCAATCACAGGCTCAGAGTTTTATGGAACACCTTTGGAATGTGGAAGAAGAGGAGATTTGCAGTTTGGGAGTGGCCACAAAAGCTACAAATCTGCCAAAAAATGCAGTCATTAACGTAAACCACAGTCTCTGAGGAATATTTCCAACATCTCGTGGAATCTATTCCTCAAAGAACTGAGGCTGTTCTGGGAGCGACGAGAGGCCCTCCTTGGCATTAGTGTTCTTGATGAACAGCTCAGTGAGTGTAAATATTGGATGGTGATGCTGCACTCCCTTAAGAAGAAAAGCTTATGATGTCTTTGTGACTAGACAAATACATTTAAATAATCGACTTTGAATATGTGAATACTTAATAAAATATTAATTTTGTATAATACAGAAATGCGGGTACACTTGAATGTGTAAAGAATCAAACGAATGCTGAAGTGAGGGGACATGCAGAAACAAGACTGTGTTTTATCTTACAAAGATTTACTTATATATTAGTTGATTTATATTCATTTATTATATCTGTTATATCAATATACCTTATCATATTTTGTATTTATTATTATTATTATTATTATTATTATTATTATTATTATTATTATTATTATTATTATTATTATTAAATCTGTCAATTTGTTATATACAATAAAGAGTTGCATTTTATACATAATAGTTAGACCTTCAGTCAAACTTTGCAGAAGTTGGTAGTATTTGTTTTATGATGTTTTATAATATACTAAAATATTATCTTTGTATATTTTAATTTATTTTTTCTCAATTCTTTAGACTCTTTACATTGCAAACACCGTTTTCTCTGCTTTAAATATAGTGTAATTATTATTATTATTATTATTATTATTATTATTATGTTGACATTCAGTGATATGTTCGTCGGCTTGACACTGACTTTGCCGTATAACGTCAAGCACTGTCGTAAAGTCACAGGGCACGTGCGGCAGCTCGACACAGACTGGAAGCGCTTTGGGTTTGTAGTTGTTGAGAAAATTAAACACTAATTTAACTGAATATGGATCTAATGGACATTTGAGCAGGTCAGCGGCTGTATACCGAACATCAGCGTGTTTCAGAAAATTAAAAGGTGAGTGAAAATGACACCGGACTGCTAGCTGTGCAACTTAGCTCTTCATATTGTTGCTGTCAGCTCATGTAGGAACTCGCAGCTCTGTTTGTGATGAGAGCTAAAAGACTCTGTCGGAGAAAATCTCTCTGAACGTTTAAATAAGGACTATCAGAAGTAAAGGTGGCTAACGGTGAAGTACAGTTATCCAGAACTTATGTTGTCTTCTTGTTCGAATATTTCGATCTACCTTAAATTGTGCTACAGTGAACTAGAAACTGACGAATCTGTCTATCTTGTCTGCCCTGCAACTGTCAGCACAGAGACTGGGTTCTGTTGATTTCTCGCTGATATATCCCACTTATTCTTCTCATTACCTGTATATATACGCATACACCACCCTTTTCTGTTTATATGTATATGCTTAGTTTGTAAGTAATAGTAATACTTACTTAGTATAATACGAAATCATACAACACATAATTCTTTGTTTAAACAGGCTACAGACAGATTTAGAGATTTCATCCCTAGTCTAATGGACGGGCTTCAAGTTTCATTTATGGAGGGCACAGCATTTAACATACCTAAGTGAACTTGCAAAAGACTTGATAGTGTTGAAGGAGATTCCCCTTGAACTTCTGCTGGTTTCTGTGGTCTGTGTTTAGGCCCGTAATGGCAAATCCCTGCACACATTTCTAATAACATCCATTGGTTTTCATTGACTAATCTTAATTCGCAAATTTGCATAATCTGTCATGCTTTGCAGTGGTCATAAAAGAGACCAAAACCATGAATGGAATAAGAAGAATAGACTGGGGTCTGTTGATCTCTTGCTGACGAATGGTCTCTGTCCGTTGACACTTGTAGGATGTTCGTGGTGGTTGAGATGGTTGACACTGTCCGAATTCCTCCATGGAATTTTCATCGGCAGCTCAACGACGCCATTGCGGAAGAGCTCAACAAGAAACTGGCCAACAAGGCAAGTTCTGCATCATTGTCAAGTCTGGTATTTCCCAGCTCGTGTTCTGCAGGTCTGCACTGCAGTAAACAATAGCTAGTTCTGGATCACAAGTGTTAATAAAAAAACAAAAAAAGTACATATAACTCCCTTTACCTGCATGTACTTAACTCTATCCTGCAGTTCAGATTAGAGAAGGGATGTTCAATCCTAGCTCTGAGGATACATCACTCTGAAGAGTTTAGATTTAGCACACCTACTATTTCACATGCGTTTGATGCCATACCCTGCAGGGTTGTGGATCTCCAGGACCAGGATTGAGCATCCCTGGGTTATAGAAAAAGTACAGAAGTGACCACTGACACAAGGATAAAGAGCAAACATGTTTCTAAATATCACTGAAAAGGTTGCCACCTTGGCCCTAAAAAAATCTCAACACTCAACTTGTTTTACTACATTCAGCAGACATGCAGCACAACTTGCAGTGCGGTATAAGCTAGATAGATGTCGGTTCAGCTGTAGAACCTAATCTTCTCAGTAACTGCATTACAGGTAGTGCTAAGCAGGTAAACAGCAATGCACCTTTCCTGGACAGGTGTCACTGCCCTTCTCTCTGTCCCACTTATGCTTCTCATTCCCTGTTCATATGCATGTACATGTACAAAACCTTTTCTGTTTTGTTGCTGTTCAAAGAACATCGCTGCCATTTACACTGTGTGACAATTTCATGATGACTGGACCAATAAAAATGCTTCAGAATAACTGAAAAATTCTGGTTCCATTAACTTACACTGACAGTAAAGAAATTTTTTATCCTCTCTTGTAAACTTGCTATTTTAGAGATACATGCTTTATTTGAACAGCGTTGATATGCTTGGTTAATAAGAAACCATACAACACATACTTCTTATTTGTTTAAGAAGGCTACAGACAGGCCTCACACACCATTGATGGAGGGCACAGCATTTAACACACCTAATTCAGCTCGCAAAAGGCTTGATAGTGTTGAAGGAGATTCTCCTTGAACTCCCCTAATCTTAATTCACAAGTCCATTCTGCTGGAGTTGGAGTCCATAATACACTAGGACTGCAATTCAGCTATTATTTTGATATTAAGCCAACAGTCCTTGTTAGCCAGTAACCAGTCTCTCTTTTCCTTAGGTTGTGTATAATGTTGGCTTGTGTATCTGCTTGTATGACATCACCAAACTAGATGATTCCTACATATTTCCTGGTGACGGAGCTTCTCACACTAAAGGTACTGCAACCAGGTTGATTATGTGTTATCTGTTATACACTGGGTGCACTCTAATGCTTACTTTCATCACCAAATTACATTCTGGCTCCTTTTTACAGTGCATTTTAGATATGTGGTGTTTCACCCATTCCTGGACGAGATTCTGGTGGGGAAGATCAAATACTGCAGTCAAGAAGGAGTGTATGGTAATACTGTATTTGTCTCTCTTTCTCTCAGTCAAACTTGTTTTAGGCACAGACACTTTGATGGAAAGTTGATATGTGTTTAGTATGTTAACCTGGCCACCCTGTCAGGATTTTGCCAGTTGTATTCTGATTGGCTACTGGGACTGGTCCCATGTGAATCAACGTTTTCACTCCATAGTTCCAGCTGTGTTCAGCCTAGTGAACAGTAGTCTCTGTCACAGCCCATCATATACTTTTAGTTTCCCTAGGACTCCCTAGGATTACATAGATATCCCCTTTCTATATACCATGCTTGTGATGGGTTGTTTAGCTTCTCAGTAAAATTTTATTTGAGCTAAAGTTGGCGGTTCTTGGCCATGTTAATTGGTGAAAAGTACCACCCTCTCTCCTGAGAGCCTGGCAATGCAATATTACTCTAAATATATAATCCCTAATGTGAATTTTTACTTTTTATCATACTTTATCATTGTTATTCCTTCTTTTTATCTTGCTATGTTTACATGCACACCCATGACCTAATATGAATCTAACTAAGGTTACTAGTCAGACGTGACATCATTGTTCATATTTGCTACGCTATTCGAGATTTAGACATATAAACATATGGATCTGTCCACTGAGCTTTTGCATTTTTGTGACTGTTTTTGTAGTACCCCACTTGTGCTGACAGCTTTATGACATCTGAATGTAATGTTAAATATTTTGTCAGAAATAGAAATCGTTAAGCATTTAAATGAAATGAGATGTATATTTAAACATTAAACATTGGACCTGTCTACTACAGAGCTCTTGTAAATGATCTGGTTTGGTACAGTTTCTTAGACCGGCTGGGTTTTTGCATGTAGTTATGAAGTAAATGTAATATAAAAAATGTGAACAACACTTTGGACACTTATGCTGCATTGACATTGATGAAGATTATAATGGGGATATACTACTATAGCTGTGATAGACTATTGTGAGTTTAATAAATATCAGTTGCATAGCTCTCTCTTATATGTGTTCTCTATCTCTCATCAGTCAGCCTTGGATTCTTCGATGACATCTTAATCCCTCCAGAGTCCCTACAGCAGCCTGCTAAGTTGTATCCTGCATGTGTTGTTCTGTTCAAGTGTGAATGATGATGGACAAACAGCTCATTCTAATTAGCTTGGCTCTTTTTAATGGTTGACTTTTACTTGTGTTGTCTTAAATGTGTAGTACGTCAGTCTGTAACCCTAATCCTCTTCCTCTCACTGTGGGACAACAAATAACAGCTTGTGCTCAGTCTGTTGTGGTCCTTGACGGTTTGCTATAGCGATGAGGCAGAGCAGGTGTGGGTGTGGGAGTATGAAACAGATGAAGGCGCTCATGACCTCTACATGGATCAGGGCGAGGAGATCCGGTTCCGGGTTGTGGACGAGCTATTCCTGGACACGTCTCCCACCGGACCAAGCACTGACCCAGAGCCTCCAGCTAACAGCAGCACCACCAGCACAGCACCTACTGCAGCTACAGATGACAGCACACAGAAAAAAGAGGCTCCTTACACACTGATGGTGAGAAAACACACACAAAAAAGAAAATAAAACTTTACTTTAAACTTTTGGTAGATTTATTTGCGTTAAATGCATATTTATGGCATTTTTATGGAAATACAAGCTGTATGGTTGTAATATTAGTTAAAACAGGCACCGGTTCTCTAACTAGTTCTATTTCTGTGATAAAAAAATGAAAGAAATAAGAGTAAGAGTGCACGTGCTGTAAAACCTCATTGCTGAGATAAAGGCCTGATCTATTTTGAGAAATCCAATGACTACTTTAACAGCTTTATTTTAAGAAATACAGTAAAGACATTAATCAGATTTAATAAATAGTATTCCGTTCATGTGACCACTTGAATAATCATATAATTTCCAAAATCTGAAAATTATTATATTATTTAATTGCATGCAATACCTTAATTTTCAATAGATTAATTTTATGACAAAAATGTATCGGACTGTCTCACATTTGCTGTTTTCAACTGTAAAAATCAACTCTGTAAAGACGCAATGCCATTAACATTAACTTGACAGTAAGAATGAAGAGTACTACTTCTTGGGGCTTTTTATCTGTATGGGGTCTCGATATTGATGTGCAATTAGGCTGTTACAAAGATGTATTTAAGCAAGAAACCATCAAACTGTGCTGGACTCTTGGAGCAGAATTGGACCTCACTGGTCTAGTGATGTTTAGTTTTGCTACATTTAAAAAAAATGCTTCACCAAATTTTGGCTAACAGTGAATCAAGCTTTAGGGGAGCAGGTTTTAAGCAAGCAGTACTTTATATGCGTATGTAAGTTCTACTCAATAACATTATCCTCTAGTTTGTACAGTAAAACCATACGGTTAATGCATTTGTTCTGTGCAATCTTTTCTGCCTTGCAGGCCTCCATCAGTGAGCCAGGATTAGGGCTGCTGTCATGGTGGAGCAGCTAGCCATAGGAGGATCTCTGACCTCACACACTTCGCCTTCTCGTCCAGTTTCACTGTGTAATGTTAAACCAACCTCTTGTGTTAGTGTGCAGCTGGTTTTACAGTGATTAATGCAAGAGTTACTGCACAGAAGTTGGAGTTGCAAGAAGGTACATTGGAAATGTTTGCCGCCAGAAAAATCCTAAAGGAGCCTAAGATCATTCTGTTTAGCACTAAGGGTCTAGTCTGGCTGTATTAATAGACCTGGCTACCTCCATTTTATCCTGTGTATTTGGGCAGTGTACTGTTTTTGCGATTATACTGCTATATTTTGTGATTGTCATATGCCTGACAATATATTTAAAGAAAAGTGAATCGGTGTGACGGAGTTCGAGATTGGCCTATTATTTTTGACTTAAGTACTTACTGTTATGTGAATACCTTAATTAGTCATAACACCCACAGTCTCTGGAACTGATTGGTCAAAATGCTCACAGAACACATCAAATAATATGAATGATGAACTGAAATTATGAGAAAGGTCAATGATAGTAGTTGATTAAGGGCTAATTTTACATTGTACAAGGTCACAATGGCAAGTAAAGGGAATTTCACCAGTTTCACAAGTTTCTTCATGATGAAATTGTTAAGTAGTAGACTAAGTCATTCACAGTGGTTTGATTTGAAACAGTGGATTATAGAAGATTTTACCAACTACTAATTGCTTTGCAGCGGTCATAAAAGAGACCAAAACCATGAATGGAATAAGAAGAAAACATTTTTAGACTAGAACCTTCTCAGAACTATGCTAACACATCTCTACCATTCATGCAGTGTATTTGTGACCCTGTTTGTGCAGTTTTAAACATTTGTTGTTTCTGTCTCTACCACTGTGATTTACTCTGACCCTGTAAGTTTGTCTAGAATGGCACATTTCACTTCAGACCACTTTGAATGACTTTGTTTACGTCTTTTTGAAACGTCTGTAAAATTCGCCTTTACCAAATCCTACATCCTGCAGCCCACCTATATACGGTTCAGACCCCTGTTTTAAAAGCTACACAATAAATGCACCATGACATTTGGGTTGAGGTTACAAACCTGTGTAGTAATGATTGACGAGTCAGTGGACCTATCAGCAAATGAGACCTTCTATTCTGTGTGCGGTGGTTTTTGTTAGCAATAGATTATAATAAAGTAATGTAGTCCAGTTTGGCTACATTCATCTGGTTAAGTTGGCATTTTACTGTCACCCACCATGTCTGAATCCAAGTGTGGATTTTCTTTTATTGGAATATAGCCCTGCCTTTTGTGTGCTCACAGGTTGTGAAGGGATGTATTTATTTTGATGTTTGATGTTATTTTGATATTTTTAGAAATCAGCTCATTGTCTGATAGAGATGAAGTGCCAGTGTTTGTTTCTGGTTAACCAACATCGTGGATACTGTAGGCAACTGGCTGATTGCTGTTTAAGAAGTCCTCTTCCTCTCTGCTCTTAAAATGTGTCTTAAAAGGCATTTTTTTCTGAGATGCCATACGTATTGGATGGTGGGAGAGAACTGGGCTGGTTGTTGTGATTTCCATTAAAAGAAAAATATTTTGTTTTGTACAAAAAAATAAATGAATGAATAATAAAAACAGGATAAAACACAAAGATCTTCTACTGAATTAGGTGTATTTTACAAATAACTTAATTGTTAAAATGATGGTGTGTACAACCAGAAGAGTTTCTGTTTGTTTTCTGTCGGACGTTTTCTGTTTTTACGTAATTAAGCAGATTTCATGTGTTTGTTCGTTCATCCCTGTTAAACTTGGCAGTGCACATACAGTGTGGTCCATAATTATTTGGACAGAGTTTTTATAACTTCTGTACACCACCTTTGTACATCACAATGGATTTAAAATGAGGCAATTGATGAAGGTGTTGTATTGTAGACTTTTAACTTTAATTCATGGGTTTAACAAACATATTGCATAAACTGTTTAGGAATTACAGTACACTTTATTTAGTCCCCCATTTTCAAAGGCCCCCATTTTTTATGTGTATTTTTTATGTGTAATTATTTTTAATACTTGGATCCAGAGTCATTGACTGCCTAGAGCCCATGGACATCACCAAATGCTGAGTTACCTCCTTTTTGTCAGCCCGTTACTACAGCTGCCTTCACTTGCTGCTTATTCGTGGGTCTTTCTGCTTAAATATTGTCTTCATTGAGTAAAAAGCATGCTCAGTTGAGCTCAGCCATTTAGAAAGATTACATTTCTTTGCTTTAAGTAGCTCTTGTAGTTTTTGGTATGTTTTTTGTCATTACACATCTGTACTGTGAAGCGCTGCCCTATCAGTTATACAGCATTTGACTGATTCTGAGCAGTAAGTGTAGCTCTATACACTTTAGATGCCATCCTGCTATTTCCATCAGCTGTCACATCACCAGCAAACACCAGTGACCCAGTTTATGTTTGACATATGATGTGGTATGCTTTGGATCATGAGCCCTTCCTTTTTATGTCCATTCTCTTCTCTTCCCATCATTCTGGTACAAGTTAATCTCAGTTTCATCTGTCCAAACAATCTCATTCCAGAACTGGGCAGGCTTAAATGTTTGGTCTTTATGTTCTTCAGTGTAACCAGTGGTTTGCATCTTGAGGTAAACCTTCTTTCTTGATTGCAGACTTGTCTGGTCTGTTAACTTAATTGTAGACGATACATCCACCTCCTCTAGAATGTCCTTGACTTGAGTAGATGTTGTGAAGTTGTCTCTCCTTCACCATGGAAATCATTCTGCTATCCACGTCCAGGCCAAATTATTGATTTGGTCGATTATAATGTTTCTTATCTGACAGATTTGGTTTGTTTTTCCAGCTTCGTTAAAAGTTTCCATGAACAGCTACCAAATGCATATTTAACATTTAGAAACAACCTCAGAC
The DNA here is from genome assembly GCA_021613375.1 of Megaleporinus macrocephalus. Lineage (NCBI taxonomy): Eukaryota > Metazoa > Chordata > Actinopteri > Characiformes > Anostomidae > Megaleporinus > Megaleporinus macrocephalus. The sequence continues at coordinate 35,560,004 of CM038703.1, forward strand.
TAATTCATTTATCATAAAATAATGAGATTAAATTACTAAAAAAAGAATAACATGTATCAGAATCTCAATTTCAGCTTTAAGAATTCATTCCATGTTCTGTTTAGCCTTAATAGAAAAAACACAAGCAAAATATATATTATGGATAATTTGTAGACAAATTCATTTCAATGAAACTATTGAAATCAAGTTGTCTAATGAAGTGAAATGATTCAGCTGATTGGCCTTCACAGCAGGTGGTGAGGAACAGTCGTTGAAAATGTCAACCAAGACATGTTTCTGAGTCAGAATCACATGAATCATAGTTGCAGATAGCCTGGTGTGCAGACTTCACCAAACCATTTTTTATATCTGCAGGATCTAACCCACATGAACAAGGAGCGTGTGAAAACATGCCTCCAAGTGAGAGTTTGTCACAACACTTTTGCTGATACCAACACATGCATCGCTAGAAAGAGAAGCAGTGCTGTTTATATAAATCTGACAGTTTATGTACATGAAAATAGAGAGCCTACAAAAACATTTTCTGAAGGTGAAAAAAGAAAGGTTTCTGCTTCTTTTTATTTTTAGATATAAGAATGAATTTTGTAAACTATGGCTCTGGAAATATGACAATATTTATTGTTATAGTGGTAAATTATGCATGTCATGAATATCATTAGCATGCTTGATTACAAAGAGAGACTAATTAGTGCTGTTTAATTGGGAGTATTTTAGCACAGACATCATCATCCCCACTCCATATATACCCACGGGTAACAAAGCTAACATTGGTTATGGCTGAATACTAAATACACTGTATTCAGTAACATATTCCATTGCAGTGTATTAAAAAGCAACATATTCAGGATACATTTGTATAAAAACTAAAAAACTATTAGAAAATGCCTAAGTAATTCTAAAAATTATTAAAAAAACCAACTTGTATGTAACTTTACAAAACCTAGGCATAATAAGAAAAAAGTTCAATCATCCCTGAAAAGAGTTTAGTAATTCTATGATTAATGACTGACTCATCACATTAGTTTATCAGTCTACCCAGGCTTTAGTAAGAACTTCCGTCTTTGTAAAGAAGCCATTTATTGAACTGTTCTTTAGAGTACATCAGTAATGCAGCAGAGACATTCGGCAGGTTGCCAATCTGGTAGGGGAGGATGTACCACCGATCGCTGTTGCTCCTTCAATTGCCGATTCACGCTTTCATTAAAGGCAAAGTCAGACAGAAATTATATATTTGCAATTAGAATGCCTGAGCGCCGTTGGTAGGTGTTGTGGTTGGTTGAACAACTCATCTTTACTGCTGACCATGCTTATTTTATGGTAGTTAATTGTTCAATAAAAAATTATTCTCCTATAAATGTAAAGGTAACTGTATTCTCTTTACTGCCATTACAACATGGACTGAATACAGACACTTGTATACTGGTATATCCCAACCCTGGGTATGAAATCTGTTTCAGCTGATCGCTGCTGATGCTGCTGGCAGATTTTTTTTTTATCCTTGCTCCACAGAAAACCATAGAACCTGGTTTGCCATCTGTAGGTGTTTCAGCCTGAACCAGACAGAATACAGGAATACAGGGCAGCCAATCAGAACAGAGACTGTCTGTTTAGTTCTGAGGAATAGAGACAGGCTGTAAATGGCCATGTACGGTAAAAACCACACCAATGTCATGAGTGGACCGTTAGTGGACAAGACCAGAAGTGCCCTTCCTTTAAAGAGTGCACCCTTCAAACAGAAAGAACTGTTGCTGCACCTCTAGTAAACCCAGATTTTTAAAGTGAAGAGTGAGTTTGGTCGTACTACAGTAATACACATGAAAACAGCATTACACTTATTGCATAAGCAGTTGTAATAGGCCATTTTGTTCAGTGGCCTGAGCCACTGCCCTTATGCTTTAGTAAGCACACAGGCCTGAGTGGGAGCTGCTGCATCACTCCCTCCCTCCCGCCCTGCCTCCCTCTCTCTCTTCCTCTCACACACACATTCACTCTCTTCGCCGTCTGCTCGGTGGGAAGGCTGGGATCCCGAGCAGCACCCGGGCTGTTCCGGTGGTGCATCAGCATTCAGGGAATTCACTCCATTTTATCTTTCTTCATATGAACCGTGACAGAAACACCTGCATCTTCAGACTGGAGTATAAGCGAGCTGAGAGGTGAGTAGCAAACATACTGCTGAATATGAGTCACCCTGTAAAGACGCGGCGGCCGCTGCTGCTGCCTGTTTTCTCTGTTGTTGTTTTCATTCCGCCATAAAGCAGATTTAGCGGGCGGGTGATTGGTGAGGGAAGCGGGAGGAGGTCGAGTTATGTTTTCTCCAGCCAAGTGTGCCCAAAAAATATGGCAAATATGCGGCGAGTCGCTGTGTTGGTATGTTTTTGCCCTCTCCCCTCATCCACCCCTCTTTTGTTTTGTCTCCTCGGCGGCGGCAGTGGCGGCGGCATCCCTGCAGAACCTTCTGGAACAGCAGCAGCGATGTATCTCTGAGATTTCTCCCAGACTTCGATTAGCGACAGCCGTTTTACACACACGCTCCACTTTGTAGGTCATAAAAAAGGGCTGGACCCGATTTAGACACCTTGCTTTGCTAATCGTTCAAAAATGTCACATTTTCGCTCTTTAATAAGAGCTGTCGTCAAGAAAGTCGAGGCTGAAAGTGCAGCTTTGTGAGATCTGAGATTCACATCACACGTCCATCTGATCGACCTTCGCCCCCCCTCTCTGCTCCTACGGAGGTTTACTTACTGTGTCGACGAAAATTACCTATTTCTTCAAAAGTTTCATGTATTGTCTCAAAACAGTGACGCATTATGCCGAAATAATTATTCAGTTATTTTAAAATTCAAGTCATTTTGAGGTAGTAAGTCAAAATGTATTGGCAATTATATCACCATAGTCTATTCTGATAAAAATAACCTATTTTGACATACTATATGCTGTTATTTTTACATAATACGTTATTATTTGGTTATAGTAAGTCTTTATTTTGTGATAGAAAATTTTACTGCAACCAGAAACAGCATATATAGTCCAAAATTCAACATCTTTAGATTGTTTACATGCTTCATAATCAATAAGTATTTCATACTCTACTCTAAAAATCTAAACTTATTACTCATAAAATAATACACTTTTATATACAGTTTGTTAAACAGAACACTACCAGAATGTTTCTAAACTATGATGTAGTGCACATGGATACTTGTGCAGTCATGTTTTGAAACTCTTAAGATTGAGATCTGTAGCTGTTATTTTCACAGTCATGAATCTGTGGACCGGAAGTTCTGTTGTTTTTGCTTAATGACGATTAAAAATATCTCACCAGCTGTTTTGACGTTCTGCATGCGTCACGACCCTCCACACACTGCGGAGGCTTTCATAACGTCATACTGAGCGACGCACCACTCCGGGGAAAATGCATAGGAGAAAATCAGGCCAGAATAAAGCCCCTCATTGCTTCTGTGCTCTTTAGTGCCACTCTGCCCAGTTTGTGCTGCCCTGTCTGGACACAATGGACACTTTTGTGGTCACTTTGCTCGCGCCCCGGGGCATGAGGCGGCATGCATGTAAACAAACTGCAGCACAGCTTTATTTACGCTACCCAAAGTGTTTCAGTTGACACTTTTTTTTTTCTGAACAGCGCAAACCTGCAAATATAGACCGGACAGCCTAATGGATAATGGGAACTGAGTAGGACTGCACAGTTTAGCGCTTGAAACAATAGTGTAAGCAGATTTACCCATTTTTTAACCGTATCCCACATTGGATCATCCAAGGCAAATGTGTGGTTCAAACTTTAGCCTCTTTAGTTTTGTACTGGAGCTGGAGTAAAGGAGTTTACATATCAAATAGGATATGGCAGACTGTGACATATGTAGTCATATGTTATCTGAATTAGACACACTAATACTATGGTTTCTAACTTTTCGGCGTAGCCAAACATAGTCCATATTCATAGACCACAGTGTGTTATAAAGTGTCAGAATCTACAATCTGTTTGAGCTTATATAACAGTTTCAGGCACTTTGAAGCAAGTGTAGGATGATGTAGGCACTTTACCTAATGCAGATTGGTGATTACTTTACTGTAGCCCAAGCCCAAGCAGACTTCACATACCAAACATGTTATGGCTGATCAACTATATAACATCTTTCTTAATCCCAACATTGGAACACAGAGTACCTTTTAGATTGTTTTAGTGGTTTCTCTGCTCTAACATGCCTAATTCATTAGCTAACTACATGCACAAGTCAAAACAAGTGTACTGAAGCAGGAAAAACACAAATGTGCAGTACTGTGAGGATTGGAAAGCCAGCCAGAATCAGCACTCTGGGTAGAAGATGCTAAGGGAGAGCGCTACAGCTCATTTGTCAGGAATGTTGTTTTTGATGTTCTGTAAATAATGTTTCTGGGGCTGAACGATATGCAGGATTGTTCAAAAGTTTGGAATTACTTGGTATCTGAGGTGATAATTACTGTAGGCATCACAGTAGGTTATTATCATCATCATATTTGGACCATGATATAATTTTATTATGGTATTTAAAGGTTTAAGACTGTGCCTGGTGACATCTAAACAAGTTTTAAACAAGTATTGTATATTTCTTGTAGTTATTTTTGTTATGATTTACTGTGACATAAAAAGAAAACTTTTATCTAACAAAGGTAACAGTTTGCTTATCCAATGCAACAAGATTGAAACAAGGCAGAATTGTGAAGGCAACATGTCAGCATTCAAACAAGTTTTTTCTCTACATTAACATATTTAGCAGATATTTGTAAAAGTACGTGTAAGTTTGCATATAAATTACATATACATAGTACATATAAGTGAAAGTACATGCAATTTTATGTATCCCAGCAGTGTCGCTTATTAGTAATGCAAGTTTATTAGTGCGTACTCAAGTGGAACATTATCTACTGCGCTATCCAAACATTCCTTACAATAACTGCCCTTGACTGAGGCCTCAATGCTTGTTAAAATATGACTAGTACATTCTTAAAAAGTTGGCATGTTTTGTAAAATGCAATAAAAACAAGGATCTGTGATTTCTCAGATCCTTGTATTTTGTATTGTACCGTATTTTGTAAGTATAAACCGATTTTAAATGTGATGCCTCCAGTACATTCCAAAAAAGGTGGGACAATTATATATAATGTTTAGGTTACACAGATTTTGTCACTTTTTTCTCAATAGGCATTGTAACAGGTAAAGGTATCGTGGCTCATCGCTGTGGGCCAAACTATGTGAGAAAATTGTCAGACACTTTAAAAAGAATATTTCTTAATCCAAAGATTGCCAAGAATGTAGGTCTTTCACCATTTACTGTACATGATATTGTGAAATCTCATTCTGTTTAGGGCAAGACCAGAAACCACTGTTAAATGTGTATGACCTTCAAGCCTCTGACATTGCATGAAAAACCGTCATGCTACAGTGTTCCAGATAACCACATGGGCTCAGGAGTACTTTAGAAAACAGTTGTTACCTAACACAGTCCACCACTACAGGGAAATGTAACTTTAAACTCTATTACACAAGACGAAAGCCATATATTGGTTCTTTGCAAGTTTTCTGACCCAGAGCTCATCTCAGATGATCTGAAATACAGTGTAAACGTGTGCTGTGGTCAGATTTTTTTGGAAAAATTAAACGTCAAGTTCTCTGTACCAAGACGAAAGGGACCATCCAGACATTTATCAGCGAGAGTGTAAAACCAGTACATGGTGTAGGGTGCCTCAGTGCCCACGTCATTGATGACTTACATGTTTATTAAAGTACCATTGATGAGGTGGCATATATTGGGATTGTAGAGAGACATGTGCTGCCATGACTGCTCCTGTATGCTCCTACTTGCACTGTCTTGTTCTGCATGCGCTACAACAGTGTGGCTTCATGGACACAGAATGTTTGTTTGACTGGCCTGCCTGCAGTCCAGATCTGTCTTCCTTTGAAAATGTGTGGTTCATCATGAAGAGGAAAATCAGACAATGACAGTTAGAGACTTGAGTAGCTGAAGTCTTGTGTCCAGAGAAATTGGCCAAATATTTCACTTGCAAAACTGCAACAGTTAGTGTATTGTCAGTTCCAATATTAGAAAGTGTAATTAAATTATAAAATTCAAATTGGCAGTCAAAACATTGGAAACTTAGTTAAACGACATTTAATAAAAGTTACAAGACAATTAACAATGATTCTTGATTTTATAGCTTTTTAAAAAATGTCCACACATGGGATTTGTATATAACCTGTAATACTGTATGTGGAGTATTTTCACTATAATAACTTTATTGTTAATGTTAACAGTTGTCTGAATATTTGTCATAATTCTTGCAGTTTTGATCATTCTGAAACTATTTAATGTGTACAATGAATGATTCCAAACTGTCTCTCTCTCTCTCTCTCTCACTCTCTCTCTCTCTCACTCTCTCTCTCTCTCACAGTTGGCTGTTACGTATGGATGACTACCCTCACAGCATCACTCAGGCTTAAACTCGACTGTTCAACGAAAAATTCCTCAACGTAACCAACAGGTGTGCTAATCTCTGAGGGTTGCATCACCACAACCGGCTCAGGAAACTCTCCAGCTTTTCCAAGATCTAACCGGCTCAGTTCTGAAGTCACATACACTTGAGCCATGGCAGAACCGGACCTGTCGTCCCCGGCTGATTCCTCACTTCGCTCGCCCCGCTCAGCCTCCCACTCCCTGTCCTTCCCCTTCCTGAGGGAGGGCAGCCGCATCTGGGAGAAAACAGGGGAACTGCCCAGCCCCCTGCCCACGAAGCGCACACGCACGTATTCCGCGTAAGAGTCCTTGTCCTTGTTGTTCTCTCTGATTCGAGTCTCTACCTTCTTCAGGTCCTCTTTCTTGACCACTGCCATCATATGGTGGCCCATCTGTGCAACAAGCGATTCTGTATAGCCTCCACCAGTCGTTTTAGTTAGTGTCGTGCCCAAATGAGTAACTAAGCTGTTTTAAGTGAATTATTATTATTATTATTATTCAAAATCAGGACTCAAGCTACTTATCATTTTATTGATAATTATTCATAATCATGAAAGTCACTGAATCTCTCAAATTAAGACTGACCTAATTTTTATTAAACACTAAGTGCAAGAAGAAGCAGGAATGGAAGCAATGGAATAAATAGATTTGAGTTTTAACATCAATTACGTATTTTATGTTGTTCCACAGGTTTGGACACTAATTGCCAGCTTGCCAGCATGTCTAACAATGTCAAAAACAACACAAGCTTATAACACAAACCACCTTGTTAAGTTCTGTAGCAGTGCAGTGTGTGCACAAAGGCTTAGCTTCAGCTTGGAGGTTGGAGTACAAAAATGAGTTAATTTAGTTTGATTTAATCTCAAACTTTGGGTGAAAGTGCTTGTGGCTTGTAATAAGTATGGAAAATATCTGTCCTAGATATGTAACCTGCACATGTGGTTACCTGTGGTTACCTTTGCCCCCTGAAAATCACTATCTAAAGATTAACTGTTTTAATTTGACAGCAATTTTTAATTTAAATTTCTGCTTAATAAATGTAACTAGCAATTAAGTTGGCTAATTTCAGCCACTTTAGGCTTTTGTTTTAATAACTAAACACAATGAAGAAGAAAAGATTTGTCATTACTGTGACTGCCCAGCAGAGACATCTTGAAGTAAATGGCTTTTTTAAAGGAAACCTCTATAAAAATATTTCAATCATTGCGTTGCTAATTACCGTAATAAGCATTGCTGCTAAAACCCTTGTCCTCTCTCCTTCGTCTCTAGCACAGTGAGGGCAAACTCAGGTCCTGTCTTCAAGGGGGTGTGTAAGAACTTCTCCAGGTCACAGGGTCACGGCTACATCAGACCGGCCAAAGGCGGAGAAGATATCTTTGTCCACATCTCAGAGTGAGTTACTGTTCCATGTTCCAAAAAACAGATTGTCAGTTTCTACCTCTATACTGGTAAAGATCCTTCTCCTACTTCTCAGTATGAAGTCTGAAATTTGTTTAATGTCTTAAATTAAAATATTGCATTCTGCTGGGACCTCTGACTTTGTTTTAGATCATTTCAGTTTCCTTGACCTGATTTAAGTCTCTGATGACATTTAAAATATCTGAATTCAGCTGTTCTCAGGTTTCTCTGGATTCTGTATATACCTATCTTTAACATACATCTTAGACGATCTGATTGTAAACAAAGCCAAGTACAGGTGCGACAGAGTCTGTTGGATTATGGTTGTAATCTGAACACTAACTTTGGTGATAGTCATTGGGACACATCATCAGGACAGTCATCTGAAGAGATCTAACCTGAGAATCAAATTTAATTTGCCTGCAATCTGAACATAGAATTAGATGTGAATTCTGGTTAGGTATATTTCAGTTCAGAAACAAATAATGGCTCAACGTTGTGCTCTTCCAAATTGCAATAAATATGTCTGTGAATATTGATTTATAATATCAGTCAAATCCAATAAACTGTTCGGTATTTTTTATAAGCAATTATTTTTAGACATTGATAGCATTGGCATCTCTGTTAATGTTATTGTAATAAATAAATGAATTCATTTTTAACTACATTCTGTGAACATGACAAGTGTATGTCTAGACTGTAGAAAGCTTTATCTAAGCCTAAAATCTAAAAATGAACTGATTTGTGCCTTTAAAATCAAACTGATATATATTCTTGACTCGCTCACACCACTAGATGGAACTTCTGATGGAGAATCAGAAACAACTGTTACATATATCGATGTTTCTTTCAGTATCGAGGGGGAATACGTGCCTGTGGAGGGTGACGAGGTGACGTATAAAGTGTGCCCCATCCCACCCAAAAATCAGAAGTTCCAGGCAGTGGAGGTGATCATCACTCATCTGAACCCAGGAACGAAGCATGAGACCTGGTCAGGCCAGATCATCAGCTCCTAGACTACAGGCTCAGGCCTACTGCTTACACACTGGGTGGATCGGGAGGGGAAGGGCTGGGTGGGTCTGGGGCTGTTTTTCCATATAGGGACATTGCAGGTGAGAAGGGGGGACGGAGGTGAGAACGAGGCGGATAGTGAATGTAATGGGCTGTGGAGAAAAGAATGTTGATTTTTATTGTTTGTTTTTTATGTTAAAGCTAAAATAACGTTAAAAAAGGAAGCGACGGAAAAGTCCTGTACTAAAGAGATCAGAGGGAGATGGAAAGACGGAAGCAGAATAGGGAAGTGATGACTTTAAGGTATGGTTTAGGTCCTGTTTGATGAGTAAGAATTGAAAGAGAGGAGAAAGAGGAAAGGAGAGATGAAGAAGGGAAGCATGGTCATACAAAGTAGGCTTACCTGCTTGAACTGTGAAAGAAAAAAAGAGCAATTTCCTGAGCTATACATGTATGATCAAAACCCCTTCTTTCAGTTGTTGGCCTTTATTTATGTACTTAGATGTTTGTTTGTTTGTTTATTTATTTGTTGGTTAGGGTTTTTTTGTCAGTTTGTAGTGTTAGGGGGGGTTTCATTCTGAATTCTGCAAATGCTGGAATTCAAGCACCACAGACTAATATTGCACTTAAAACTTGAAACCCCAAAAAGACATACTGCCAAACTGACTACAACTCCCAGAATTCCAGTGGGAGCGATTCAGGGTAAATCCAAGCAGCATTTTGTAGTCCAATTTAAAAGCAGCAGTTGGCCTAGCAAAATACTTCTACTGAACACTCTACTTCTATTGAAGTCCTTACAACGTCTTGTGCTGTTTTCTGTTGTATGTATGGTATTTTGGCTTATCCATAATGTGGTAGAAACACAAAGTGTTGGGAGTAGTGTATGTATTAGATTAAACATTTTTGGTTGGGCACATCCTGTTCATTGTACGGTTAAACCTACCATTGCATGTAGTCAAGATTTATCTCTATTATTATTTCTCAAACAAGGTTTCTATGCATCTTTTCTATGCTTCATTTTGTTTATTTTTGTATTTATTTGGTTATGGTCTGGTACTACAAGTACAGTTAAGAACTCGATTTTTTTCCCCTTCATGTTTCAGAGCACTTTTTCTCCGGTCAGATCACTGTGGCTGGTGTAAGCATCATTTCCATGTAATCTTTGACAGAGTAATAAAAATAAAAAAAAAATACTAGCCATCCACCTGTTATATCTGTGTTTATTCTTTTAGGTCTTGAGTGAAAATAAATTTAGACACTTTTACTTACTGATACCCCACAATTTTCACACGCCATGATGATCACATAAAAGCAACATGTTAAAACAAATGCAAGCAGCAGAAAGAAATGACTCTATGTGCAATATCCTGAGTCGTCAATGTGGAGTTCTACAGCAACGTTTACAGCCAAAGAACAAATGTATATACGCTATGTTACGTACAATTAACTGCATTTCAAGCTTGCCAGTAAGCTGACTGTGGCTAAGCCTGGGGCAAGAATCCACTGTTTACTGCATTCCTAGCCTTGCACTGTCACCAACTGGTGTAATGTAAAACACACAGTTCTAAAGCAATGAGTTAAACCTTGTCGTTAACCCTGAGTTGCATTTTACCCCGCACTGGCTCCTTCAGTTTAAATGATCATCAGTGTAATGCTAATTACTCCCTCTTAGTCTTTTTGTTTTAGAGATGCTGACATATATCGAACACATTCAGCCTTAATTTATGAAAATGATTTATTACAACAGATGAGCACACAGTGACAAATGTAACATTAAAAATCACAGACATGTTTCTGCTCTTTCACACACAGGATATGTACCATAAAACAAGAACCATTACATTATGTCTCCTGCGAACCACAATAGGAGTGTTTTAATGTGGTGTTTGTGTTAAAGGGTCAAAGAATTATCCATAATGGAGCAACATATTGTCACTATGCTCTATTTCACATAAGCTTGGATATGTCAGTGTATGTTAAAAAAAAATTATATCATGAATGATGACTATATACAGTCTTCAGGATATCCTGATGCAGAATGTAACCATTTCAGTTAAAAAGCCAGTAAAAAGTATAATCTGACATTAAAATGACTGGGCTATTCATATGTAGTTATTTAGATTCACAGGCAACTTTTTTCAGATATGAATGTGAACTGATGATGAGACCTACAGCTCATGCTGTCTATTATATACATTCAAATTAGGATTTTCCCTTTAACATATCCATATGTACATAGTTTTTGACACATAACAGGGTTTTTTAAATCAATCAATCAATCAATCAATCAATCACTGTGATGTAAACAGGCATTTAGAGCAGTGTGATGCGACATAATTAATTTAGAAGAAAATAACAGACTTGTTTACAGTCTTTCTTTACAGTGGTGGTTATGGGACCAGAAGATGATGTCATCATTTTCTTTCCAAAACCATCAGTGAGCCTATATATGTCAAATATATATATATATATATATATATATATATATATATAAAATAGTCTGGAAAAACAAAAAACCTTTATGGAACGTTTATGCAATCGCCATAATTGTATATATATATATATACACACACATTAACAGTCTGTCAATTCATTTCAATGTTACAATACAATCACAATCCAGTGCAGCCATCTGCGTGCTGATGGTGCATTGAAACTGATTAACCCTGTCCAGTTTAAACAGTTACCTTCTGCGGTCCATATAAAAACAGCTTCTATCTGGCTGGTCTTTGCAGCTAGATATGCATTGATTAGGATGAATGCTTAGCTTCATTGTCCATGCATAGATGTGTCAGAGATGTGTCACTGTCCTAGTGTCAGAAAACATAAATCACTGAGAATAGATACTGCTTTCAGGCCAAGAATGACCACTTAAAACTGTACACTTCACATGCTCTCACACATGCAGCTTATTTTGGATCAGTTTCGTTTATTGGCTCATAATGACTTAAAAAAAACAGCAAGAATCAGTACTCCTATATTCTGATGTTTGGTGAATATAGGTACTGATTGATTATTCAGCCTCTATCTGCTTCCCTTGAGGCCCTTAGATACAGTAGTGCACTTCATAGCAGACCTGCTGCAGACTAATGGTCCAGCCAGTAGGTGGCACACTAAGTCTGAATTATAAGACACAGGAAAACTTGAGCTTGACAAATCTGTAGCCCATGGCTTCATTAACGATATGGATCTGAGGATCTGGTTGACTAGCATGTAGATTGATGTAGCAACCAGACCAAGCAAAACTAAACAACGGAGAAAGCACAGAATGTTTAATTTTATGATTCTTCAACCCCTAGAGCATGCCGTAGTCCTAGATCTGCAGTTCCAGGGCATTCCATGGTTTCAGGCCCCTATAAGTAAGTGGTACTATTACTAGGTCTAAACTAAGAATAATAACTAACTGATTTTCACCACAATTGATTCCTTCATTGTTTCCTTACTAAATGACAATGCTCTTTCAAGGAGTATCCAACGTCAATATTTAACCTATGATAAAGGACCACTGCTGGTTCTCTGGATCTGCAAATAGCCTGGGATCAGGCCAGAGAATCTTGGTCCCTCTCAGTATCTGTTTTTTCTGCATTATCAGTGCACTTTGTACTGTAGGCCGAGTGCACTTGAAGGATCTACAGACAGATCATCAGTCTGCTGTGATTAGGAGTGTGCAATAGAAAATACAAGCAGCACAAAGTTCAAGCTGAAAGCTCACAGAACCGGACAAGACAGATCAATCACAGATCGCTGACCATGCCGTAAAAAAAACATCACAGGTAACGTCACATTAAAAGTTCATTCTTTTTACAATTAAAACAGTCCCTTTGATCAGTCTGAGGAGTGAAATCCTATGGTTAGTTCGGTTATCACAAGCATCGTGGCGGTTGTTGACTGATGGGTTTCATGGAGTCTGGAAGCTTCAAAAAGTTCTACCTCAGACGTGTTTATCTGCTTATCAGTAGTGCCTGGGTTCCTTCCAAACTAGTTAACACACTTGTCGTCAAGATTTGTTGTCCATATACCACCAAGTGCTGTGCTTAGTGTAGTACTAGCGTCAGACAGCAGGGGGTGACTGTCACACACAGACAGGTCCTGTTGATATGTGTGTGTGCTTGTAGGAATGAATATGTTGTCAAGCCTCGTTGGGCGGTGTGTTAAAGAACAGTTCTCTGCAGAGCCGCGCTGTGTCGTCGGGGGAGTACACGGTGAAGCCGATGGTTCGTGGATCCTCGAATATCTCATAATCGTTTCCGCCCTGTTTTCAGTCAAAAAAGAGGAAATGTTACGTGTCTGTGTCTGCACAGGCAAAAAGATGTATGTGAAGCTTTTGGAATTATCTGCATCAGTGCCTTATAAAATTGCCATAAAAAATTGGTTATAGCACAATGTGCCAAAGCCAATAACAAACAATTGTAATTTTTCTACGTCTTTATTGTGCACACAAATTAAACATTCACAGTGCTGGTGGACTGAAGTAAGTGAACCCTCAGATTTAATAACTGGTCGAACTACCTTTGGCAGCAATAAACTTTCGACCCGCACAACATTTACAAGAGGGTGAGCTCTGACTGGACCATTCCAAATAATATATTTAGCTTTCTGAAGCCATTCTGTAGTAGATTTACTTTGATGTTTAGGGTCATCGTCCTGCTAAATCATCCAGCTTCTACTATCTTGATAAAATCAGGAATTCATTAGTCCATAAATCAGCAATCGGTTATCACCCGGAGACAGCAAGCAGCCCCAAATCACTGTCTGGATGATGTTTTCGTGTTGGTAAGCACTGTTGTAAGAACTGTTTACTCTATACATAGTGCAGTGTTTTCATCATGAACAGTTTAACCATACTTTTATCAGTCCACAATACATTTTCCCAGTATAGTTTTGGACTGCCAACGTGCTCTTTGGCAAACTTTAAACATGCAGCGATATTTTTGGAGAGCATGGCTGTTCTCTGTTTCTTATATGGTAGCCTCATGTTAACCAGTTCCAATGACTCCCTCAAGCCTTTAGCTGTTACTCTAGGTTTCTATTTTACTTCACTGAGCATTCTGTTGTAGCTTCAGAGGGATTTTGGTAAGGATCTAGGGAAAGTAGGTTATAGTAGTACTACTGTATACCATCTCTATTTACAGACAATTAGTCTAACTGTATACAAATGAATACTGAATTTTAGATTACTATTTAACCTTCTGCAGCATTCTACCAATAAACAAACATTGGGCCTAATTTACTAAAATCTTTCTATGTTTTTCCCTAAATTTTATCCTGAGAAAGGTTAGTGAATTTGGCCAACAGAGCTGCTGATCCAGTCTTACAAAACATAGCTAAGGTGTTCATTTTCTATTTTTTAGAAGTGGTAAATATTAGAATATTAGAATGTGGTGTTAAGGTAATCTGCTTCTAACTGAATGAACTGTTGTATAACGATAGATAAAAAAATAATGCACTACCTTTTATGTTGGACTTTGACACTGAACATAAAATACTTTTAAAAGATATTATTTATTCATATATTTCTAACATTCTAAAATTAAATGAATCACCGCCAATGCAGCAGAATCCCCACATTCAGATCAATGTAACAATTTTGACAGCCATAATGTACATTTATCTCACTGTGTATCTATCTATCTATATATTTACGATTGTATGCAAATAACAAAACTTACCAGTGAAGTCTCATTTCCAAAGAAATAAATGGCATCCAATCCCTCTCCCTCCAGTACTTCTAGACACAACCGCTTATCCCAGCCTTCAGGAAATACATCAAAACTGATCAGTCCCCCTACAGAAAGAGAGAGAGAACGACAGAACACAGACATTAGCGACCGTAACCTGTAACTGATTTCAGAACTTTAACATGAGTACTTGTTCAGTATGTAAACAGTATTAATACTGCATTTTAAAGCATGATTTATCAACACCATTCATAACAAAGCGTCTCCCTCTTTCCATCTGCTGCATCTGACTAAGCACATGACCCACAATCATCTCCCTTTATACATGAGCCATAGTTCTGTTTGTGATGACACAGCAATGACACGGTCCTAAATGCACAATACAGCACACAAGTAATTACTTGTAGAGCTTGATCTTCTGTCAGGACTCTTACTCTGCAGCCAAACTATCACAGCTTTTTCAAGTGGAGTTAAACAGTTTGTGGCTCCACCACACAATTAACATGCCAAATGTGCTGCACGGTAATTACAGAACAACAGCTGGGGGAGGGTGGGTGTTCACGAATGAGAGCTCAGGAATGCTGGGAAAAGAACATTCTTTTTACACGTATTCTGACCAATAAATACCTGAGGACACTTAAGTCTTTTAAATGTTGTAATACAAATGAGATGTTTGTCTGGTTTCAGAAACCAGCACTGTTTAGATCTTAAACAAACAATTCCAAAGGAAATGTTATGTAATTACCCATTTATTTTAAACTACGACCCACGACTTAGGGACGTGAGCCATACCTGTTTTGGCAAAATTATAAAGATCCCCCCCTTTCCAAATAGTGCTTTTAACACTAGTTGGAAAAGAAAACTGTGAAGTCACCATTTAGATAAGATACTTTGTCAAAAGAAAATATACAGAAATAGCATCAATGAGCTGTTTGATCATCAAGATCCTTTTTTTTCATTATTTCCCACCAGAATAAAATAATGTCTCTCTTTCCTCTTCTCAGTTTTCTCTGACCTTAGTTAAGACCTAATACTTAATCGGTCAGTACTAATGGTTAGCATTACATAAGCACCAGATTCTTTAACTGTACCTTCTACATATTCTACAACTGTACCTTCTAGTCATATTTCATCTGTAAATCTAATATGGTTAACAGTAACTGAACACTAAATATACTCAATCGGTCAATGATAACTCTGTTAACAATAAGCAGAAAACAAACATTTTAATGAACACTAAATTATCACTAAATCATTATATGTAAATGCTAACATTGTAAAAAAAAATCTAATGCTTAATTTGTAAAGCTAACATGGTTAAAGAATTCATGTGATGTAAATAAAAAAAATTAAACACTTCATATGTAACTAACATTGCCAGCACTAAACGAACACTGCACACATTATCTGTAACGATGCTGTTGAAGGAGCATTCCACTTCACCATAGTCCTTATAGGACAATCTCTTTACGCAGCAGACAAACAAGACCAGACTTATGTCTCCCCAAAATACTCAAAATTGAAACTGAAATTACAAATTAAAACTGTATCTATGATCACTGGTTAAAACTGACTAAAACTACCTGATTGATTTGTAGCGTTTGGCTCAGTAAGTGATTTTTGTTTTTAGTGCTTGTGCCGAGCTTCACAACAAGGGGGCCTTTCCTGGCTAGTGCCACAATATCTGTGAAGCCTTCTTCACTCATGTCTTAACCAGCAAGCTGATTGGCTCCTTGTCCGCAAGGGCGGGACATTCCACTTTAGCGTTATGAGCTTTACTATTTATGTTTCTCCTTATTTTTCTCCTTATTTATGATTCTTCGATACGGTCCTTCTCTTTTACACTCAGAAAGCAATTTCCATAAGATCTTTTAGTCAAATGGACCATTACCACAGCTTCCTACATTAATATGCTACAAGAGTTTACAGTTTCTTGTTGCATTTATGCTTTTATCTCTCCCAGAAACAAAGAGCAGGCATTAAAGAGAAACACGGCTCTGTGCACTGCTAAAGACTCCATGGCTACTATTTGCCTTTTCACCATTTACTTACATCCAGTTCACTGAGTGTGCTCTGGTGGTCTGGACAACACCCGCATTGTGTGGTGTGTAGCTGCGTGTATGTGTGTACACCAGTGTGTACGAGTCTTGGCAGGCTTTCTGTGCATGTAGCCGCCACCCGGCCCCGCCTCTGTCTTTCTCTTGGACATCTTATCAGTGAGTGTAAAAGCAGTGCTGTCACCTGTCAGCGGTGTGTGATCTATCTGAACTGGTATGAAGTCCCAGTCTTTCTCTTTCACTCTCACAAAGCACATAAACAGCTTATTAAAAGTTTGGGTATGTTTAAATTTCTTTTTCTTACTTTCTTAAAAAAGTAAGGAAAATACACGCAAAAGGTTTTATCATACAGCAGCTATGTGCAAATAATGTATATTTAGGTTTATTACTGGATGTCATTTTCATTAAAGAGCCTTCCTTAGTGTAAACAGAAGGTTTAACCTAAATCCTATTACTGAAAAGCTTACTTCTTGCAGAATCTAACTACAACAAGCCTGTGTCCTTTGGTAAGGAGAACATACACACAAATGTTGCATGTTTTATGGAATCTGCCTGGGTGATTCAGTATTAAGGCCCATTTTTAAAATTTGTTTCCCAGTTTTTCTCAATATTCAAAACCACAGAACCAAAAACACAGACTTTTTTCCGTTAACTTAAAATATTTGTGAGAACATCAGCTGGCAAAGATTCAACAAGACAGCTATGTTTTAAAAAGATTACACTGTTCACCTACATTTCCGTAAAACGAGGTGAAAAAACCCTTTTTGTTTGCTTTCTGATCAACCGTGTCTATACACGGTTAAACAACAGGAGAAAGAAACAGAGGGAGTCCTTTTTTCTTCTCCACCTCCTCCCTTTCCCTGTCTCTCTCACTCTCTCTTACTTCCTCCCTCATTCTTTTCCGTGCGCTACGTGCCACATTCTTCAGGCCATATGGTTGCCCTCTTATGCTTGTTGGAGGTGACTGAATTCAAACAGGCTAATAATCCAGCAACCTGCAGCATTTTGCCTGTGTCTTGCAGCCATATCACACACACACACACACACACACACACACACACACACACACACACACACTTTGAATGAGCTCCTTCTAAATGACCTTATTGCATCAGTGCTTTAGTGCTTAACCAACAGCTGGTGAAACCTCAGCCAATGAGATTGTTCCATTTCCATGCACGCCCACCCTAGACACTCCCCCATAGTCTCACACTGACCCACCCACCCACACAGAGAGAGTTGTTAAGGACACTCAAAAACCTGTCTTTCAGCTTTTTCTGTCTGATATGCTAAGACTGTTGTTTTCTTGGGTGTTTTATTTTGACAGATTTATTTTGGGGGCAAGTCTGTAAATCAGCTGTGTCGGCCAAAGGCTGAAATAGCCCTTTCTTTGTTTGAGAGATTGCACCATGATGAAGGCAATGGCAACTGAAGGCAATGGCCAAAGTTCCTCCATGAGTGATAACAAGGATTTCAGGTATTTCATCCTCTAAAATCAGAGACATCTCTGGGTGTAAAGGCAAGGCTGAAACCCACAATTACATATCACTGACCTTTAACCCTTCAACCCCTATTAAGAAACACTGACTGTTGGATTATCTACAAATACATGTTAGGCCAGCGTAAGCCAGCAACATCCAGACTTGTCGGGGCTGCAGCTCATCTGGTCTGATGTTCAGTGGAAACGTGTATGTAGTCTGACAAATTAACCTCTCAGCTTGTTTATGGCAATATTGGAAGTTGTGTTTTTCAGGCCCAAGCAGAAAAGGACCATTTAAATTACCAGTGTAAAGTTTAAAAGACAAGGTCTAGCTTGGTATGGTGGGGTATTGGTGCCCATTAATATGATGCCAGAGCAGCTGAACATTTGTATAATGGAAGAAAAGCAGTGGCTGAAGTCTTTAGTCCCCAAGTTAATATGAACTGCTGTTAAAAGGAGAGGTGATGTAACACAATGGTAAACACTTCCTGCAGTAACTATTTTGAAATGTGTAGCTGGCATCAAATTTAGAATGGGTGTGTAGTTGTGATACACAATAACAACAAAAATTAAGTTCATAAAGTAGTCTGAGTCACTAAATATCATGTTTTTTTGTGCAACTTTCTTTGAAGGTTTGTAAAAACCTTAAAACAAAAATGAATTAAAACATGCATGATAAAAGCCAATGGGCAGATTTTTCCATGCATAGGGAAATGCATAAGAATGACCACTCATGGTAAACAATGGTTTACTGTAAATGCAGCCGAGACTAATCTGAAAAACACTGGAGGTCAGGTGTCCGAAGTTTACTTCTTTTGAAAGCGTATCACTAGAGAGAATGTTAATCCAAACAACAGCTCTGTGTGTACGTGTGCACACACATGTATTGTTTTCTTTAAGCTACAGCAAGGAAGGGTGTTTTAAACCTGTTAAACAGTCATGCAAGGAACTCATTAACCCACAGCTGCTTCTGCACAGCGTGTGCATGTTTGTGTGTCTGGTTGCATTTTTATTGCTGTCATATCTCTGTAAGTACTGCTTTTGTATAATCCATCCAGTTATAACATCAGTAAGTGATTACAACTCTGCCCATTCATCCTTTCTGTGTGTATATGCTCGTATTAATTGCGTACCTTTGCCCCCTACACATAGACACTCTATCTCTGCAGGGTCACTGGACTCTAACATGTTTGTATCCTGTCCCACATTATACAGCTGCCTGTTATCAACCATTCCCATTGGATGATGTTCACAGAACATGCAGTACTGTGCATAAATCAAAGACCACCCTTTCATTAATTTCATTTCCAACAAAAATATGTACAGGTCATGTTCAGGTGACGTTCATCCGGCTAAAATTACACTGAATTCTCAACTACTATTTCAGATGCATCTGAGAAAGAAAGTTGAAGGCAGCTGAGGTGGGTTTGGGTAGTTGCATGTGTGAATGTTATTGTCTTTTTAAGGGGAACAAAATGTCAGTGAGTTTGTTTGGACCAACTTTTGCTGGAAGAACACAGCTGTCACTAGATGTTTTTAAGATTAGAAGGATAGAAGAGTTAAAGTGGCAGTAGGTACACAAGAGTGGACAAATTAAATACTGATAGATTTGAAAGCTTTTGTGTCATATAAACATGTAAAACATTGTTTCCAACACTAAATAATAAATACTTCAACATATAGACCATTATACACACAGAAAACAATTCTGTAATAGCTAAGTATATAGAAAATCATTTATAGGGTACTTTCTGTTGGGAGGTAAATGTTTCCACACCTCAATTTCAACTGGTGAGAATAAAACTTGAAAATAAAACTTTTTAAAATACTGTGAAAAGATCTTTTTGATTTAGATCTAACTTGAATTAAAAAGAAAAATGAATTAAAACATGCTGTCCTATGCAAAAACATGCAACCCAAAGTTTTACAGCACACCTTTACATTTTAGAGCAGAATGTGAAACTGAATCCCTCCAGATTTTCTGTAAATAAATGATTTGCATTTTAATGTAAAATATTAAGAATTTGTGTGTGTATAACAACTCAAAGCTGTGGTTGCCAGTCATGTACTGGCTAGCGTTTTGAGAGCTAAGGTAAAAATTATCACTACCAAAGCATTCAGTAAAATTTCAGAAGCGTTATGATTGTTTTGGTAAACTAAAAATAATTAACCTTTAGTCCAAAGACCAAGTCAGTTCAAAGTCTGAAATGTGGTTTCAACTCTGACTTTGAATCAAATCCATAAAAGGATCCATTTATAACGCATGTGGTTAATGACGGTGTGCATGTGTGCGTGTGTGTCCTCTGCTATCTAGTATGGTTACTGATGTGCTCTGTGAGAAAAACAGCAGTACGTGAGTACGTGGGGAAACACTTTACAGATCATTAACTGCCTAAATGCCCAGAGAGCAGAAAAACACCCCAACACACACTTCCAGTTACGGGAGGACAGAGGAAGACGAGGCATGCGTGTGCAAACAAACATCCTGACTGAGAACGCAGAGAGACCTTTAACCTGAGCGCTTGAGAAACATCTTAAATGCAGAGTAAGTTTAAATCTCAAAACAGAGAGAAAAGTCAAGACTTGAAAGAGTGTGTTTTTTAACTTTTCAAAATACAACTGCTATCAGCTCGTCACAGTAAAAACCCATCCAGAAGCCTTAATTTGCATGTGCTGTGTAATAAAATACAAAACAGTTTAGCGATCATTACTTTACAAGGCTGTTTAAATCAGATTTACTTTTATTGTACTGAATAGAATCAGACTTTCAGTCAAAGGGACCTTTTGTGTGAATCTCCAGATTTAATTAATCACAAAATCAGATCTGATGTAAATTTGATCATGGTTCAATTTGATTTCACTTCTCTGATTAATCTGGATTTTTTTTAAATACAAGTTCAAGTGGAATAAGTGGAATGTAGACAATGTAGACAAAAATAATAAACTTAATTAATTAATAAAATACATTTGAAAACAGCTTTATTCTCAAAGAAAATCTGTATTTAGTGCAGTTATTCTAATACTGTTGACTCACCTCGAGTAAACCTCAGACCTTTTCCTGCAAACTCCTGCTGCAGGGCAGCGACAAACTTCTCTCTGATCTTCTCTTTCTGTGTGGGGAGATGGAGTGACTTAAGGTTAATATAATATACAATGTAATATTGATTTCATTACATAAACATGGATATGAGTCTGTATTACAAAAATGTATGAAAAAAAAAAGTTTGGGTGCACTTGGTCCAATGTAACTTTGTTGAAACATAAAAATAAGCAAATTGAAGTAGTGCATCTTTTAAAGCTCAATTATTGTTTAAAACACTGGTGAAAATAAATAAATAAAATGTGACCTGTGACTAACTACTAACTAACTGGAACTCACTAATTAACTTACTTATTTAATATGTTCCTAACTAACTTACTCATTAACTCCTTTATTGACTCACTCACTCACTCACTCACTCACTCACTCACTCACTCACTCACTCACTCACTCACTCACTCACTCACTCACTCACTCACTCACTCACTCACTCACTCACTCACACTGATGATAAAGCTTTAGTCAGTCTTCATAAATGGTTAAACTCACTCTCTTCCTTCAGAGCCTTATTAATGTCAATGACCTGTCAGTTTTAAACAAGCCATCTGGAGAAAAGTGCACTGCTTGGCCTCTATCTCTGTAAAGCCTGTGACTGCGTTTCGTCAAAGTCAATCAAATTATCAGTTAAATCAGATAAAATAAACAAATCAAGATGAAGACAGAATAAAATCAAGACAACATTAATATATTAAAGAAGAATTCCTAAAAATGGTTTGATCTTGACAGAGTGAAACTTTGCTATATCACACGTACTTTGTCGATTTCTGCAAATTCTATCCGCTCTTCAAGTGTGCAGCTCCGACCAATCGGAGAGATGTTAAGCATTCCATTGCGAAACTCAATGAATGTGCCCCTGTGGACAAAAAAAAAAAAATTAACATACTGATGTGAAACGGGATTAAAACCACAAGGGATTTCACACAGGCAGTGCAGATTTCAACCCACTGAACATGTTTACATCCTAACGTTTGACAAGACTGAATCATCACAATTAGTGATGCACTGAAGTAAAAATACTCCTAAAAACAGAAAAAAAAGCTGAAACCAGAACAAAATGGTTACCCGCCATATTTATTTTATGGCTGTGCATTAATGTAATAATGCTTATGATGCTTCAATAAAGAAATTATTCTGATTCTGGGTAAATGATGATATTCACAATGAGAACTAATGTGTGCTTGAGTGCTTCACTGTGGCTCAAACAAAAAATTACATGACTACTTCTTACTGTTCCCTTGTGACAATCATCTAAAAGCAGTCTGGGAGCATCATGCTTTGCTTTGGGTAATGACCTAGGAGACCCCACATATCCTGTATCAGAAGCATTTCTCAGAAGTGGTAGGTTACTGACAGCATGGCCAATTAAATGACCCTCAAGGAGTAAAAGCAGACTAGCCATCTTATTTCAAAACCCAATGTCAGATCTCTTCTGCCCAGGACAAGTAGCACTCCACTCTGACATTACTTTTTTCACTGAATGACAAGAAACAGTTTGATGAAATTTGCATTCAGTCAATAGAACTTGACACACCCAGTTCAGAGACAAATCTATAGCCATTTTAGAATCTGTTGTACTTTGTTGTAGGCTTTTCACATTTAGTGTTATGAAACTGCAGCATAAAGCCTGTTTTTTTCAGACCTGTTCTGGTTGTGAACCTGAAACTCATTACATAGAAGTTTCAGTACATGGTTCTTACTATAAGCTTTAGTTCTTCACTCTCAAATTAGACACAATTACCATATATACCATCGCACAATAAGATCAATAACTGAATAACAAGCCTAGCCTACAGTTAAGGTTCTTAAAGATTCTACAGGTCGTCAGAGAAATACTTGGGCCCTAGTCAAAAACATATGGAGGTGTTCAGTAAAATTATCTTGACCTTGCAGTACACATAGTAAAAACCTGTTACCAGCCAGAAGACTACGTACAATATGTATACGTACTGCATTAAAAGAAAAAGTTCTACTCCTTTTTTATGTGAAAAAGATTGTTGTTAATAGTATAGTATGTTTACATTACAACATGTACAAAACCCCATATACATAAAGTGGCAGGTGATTCACGTGAAATGGTCATTGTGTAGGTACACCATGTATATAGTTACCTAATATATATTGGCAGTTCAGACTTTTGTAAACAAAGCAAAAAGATGTCTCACCGTTTCTTGGGCAGTTTGATCAGGCCCATGTATCGAAGACAGAAGTTAATAAGATCCTGCAGCAGCTCTTCACCCAACTGGTTCTGAATTGCCTGCAACCCAGTAGAGCAAACAATATACAAGATTAATACAGTACAAAAAACAGCTGGAAAAAACTAGGAATATAAACAGAAATAAAACTGCAGTTTTGTAAGCGGAAATAAAAACAAAGACACAAAACTGGAAAAATGAAAAACTGATAATATTTTTTTACCAAGTGGGACCTGCAAAAAAATTTGCCCTGCCAGAAATTTGCCTAGCTCTGTACTACCTTTGCCAATAAAATAATTTACATTTTATACAGCATCTTATTGTTTAACTACTTATTTTTCTAATAAAATACTATTTTACAGTTAATAAAAATACAGTGTAAGGTCAAAATCAACCTGCTAACTGCTGCCCATGATCAACCATGAGAAGATTTAACTGGCACGATAGCTTCAAAAGCAAGCAAATGTAACACATAAATCAGTAAAACTGATAGTATTTCACTAGACTTTATAATCACACAACATATTAAACAAGAATAAATCATTTTCTGTTTGCAGACATTTTTCATAATGGATAGCATCTACCATCTACTGTCTGTGTGTTTTTTTATTATTTCTAGAGTTTAGAAATCACCGTCATAAACAAAATATTAAAAACTGTGACCACAAAAAAAAAGATATAAACTTATGCAGAGTAACAGATGATGGTACAATAGGCGATTTAGAGACCACCAGTGCGCAGAATTATTTTCGTGCAAAAATGTGAAGCCAGTTTTTTGGACATTCAGCCTACTACAAACATCACACTTCATACAAAACATATGCACACCAGATTTAAACTATTTAAACTGTAAGTGTAAACCACGGTAAAGCATATTCTTGGCCTTCATGATGAATAAGCATTTTTGGATGAATAACATAATATATATAAGTCACTTATTACTGCAAAAGAGGATGATGCTTCTTCCAACTGGTGCTGAATCACTTATTGAGCTCCATGATGTATACAGCAACAGTGTGAATTGAACCTGCTGAGCAGCGTATGCAGTTCCGTGCAATCATCAGAGACCACCCTTTAAACTTCATCCAATGAGAACAGTCATTAAGTGCAAGGCATTCACACCATGACAGAAATGCAATCGACTGCTAAGTGTCCCAAAAATAATAGCCCAAAAATAATAGAAGCTGTAAAACAAAGGCAAAAAAACAAAGTGGAGACACTATTTTTATGATAAAATTATTAACTTGTACTAAATGTCTATATTGAATGGAGATTATATTAATGAAAGGTGGTCTCTGTCTTTAGCACCATTCTGGCAACATGCAAAAACAAAGTTTTCAAGTTGCTAGCTAGCAGCTTTTTTCACTTTTGCTATTCTGAGACAAGTTTGTGCACCCCAGTTTTAAACTATAGCAGTAAGAACAATAGTAAAGAATATTCTTGGCTTTCATGATGAATAAGCGTTACTGGATGAATAAAGTCACGTCACTCATTACCAGAAAAAGAGGTTGACGCACTTCCAACTGGTTCTGAATCACTTATGCAATTCAGGGATGAATGTAGCAATAGTGTGGTTTATACAGTGTCGGTATTGTGACTGTGTGGTGTGTATTCGCAGATCCTAATTACTCCCTGCCTTAATACGGTTGACTCAGAACCAGGTGAGCAGAGCGTGTGTGTTCATGTGGTCTGCATTACCTGTAGTGCAGCAGATGGTTTTCTCAGACTGCACTCCCACCCCACCCTGCACACCCCCACAGTTCAGCTCACCTGTTTGGAGAGCAGTTTGCCGTCCTTATATTGCACTGTGCCGTTTTCAGCAAACACATAGTCAAACTTGTGTATAACTGCAGAAAGAGAGAGAAAGAAAAAGAAACATAGCAAAATAAAATACACATTCATATAAAGAAAGTGCTGATTATCAAACCACTAACCGAAATCTGATAATTATTAACTAATCACTTTTCAGTCACTCATCCAATGAGCAAACTTTTTAGCAGAACCTGTAATGCACTGTGGCCGAAGAACATGCAGATAATCACTTATTTTTCTCACATATGACCCCCTAATGTTTTAGGGACTAACAAAATGCTGGTTATTTATTATTAGTTTTAAGATCTTCTAACCCTGCAGCGCCACAAACATGCTGTAATCACATATAAACTGATTCTCACTTGTAGCTTTTTGAAACAAACTGAGAAATTTGTTTGAAAGCACAATATATTTTGTTATGGTATGAAATATGATGAACACATGCTTTTTCCATCCTTTAAATCTGCAGAGATATTTTTCCACAGTCTCCAAAGATTAGTCCTGCATTTTCTGCTTCTCACAATCCAAGTATTCCCCCCAAAAAAACAATTATTATTTCTAAATCTATTCCACAAAATGAATGGCCCACAGTTCTTTTGCACAACACTGTATATTATTTACATTTTTGCCAGGTTTGTATTATTTTGTTGACAGTAAAAAAACAGAAAGTCTTATACTCGATGATACAAAATCTAAATCTAATGTAAAGCTAACAGTTGGACTAACAATGTAATTAATAATGTAATCGTGTTTCATCCAATTGAATATATAGCAAAATGGCAACAAGTCTAGAATGTAAATGTGGGTTGTATAATATAATGTATGTACATGGATAGATCGCATATGTGATAAAACTGCAATAACATCTCTTCAATGAAACCTGCTTGACCACTAACCATCTTAGGAGGACGGCTTCTGTCAGATTAACTCATGTAATGTGACCCAGAACAGTCTAATCTTTCTGTCCTCAAGTCAATGTGATCTGCCGAACGCTGTGTGTCCTCACCCTAAATACTAAACACTGACTTGCCCTGACAGCCGCTCGGTGGCTTGGTTTCTTAGCTTAAAGGTGCAAAACATCTAAAAATAGCTAATCAATGTCTGTTAGTGAAAGCTGCTCTAAACATGGACATGGGCACAGTAGCCTAAACAATGACTCCACAAGTGACATCTCAGAGTTTAAACCACTGATCTGGTCATAGCCATCTGATAACCAAATATTAACAGCTTTAGCAAACCTCATGCTTGGTGCTGTTAGAATGAGCTGTTTCTTGTTTGTATCTGCTATAACGTTTCAAACAGCAGTTAAAGGTGAAACATTTGTGTAAACGAAGTCATTCAGAGTGGCTTGATGGAAAAAGCTGTGCTTGTTGAGAAACTGTTCACAGTAGTGTGTTTTATTACTCTTAAAGCTAAATTAAAGAAAGTTACTGAATTAAATGGTAATGAATACACTGCCCAATGCTTTTATGGGATTTGTATGGGATAACCTCAGAAGATGCTTAGGTTCACTTGGTGTATTGGCTAGTAAATAAAATGACTACATTTGCATTGTAGACCTATCAACATTGCTGTAAAGAATTGAGGTGGCATGTTTCTCTACAATAAACTTTTGAAAAATCAATAAAACTTTCCCTTTAATAACAATCCAATTTGAGGAAAATGTGTGGCTTAGATACAGTGTTAGCACGGTACTAATGGGTAGAACATAATATTATCTACATTAGCCTTGTAACTCAGTAAACAAGCAAATATCAGCCACCAAACATGACTTTACTGATCGAATACAAGTCAGTGTCATCTGATGTTCTTTGAGTTCTTCTTCTCTACCATCCCTATTTTAGCAGCTAACATCTCTGATTCACCTCAGCTTCATAATTACATTATAAGCAGGACTGAGTGTGTTAGAGCAGAGAAACCACTAAAATATGGGTTTTATTACTGGAACCATGTGGCCTACAGGATTCTATAAGGCCCTCAGCTGTGTTTGGCATCAACAGATAACTGGCTTCTCTACATTCCGCTGCTGTTTGTAAACTCAGCGCGCATGTGTCTGTGTATTTTTAGTGACACTGTGTTAGTGTCTTCTGCTACAAGCCAGAAACATCACGTTCGGTTGTGAAAGAGCCAGCCTGGAGCTTAGGATCTACATGCTGACGTCAAGACACGACTCTTGCTATACTCAGGTTTCAATGGCAGTCGGTGACTAGAGTGGTTTAGTCCATTCACCACAGTAGCTTACTCTCTTCCCAGAATTCAGTGGTGCTTGGGAAGGTTCAGCAGTGACCATATGTAGTCAAAGTCACAAAGGTCAAACAATATAACAAAATTGACTTTGGTATAAAAAGACTTTCACTGAGAGGAAAAGAGGCAGATGTGCCATCAAATGTACAACATAGTCTTTCACGTCTGTGTACATAAAATAGATTTTACATAAACCCTTCACATTTTCAGGTGCACTTAAAAAAATACTAAAAATAGGAAAAGCCTAAAATCAGGTCAGAGTGTTAAGTGTCAGTGCGACTTAAAAAAAACTGCAACTGAGCAGAGTACAGTTATGTAACTTAATTAAAGGCACTGAAGACATACCCGTTGGGGGTTCCAACCCAGTGACAGCACTGGCACCTAGACGTACAAAGTTTAGTATCTTTATTCTGAGAATGTATATTCACATCAGTAAAGCTGTAAGAGTTCACTGATCCTGATCAAGTCTTATATGCTTTCTTATTTTTCAGGGCTAGAGTTAAAGGCCTATATCTTGTATTTTTCTTTATTTTTTCCTCTTTGGGGTTCACTTATGTGTAGACCTTATATGTGTGTTTCCATATTACTTCAAACTACTTCAAAATGTTTAACTTTTATATATAGGTGTCAGAAACCAAAAGCAAATCAATATGCGATTATGTATTAACTCAATGTTGTTACAGTCAAGTGTACGCTGATGCACAATTTTCATGATTCTGATTGATAACTTTCACATCTTTGTTAGCTTTATTAGCTTTGTAGCTTCAAGGCTGATCAGTATTTGGTATGAGTATACAATAAGCACATTCACATTTTTGATTTTTGGCTGAACCTTGTCAACTTTGTCAGTTGATGACCGTCTCAGTGAGAGAAAAATGAGAGGAATGATAGTGCTCACCTTCATCTCCTTCCCCAAGCTGTTCCGCTATCTTTGAGTAGTCCGACCCCCCCACCACTCCAATCTTCACTTTGCCACGCAGAGACTGGAAAAATGCATCCAACTGAGGGTCGATTTTCTGCAGGTATAACCACATACACATGTTTATTTTTCATACAATATCAAGATGAGGGTTCATGCATGTACCATATCTCTCTGTAGTAATAGTATGCTCACACAAAACACAACAGTACGCTGATCTGATTCAGTGATAAGTGACAGAGATTGTTATTGTTTATAATCCATAAGCATGGTTATGTGATCTAAAACATGTGTTTTTGTGGTTGGATCAGTGGTTATTTCCAGTTTTGGAGACAACAGGGAGTTTATTCAGTTCCCTATTTTACAGAATCAGTTATATAACAACACACCCATCCCCTCCTTAGTTTCTTTTATTATAACTCCACTTGCAATTCATATTCGAAATGAAAAACAGACTTAATAAGACAGACCATAACAAGTTTCAGTAACCTTCCTATCAAGCCACAAACATCAGTAGTGACATCTTTCTCTGTTGTTGATGATGATACTGTTTTCTTTCAACACTTGTTTTTTCCAGATGCTTTTAAAACTGCCTTGATGAAGCCTTGACTAACAAAATACCATAGATCCTTCTATTAAAACAGTTCTTTTAATGTCAAACAAATTATATGAAAAGTTTTTAACCAGATTTTCGTTCTAACCCTAGTCTTAAGGCTGTTTTCAGGGTTAGTGCTAATATACAATTTTTTCTGTTCTGGTCCTATTGAATATTAGTACAATGCAGCTTTTTATTATTTGAGAAATATCACTAAAATTAGGCTTTTTCTATCTCAGAGTGACTCTTGTTGGTACAGCGGTGTTGACCACTGTAATGCTCTTCTTACAGGGGTAAACAATCCACCCACTACAAAAAAAAAGCCCACAATGCAGTAATGTGGATCCAAACAAAAACACAAATGTGAACTTATATCATCCTTTTGAAAGAACTGCACTGGTTATCTGTATTTTTTAGAACAGAAAACTTCTGCTGCTAGTCTATTAACCCCCATTTAATCTAGAATCAGCTCATATACAGAATGTCTCTCTATTTATGTTCCCTTTGTGATCTTAGATCTGCAGACTGCAACTTTTATTAGACAGTCAAGCTTAGTGCACACTTTTTCATTTAAAAACCTCTTTAATCTTTAAATCTCTTTAACTTGGTATTTAATTAAAAGTATTAAGTTTTTGATACTTATACATTTCATCTTTGTTATTGGCTCATGTCATTTTAAATGAACACTTAGTTTTGTCCATTACTGTTAACAACATTTTGTAAGCACTTTTGTACAAATATTGCTCTAAATGAGGATAAGATTATTTTTATTATTATTTCCCCAACAACAGATAAAAACATTATTATCAAGCCATTGCTTAGCGATAACGACTACTACACTAGAATGTGATGCAGACTTTGCAGCTACTGGCATATCCCATCTGTATTGGACATTCAACACATGCTTTTATATAAACATGTAGGCCAAAGGTGCCTAACCACTCACTTAACTGTTCTGCATAGTTATGGTTTCAGTGACATTTTTCTGCTGCTTCAGAGAAACTGACTCCTATTGCATCTAACAGAAGCTTGGACAAACTTATGCAGCAACAAGAACCTGTGTAAGGAATAACTTCAGTAACTGCATTGTTACAAGTAGCTGACTGAATATAAATCCATTATTGTGTAATTTTATTTTTTTTATTATCCTTTCAGATGTAAACCTTCTGAACCTGACAGACTCACTCGCTCACTCATGTTTTGGAGGCTGAAAATTGTCCACTATAAGAACACAAATAGCCTTTTATTTGACCCTGTGCGTCCTGCTTATCATCCGTTGTTTGATTTTCACCTCCTGTTCTTTCTTAAGGGGAATGTTTTCCACTTTATTACAGTTTTCTATATAATTAAACCGTATTAACAGAGTTCTTCCAAATGGTTTGATATGAAATGCAAAATTTTAGAAAAGAATTGTTCAAAGTGGTGGTGATAACCAGAACTCTGTTGGTTAGCTGTTTCACAGAAAGCTGTTCCACAAGACAGTTATGGCGATGCATCAACTGGGTTTTGAGATTCTGTGTTTTTAAATAGTTTTGAAAATGGTTTGGTCATAATTATTTTTTTTTATGGCAAGGTACATGCAGAGGGAAGATAGTGTCCAAAGAAAACATATTGTTTCAGATATATTGCTATTTTGTCATCATCAACATTATATATGAGTAGACATGAAAGTTTATTGGTGGTTTTGGATAGTAAACAAAATGGCTACATTTGTGCTGCAGACAACGCGACCCCTGGTTCCCATCACCATAAGAGAATTCAAAGAATTTTGCTGGAAGGCATCAATTTACCTCAAAGCAATCTGTCTCAACTATATTATTTTTTTAAGAACTGTGGAATCTGCCTTTAAATAGCAAACATTTGATACCAACATCTAATGTAATGCGAAAATATGTTTAAATATCATAATGTTAGGTTTAATAACTACATACACCGCAAAGTACCAAGTGTCTGGTTGAATATCAGCCCTCTAGTGTCTATTTTTGGATGTGAAGCACCTCATAGACCCTGCTTGGAACCACTCTCTCTCTCTCTTAGCAGTTTCTGGTGCTTCTCATCAGTGACACTCTGTTTTCTGTTTATCAACTTTGCAGACGTTTAAATAAAACAAAATATCATGATGCATGTTGTGTGTCATTAAAAATGCCTTAAAACATCATGATTTTACGTTTTGGCCAAATTATTGTCAATCGCTTCTTTAAAAAACTCTCTACTGTGGACTTTGGTTGTTTTAATGCATTGTTGTTGTGTAATAATGAATTGCGACAACAACAAAGGTGCATTTAATTCATAACGAATGTGTCAATGTGCAGCATTACATAGTCCTTGTGGTACATACTCATATGTGTGACGCATTGTTGACTCAATCACATAAAAATATTGCAGACAGTAAAAAAGCAGTCTGGTCAGAAATACTAAGACGTGACCTACAGCATGGACACAGAATGCAGACTAACAAACACAAACAAAGACATAACA
The DNA here is from genome assembly GCA_021613375.1 of Megaleporinus macrocephalus. Classification (NCBI taxonomy): domain Eukaryota; kingdom Metazoa; phylum Chordata; class Actinopteri; order Characiformes; family Anostomidae; genus Megaleporinus; species Megaleporinus macrocephalus. Next base: position 35,591,471 of record CM038703.1, read on the forward strand.
AACCATGTCTCATGAATGCATGAGAGAATCACTGTCGGATGCTGGCACTGTCATCTAGAAAGTACAACACTAAAAATACAGCGCACTCACAGTTTGGGCACATCCACCCATACAGGCCTATGCCTCAGTCTGTATTTCACAAGTACCCCATCAGCTGCAAATTGGTCAATAGATGACAGACAACAATCAAACCAACAGATTTCAGACTGCTTACAACATGAATAGAAGTCAAAACAGGATTCAAGCCAAGTCCCCACTGCTGAATGACCATTAGAGTAATGAATGAACACCTCCAGTATTGAACTGACTCTTGTACAGGTAAATGGAATTTTGGATTACTACTTTATTTATAACCAATACTACCAATATTTATAAAAAAAAAGCTATTCAGTGCAAAATATTACTGCAAAAGAAGATTTTGTCTGTATTTTGTTGTGAGTATCTACAGGCGATATGGCTATGCAAGGGCTGAGATGTAAACAAAGTCAGTCAAAACCATCTGTCAACCTAAACTTAGGACTTATATGTTATACTGATAATGGTAAAATATTGGCAAATGTCTAAAAAACTATGTTTTAGGGGGACTATTTTGCCTCATGACACCCTGCATACATAAACACATTTTAGCCCAAAACCTTTGCACAACCATCATAAGACAACATCTCAGGCCGTGTATAAGCATTTGGTATATGAACTTTCTTTGAGGTAACCTTCTGGGGCATTTCAACTCCTCAGACGTCTGGTTCCTATCACCACCACTGTAAACAATTCTGACCTGGTATGTTTCTTCAGACCGGAGCATTTCACATCAAACCACTCCGAATGACTGTGTTTACATCTTCACCATTTAAGACAGACACCTTAACCAGGAATTTTAAAAATTGAGTGATGGTCTCCTTTAAAGGCACTGACACTTCACTGTAGTAACCCAGAACAGACAGAGGAAGTAGCAGGGCTGTAAATAGAGGCTTATTAACGTTACATAAGGGTGTAAAAAAGGCTGATATGTTAGCAATAAATGATAAGACAGCGAAGCGTAGCCAGCTTTCCTCCAAATGAATCCACAGCATCCACATGAGGCAACATCAACAGTGTTTACACGTGAAACATCTCCTTCTTCCTCCGGCTCCTCTTACCTCTCTCGGTGGGGTCAGGGTTCCGTCCACATCGAACAAACACAGAATATTTCTGTCCGAGGGGAAACTTTTCGTGTCCATCTTCCTCTTCTTGTCCAGCAATTAAAACAGACAACACAAACACTAATCTAAAATAAACCAAGCGGTAAAAACAGCTCGAACCAATGACTCGAAACTGAGTTAACAGGTCAGCCTTTTCTCGAATCAACCGAAACGAACGCCGATCAGTTCTTTCTTTAAAAAGGAAAGATATTGTTTAAAATGACAATTTGTACAAATTGTTCTGCTTGTTTGGAGGCTGCATGTCTGCAGCAGCAGCGTCTCTGCCAGTGAGAACGGGCTGCACTTTCTATACCGCCTGCCTACGTGTGTGTGTCCCTGACAGCCAATGAAAACGCGAGGATCTGGTCACGTGGGCGAGGAGGCGTGAATTTCCAAACCCTCGGAAAGCCAGAGCGTGGAGCTGACCTCTCACCTACATCAGCTGCAGCCTGATCTGTGTCAGATTAGATCATCTCAGATTTATCATTTCAATACAGTCAACTACAACCTGACTGATAACACTCTGAACCCCGCCTCATAAACACACCTCAGCTGAGCAGGACATGTAAACACTGGGAAGCTCTTCAGTCCACAACAGTCTGATTAATACTGAAACATACTGTATAAAAATCTTCTCATTTTAAGGGATATCAACAGCTGTCCAAACGACTAGGGGGGCATAAGCATGTAGAATATATACATTTTATGTACTGTACTGATTAAAAGCTTGCTTTTATTAAAATGTTTTATTTTTCTGCAATACTTAAAACAAAAAATTGCTCAGAATCATGTATAAAATATCACCTTATTCAGCTTATCACCTTAATTATCATTCAGCACTACGGGTGTCCATGCTTTGCAGTTTTAGGAGACTTGCCTTCAGTTTCTTTTTTAAGAAATCTGCAGAAATATTTTCCTACAAGTTCAGTCTTTGAAGTTGGTTGTTCTCAAGATCCGAGTAATCCTGACTGCATATTTACACTTTAAAACCTGATTGATCTTCTCTTTAGTATATTTTCTTTTCTCAGTAAGGATGTCTTCACAGCTACACATCCTTTCACAGCGCTGAGCTGGTCTCTCACAGTGGACAGAAAGATCTGTGGATTTATTTCAGATCTGAAGCAAAAGTGGAGCTGGATTTTCTCCCCTCTGTCAAAGGCAAACTGTTTATCTAATTGGGACAGTTCTGGTGGTCTACCAGGTCTGGCACGGTTGTTAGGACTTTATTTACAGTTATATTTAAAGGTTTCTGTGCGGCTGGTCGTATAACATGTTGAAAATAAAAAAACAAACCATGAAATGTGCTACAACTTTTTCACAGGCCACAAATGTATTGTTTAATATTTTCTGCAATATGTTCAATTAAAAAATAAACAGTAATTATGGTTAGCAGAGGTGCTTCCTGTGTAGGATGTAATATGTTCAGTTCAAGTTTATTGGTATAGTCCTTTTTACAGCAATGTTGTCTCAAAGCAGTTTTGCAGAAGTTTTAAAACACAGTTACAACATATATACGCCCCAGTGAGCAAGCCAGAGGCAACAGTGGCAAGAAAAAACTCCCTCAGACTGGAGGAAGAAACCTTGGGAGGAACTAAGACTCACGAGGGGAGACCCATCCTCCTCTGGTCAAACAGTATTTACAGTTTAATCAACTAAAAACCAAAGAAAAGCTAAGAGAATCTCTGTTTGAAATCTGGATAGCAAGGTAGAGGCAGTCTCTGACTGAGTCTTTATATAAAGTGGGACTGAATTGAAACAGCCCCAATGCTGATACATCTGGATGGCACAGTGACGTAATTTTGACTTACAAAATCAACGGAAACATATCGTCACTGTCCAATGAAAAACAGCTCCAAAATCTCAATTTTCGTCCCTTTTTCTATATCATTTGAACTTGACAGACGTTGTTTACACTGTTGTGTACCAATGTCATGATGAATGGACCAACAGAAATGCTCCAAAACAGCTTGGAAAAATTTCTGGTTTCTGGTTCTGGTTGACTTACATTGAAAGTAAAGACAGATTTTCTACTCTCCTGTAAAGTTGCCTTATTGGAGCTTGTTTTTCATTGGACAGTGATGATATAACATGTTTTAAAGCTTCTGTCTTTCCACTTATATTTCTTTGACTGTTCCGTTCCTTATTCATTATCATATATGAAATCATCAAATGAATTGATATTTTGAATGGATATTAAATATCACACTACTGCATTATTTATTTTTATTTTATTTTATTTGATTTACATTTTATTTAATTTTTTTATATTATTGTTTCATTGACTATACCTTGACATTCACAAAACTTTTTTTTCTTGGTCACATGAATTATTGATTGGGGTGGGCAGCCGGCCTCCAGGTAGCATGTCGCTAAGAAAATAAATCCTGTACACCCTCAACACAATCCACAGTAATCTGTCTTATTAATACTCATAAAATACTCAAACACAGAAATACTGAACAGCGCTTCTAAGTGAAGCTTAGATTAATGATTATTCTGCCATGATGGGTTTACAGGTTATCCGCATACAGGCCTGTGGAATCAGGCAGAATAGTGTTTACCTGATCGATGCCAATCAGATTTAACACAGTGAAGAGAAAACGATAAACAGAGGATCCTCATCAGGACAGCGTCAGTAAAAACAGAAGAAGAGATCTGTAAAAGAGAATGTGTTCTTCAGTGAAACGGCAATAATTGATGAGTACCGGTGTGGAGTGTACGTGCAATAACGCACGAATCAGGTTCTGCTCCAGGTCTGTCCACCAGGGGGCAGCAATGAATCAATAACGTTCAAAGAGCTCCGCGTTTGCACAAATATGTAAACGAGATAAACGGCATGTCTTTGAATGATTGATGTTTAATAATGTGAGTGTGATTTTATTCCAGGTTAATTTATTTACAGGGAATGTATTTGGAATTTCTAAACAGCTGAGATTACATTTCTAAACAGACAAACATTCAAAACATTTAAGAACTCAAATAAAAAAAATCTTAAATTTCTTCCAAACATTCTTAAAATTAGAAACGGTATTAAAAATCAAAATGTATTTATTTAAAACGCTTTATGTGTTAGTTTGTATATTCAACTTTGTGTCTTGAAGATTTTTGGCGCCCTCTAGTGGCTCCCCTCCCTAAATACAACTGCAATGAAGCAGCCTGTATTTACATTGTATCTGCAAATGCTATAGATCTGAATCATTCTATTGGTGATGAGTTAAATATTGGTTATAAGTTTCCAGATGTCTGCATAATTCATTCAGAAGGTGTTCAGAGTGGTTTTAGGAGTGTCATCATTTCTATAACACAAATATAGCCGTTTTATATTCTATCCAAAATGACCAAATGACCAGTGAACCTACACATGATCTATGGGTTTTCATATTTTATGTTGTTGATGAAAAAAACAAAAAATGGTAACACGCTTCCTTTAGGGACTACAATATTTAACTTTGATCTTACCTGCATTCCAAAACTATCACAAAGCAATGTCTCCGGCATCAGGCAACATATTCATGACCACATCTTCATAGATAGATAGACCGACAGACTATCCTAACTATTTTGCCTTTTTCGATTTGGCCATAAATTAAAAACATAAATAATCAAAAAGTGGATTATGTGGTCCCATCATGTTCAGATGGTTCAAATGAGTTTTGCTTGTTGTAATGCATTTTGTCTGTTGAACAAGTGTGGTGGTATAAATTTGCATGATGAGCTTTTTCCTGTTATGCAGTTAATCTTTAAGAGATTTATTCAAACCTGCAGCGTTAAAAAAGAATGTTGCCCTTTAAGAAAAATAAGACACATCTATCATTAATCCATGGTCACTCACAATGATGCTTATTGCTTTTAATATTGTAGAACAACACCAGAACTTTTCAGAAAAGAAAATGTGTTCTGTATTCTTCACCATGAGGAAAAGTGAGAGCTACAGTTTAACATAGGGAGCTTTTTCCTTCAGTCATGATGTGTTTGGTGTCTGAAGGTAACAAGAAATAAATGCATCAGTTAGAATTGTACATCATGTTGGAATGAACAGTGACACCAACAGAATCTTTCAATTGAGAGCGATAGTTTGTTAAAGAGTGTAGTTTACACACCGACCTCAAGTGTAGAACCAAATTAACAAAAGAATAACACATAGCTAAAAACAGTTTACTGTATGATATTATATACTCATACATTATTGACAACCGGGGTGTAAGAAATATTAGTACACTTGAGTATCGCAATACTATGTTTTGTGATACTGTATATAATAATATAATATCTTAAAATCACAATATCAGTTTGAAATAATTTACAGGCTAGGATTGGCAGAAAGTGGTTTATTTAGTGTTTTGTTTAAAGGCCTGGCAACCAGGGTTGGGATGATAAAAATGTATTTTGTTAACTGACTACCTGTAAAAATATTTAACCATAACCTAATCCAAGAGATTACCGTATTTTTGTAATTTTTTTTTATGTGATTTTTGGATTATTTATCTTTAATCAAATATAAGTTAACATAGAATTGAACAAGAATTTAACTCACACTATTTTATTAAACAGAATGATTAAAGGTGACAAAAATTGCCACTGATATCACATATAGCCAAAGAGGCAAATTGTAGCATTATATACAAATCTTTAAAATGTAAATATGACAAATGTATGTAACAGTATCGTTTGTTTGACTTCAGACATTCACACTCAAACCTTGGAAATCCAACTCCAATAAACAACTGGGTAATTTTAATAGAAGACTTTTTAAAAATATGTACACTGAGACTAAAAGCTTTGAGACTAAACCAGAGAAACAATGTAGAATGATGCGGTACATCAGGAGCAATACAGTTAAAAACTATATGTCTTTCCTGAGACCTATTCTTATTTGCCTGTTTGTTCCCAGATGAGCATATATCAGTCAAAATAAGATGAGAACTCCACTGACTGTTTGCCATTGCTTGTCCACCATCGGACCACACAAATATTACATACAACTAATATGGAAGCAAGGATAATTAAATAGAATGGAAAATGAGCAAACTGTCCATGGTGTGCCCCGCCCAAAGCCGATGACGCTGAGATTGGCTCCAAAAGTGCACCACTATCCTAATTGCTATTAATTGCTATTACAGTTCAAATCAATCTGGTAGAATTTTTTGGACTACTTCTGAGACCCCTTATCAACAATAATTATAAATAGTGGCCACACTCACAACATTATGCAACTAAAGGCAGACTCTTTGTGTGGAGAAACTAATACTAAATTTAATTCTGATGCTTCTCTATAAGTCAAATACTAGCTTGCCTAAACATTGTCTTGGAGAGGGTGTCTCTGTGAAGGCACATAAGAGTGATATAATATGACTTTAATCCAAAGATAATGTGAATGAGTTCACTCAAACAGTGGCAGGGACAATTCTCTCCTCATTGAACATGGCCTTTAATTGAAATTCAAGATGATCCTTTGCATATAACAGTGCGGATCGCCTCAAATTTCAAACATCGCCTAAATGATGCCATAAGAGCAAATGTGTGATGATTTACACATACAGTGGACTTGGTTAAACGTCCATTACTTGTTAGCTATTATTAGCCCCATAAATCCAGCCTAAAAGTAAAGAAACGAACTTCAGACAACTGCATTTAGCCTGAGTGGACAATTGAGTATATTTAATATTTCACGGATATATTACTGTAAAAAGGACACTGAGGTGTCACTGGTCAATGCTCGTCAATAAAGCAGAAGTTTAAAAAGACTAATAAAAGCCTGTTAGTGAGAGACTCCCTAATAGATAAAAAGTGACAGTAAATGAGGAACAAGATAACAGGCTGAAAAGTGAAGTTCAGTAATCATTAACTGGATTGTGCTAGTGGGCGTGTGTTTCACAATTGTTTCTGTCACCTCACAGTCTTTTGGTATCATTAATAATACATAAGACTTAATTTAAACAAACTGTATGTGGACAGCCTGTAAACAAAGATTGTTTCAGTTTGAAAGTAATCTTGTGTAGTGCTGCTTTAACACATATTGTTATACTGGTGCTGTGATGTGGTGCAGACCCTTCTTAGTCTGAGTAGATTTGTTCTAGTGTAGTGCTGGTTTAGCTAGTCACTGAGCATGGTCATCATACCAGTATTAAAACCAGCTATGTGGGTAACCAGCCATGTGGGTCTATGCTGGATTTTCTAGCAGGGGATACAGATTTTTTGGGGGATTCTAAAGTTCTTTTGAATTTACATCCTGTATTTTACTATTTAATTAAGAGGTTATATAGATCACCTCTGTGCACCAATGGCATCAAGAACGTCTTTGTTGCTGAACTGTGCTTTCTGGTGATGTTTATGTAATCAACTTGGCAGCCATATTGGCTACATCCCAGAGCAGTTATTTCCAGTCAACACCAGAAATATCTCTCAAATGGGTGATGTATAACCCTAAACTAAAACAACATTAACATTTCAAAAAACAATTAGAAATCACTGGTAAAATCTGACAAAAAACCCATAAGTAGTTAATAAATTGTGTGCAGTTCCGAGTCCACCTGCTAGCTAGATGTCCACATCACATGATGCTGCCAAGGCTAACACGTGCTACATCTTTTCACACTACCAATGCAATGTCATGGCATCTACTCACCCAGAGTCAGCCAGGCCAAATATGCTCTCCTGAACACCTGCCCAGTAATAGCTGTGACATTAGATTTAAATTAAGCATTGTTAAAACGTTTGCAAGAATTTGCTAGAAGTTATTTGGTGAGAGAAATCTGAAAAAGGCAAAAATCTCTGGGTCTTTGAATCTCTAAATGAGCAAATAATAAGCAAAAAGTAGTTTTTTTCTTAAAAATGTAAATGAATAAAAGTACAAATATTTCTCCTTGCTGAGACCAGAGTAAATAGATTTTGTCTCATGGGGAAAGGATGGACAGAAACACCTGTAGATTGTATAATTTTTTTAATTATCTCAGAAATATCACCTAAAAACAAATAAAAGTACTTTTATTAGAAAATACTCAGAAATGTATAAACACATAAAGCTTGTACTTTAATCTGTGGATCTGAGTGAATATGAGTAGCTACTGGTGCATGTATGGATGGGTGTATGCTTGTTCTATCCTGTAAATCCTATGCAGTGATGTATGTGCTTTATATAACACTTTATTGAATATTTGGACACTTGGGAGATCCTGTTTTCCTAGAACAATGACACTCTTTATGAGAGTGAACATATTATCCTTTCACCCTCCCGCCCATCTGTCACCTTAACACATCCTTTAAACATGGGTGGAACACATTCATGCCTGCTAAGATTTGAGTGGTCAGTGTTTAGAAGAAACCTTCTAACTCTGCTTCTAAAACAAGAATGAGAGTCAGCATCTGAATTAGAGTCAGAATCAGAAATACAGAGTCAAAGTCTGAATTAGATACAAAGTCTGAAATCCTAATAAATGTTCATTGGAATCAGACCTAAACTTAGAATAAGAGTCAAAGTCAGGATCAATGTCTAAAACAGAATCGCTGATAGAAACACAGACTATACCATTTGAGCAGTATATTTATCACTTTCTGAACAAAATGTATCTTAATTTTCGCCATGTTTAATTTTTTTTACATAATTTGAAAATACCAGCTCTTTGTTATATTGTGTTAACATTTCATAATGGAGGGCCCAATAGAAACAGCCCAAAATATTTTTTTTTGTATAATCTCTTATATTAACAAACAAAGTGTTCTGAGACTTTTGATCTGACAGTGATAACAATAGACTGTTATTGTGTATGTTGTGAATGTGGCACACGTGTACAGATTTACATGCAGAATACAATAAACAGTGCTTCATCTGGAATCTGTAGTTGTAATTTGTTTTCCAGAGAGAGTGACAGAAATGCATCTGCAGCAAGAAATCTTTGAGAGAAGTTAAAAGTCAGAAAAGAAAAAGCATAAAGAGGACCCAGAAATGCTGCCAACTTCTCTGGACCCAAGTTCATTTAGGATGAGGCAGAGTGGGAAAGTGTCCAAAAGTCTTTTTGGAAATCATGAATGCCGTGTCCTCTTGGCTATAGAGGAGAGAGACCATCCAGCATTAGTGACCATTAGGGGGGGTGCATTAGTGACCATGGCATGAGTTACTTTAGCATCTGTGAAGTAAGTAATGCTAAACAAAATGTACAAGGTTTTGGGGCAACAATAATTTTCAATAGAGTTTTCAAACAAACGAAAGCACATTTGTGCATTACAAAGAATTTGAGTCCAATGAGAATGTGGTGAAATTTGACAATTCATGATGCACGATTGAAAATCTGTAGCACGTACCTCAAAGTTGTATTCTGGTTAATAGCTACTCTTTTTATTATTCTCAGATCAGTATTTGTCTTTCATATCCTTATAATGTTTTTCATTGTTGTTGTTTTTATTGCTGTCACTTTTGGTGTTTGGCCTTCTTTCTTTGCAATCTCACCTGACTGCGAATGGCACTTGTAAATGGACTGTAAGGCCCAGATTAACCACAGTGTTAGGAGTTTTAGTGATACGGATATGATATGATTACCTGATATGAGTACTGATATGTATCCGTCTACTTTATAACAAAAACTTCTGGACTTGTTGGCAATGTTGTTCTTAAACACAGCTTCTCATGTGTTAGACGTTTTAGTTAATCAAATTTCCCAACACCTGTCGCAGGCTTTGAGAAAAAGGCGATCAAAACATTTTATGAGCGTCAGGCAAACAGTTCTACAGTCACATACGGTCAGTTCACTTTTACAACACTCCAATTCATCAGTCACACCACCAATCATCCGTTTACAGCTCTCTCAGACCTTTGCTCCCTCTTTGGCCCTGAGACTGACACTCTCTGCAGCTCATATTTTTCTGGCACATTTTGCAGGCCAGATTAGACAGACTGAATGACACTATAGCTTTTTTTGTTTCATTTTTTTAAATCTCATTTCATCAAAACACATTTCATCATCATTTTATTGGTCATTTGTTGGTCATAACATTAAACATTTAATGGAAATAATGTTACATTTGACTAAATAAGCAATACAACAACAACTAATCAACTAATGTGATATTAAATAATAATTATTAGTAGTAGTAGTAGTAGTACTAGTAGTGGTGGTGCTGGGGGGAGTAGAAGTATTTATTAATACATTATTTTTATTTAAACCAACAGCGGCGAAGGAGGAAAGAAAAGAAAAGAAAGGAAAGATCCAGACGAGTGGATGTTGCATGTAAATGAGTTTCCCTCCTCCTGACGTGTTGTTGTTCAGTGAAGTTGTTGATTAACGCGCGAGCTCCTGTTTCTGTCGAGTGAGTTCCCTCCGCTGAGGCGTCGAAGAAGAATAATTAAAAACAGGATTTATTTTCTTATATTTCACGAGATTGAAGACACAAAGAACGAAACAGACATTTCTGTCACTGAGAGGAGACTATGTTGGAGATATCAGCAGAGGTGAGCAGAAACAGTCACAGGAAGCTTCAGCAAACATTTCAGATATATATAAAATTACTTTTGAGATGCTAACATTTTTACTTCTCGAGTATAACTGAAAGTAAGTCTACTTTTTACTCAGTTCCACTGTATGTCTTCATATTTAGCTTATATTTGCTTTTAAATGGTTTTATTCTGTTCTTTGTTGGACAGTTTTGCTGTAAAGTCGCGTTTAGGCTTTTAGCATTTTACTTTAATATATAAGAAAAAACAGAAATAGCTAAGAGAGAGAAACCCCTCGGTTCCTGCGCTGATATGTGCTGGATGTACCTCAGGAGCTCTTTTGCACACTTCTTGGATATCTATTTGAAGCATTTTGTTGGTTCTGATAACTTTTACTTCAACTGGAGTCATTATTTATTCTAGTAAGAACGTTTTTTTCCCTCAGCGGTTATGGGCTTATGCTCCTTCGCTCTCTGGGGCGCAGAAGGTTGAAGTGTCCATGTTTGACCTTCAGCGAGCTGTAAAAATCTCAGTGACTGTTTAACAGCAGCGGTCTTATTCCGATAAAGGAAAAAAAACTGAAAAAAACTTGTGTGATGAAATCATATTTGGGGTTGTTTTAATGTCAGGGGTGTCTCTTTCTCTGCCTTTGTGCTCTAGCCATGCTGAGCTTGCTGTGGTTGGGCTGCTGCTCTGCGCTGGTGGCTCTCGCTGCTGGTTTTGATGCAGAAACGTGTAGAAATCGGCCGGTTACCTTGAACGTCGTCTTGCTGGAGGACGAAGGCTCACTCTGGAGCCTCAAGTATGTAGAAGTGGCAGTGGAAAAGGCCATAGCCGAGGAAAACAGGTTTAATGCGGAGGCAGGTGGGTATCATACAGTTTTTATTTAGCAAAGATCTCATAGATACATATTTTATTAACAACTTCATAGCAGCAACACTCGGGCAACATGGAACTGGGAAAGGAAGTGGTACGGGGAAAAAACAGCTGGAGGAGCAATCTGCAACTAAGTCTCTCGACTGGATATAAAAAGCGCATTCTAGAGAGGCAGAGTCTCTCAGAAACAAGGATAGGCAGAGGTTCCAGTCTGCAAAAAAAACCTGTGTGCAAGGGACAAGGTATTGGATACTGGTGATCTTCGGGCCCTCAGAAAGCACTGCATTAAAAACAGGCATGATTCTGTTCTGGAAATCACTGCATGGACTTACAGAAATAACTGTTTGTCAACACAGTTCTCCTCAAATGCAAGTTAAAGCCGTATCATGCAAAGAAGAAGCCGTCTGTCAACACAATCCAGAAACACGGCCGTCTTCTCTGGGACGAAGCTCATTTAAAATGATCTAATGGTAAACTGTTCTGATGAATCAAAATTTTTCATTATTTTTGGAAGCCACAGACACCGTGTTCTGTGGACTCAAAAGGAGAGGGACCATCCAGCATCTCTGATAGTACAGGATTGCATTAATGCCTAGGGCGTGGGCAGCTTTCACATCTGGAAAGGTACTATAAATGCTTAACAGTATACAGAGGTTTTAGAACAACATATGGTCCCATTTAGACAGCGTCTCTTTCAGGGAAGATCTTGCATATTTTAACAATGCTAAACCACAGACCCCTGTGAATGTAAAAAATATCGTCCGATTTCATTAATTCAGACAGATGTTAAAATAATTTCTAAAATCTTAGCTAATCGATTAAATCAGGTAATCACTTCTTAGTTCATACTGATCAGGTAGGGTTTATTAGAGGTCGTAATTTGGCAGATAATATAAGGCGTTTTATTAATATCATGTGGTCAATGACAAAGGTTCAATCTCCAGTGGCTGCAATTTCCTTGGATGCCAAAAAGGCCTTTGATATGGTAGAATGGGCCTATTTATTTAAAATTTTGGAGCTTTTTGGGTTTGGGGATACATTTATAAAGTGGATACAGGTTTTATATAATCACCCAGAGGCAGCGGTACAAACTAATGGCCTAATTTCGGATTACTTTGAGCTTGGTAGAGGAACGAGACAGGGGTCACCCCTCTCCCCACTGTTGTTCTGTTTGGCTATAGAACCTCTGGCGGCGGCGGTGAGAGGAGCGCTGGAGTTTCCAGGGGTTATAATAGGCGGGACGGTTCACAAAATTATGCTTTATGCTGACGATATACTTTTATTTGTCAGTGACCCGGGTCGATCAGTGTCTTGTCTTTTTAAAATTATTGACTCTTTTTCAAGATTTTCAGGATATAGAGTAAACTGGTCCAAATCTGAAGCACTTCCATTGACTGCTTACTGTCCTGCTGGGGCTTTTAACCCAGAAGTATTTAATTGGCCCAAAAAGGGCATTAAATACCTAGGTATTTTATTCCCACCTCAGTTGGAAAATTTAGTTAAGGTTAATTTTAATCCACTATTACAGACTATATCTTGTGATGTTAATAGGTGGGCAGCTCTTAAACTGTCTTGGGCAGGGAAAATTAATGTTATAAAAATGAACTGTATACCCAAATTGAATTATCTTATCTATTCTCTCCCGCTGGAAATCCCAATGTCATATTTCAAATGGTTTGATAGAATAACAAAGACATTTATGTGGAATGGTAAGTGACCTCGATTACATCATAGTAAACTACAAAGACCAACGGATAAAGGTGGGTTAGGACTCCCTAATATACTGTTTTACTATTATGCTTTTAATCTTAGACATTTGCTCCATTTGTCACTTCCCCCTGAGAGGGCATCTCCATGGCTTTGTATTGAGCAGTCTGTCATGGCCCCAGTTTTACCCATGCAAAGTATTTCTACCAATTTAACCAGAGAAGGGAAAGCACACCCAGTAATTGCCCATCTAAAGTCAACTTGGATTAAAGTTTCCCGAATGTTTGGAATGGACCCATATTTAAATGTTGCTTCAAGTATTTGGATGAATCCCAAGCTATGTATTGGTAAATCCCCATTTTGCTGGAAAGAATGGATAGAAAAGGGAATTTATATACTGGGTGATCTCTATCATAACGGTATTCTGAAATCCTTTGAAGACCTGGTGCAACAATTTGGAATTTCAAGAACTACGTCATCTATTATTTAGGATTTTTAAATCTGATCTAAGAGCCCCCCAATCTGCAGACTTTCTAGACACTATAGTAAAGAACTATGGAAAAGGTCATGAAACTTCAGTGTATTACTCAATGATGATTCAAAATCTGGGTAGAAACTCTTTACTCGCTCTCAAGAAGATATGAGAAAGGGATTTAAATCAATCTTTGGGAGATGAAGAGTGGGATAAGATATGTGGAAATATTAAAGTAATGTCCAGAGATGCAAAGATACAGCTTATTCAATTTAAAATTATACACCGTTTTTATTGGACTCCCTCTAGATTGTTTAGGTTAGGGTTAAAAGATACATCGACTTGTTGGAGATGTAAATCTAAGGAAGGTCACTTGTTACATGTTCTGTGGTCTTGTGATAAATTACAAGATTTTTGGACCAGGATACATGATGTACTTTGTGTAGTGTCAGACATCCAAATTTTATTTAGCCCCAGGTTATTTGTTTTGGGGGACGAATCAGTTTTATTAGGGGTAGATAAGAACACTAGAAGTTGGATACAAACAAGTGTCATGGTGGGTAGACAGATATTGCTCAGGAGATGGAAGTATGAAGGAATCCCACCAGTCAGGGAGTGGGAAGAGGAGATTGCTAGGGTGGCTGCTTTTGAAAAGATGTCTTATAAACAATTTGGTAGATTGATTGAGTATGGGAAGAAATGGGGCAAATACTTAACCTTCCTGAAAGATTCAGGCAATTAACCAGTGGAGAGACGCACTGTGTGTTTTTTTTTATATGCTATGTTTAAAAGAAGGCATGGACTGTATGAATAGCTACTTTAGGTAGGGGTATTAATACATCTCTGTCGATATGGTGGTGTGTGTGTGTGGGTGTATATATGTATGTAGGTGGTTATGTATATGTAGGTATGGATATGTGTGTGGGTGTGGGTGTGTGTATGTGTGTATGCATACATACATACATACATGTATATGTGTATATATATGTATGTATGTAGGCGTATGTATATATGTATATGTATGGACGTGTGTATGTATGTATATATATGTGGCTGTGTCTATATGTATACAGAGATATATGTGTAGGTGTATCTTTTTATGTATATATTTGTTCCATCCTTTATTAATGTGAGAAGAGAATTTGGGTACTAATGCTCAGATTTTGATGACATATATTTGTATATTCTGATTATTAGAACATATGGTCCATTGCAGCAGGTCTATTGCATTTTGTGAAATAAGAATGCAAGTGTCCACAATCAGACCAAAATTCAAACCCCCTTTTTTTTTTTCTCTCTCCGTTCTTCTGATGATGACAGGTGGGGAGGGGGGTGGTTGAGGGTGGGAGGGGTGGAGTTGAGTTGGATTGTGAATGTTGTTTTGTTGTATTTGACTTGTCTACTCTACACTGTTCACAAAATAAAAAAGTATTAATCACAAAAAAAAAAAACAATGCTAAACCACATACTGCATCCATCACAATGGCTGAACTGGCCTGCCTGCAGTCCAGACCTTTCACCATTAGAAAGCATTTGCTAAATCATGAAAAGAAAAATCTGGCAAAGAAGAGCGAGGGCCGTTGAGCAGCTATCCTACATCGACAGCTAAATTACTCTAATTTCTGACATCTGCGGCATGTTTTGCCTGTAAATAACACTTCAAACTCAACATACTTTGGTAATAACGAAATGGCATGACAGTAGACAAAAATACCTTTGTTTTCAAGATATTTGCCAATAGAACATCAATGGAATGAAATGTGCTTCAGGTCTTCATTCTCATAACTATGTGACTTCCACATTAATTTCATGGTAGTTGCTGAAGAATTAGCATGTAATTGTTGGTAAGAGTATGTCAAACCAGTACATCAAGGTGTGTTTTTTATTCATGTTCATAACAAACTGTGGAAATTGGACAGTTCACACATACATTTATAATACACAGAGAAATCTTGTTACACTGGAGTTTGCCAGTTTAGTGTTCTAAAGGTATCACTGCAAAAACCTTTCAAAAGCTGTATTTGAATGAGAGGGCTCCAGTGGATTCTGCCATAGAAACATAAAGTCTGTGAGTAGACCTTAAGTCTGAACTACTGTGGATAGTTAAAAGAGTCAAACTATGAAAAAGACTTGAAATGGTGCTGTTAATAATTGATTGTGTTATTACATTCATTTTACAGCCCCAGTAAAATATTAGTGTGTAACACATACTTACATTGGTCATCTTTTAAAATGTCCCAGGCATGAACTTCACGATGAAGGGAAACTTCCGTGGGTTTAACACAACATACTACCGTCGCAGAGGCTGTGGTAGCAGCACCTGTGAAGGAGTGGAGATCCTCAAATCACTGCATGTGAGTCCTTCAGTCCGTCTACTGGGGCCATATTAGATGGACAATGCAATTAATACTCTCATGAAGCAAGAAAATCTGTTTAAGTTTAGGCTCTAATTTTCATGGTGTACCAGATGTGTGTTCAGATGTAATGGAGATATTTTCTAGAACTTTCTTTTGCAGAAAGAACAAAACCATTTGCTTTTTTGCTTTTTTATTTTAAAAAAATTAAAAAGTAAGTAGGTAATTAGAGATTTAATCTTGTCAAAACACAATGTAAATGTGATGTAATATTGATTAAAATGTATAAACTGGTGGTAATAATTTAATACTATTAAAGCTTCTGTTATGTAATTTTCATATTAAGCACTTTTTATTATTTTAATAGTCAGTATTTTTTAAAATTGCATTTATGCACATCTCTAAATATGTGTTTTGTTGTTTGTTTGTTTGTTTTTTTTAGAATACAAGTACGGTAGGCTGTGCCATGCTTGGACCATCATGCACATATGCCACTTTCCAATTGGTGGAGTAAGTTTTATCTGTCTTATCACATATCACATCTTTTTGAATCTGAAACATTCATTGTCCATAATTTTCGGTATTTTCTTTACAAGCTCTTTCTTTTCTCATTAACAAAAACTCATATTGGTCCTGACGTGGAGCTTATTGCTGCTGCTTTTTCTGTGTGCCCTATGTTAACAGTAGGATCTTTTAGCTAAGCAACAGAACTGTGAAAGATCATTCCATTAACAATACATAGTTTTAAAAACTTCCCACATTAATAGAGAATTCAGCTGAATCATGGGTGTGTTTACAATGATCAGTTGGATTTTAGAACCTGACCTGTTGGTTTTAAAAAGTGATTGATCCACTCAGTTGTTGAAGGTTTGGTGTGATGTTCCTTCTGTGAAATGTAAAAAGTGCTCTATGGCAGATATAAAGAGACCTGAATTGTCCAAGAATTTTAGACATCAGACTGTTGTGTCTATAGAACATTGTCCCCAAAAGGCTTTGAATTGTCTCAGTCAGTTTTTGTAAGACAAGCACTGATGTTTCTTATACTCAGTAGTGTTTTCTGCCTTACTTTTCCATGAATGCCACTTCTGTGTAGTCATGAGCACTAACCTCACTTGAGACCTGAAATTCCATGGGTGTTCTCCTGGAACCTTTGTGCTTCTGGGCAATTTTTGTCAGGCTGGCCGCTCCTGGGAATATTCACCAATGTTCCTAGGGTTCTCAGAGTGTGGATAGTGGCTTTAATGTCCTACAAACTAGTTTAGTAACTCTTCTCAGACTGATTCACCTTGTTCTTTTTTATCATGGCCTAGCTTGTGTGTGTAAAATGTTGTGGTTATTACATGTTGTGATGGTAAACTTTAAGATCAGTGAGGTTTGCATTAAACAGGACTGGCTTCATTCAAGTCTGGTTATGTCCAGTCAGCTGATTCTCATTATTAATTAAATTTAGTTCATTTGATGGTTACTAAGGGGATTTTTTTGTAAATGGGTGATTTACATGTCGGATGTCTTTGCTTCTTAAATGAATACAATAATTTTCTAAAGATGAGTTTTGTGCCGGAAAAGGTTCTCTTTGTCTAATATTACACTATGTTTAAAGATTTGTTGAAAAGATTTGTTTACATATTAAAGTAATAGAGAAAATCCAAAAAGGGGCAAATATGTGTTAATCACACTATATATGTATCATAGCATGCCGAGTACAAAGTTATGTGTCAATTTTATGAATGTAGAACTGATAAACACATAAACCTCAGTTTCGACATGTAGAAAGTGAAATGCTAATAAAAACAGAAAGCAGAGTAAATGCGTGACCCGTATTACCTTACAAAAAATGTGATTTTAAAACTTACTTTAAAAAAGTTGTTTCTTTTAAATTTGATGCCTGAAGCATATTCCAAAAAGTTGGGACAGGAAGATATTAAACATTGTTTTACATCAACCTTCCTTTTGATTTTTTTGCCATTCCTCTATTAAAAAGTTTTCAGCTGCATCACTCTATAGGGCCTTTGTTGCCATGTGTTGCACTTTATAACGTGCCTCACGTTTTCAAATGGAAACAGCCCAGTCTAGCACCTGTACTCTCTGATTATGTAGTCACGCTGTTGTTATGCATGCACACATAACATTGACATGTTGAAATGAGCATGGATGTCACTGAAAAAGACATCAGGTTTTCTAACAGAACATAACCTTTTTTAAGGGAAAACAGTCTGTGGTTACGTTACTGTCTGTTAAAAGACTCCCTCGACCAGTATGCCATACAGCAGAGGTCACTCATAGGCATACCACGGTTCATGTCTGGACCCAGACCGATAAACTATTGAGAAGGATTTAACTTAGACTGTGTTTATTTTAAACGGCAGAGCTTTTCTTGTTTTTACGGTATACAGGCTTAGCGGCGCAGCTAACTTACAGACCAATTGTATATGTTGTAAGAGCACCAAAAGCACCAAGGAGCACCAATCCTCAGCCAATCAGATCTGTGCATATTCGGGAGTGTGGAGGTAAGAAGCGAGAAGCAGTAGTCGGAGAATAAGGCAAGTCAAAGAATAAAGCGAGTCGGAAAATAAAGCAAGTCAGAGTTAGGCTGATTCAGATGGCGTGCTTTAAAAAGTTTTATTTATTTTTTTCCATAAATAAATGTTTTTTTTTTTTAAACGGTTCCGTTTTTTTATGTAACCCTTCTTTTTACTTGAAGTGAGGAAAAAGCATTAATTTGGGGTTAGATTCTCTGCCCAGACAGAGACAGATACTGGGAGCCATTCTAAATCTGTTAAATGCTGTAATAGAAGCTGTTTTTTTCTGAAATGTTTTGATTTTATCGCCAGCATATGGTTGGACAAGCAAATAAATAAAATGAATGAAATGTTATTTTATTAATGAGCATTAGTAAAGGAGACTACAAAAGCACCTATTGAGAAAACTCTTTTTGCCTTAAAATGCGGATTGTCTGTTTTTACATAGACTCAGAGAACATTGGAAAGGTCCATTATTCCTATAAAAAATCTGAAAGACAGACTTGTCAGTCCACAATATATAATTCCACTGTGCACCCTTACTCATAAAGAAAATGCCGCTTCTTTGATGCTCCTTTCATAACTGACCACACCTTCTGCTTAAGAGTTTTTTTTTAACATTTCACAACATTCCTTGTCTAAAAAGACTCCGTCTCACCTTTCTGTATCATGTTCCAGGCATCAATTTCCAAATAAGTGTATATTTACAAAACAGTGACACTGACAAGTTAAAACATTAAATGCATTATCCTTGTACTATTTTCACTTAAATGATATAAAAATGAACTAAATTAAATAACATCAGATAATGTCAGCACTATTTTTGTGTACTCTCCCAGGCCTTGTAAATATTCAGTGTGCGTCATGCTTTTACAGTTGTGCGTATGCTACTATTTGCCCAGGTGTATTGTCAGTGGGGGTCAGAAAATGGATGTAAATCCTATGCTAAACTACTAAAAACTACATAAAACTGTTCTCTTTTTAATGGGATCATATTTGCTTTTTTACTTTTTTAGCTTTAGCCCATGCAACTGGTAAATTTTGCCACTTGTAAGTTTTAAGTCAAAAAGACTGGGGACAACTGTGGTGCACTTTGATCATCTCAGCCATGTTGGTTATTTAGGTCATACAGTAATGTGTTGCAGCCTTCTGCAATGAAACAGTCAGTGGATGGTTCTTCTGTATTTAGCATTTACAACCTCACTCGCTTCCTGCTGTTGAATTGTTTTTAGACACTGCATTATATTTACAGACAAATGAATGGATTACTACACAAATCAAACAAACAGACAAACAACGAATCACTCTGCAATTAAACTGGCTTTCTAAAGTGCTGTTCACGTGGGATTAGTTTTACATGAGGACCACAAAACGTCTGTAATGTTTACAGTTTGTGTCTGTAGTGTTCCCATCACAGTGATAGCTTCACAATTCACATACTGCCTTCACTTCACAAATAAATAAATAAAAGTGGATAATAAATGCATCCACCAAATGAACAGAAATACAAAAAGAAAAAAATCAATTAATATTTCTTTCTTTCTTTCTTTTTTAAATGTATTTCCTATGTCCATACTAATGGGTTGGGTAGCACTAACTCAATTCTAACAATCTACTGATTTGTTAGAAGCAGGCTTTTCTAATCAGCTGGTCGATAGAATGTAGGTGAAATCCAAGAAAATCCAGTATGGCGAACTGAAGACTTTGTCACGTTCTACAAGATAACTCAGACCAACTGGGTTATTTATCTGTTTAAACAGTAGGTAACACAGTTATACAGCATAATCATTCAAATGATTCATTTAAATGAACCTACATTTCTGACACAGAGAAGTTGGTTTTATTGCCACTACCCAAAAACATTGAAATAAATGTGTTGTGTTGTTCATACCAACAGAAAAAGGCCAGAATATCTATTAAAGGACCAACTGTGACATGTACAGGATGTTTACTGAAAAAACAGTAAAAAGAAAAAAGTTTCTCCTTCTCTGCTTTTATTCACATCTGTGATCTCAGCTGAGTTTGAGCTTAATTACAGCTTGACACGAGACAGGCACAAACTTCTTTAAGTGCAAATAAGATTCAGTTCTTTGCTCCCATCAGAATTTTAAGCTTTCTTTAGAAGTAGTACATGCTGTTGCTTTGCATCACCAACACTTTGCATACTTGTTCTGGATATGTTACTGTTCCTTTTCTAGAATCTTAATCAGACTATCCCAGGATGTACGTGTATGAGATTGTTTGATTGTACTGACTCACTTGGAATGTCCTTGACCTATTTTTCATGGTTTAAAGGGCCATGTCATTGCAAACTTACTCGTCTACGGACCTGAAATCTGTCTGTATTACAAAGTAAAGAAATTAAAAAGCACATACAAGCTTGCAAATTGTGTTACAAAGTGTAGTTCTTTGGAAGTATATCTCTTGGAACGCAGAAGTGCAGCTTGGTGATAACATATTTAAGGATCTGCACAGTGCCACAACATGGAAATTAATTCCTAAACGTTTATTAAAAAATACATGTGTCTACCTGGCTCACTGCCTTTTTCCTGATTGGAAAAAGTCCTCCTCTCTCAGAAAAGCCTTTTGTTTTACCCACGCAAGCAAAACTAAATACCGGAAGTGGTGTTTGGTTTACTACTTGATCTTTGTCCTCATAGAAATCCATTTAATTTATTTCCTGCCACCAAGTTTTGTGTTGAGCCTGTCAGTGTTCTGGATTTATTGCATGAGGTGGTTTAACCCTGATATTAAAGATATCGTTTTAGGCCCTATTTGTGGTGGAACGTGCTGCTGCTGCCGCATCTGAAGGACCCCAAGCCGAAACCCTTGGAACTGTTCGGCCAATAAGTGAAAATAAATGAATTTATAGTGAATGATATTTTGTGTTTCTAGTTCCAGCCAAAGGCGTGAACCAGAGTGGATGTTTTACTCCTTAGTTCCGGGACTTCTTAAGAAGAGATATTGTAATGTATGAAGTGTTAGTTATAAGTGTGTCTCTCTGTTTCTCTCAGTCAGGAGGTGGGGTTGACTCTGACCATACCCATAATATCAGCGGGAAGTTTTGGGCTGTCATGTGACTATAAGGAGAAGCTGACTCGTCTGCTGCCTCCAGCGCGCAAAATCTCCAACTTCTTCGTCCATTTCTATAATGAAACTTTTTCAGGCCTCAAAACACGCTGGAACACAGCTTACATCTACAAAACATCTGACATCTCAGAGGAGTGCTTTTGGTACAGAATCCTCTCTCTCTCTTCCTCTTTCATACACATATGCAACAGTGCACAGTCCCCTATATCTTCACAAACCCTTCAGTTCTAGATTTATTATGAATTTATTAAAGGAATTATTTAGCAAAAATCGACGTTCTGTTTCCTTAGTTTGGTTATTGCTGAAGCTATGAGTCTAACAAACACTAGAAGTCAAATCTTTTTTGTAACCACATCCTTAAAACTTCTCTAAACCTACTCAAACAGTATCCAGGTCCCCATTAAGGTTGCATAGACGTGTAAGTGTAACTTTGTACACAGCTTGAAATATTGTAAATTGTAAAAAATTAACAAAACATGTTAATGTCCTGCTGCAGGTACATTAATGCTCTGGAAGCAGCGACGGCTCAGTTTTCCAGTCAAGTAAGCAAAAGGGTGCTCCGGAGCAGAGAGGAAATCGTGCCTGTTCTCTCTGATTCCAGCCGACACAGCAACAGTGAGTGATAATCCAATGAAGTTGGGTTTGATTTTTGTTATATTTTGTACTCATATTTTGTTTGTGTCAGCGTGGCCACTTCCAAACCTCTCATCAAAGAAGTCCAGTATGAGATGTATAGATATTAAGCCTTTGAAAAACAAGACATTCTTTTTTTTACTGTAGTATTTTTTTGGATGTTTATTTTGCTTTTCCCAGATAATTTTTTTTTTTAATGTTTGATTGGTATTGGTTGTTTTGTGCATGTGTGAGATCCCAGTCAGTCAGTTTAGTTTATTTGACATATTTTTGACATTATTTGGGCAAAAACTGTCACCAGTAGCAAATATCTAGAAGTAAACTATGAGACTGTAACATATATTTTTACATTTTTTTATTTACATTTATTTTTTATAATTTAGGTGTACTGGCTGAGTAAATATTTTGTGCTTCATGATGTATATTTGCTTTGTATATATACAATTGACTGAGAGGCATTTGATAAAAGGTGAATGTGCCAGAAAATATTCTTTTGCTGTGAGGGCATCACAATGTCAAGTTGCAGCTCCTCTTCTGCCCTTTATTTAGTCTTCATCACGTGTGGAACCCCAGATGACATTTTCTCCATTAAGAATGGGACAAACCTCAGCAAAGACATTGTCTTCATCCTCATAGATATTTTCAAGTGAGTGTGCTGTCACTGTTTTCCTGTTTAACCAATGTTTCTACTTTTGTACAGTTAAATTAGTATTGTTTTGGTAAAATTCAGTGGTGCTATTTGACTGAAAGGCCAAATATTTTTTAGCTATGTGTTTAACTAAAAATCAGATGACTTATGAACTATAAGAAATTAAAATTTTCAAGAAAGAAAGTTGGTATTGGTTGGGCTCCTGGAGGTTTGTGAAAGCATCCGATCCGATAGAACTTTATGCAAGGTTATTTCGCTGTTGATTCACTGTTTATTGTACGTCACAGAAGCACAAAGAATATATTTAACACAATTGTTTTTCTGCTGCTCAGTAATGACTATCACCTCAATCAATCATCTTTTGACTACATGAGGGACGTACTGGTGTTGACCATGCACAATATGAGGAACTACACTATGACTGGCAACGGGACAGACAATTCCACTGTAAGAGAACATACATACACACCCACGCCTCTTTTCTGGTGCATTTCGCCGTAGTAGTCATGGGTTTTACCCTTGATGTTTATGAAAGGAAATGTTAAGAAAACACAGCTTTGAAAACATCTTACAGACATAAAATCATATTATTTTCTTTAAAATATTTTTACTGGTGGTCTCTGGCTTACAGTATTGTAATGTGCATATTAGTTTATTTGTAATTTCCATTTTCATTTATTAGTTACTTAATAATCGTGCAGATGTAAGACTGAATAAATATTGTTTATTGTGTGTAGTTTCTTGGTCTGTTGTATATACACAAGTCTTCTTTTCTCTCTCTGTCTCCCTCCAGGTTCTAAATGACTATGTTGCAGGTTACCATGATGCTGTGCTCCTCTTTAGTCATGTAATGAGAGGAATGTTAGGTGTAGGTCAGACTTGGGGTCCAGGAAGCACACTCAATGTCACCGGGGACAACCCGTTCAGAAACATCAGCTTTGAAGGTACAGTGCTTGTTTTTCTTTACTTTGTGTTGCCTGTGATAGAATCATAATATTATGTCACGCCTGACGCATGAGCCTAGTAACCCATTTACAATTGGCACATAGTCACACCTGGCACCCCACTGCAATCCTCCATCTTCAAAATTAGCAGACTTGCCGAGAACAAAATGAGGTATAAACAAACAATATTTAACATTATAGATTATATGGTTATTCATTTTATCAGTTGCATCATGACCCCGATGGATTTTCTTTTATGTAAATAAATCTAATACAAAACATTATTTATAGTATGGTTTGGCTGAATACATTTTCGTTATTCGTAATTATTTACTGAGAAATCCGTATTTTGTTAATAGTTAAATTCAGTTCATTTCTTTCCATTTTGCAATAGTACAGAATTGTAACTAAACCTTGACTGAAGACGTGATCATCTGTGTCTTATTTTAAAGTGATGTGCGTCTATGAGAAGTGTGCCATCATGTCCACATATTTAAAAAAAATGTGTCTCATCACATTCATGCTCTATAACATGACTGAACCTTTAGTGATAACTGCAGCAAAACCATGGGGTATTGTCATATTAGGTATTTCTGGACACACATTATCATTAGTCTTGATTTGTCCTAGAGGACCAAACACAGCACTGCAGACATCAGCTCTTGTAACTCACTTGATTGAGCCCAATGAGTGCATTTCCCAAAAGCTTATTAAGAATGTTTATTAGTTAGTAATTGTTTCCTAAGATACTTTCTTAACTAAAATTAAATGACAATCAATGACCGACTTGGCTTATTTAGTACAAAGCACAAACCAAACATGATGACTATTTTTTTTTGCATATAGAGCCAATACCATCTCTCTTGCTCTGCCCTCTTTACCACACCTATTTTAACTGATTAGTCACTATCTTTACTTTGATTACCTAAACCACAGGTGTTCAGATAGACTTAACAAGCAGTTTCAGCTAAAAAAAATGCATATTTATATGTTTTCTTTTATAATTTTTGTGGACAAAGTGTTGCCAAGCAATGCTAACCTGCATGAAAACAAACACAGCCCTAGTTTGGCTGGTGGTCTAGTATTTTAGCTGGAGAGGTTTGTGGTGAAACATAATGATGCAACTTTAACAATGGTGTACAGCATGTGCTGAAGTAGCTAGAACTGTTTGCCTGTTTTTGTTTTCTGAATCAATTGGCCATTAGATACATGGAACATTGATACATTTTTACAGCCGTTTGCCATATTTTTATGGCCATGCAACTCTAATACACCAGCGTGAGCAGTGGCCCACCTGATGTGTGCTGAAATCTCTGTGCCACCATGATTACATCCACCTTGAAATGAAGCTGGTTACTTATTTGAAGGTCCTGTTCCACCTTAACTGGTGTCAGAATGTACTGCTGTACCATTTAATATGGGGCCAGAAATGGAGATTTTTCAAATGTCAAAGTTTTTTTTCTATAGTGTTACTTATGAGAAGCTCTGCTCGTATGGTGCCCCATTGTGGAGGATAGCCTGTGAGACATGTTGAGTTCCATAAGGTGCTTCAGACTAAAAATACAGATGTGCATTTTAAATATATATATATATATATATATATATATATATATATATATATATATATATATATATATATATATATATATATATATATAGAGAGAGAGAGAGAGAGAGAGAGAGAGAGAGAGAATGCTGCTGTGCCCTTCCTCAAATCACTGCTGCAGATTGTAATTGCAGTTGCTCCAGGCGGTGTATATATTTCTGTGTGCATTTGTATGTGTATGTTTCTTCACCTCATAGTTCACCTGTTTGTTTGTGCATGTTTGTATAAGTGTGTATTATGCATGTTTGTATTTATAACCAGGAATGGGAGGACATTATGTTTTGGATGAATATGGAGACAGAGATATGAACTTCTCATTGATGTACACAACAAGCACAAATCAGGTCAGTCTGAGGAATGAAGATGTTGTCATGAAATCATAGAACTATTCTAGCATTCAGAATGTATTTACACCATCAACATCTACTGTATTTACAACTTGTTATCCATTTATTAATTCTACAGAAAAGGTAAAAAATGCCAATGTCAAAATCCTCTCTCTTCTTTCTAGCCGCATACAGATCTTCATCAAACAAGCTTGTCTGTGAAGTTTAGAACATCATGTAACTTACTCTGAACTATAATGTGGAAATTCAACTCAGCACCTATTATCCAAACAGTTTATTTATTGTATGAACTACCAAAGTTTTGTTAAGTTTTACAGTTTAAAGTAGGTCATGCTGTGTCCTTGACCACATCTACAAGTCACAGTGTGCAATTTTAGAGAACGCCTAAACGTGGGTTGTTAAGAAGTCTCCAAAATAAGCGTTAGTAAAGAGGTGAGGGTCAAAACCAGAAATACACTAGACATAACCATAATGTTCAGCAAAAAGAAAACACTGGGATACTGGGAAAACAAGGTCAAAACCAGAAAGGCTATCAAAACAATGCAAGCTAACAAGGTAAAAACTGAGAAAAACAGAAAATGGTCAATACACAGGCCAGACAATAAACAAGATGTAGGCGCAATAGGCTCAGAAGGAGCTGAGTCATTGGTGGATTTAGCAGGAGTGGGAGTCACGTGATCTGAAGGATTCTGGAGGTTGGAGTCAGTGACTGGAACATTACTCATTAGGGAGCCAGAAGAAGACTCTTATTTTTAGTTCATGACAGTGATGAATTGAAGTGGGGACCCAAAAACAAATGTTTTATGGATTACAGATTAGTTAATTAACTTTTGTTCTTTTTCTTTTTATCTGTAGTATAAGACATTGTTTGTGTTTGACACCTCCACCAACCAAACCAGGCTAGACGACAGTAATCCTGACCTGCCCTGGCGTGGCTCTCGTCTGCCTGATGACAAGCCTGGAAATGGTAACAACGTGGCCTTTTCATTTGTAAATAATAATAAAATATTATGTACTACGGAGGATTAACATACTACTGTTTTCTAGATAGAAATTGATTACTTGTTCGATAATAAAGTGTATATAAAGTAAAAGTTTTGTTTACTTAGGTTTTGGCTGAGCAGCTTGGCAGTCTAAGAGGCTCCATTGAACATATTCATAAAGGCTCTATCAAAATATTGCACTTCAGTATACAACATAAATAATATGCTGCTTGAATTTGTGTTACACACATATCACACCACCAATAACTTGGAGCGATCAAAACATTAAAATTCCCATAGAATACCTAATGACAATTTGCATTATTCATAATTGTGGTACCCCTTTCATTGAATTTTGGAAAACTTGTAGATGGGTTTTTTTTATAAATCTGAAGTATTTTGTTAGTTAAATATTCTGAAATTTCTGTACAGTTTTGTTTTGTTAGGTCCATTTTTCATGTTTGACCTTGAAAAAAAGCACAATCACTCATATTATCAATAGTTATATTGTTATTGTTTTCTCTTACTGTGCTCATATATGATTTTGTGTGTATGTTTGGTGTATCTTGCAGGCCTGCAGACGCATGATATCGTTGTGATTGTACTTGCCATTAGCGTTGTTCTAGTGACTGCTATTGCTTTACTTTTCTATAGGTAAGATAAGCATGCTTTATACATGTTTATATATGTTTAAATGTATTTTCACACAGTGTAAAATGGTCTCAAACATAGAATTAAAATTAATTAAATTAGTTTTTTTGAATAGTGATGGTGTGCTAACCATTTCGTAATCATTCCTAACAAATGTCATATGAACATTAAACTTTGTCATTACTTAATTCATGTAATTTATTTGAATTATGCAAACACATGGAAAACCTAGTACCAAACACAGTGACTGGTGGAAAATCATTGAACTGGAGGAAAATCATTTACATTACACTGACATCCACTCGGTAGACACAGTGATTGTAGTGTGTACGTGTGTGTGTGTGTGTGTGTGTGTGTGTGTGTGTGTGTGTGTGTGTGTGTGTGTGTATTTAGACAGAACAGGAAGCAGCGCTACATCCAGAAGAAATGGTCTCATATAAACCCTGACCTCATCATACCAGTAGACTACAGAGAGACAAACCTCATTTCTCTCAAGGTAACACGCACACACACACACACACACACACACATAAACTAATGGTAAGAACCCACTCAAAGCAATACAGTGTTTCCCCTAGATTTTGTGGTACTACATTTTCTGCCACAGTTGTAGGGGTTGTTGACGATGAACATAACTGAAATATTATGTGATTCTAATATGTATATCCAACATTTTACAACATGATTCATGACCACTTTATAATAGTACTTACAATATAGTCACAACCCAACAGGAATTTGAGTGGAAAGCAAACTGATTATGAAATAACTCTTTTCCCATAACAAAGAGAGAAAGAAAGTTGTTAGTGCTGATTGTGAGTTGCATGTATCACATTTATAAAATGTATGGATGTAATACAGTATAATAATTTAGAACCATTCTGACAGCAATTTCTCACTATGTTTATATATATTTTCCTCATAACTTTTTCGTTCTCTTGTGTGAATAATTATTTATATTTTTGTTGTTCTGTCTTTCTAAGATTGAAGAGGATAAGAGGAGAGACAGCACTTATCAAATCCAGAAGGCCCGCTATGACAAAAAGGTCTCACATTTTGCTTCATTGTTAAGTCTGGCCAAAAAATAGTTGTACAAAACCAATTCCAGAAAAGTTGGAAATAGGTAAACAAAAAACACAGCAACAGGAGTGTGTCTGTGTTTTAAATACATCAGTATTTAAATACATGTAGTCCTTCAGATATAAACAGATTCATTCAGAGTGGTGATGGTGGGAACCAGGGGTCACAACATCTACAATACAAATAATGCCATTTTATTTACTATAGAAGCCCACCAAGAAAGCTACTATGTCAGAGAAGATTTTATATGTTACAGTAATGATGGAAAATCACTGTCCTCTGCCATGACTGGATTATAATAAATGAATTTAAATAGATTTAGACTAAATGTCTCACAAAACTACCATAAAATAATGT
Organism: Megaleporinus macrocephalus; assembly: GCA_021613375.1. Lineage (NCBI taxonomy): Eukaryota > Metazoa > Chordata > Actinopteri > Characiformes > Anostomidae > Megaleporinus > Megaleporinus macrocephalus. Next base: position 35,620,341 of record CM038703.1, read on the forward strand.
CTCAGACATCAAGCAGCATTTAAGCATTTTGTGTATTATTTTACTGTGAGGGAGATATTATAGGTATTAAACTGTTTAGAAGTCTGGTTAATCACCACCCTTGCAAACAGTTTTGACTCTGTAAGTTTCTTTAGAACAGAGCATTTGACACCAAACCACTTTAAATAACATTTGAATAACACCACTTTGTTTAAATTTTTATCTTTTAATTATGTAAAATTTAGAGAATCCCTGCTTTGATGCAATGCCATATAAAAGCCACAGACATTCAGTATTATTTTTTGGTCTTACCCTTTACAAGATTTCTCTAAACATTTTAATAATGTTGGATACAGTAAATGGTAAAATCCCTACGTTTCGTACAATTGTGCATTGAGAAACAATGTTCTTCAGCTGTTAAACTATTTGCTCATGCAGCTTTCGTGGTGACAAAACCTTTCATGTATGCTCCTTTTATACCCAGTTATGATGGCATACCTACTCACCTGCAACTGAAAATTCCAAAACTGGTGTTTTTTCACCATTATGCAAACCAGTCAGCCTAACAATGCCCTGTTCCATTTTTTTATGGAATGTGTTGCAGGTGTCAACTTCAGCATTCACTTATATTTACTAAAATTAGTAAAAGTGGTAATGCTTTAAATATATATTTTTATGCTGCTTAAATTAGACATTATTTATTTGCGTTGTACCTACTCTCCCAACTTTGAGAACTGGCTTTTGTAGATGTCACCTTTCTTATCATTATCACTGATGTCATCATTGTAGTGGCCAACATATTATTATTATCCCAATTCTCAAGAGTGTTTAGTTGACAAAGGGTATAAAATGCATTTCAAAGTCTATAATAATCCATTGTAGTACTCATTAACATACAGTATGTGCTCATTTTGTTGGACAAAACAAACTTTCTGAGCTGTTTTGCAGTATTGTTTCAGTCATATGTATTGTTCTGCTGAGCAAACAGCACCTTCAGCTACATTTATGTATTCACTCTGAAAATTCTGAATTTTATCAAATGAATCAAAATATAAAGTTTATGAATGTCTGTGTTGTGACACTTGTATTCAAGTTATATATTCAATAACATTTTACTCACTTTGTCTGACTTTTGCTTTATATTTTGTTATCTCTGCTTGTCATTTCTCATTTTCTCTATCTTTATATCTCATCTTATCCTCTTGTTAGCCTGTCATTCTTAAAGAGCTGAGGCAAACAGATGGAAATTTCTCAGATGACCAACGCATTGAACTCAATACTGTAAGTAAAAACTCTTTTTCTCTTTTTTCTCGCTGGTATTGATCCACACACCTAATCTGTCCATTATCCACACTGATGTCAATCACATGTATCTACTTTGAGATTTGACTTATTTACACACATCCTGACTACAGCATCTATACCTGGACTGATATTTGTATCTAATTGTGATTCAGATTATTTTTTCTATAGGACAATCAGCTAAAGTAAATAAAGGTCATTAGAATGACGTTTGAAAGTTTAAGGTTATATCAAACTTCCCAGGAAGACTGTTATATTTCTGCAGTGGCACTTAATTGATGATCGGTTTGTTTCAGCCTCATTTGTTTTCGATTTTTCTTAGAAGTCATTTCTAATTTCTAATTTCGATATCTAATTAGCTAATATCACAATTCGTGTTCGTTTAAAGTAATTAAAGAAAAGTCTTTCCGCTCTGCGGACATAAAATCAGTTATTATTTCCAGTCTGTATTCAACTGGGTTAAATAAATACAGAAAAATACAAAACCAAGACAGACATTCCAGGGATGCAGGGAGACCTATACACTCAAAGCTACCAGCTAAATTGGTTGTAGTAGTTACCTTAAATAACACACATTCACCAAACAGCCACTTCATAAAGTGCCTGCCCTTGTTTCTTCACTCTTTTCTATTTAAGCTTCACTTATCATATAAGGGTGTTTTGTTTGTTTAACATTTACAGACTGTAAAATAAGGTGGTGGTTAGCACTGTCGCTTCACAGCAAGACGATCCGGGTTGGTTTCCCGGTACGGGCTGTTCTATGTGGAGTTCTGTGTTCTCTCCGTGCTTGAGTGGGTTTCCTCTGGGTACTCCGATTTCCTCCCACATGTCTAAAGACATGCATGTTAGGTTGATAGGTCGCTCCAGCCCCCCTGTGACCCAGACTAGCGGGTTTAAGCGGCAGATAATAGATGAAAGAACTGTAAAATATGTTTCTCTTCATACTTTGTTAGCACTGCAGTGACACAGACATGGTGGTGGTGTATTGTCCTGGTATTAGTAAATCAAACTCAGCAATGTTGCTGAAGTTTTCAACATCTTAGTGTCAATGCAGTGCTGAAAACTATCTACTGCCCAAGTGATACCTTCTCTGTGGTGGTCCTGTGGAGGTCCTGACCACTGAAGAACAAGGTAACAAAGTCTGTGGATAATGAGATGGACTACAGTCTGTAATTGTAGAACTGCAAAGTGCTCCTATACAGTAAGGAGTGCTGAGAAAATTGACAATGTGTGTAGAAACAAGGATGTGTATCTAATGAAGTGGCTGGTTAGTGCACAGTTTCCCAGTCGGCTCCCAGGCGTGACTTTCCTCATATTACATTTGTCTTTCGGGAAATTTCTTTTTGGCATTAGCTCTGTTGATTATATACACATATGATTCAAGTGAATTCAGTGCAAAAATAAACATGGACATGGCACTGATTACGTTTAGTAATGAGTAATGAATGATTAACATTTCTTTTACATTTCTTTTCCTCACCCACACTCTTTCTTTTGTTCTACCAGCTTCTCCGGATTGATTACTATAACCTGACTAAGTTTTATGGCACAGTGAAGTATGAATACGGTGTTTTTGGGGTGTTTGAGTACTGCGAAAGAGGTTCTCTCAGGGTAATACACACACACACACACACACACACCATTGTTTCCTCAGCCTTTTTCTAAAAAAAATAGTGGTTCATTTACTGTAACACATATTTATTGTGTTTATGTTTGCTTCTTTATATCAGTATGTCCTCAATGATACAATCTCGTATCCAGACGAGAGTTTTATGGACCTGGAGTTTAAAATCTCTGTCATGTATGACGTAGCAAAGGTACGTATAATCTAGATAAAATACCACTCATGAGGGACACAAAAGTGTTGTAACAAAGCCTTGTATCTCTAAAAATCATTTAGTATTACTGTAAAGTAATTATATTTTTTACAGCTAAGTTTTGACTGTTTTTATTGGTCTGTTTGGACCATTTACATTGTATGTCATGAATTTTCAAGAATTTGCAAGACAGCTGTGATAAGAAACTGTTTTTAAATAAACATTAAATGTGTACTTGGGTATTTCCCCCCTTATGGTTTCGTTAGGGCATGTCCTACCTGCACTCCAGCAATATAGCGATGCATGGGAGGCTCAAGTCCACTAACTGTGTGGTTGACAACCGGATGGTGGTCAAAATTACAGACTTTGGCTGCAACACCATCCTGTCACCAGGGAAAGGTTTGTCTTTTATTCAGTTTATTTGTACTGTATAATTTTTTTTTCATTCATTTCGGCACATTAAAATTCCATTTATTTCTTCATTAAAAAATGTGTTTCTTAAGGGAGTTTAGGTGCTTCCGCTGAAAAAGCCATGCACTGAATTGTATTGTACTTTAATGGTTTATTTTCACCCAATTTAAACATATCAGCATAGTTCAGTCTTGGTCTTCTTTATAACCTTTGGGCAATATATGTTTTCATGTAAACTGAAATTCAAATCAAGATCATTATTGTTTTTTTTCTTTCTCTCTTTCCCTCCCACTGTCTGTCTGCCTGTTTCTTTTTCTTTTCTCTGTTTATGTCTGACCTTTAGACCTGTGGACAGCTCCAGAACACATGCGCGTGCAGGGTTTCTCTCAGAAGGGAGATGTATATAGTTTTGCCATCATTGCTCAGGAGATTTTAATGAGACAGTGTCCTTTCTACACTGAGAGCTGCTCTGATGTAGCAGGTAAAACCCAACACACTGGTCCAGAAACATATATTACAGAAATCAAACTGAAAACATTTCATTTGGGGTTGATGATATTCAAACAAAGTTTATGTTAATACACTTACTCCACAAAACGCTTCAAGTTTTTGCAACTGCAATATTTATAACAGAAAGGTGATTATTGACTACGATTAGTTAGTAGAAAAGTTTGTAAACTTTGAAACTGTCTTTGTAGAATTGTATCCACATTAAAGAACAGTTATACAGTTTACAGACACTGGTTTGGGAAGTAATGGTAATTTCAAGTTTGCATCTTCCCTCTGTCTTACTTTTTTGCCCTTTAGAAAAGCTATACAGGGTTCAGTGCCCGAGTGGTCCTACTATTTTCAGACCAGATCTGAACTTTGAGACAGCTGGAGAGAAAGAAGTAGAGGTAAGATGAAGTCTCTGACACACCCAGTTATTTACAACCATTAACCAGTGGTTTCTAATCCTATGCGTGTCAGTTACGCAAATGTTAGCCCAAGCTCAAACCTTAAATGTAAGTTGAAGCCAAACACTGCCGGTATTTTCCAGGACTGTCATATATAATTTAGAATTCTGTAATAGATGTGGATTCACTTCCTTTCAACATTTTAACATACATGTTTATCCATGTGAAGCTGTATGTGCTGATTAAGACCTGTTGGGATGAGGATCCAGAGAAGAGGCCGGACTTTAAGAAGATTGAGAACACTTTGGGAAAAATTTTCAGGTTTGTTCAGCTAAAAGAAGGACATACTTGTAATGCCAGATAATCAGGCCAGACGCGAGTGTGTTCAATGGTAAACAATAGGAGAGTAGTTAATGAAGTAGTAAACACAAATGCAACATTACAGACTAAGGCAAAGTTAATGACAAAACCATAGGATGGGCAGAAAATCAAACCAAATGAACAGGCTATCAAGCAACCAGAGCCAAAGGGTTAAACAAGAGATAGAGTAAAACCATAACTAAGAGATACTAATACAGGGAGATCGCTAAATATGCAGTTAGTAGGCAATACTGTGTGACAGCATATATACGGAGAGGGTTCATGCAAACAGGTGAATTGAATCAGTATACTGGGGATGAAGAGTGAGAGCACAGTTCATGATTGGTAGAGAGTGAATATCTGTCAATAATGTTGTGCAACAAATAATCTTGGGTATTGTAGTTGTCTGATTCGACAGAGGCAGGAGAAGAGCATGGAGGCATGACAACACTTAAATACACTTAAATGCACTTAAATGCTGTAATACACTAAATATTTCTACCACATGACAAATAAAAGTGTTTTGTTCTTCACAGTAACCTCCATAACCAGGCCAATGCTAGCTACATGGATAATCTGATTCGACGGCTGCAGATGTACTCCCGTAACCTGGAGCACCTGGTGGAGGAGAGAACTGCCCTGTACAAGGCAGAAAGAGACCGAGCGGACCAACTCAACTTCATGCTCCTGCCAGGGTTAGTCACACAGACACACATATTTCTTTTTCTCCACAGACACAACTGTGTACACACAGTGTAACAGGCACTGGTAAAAACAGAGCTGAATCATGTAAACAGTAAAATTACACGAAGGAATGACAGCAAAGCACAGCCAAAAACAAGGCATTTAAATATATATCGTCGCTGTCCAAAGAAAAACAAGAATCTCCAAAATAGTAACTTTACAGGAGATGCCAAAAACATTCTTTACTTCCAATGTATGTCAGTGTAAAAAGATGTCAATGTAAAAATGTGAAAAAGTGATTTTGAAGCATTTCTATTGGTCCAATCATCATGAACCTTTCACAGGATATAAAAAGCAATGATACAGAAAAATTAAAATTGGTGGAAATAGACATACATGTTTTTGTTTAGACAGTGACGATATCGACTATAGACATTCACTATAACTTAACGTCATTCTCCAACCTGTTTAATAGTCATCATGTTGTAAAAGCTTTTTTGCTTTCCTACAAGCAGGATGAGTTTTGCTGCCACATTGATGAATGTTTATTTGGACTGCCATGACAACTAAGCTCAGTATTATACATGGTGTGAAAGACAGCATTGATATACATGTTCGATTTCAAAACTAGGCCTTAACAAATAGACATTCATGAAGTTTTTTTTAAGAAAAAACTAATAATCTGATAATCTGATGATGACCCAACATTGTCTAGATCAGCTTGTGGTTGTATATTAAAAGCACTGATGATTTTTTTTACCTCGTGAGAAGTGTTATAAAACCTTTTAAGATCAGGCACATTTTATTGAAATTTTATGTAATGAAGTCCTTTAACCCTTTGTTACTAAACATTGTGCACACACTAACACAGGCCGGTGGTGCGTTCCCTGAAGGAGACGGGTCGTGTAGAGCCAGAGTTGTTCGATGAAGTCACCATTTACTTCAGTGATATTGTGGGCTTCACTACAATCTGCCACCACAGCACACCGATGGAAGTGGTGGACATGCTGAACGACATGTACAAAAACTTTGACAGCATCCTCGACAATCACGATGTCTATAAGGTAAACACATATATCTGTGGCCTTAAAGGTAACCTGACACTAAAACAAACTGTGTTCTGTGTTAATGGCGTTAATGATAAATGGAGTCTTTATAAGTAAAGTTAGAGAAAGTCAAATAAAGCCAACTCAAAGCAGTAGTTTGGTACTGAATTTAAATGGCAGGGCTGGTTGAAAACTGTTCTAATACTTTGTTCTCATACCGTCTCTCTCACTTGAGGTGGAGACAATAGGTGATGCATATATGGTTGCGTCCGGTTTGCCCAGGCGGAATGGGAACAGGCATGCGGTGGATATTTCTCTCATGGCGTTGGATATTTTGGAGTTTATGGGAACCTTTCAGCTTCGACACCTTCCAGGAATACCGCTTTGGATTCGCATGGGAATCCACTCAGGTACTCCTACACACACACATTTAATAGAAACAGTCTGGATGACATTTACATAATGTTTTCCTATATCCTACATTCATTCCATCAACAAAGACATGCGGGGTTTCTATAATTTATTTTTGTTTTGTTATGTCTTTTCCTCTGGGACTGTGACGCTAATGTAGCTAGCGAGTCTAATAAATAGTTATGTGTGTGTGTGCAGGGCCCTGTGCTGCAGGTGTTGTAGGGAACAAGATGCCGAGGTACTGCCTGTTTGGAGACACAGTTAACACTGCTTCACGAATGGAGTCAACGGGACTACGTAAGGCGTGCACGCACACACACATGCGCACACACACATATGAGTTTAGAGGAACTTGACTGACAGGGACAGCAAACTCATTTAAAAATCAGTAAAACATAATGTAATGTTGATTTCACTCAGTGTTTTTCCATCATTTGCCTCATTCTGTCCATGCAGCTCTGAGGATCCATGTGAGCCAGTCCACTATTAGCATCCTACAAAGAACAGACTGCCAGTTTGAGTTTGAAAGAAGAGGAGAGACCTACCTGAAGGTGACAGTTAGGAAGGGACAATATGTAGTAGAAAGTGTCTTCCTGTCCGAGTCCATGAGTTCTCTCGTTAATGATTTTATTAGCTTTAGTAAGTCACTTGCTTAAATCAGCTGCCAAAGACTGTAAGTATGTACAGGAAGAAAACTGTAAATGATTAAACTGTTCAATGTAAAAAGACGCAACATAGGGTTTTCTTATAGTGATGCATTATTATTTTTTTTTCCAAAGTATGCTTTTAAGAATTTTTAGTGCTTGCCAATATTGCTTATAACACCAGCAACCCATATAGAATGATGTAGTTAGCGTAAGTGAGTACCATATATAACAGCAACATGGATTTTCGTTCCATTTTCGTTTAAAGTGCTTCTGTACAGGTGTGTACAGGCACTGACCAAGTAATGACCTGGGCTGAATTGGTCATTGTGTATGGACAGAGCTTATGAATTATAAATATGTCCGACTGTTTAAAGTTTGTTTATTGGCACAGCAGCGCACAGTACATTTTGTCAGGTGATATTGGAAGTTGGTATCGGTGCCTTTTTATGAGGATGAGTACGAGTAAATGAACATAATATCGGGCCAATACCTGATATCGGTGTTCTTATTAATACATTGCTAATAATTTGTTATGGTGTCTGTGATTTTAAAGGGTAAAGGCAAGGAGGTGACTTACTGGCTAAAAGGTGTAACAGGAAGCAAGTACAACCTGCCCACCCCACCAACAGCGTAAGAAATCCACTCTTTCCTAATGACTTGTTTGGTTATTCTCTGTGGCCACATCACTAAGCTATTCTATAAACTAAATCTACAGTTATTATGTATGTGCATGTGCTAGAAATGACATTTATATTGTATCTGTTATCAAAACTTTGCTATTTTTGTGAGTTCACTGAGAATGTTAAAAATATTAACAATTTCATGAAGAGTTAAACAGTTATAAACATGTAGACTACCCTACATAAGTTTGAAATTACTTCATATATTAACCATATAAATAATTTCCATATTAATAACCATAACTACCTTGGTATAAATGTAACTACTTATTAACCAAACACAATATAATTATACATGCTTTCTTTCTTATGAATATTTATTTAAAATATGGAATATTAATGGAATATTCATTTAATATTCATCTACACAAAAATCATTATTATTTTAATGCTCCATGCTTTTTTAATCTGTGAAGTGGATATTAGAGTACTTTATCAGACTAGATTGGATTTCTACACAAGAACACATGATGAGTTGCATGTAATTGACTCAAACATGTGCATAATTTCTATATAACAAAAATACATCAATGCAACCTCTTCCTTTAGTGTACTTACTTTTGGCAGTAGTTGTGTTAATGAGCTTATTAGATTGATGTGGAATGATGACATCAGACTAATTAAAGTAAATGACATTTTTCATTGTCTTATTAAAACCATTCCAACCTTTGTGTGCTGGTTTTCTGTTCCTCAGAGAGAATTTTCAGCGACTGCAGCAGGACCTGGCTGAGATGGTAGCGTCCACTTTGGCTGAAAGAGGAAATGAGAAGAGAAAGACTCTGTCTACACGCCTTCGCAGGAGCCAAAGACAGGGTAGCGATGGTCTTCCAGAGTATCTGCACCTGACTGACCCAAGCACTTACCTTTAACTCATACCCAGCATTCATACACACACATAGAACCTGACCTAGTGCTGCATAAATAGGAGACTGTAGACGGCCATAATCCAGCACAATGCCTACTCTAACGCCTGATTCAGATAGGAGCGAGGATTGAGGTGTCGTATACCAGGAAAAGTGTACAGTGTGGTGGCCTACAGAAGCTGCGGTTTCACGTTTTTGCTGTTAAGATTCACACTTGCTTTCTGGATGTAGGACATTAGCAGCTGAACTTTGTTGATTTGTTACGAGATGAGAAAGCCAAAAAGCAGCAACCTAAAAGAAAATGTGGGTTGTGGCAGCATGTCAACTCAGCTTTTTGTTCATTTTAATATAAATTGTATGTTTTATCTGAGCTGCTTTAAACAGTAGAATTAAAAACATGACATGAATCTGAACATGTGTACTTCTGTTGTGTGATTAAGTCCTTAAACTTGCTTGTATTTGTTACTCTTGTTATGTATTTTGTAGTAAGTTCTGAAGTGGTGGAGTTCAGTTGTTGCTTAATTCTTTGTTATTTATTTTTTGTTTGTGTAAAGTAAGTCAACATTTGAACATTTCATCATCACATTAAACGTCAGTCATTAATTCCAACATTCCTGTTTCATAGTCCTGGCGACTTACACATTATACATTTACACTACACTATTGACATTTACACTAATACACTTATACTTTACAACTTTTGTGCTTTGTCACGTCAAGCACACACGATAATTAACAAGGTCATTGTGGGCTGGATTGTGTGTGGAAGGCAAGGAAAACACAAAAATGTGCAGAAGTGTAGTAGAAACCCCTGGTCTGCGGCACTGTCTATGTGGGAGCTGTGAGTGGAACCTGTTTTTTTAAACTAAACCAGTTTTATTTCAGATAGCAACTTTGTTTCATAACAAATGCCATCACAGAGCACTTTGTCTGATCTTTGCAGTAAGCATTTGGATTCAGTAGTCTGCACCACTATAGTTAAATATATACACTATAGAGAAATGAATTGAAGAATGCTTCAGGTTCTTAGAGTAATGTTCCTACTCTTTAGCATACCAGTAATAAGAGGTTTTGACACACTAAAGTCATTTGTTTATTGTAAACGTTAGTGTCTGTCACATGCATATCTGGGGATTTGCTTGCCTTTCCTCAGTTTTAATCAGCTGATTGTGCAAACCCAAATCTGGTTTGTTGTGTATCTTTCTGTATATATAGCACACTTTTTGTTGTGCTGCTTGTTGTGTTCTCTTTTTGTTTTCTTGCTTACTTCGAATTTGGATTTTATCTTTGTCAACATTTTATCCTCTTTTGAACTGATCTGGCTGTTTAGTACAAATTTGTTAGTACTTTGCCTTTTAGTAATAAAGTTTAATTCCACCTAGATCCTTCTCTTAGTCTGTCCATCATTGTTTGGGCCTAGAGAAATATTATTATTTAAATGCATACATAATTTCTGCATGCAAAAAATACATTACATTAATTATTGACCAAAGTAAACGGAAAGGCAACATTTAAATACAATGAATTTTTTGTCAGTGTCTTTACAATAAATTAATTCATTTTCCAAGCCACTTATCCTTCTGTCACAGGAGCCTATTCTAGCACTCACTGGGCAGAAGGGAGAAAACCCCCTGGACAGGCTGCCAGTCCATCACAAAGCAGACAGGGCACAGCCCCCCCTTGTGCCCCCTTTATAAAGGCTTTATCTTTCCATACTGCAGTAGAGGAATCTGCTTTCTTGGCCCAAGTGAAATGCTGCCAATTAGTTCATTCAGTTATGCCTCTAAAAAAAATTACTCAGTACTTTCCAATCACTCATTCACATGAATACATAAATTATCATACAACACATGACACAAAAACAGTAAATATCATGGTTTTTCAAATATGCTGTAAGGCTAAAATAAGACCACCATGATTCATGCGTTCACTGTTGAAAGTTCTTTCTAATTGTTACAAGTTGCTTTTTTTAAAAACATGACAGTTTGTACGTGGCAAGAAAAAGAATATAAACCCTTTAAATGACCTGGTTTTCTGCATTAATTGGTGATAAAATGTGATCTGATCTACATCTACAAGTCCCAAGAATATAGACTCAACGTGAAAACTCCATGTGCTTAACCTAATACCACTCAAACAATTATAATATGTCATGTCTTTATTGGACACATCCATTAAACATTCACAGTGCTGGTGGAAAAAAGTAAATGAACATTTGTATTTAATAACTGGTCGAACCTCCATTACCAGCAATAACTGCCATAGTTTGAGTTTGAGTGTTTATAAGTCAAAGTAACTCTACACCTCATTCCAATATCCAGATAGGCGGCACAGTGGAGTTTGCATGTTCTCCACTGTGCTTGAGTGGGTTTCCTCCGAAACATGCATGTTAGATTGATGAGTATGCATGAGCGAGTTGGCCATGCTATGGACTGGCGACCTGTCCATGGTGTACCCTGCCTTCGCCCGATGACGCTGGGATTGGCATCAGACCAACTGTGACCCCGAGTCAGATTAAAAAAGATTAAAAAAACAAACAAACCAAAAAAAAAGGGCAGTACATCACAGAACCATGAAGAAACAGCACAGTCAGAAACTGATCTAAAACTTCATCACAGCACAAATCCGGATATGAGTACTCTTTATACTGCAGTGCTCGCAACTACTGATGTGGAGAATAAATTTTCATTCATTCTGGAGTGTTCATCCTCACTGTATCCATGTGGGATAGGAAGGGTTGCCATGTTTTGTGATATATGTCAATAATCCCACATATAGTTTTATTATAGAAGATAGATTCTGTTTTTCCAATTGAGCAAAATCAGTCATCTAGCAATCAAAGAAAAAAGAAAGAAGAAAAAATCTGGATAGATAAATGAAGGGAGTCTGGCAGAACACCGAATATTGCTGTAAATGAACATGGATTCATAAGCTGACCCAGTACCTCTAACATGGTTGTAAAAATAGATTACCAAAAAGATGATAATAATGGACAAAACAAATAGATTAGGTTTATTCATATTACCTGTCACACAATTAATCGGAGTCTTGGTAAATTCTAGACATCATAATCTTAGTTTAATAAATACGGTGAAAAAATTGACACTGGATCAGCCTGTGTGTACATAGCTACGGCTAGTGAACTGCCCTACAGAAGTTAGTGCTACTGCTGAAGTAAAAAAAATATAAAATTCCTCCCGTTTCGTCTTTTGCGAGCTACAGCTCAACACCGTCATTTATTCTGACAAAAATGCAGAACAGTGTCACAAAAAGTATCTAAATCTGTCAGTAAACAGGGCTTTTAAATGCATAGCGGGATTTTACGGTGGTGATATGATGTTGTCTTGCGTGATAGGACGTTGGAAAGACGGTGGACGTAGTACGTCCGAGCTTGTGTGGATACTAAAACTCGCCTACTGAAATTACCTGCTAGTCTGCCGCTCGAGCAGTACTTACTGGCTCTAATCTAGTACCTACTGATTATGCGTCTAGTACCTATTTTATTATGCGGAAAATTGAAGCCTTATACATTCCAACTAGTGAATGTGAGACTTTCTGATCTTGGGTTAGTCATGTGCTATAGCAACATAACTTGATATATAAGATATATATATGAAACTTAAGTGCACTTGTAATTTAGCAAGAGACTGTGTTGTGCTCTGAAAACCATACAATGTAAACAGCAAACATACAAATAAAAAAAACAACATTAATGTATAAACATCCACCCCCAACATTGATGCGTGCAGAACCAACCATTACCTACTACTTCACAAGCTTTTTAAACAAGTAACACAATGTTTCTACTGCCTATGGGGTGGAGTGACAATTTTAATTTTACATTTTTTTTTAATTTTCTAACTTTATCTTACAAAGTTAGAAAAGTCACCTTCATTAAACCTTCATTAAACTGTACCTTTCAAGCCTTTACACAGATAACATTATACAAAACCACTCGTTGACAGAAACCAGGAACAAAGAACTTTAGTTCACATCCTTGTAGCCTGCCCACTTAAAAGTTTACTTTGGTGAAAGTGTCGAGTCCGTACTGCGAGACTAACCGGACTTACTGGGGCCAGGTGTTGAATCATTATGCCGTGATGGTGAGGTTAACAAGTAGTGGTTAACAAAGGCTGCAGCCTTGGATGGATCATCAAACCTATGTTGCTCACCATTAGCGAGAGTGATTCTCATCTGGCCAGAGTGAAGGAAGCTGTAGGCTTTAAAGGCTGAATTACCCTGCAGCATGCGCCGTACTCCGGCAAATTCAGCTCGCTTCTTAGAGATGGCAGCGGTGAAGTCAGGGAAAATGAACACTCTCTTTTCTCCATAGAGAAGAGGACCACGGGCATTAGCTTGTCTGAGGATGTGAACTTTATCCTTGTAATAGTGAAGCCTAGCGATAAGTGGACGTGGACGTTCACCTGGTTTAGGTCGTGCACGTAGGGACCTGTGCGCTCGATCGACTACCAGCTTCTCATCCAGGCCTAGAATCTCCTGCAGCAACTGCGCAACGAAATCTGTTGGCTGAGAACCCTCCAGCCCTTCTGGAATTCCTACTAGGCGTATATTATTCTGCCTGGACCTGCTCTCAAGATTTTCACATTTCGCCTGAAGAGTGGTCACCTGAGCGGCGAGTTTAGAGACCTCGGAGCTCATCTCCTTCAATGAGCCACTGCAGAACACAGCTGAGTTCTCAAGCTCCTTTAAGCGCTTGCTGTGAGAGTCTATGGTTGCGCACACAGATGATATGGAAGATAAAAGTTCTTTGTGCACTGAAGCTAATTCAGATCTCATAGTTGCGGCCACTGAGTCAGCCTTTTCGCATATCTCCATTTTTACTGGGTCCATGAGTTCTGTGAGTCCGCTCAGGCTCAGTTGGCTGTTGGCAGAGCCACATGGAGGGTCGTCAGGCTGATTTGTCGGGTCTCCATCTTGGTTCAGTTTTGCTTGTTGAGTCGAAGACATTTTAATGCTGTAAAGTATCACACAATTGATAATGATGATAAAAACGGCCTCAGAAATAAACTAAAGGTACATTGATCAGAAATCTGGGAAAAGGTCCAAAGGTTGGGCCACACAGAGTTGGGCTAGAATATGACGCAACCTGAAGACTTCATACAAACAGAACATAAACAGTCCTAATAATGCTTTGTTTGGTCAGTTGGCTTGAGATTCATTTGCATGGCATAAAAGCTTGAGAAAAGATCCAAAGCAATTCTCTTGCCAACAAATGTCAATGATTTCTTTTAGCCTCTCACCCCCCCCCCCCCCCTCCTCTCTCTCTTTCTCTCTCTCTTACCTCAGTACATTGTCCTTTAGGGGCAGGCTGTGGCCGCGATGATGGGAAGCTTGTGGACAGTTATCAGAACATACCAGGAGACCCCCAGAGTTACAGAAGAAACACACTCCATTATTTTTCTGGTTTTGCTGGGGTTACACACACACACAGACACACACAAACAAAAACATATTTTATTAAATGCAAAATCAAAAAACAAAAATAAGTCTTAGTCTCCTGGTCTGTACACACAAAAAAATATTAATACTAAGTACAGAGTATCAGACTTTATTCATTTCCGTATTAGTTTTTTACTTTTATAAAATAAACTCTTTGCACACTTCCATGTTTGATGCATCGAAGGTCGTCATAGTAGGAAAAACATTATATCATTTATAATTGAGATTGTGGAGGACTAACACATTTTTATGTGTTCATTAGTTTCTTTAACTTTTTTCACAAGAGACATCATGCGATTAGTGTAGAAGTTTTCATTGTCAGAGAGGAGTGGGCTTGACAAAGGCAAGAATAAAAACAGAGTATTGTTGCTTTGGCACTGGCAGTGCGCAGTATGAATTTTAAAAAGGTAAAAAGCTACCGGTGAACAGGAGAGACAATGTGTGATGTTACCTGTAGGTAAAATAAGATTGGTGATGTAGTTTTATAGTTAGCTATTGTTACACATCACAGGGATGAGTCAGTGAACTGCATGGAGATTAAGTCCATCAGTGTAGTCAAAAAAAGGTTTAGACATTGTCATGTTGATAAACATAAATATGTATGTGGACTACAACCTGGAAAAATGACTTCAGGTGTCTTAAGTATCAGGAGTATATCTGGACATGGTCAAGCCACATAATGCAAGTATAAACAAATGCAAGTGTAAAATTTCAGGAGGTAGTCCTAGATGCATTTGAGCCACATGTTATAGCAATATAAACATACTCGTCTCTTCAAATCACATTCAACAACCAAAAACCCAGACGGTAAATGACTGTAATATTGGTTCTTTTTTGAAGTTGAGACACTTGCAACTGTTAGGCCTGTCTTAAGTGACTCAGTTATGCAGTGTAGTTTCATATTTGTTTCGATCACATAAATTACTATGAAAATAATAAAACATACCTTTGTATTAATGCAGGTTATTTTGTAGCTCTTGTCAAGTTTACTCTTACTGGCAAATGAAAACCAGCCCACCACCAAAGGATGGAAAAATGAGCCCTCTGAAATGAGTCTGTAATGAATGTCACTCCTGCTGTAATTTTTCAGCACAATGATGACTAACTCTGGATCAGATGGATGGACTGGCCAGCAGGAATACAAAGACAATACTGGGAAAAGTAACTTTTACTGTCATTGCAGTGATTCAGTAATTTTACTGCATTTACAGTCATTACAGTGACTTTTACTGTCTTTACAGTAATTACAGTGACATTTACAGTGATGGCAAACATTATGTTATTGTTATTGTTTCAGCGAGACCCTGTCAACAAGACTTTGGAAAACCATGTGTTTACAAGAGTTAAGAGAGTAAATCGAGTACTGTAAGAAAAATATATTTCAGTCCTAAAAAGATTCAGTAAGAATGTGAGACAATAATAAGCATCTTTTAAAGAAAACAAGACCAGATTGTAGTACCTCTTCATCCTGTACTTTCTTTTGTTTAAATGACGGAGATGAAAGAAAGCCCCCCTACACAGGAGAAAAAAGAAGAGAACAGTGAGAGCACTAGAATGAAGTCTCTACACTAGCATGGATGGGGCCGAATATTGCAGTTAAATTATCTGTCATGTGAAAAAATGTGGATGTTCAAACGGTGTGTATATATACTTTTATAGATATATAAA
The DNA here is from genome assembly GCA_021613375.1 of Megaleporinus macrocephalus. Classification (NCBI taxonomy): domain Eukaryota; kingdom Metazoa; phylum Chordata; class Actinopteri; order Characiformes; family Anostomidae; genus Megaleporinus; species Megaleporinus macrocephalus. The sequence goes on from CM038703.1 coordinate 35,636,565, forward strand.
TTCAGTAATCAATCCTTTATTTCTGTGATGATGCTGACTGACTTTGCTTTTGTTGAGAGGTTGTGTAGACTGTAATTTAACTCTTACTTCTGTATATTTACCTCTATGAGTGTTTGTAAAGGACGATTGTGGTAAAGGATGCTATTTTTCCACTGTTTTTCTTTTCCCTTTCCTCCAAACTTCTCAAATTCTGGGGGGGTGAACCACTGTTCACTGTCTTGAAGGAAGATGCATGGCTCACCTATAGAGGGGTGTGTGGGGGTGACATTGTGTTAATTAGTTAATTAAAGTTAATTAGAAATGTGTGTGTTTATTGTGGGCAATTTCCTTTGGCCCATTTACCTCAGTGATTTAGATATTTCAGATAAATACATATAGAGTGACTTTTAAAGTTATTACAGATACATTTATAGTCTAATGGTTTCCTAATCTGCAGAGATTACTGATCTATTAGCATGAACAGACAGAGAGAGACACTCAGCAGAACCCATCAAACTCTCCATGTCAGGGAAGTGGAACCCTTCCTAAACAATGTGGTTTTCACACTGTAATACCCAAATTATATATAATTACACACACACAAACATTTTCAGACTTACTGTTGTTGTACCTCTCCTTGTGTAGGACACCTTCTTTATCTCCACATGTGACTACAAGATTCTCTTCGTTCCTGATGTTTTGTCCCAGCATCGCTGAGGGGCCTAAAATGAATGTGCATTAGTGGAGTCAGGTTCATGTTAAACAGTTGAACAGTGGAAGCCCTGAATAGGATCAAGTACTGTTTCACCCCAGCCATGGACTTCTAGGATTGGGTTTGGTTTTATGTGATGCAGTACTGTGCAAAAGTCAGAGACCACATTTTATTTATCAGGTGTTTAAAAAAATATTACAACACATACAGAAAACAGAACTCAACAAAACCTATCACCGTCAAATAAACAGTACTTAATGCGTTCCTCTTTGAGAGAGCAGAGAAAATCAAGCTCCACTCTTTCTGTCTCTTTCTTTCTGCCCTTTCTTCCACTATGAGAAGACAACTCAATACTATGGGTCACTCCAGTCTCATAACATCACTTTGTATCTCAAAAGGTGACAATGAATCCAAGGGTGTGCAACACTTTATTAAAACCAATTGGACCTCATTCACCAACTTTTTTTATAAGAATACATTTCTGCTTAAAACCGACTTATGCCATTTTTTTTTTACAAAGGTTCTGACATTCACCAATGTTTTATTATTCTTATTCTTGTTCTGAACAGAATCTGAAACACAGTCAAAAGTACAAGGGTGCAACCATTCTGCAGTTTAAGAACACATCGTGTATCTCACAGAGAAGTTTTTAGGGCCTTTCTTAAGAAGCAATTTTAGAGCAAAATGACCTGCACCTCATTGAATATTAAACCTGTTAAATCTACAGATGTTTAGTTTTCTTTTGAAATAAATTACACAATACAGGACCACCAGTCAGAATAGAGATCATCTGCGTATATCAGTCTTCAAAAGGCACAGTAACAAAAACAGCCTGTTCACTTCTAAAAGATAAAAAGATGTATGTGTTTATAAGATATACCCAATAGACTTTATAAGATATACCCAATAAGCTAATAATACTATTCTGCTCTAGACAATTACAAAATAGTTACTCAATATGAAAAAGACTTACTGACTTAGATTATAGTGTATCTGTTTAGGATATGCAGGGATATTAAAAGCAAAGGTTTAAAATTAGACCCACACACAAACACAAACATCTGTAGTTTCTCTTTGTGCAGAGCATGTGACTGGAAAAATTTCACCTTGGAACTGTGTCATAACAGCATTGACTTCATCATCACCATCATCGTCATCACTGCTTTTGTCTGAGCTGGACTCTGAGAGGCTTATAATCTCCGCTGTGTGCTGATCTGAAAAAAAAAAAACCCAGAAGCCTGTGTGATTATTTACCATTTATGTGTTCATAGGTTTGTTAAAGGCATCCATGACATAATTCTGACACTAAATCAGACAAGATCTACTGACGTAGTTTATAGTGGATCTATGCTGTATATTGTCACGCCCCGTCCTGTTTCCCTGTCCACGTCCTCTGTTTTAATTCCCTGTCTTTGCCATGTATGTGTGTTTATGTTCTAGCCATGTGCTGATGTTTTTGTCATGTGTTCCTCTGTGTCTCCTTCCATCACCTGTTCCTAGTCTGCGTCTCCTCCCATTGTTCCCAGGTGTTTCGTATTCTCTGTTATTTAAACTCTCCGTTTGCCCCTGTCTTTGTTGTCTTTTTTCATGGTCACTGTCCTCCGTTTACTTTCCTGTTTCCTGTGTTTTTTTGTCTTTGATTCTGTTCTGTCCTGTCTTGCTATCCGTTGCCCTGTCTGTTTCTTTAGCTTCCATTTTCATTGTGTATATTTGTTTTGGTTTCCCTATTGTTTTTTTTTAAAATAATTTTATTATGAATTGTAATACAAGACTATCACGTGTGTGTATCTACCTCCATCGTCACAACTCCTTTTGTTACAGATATGCGGTGAAGTTAAAATCAAAGGTTTAAAATTTGACCTACACACAAACACACACATCTGTAGCAAAGCAGTTTTATGCAGAGTTTCTCTTTGTGCAGAGCACGTGACTGGAAAAATTTCACCTTGGAACTGTGTCATATCAGCATCGACTTCATCATCCCCGTCATCGTCATCACTGCTATTGTCTGAGCTGGACTCTGAGAGGCTAGTAATCTCCGCTGTTTGCTGATCTGAAAAAAAAAACAACCCAGAAGCCTGTGTGATTATTTACCATTCATGTGTTCATAGGTTTGTTAAAGGCATCCATGGCATAATTCTGGCACTAAATCAGGCCACAACTTCTAAAACACCACAATAGCAAATGCCAATATTTAATAAAATATTCCAGATTATAGAAAAAAATGATACAAAATATACAAATATTCTTTTATTATTATTATTTCCAACAAATAGCTTCTTTATAATGCCATTATTTAAAAAATGCATCACAAACAAATATACACACACACAAACACACACTGCATATAAACGAGTACTAAATGATAAAGATACTAACTTGTAGCACGACTGCTATTTCCACTGGATGGAAACAACACTCTCTTGCATTGTGTCTGAAACAGCAAACACAGTATTATGTTGTTTCAAACCAGAGAAGTACAAAGAATAAGTTTAGACTAAATCACAAGCTTTTACATTTGGCATTTACAGTTTTAGTGTGACCTTACAGTAAATACAGTGGCCTTTTACATTTTTTAAAATCTTTACAGTGACTTTCACTGTCTTTACTGTGACTTTTACGGAAATGTCTTTACAGTCATTTCAATTTTTACTGTCTTTACTGTAACTTTTACGGAAATGTCTTTACAGTCATTTAAATTTTTACTGTCTTTACTGTAACTTTTACGAAAATGTCTTTACAGTCATTTAAATTTTTACTGTCTTTACTGTAACTTTTACGAAAATGTCTTTACAGTGATTTTAATTTTTACTGTCTTTACTGTGACTTTTACGGAAATGTCTTTACAGTCATTTCAATTTTTACTGTCTTTACTGTAACTTTTATGGAAATGTCTTTACAGTGATTTAAATTTTTCCTGTCTTTACTGTAACTTTTCGAAAATGTCTTTACAGTGATTTTAATTTTTGCTGTCCTTACTGTGACTTTTACGGAAATGTCTTTACTGTCATTTAAATTTTTACTGTCTTTACTGTTAATTTTTTGAAAATGTCTTTACAGTGATTTTAATTTTTACTGTCTTTACTGTAACTTTTACAGAAATGTCTTTACAGTCATTTCAATTTTTACTGTCTTTACTGTAACTTTAATGGAAATGTCTTTACAGTCATTTCAATTTTTACTGTCTTTACTGTAACTTTAACGGAAATGTCTTTACAGTGATTTTATTTTTACTGTCTTTACTGTAACCTTTACGGAAATGTCTTTACAGTCATTTCAATTTTTACAGTCTTTACTGTAACTTTTACAAAAATGTCTTTACAGTGATTTTAATTGTTACTGTCTTTACTGTAACTTTTATGGAAATGTCTGTACAGTCATTTGAATTTTTACTGTTTTTACTGTAACTTTTACAGAAATGTCTTTGCAGTCATTTGAATTTTTACTGTCTTTACTGTATCCTTTAGTGTCTTTACAGTTATTACAGTGATCTTTACAGACATTACAGTAACTTTTAGTACATTTACAGTCATTTAAGTGATCTTTTCTGTTTTTACAGCCATTACAGTAACATTTACAGTGTTTACAGACATTATACTGACCTCGCTGGTCTTACCTGTTTCAGTGAGACCCTGTCAACAGGTGAGGACTAAAGGGGAAACCATGTGTTTGTAAGAGTTAAGACTGTATAAGTGAGCATGTGAGACAATAATGAACATAATTAAAAACAACATGACCAGACGCTAGTACCTCTTCATCCTGTACCTTTTGTTTAAATGATGGAGATGAAAGAAAGCCCCCCTACACAGGAGAAAAAGAAGAGAACTGTGAGAGCACTAGAATGAAGTCTCTACATTAGCATGGATTGGACCGAATATTGTAGGTAAACTGTTAAAATACTATTGTAGTATTACTGTCATGTGTAAAAAGGTTTATAGAATAAATTCTGTAACCAATCCTTCTTCATTTCTGTGATGATACTGACTGACTTTGCTTTGGTTCAGAGGTTGTGTAGACTGCATTGTAATTAATAGTTCTGTATATTTACCTCTATGAGTGTTTGTAAGGAAAGGTCACGGTAAAAGATGCTAATTTTCCACTTTTTGTTTTTTCCCTTTCCTCCAAACTTCTCAAATTCTTGGGGGGTGAACCACTGTTCACTGTCTTGCAAGAAGATGCATGGTTCACCTATAGAGGCGGGAGTGATATTGTGTTAATTAGTTCATTAGAATTCATTAGACATGTGTATGTGTATTACTGTGTGCATATCCCCAAAACTACAGGAGAAAGAAACAGAAAACATGTTCATGTATTCAGCAGACTTACTGTTGTTGAACTTCTCCTTGTGTAGTGTACCTCCTTTATCTCCACATGTGACTACAAGAATCTCTTTGTTCCTAATCTTTTCTCCCAGCATCGCTGAGGGGCCTGAAATGAATGTAAACAACTGAACACTGAAAGCCCTGAACATTAACTTCTAGGATTTGTTATGTGTTATGTTATGTGATGCTATATATATCCAGTCAAATAGCCAGTAAGTAAAATTTTAGAAGCCCTTACTGACAGAAGGAAATATGTAAAAAAGAAGTAAAGTAAAGTTAAATGGACTGATGGGTCCACATCTGTAGTGAGATTTTATGGATTGTGAGAAGCATAAACTGCAACCAACTTCTAAGACTAAACTTTAAAGTTGTGGAAAACATACCTTTGTTGATTTCTTTGGAAGCTAAAAGCAGGTTTCCTGAAAAGAATTAGTTGTTGAGGCTTTGGTGCTGTGTTAACTATTTTGTGTTTTTTTCTGATGCTGAAAAATAAATGCCTTTGATTCTGACTGGAAATCAAATGCTTGATAGGATGTTCTCTGACTTTTGCACATTTTTTTTTACTTTTGTACTGTCATTATTAATTATTATTAAAATACTACACTATTATTTTTCAGGTTGAAATGTAACACCCTTATATAGCAGTTCACTCAATGTTTAAAGCTATCAGTAGTACTTATATTAGCCTTATAGCTTCAGGGCAAAAGTAAAGAAACTTCTTGACTGATCTGCTACAAAATTTGGTATAAAGTGAAATTTCTGTACATTTGATTTCTTTAAGTCTCTATTCCTCTTTACGATTTACCTTGAATCCCTGATATTCGACTGCTGCTTTGGGAAGGTGTCTCAGGGTTAATAGACAGCGTATTCTTCTTACAGCTCCTGTCTTGCATTATCCTTCTCCTGCTCCGATAGTTTTTTATCTTCATTTGCTTCTCTCCACTCAACCAGTCAGGATCTTTCTCAGTCTCAGTCATCAACTTCCTCTTCCTCATTTGGTTTTTAGTACTCATTTGCTCTTCTTCACTGAAAAGTAATACAGATTATCAAATTGACTAATAAAACATTTACAAGTTATGTTTTCTTACGTAAAAAGAAAAACAAAGATGTCCTAACATCTTTGTGTCAATAAAAACCCACTGGACGATCAGCAAGTGTCAGACTAACCAAAAGCATAATACAGGTTTTGATTTACTATAATTGGACCAGTTTGTGAGAAGAAAGGCAACTCACTCAAGGCTACATGGTAAAAAAAGTAAGGGTTTAAACTTTAAAAACTTAATGGTAGTGCTGCTTTAAAAGTGTTTGATTCTTGTTCTGCTAATTTGCTATTTGAGAATCAATTTACTAAAATTTTAAGGCAGTCCAAACACTGACTCTTTTTTAAAGTTAAGACTACTATAGTTTTTTTGCTCACCTTGTGGATTCTGGTCCAGTATCTATGAGCTATGCACACGATCCAGTATCCGTCTATCAGCTATGCCCACGATCCAGTATCCATCTATCAGCACTACACAAGCTCAGTTACCTGATAACAGGCAGAGTAGTTCTATTCTGTTCTTCTTACTACCCTCCTCTCTCTCCACCTAAATGCAAATGTTTGTATCTCTTCCATTTCTCTCTACTGTACATTCCTCACTTCCTCTTAGTCTCCTCCTCTTTTTATTTTACACAGACTCTGTATGAAAACACAAGGTAACCTCTTACCCCACCGGAACACACCCTGGTTCCTTTTGCTTTCATTTCCTAACCAGTTACTTCAATCTTACAATGAAGTACTGATAGCAGCAGATAAAGAGATACAACCCATACGTTTTGTTTTCTTCCTTGACAATTTTAAACCTATCTGAGAAAGATCATTTTAATACAGTCAGCCTACAAATAAAAATCTGCTTTTTATTAGCAACTTATTATTAAAACCTATTGTTCATTAGCCTCTGTTAATTACACTTATTGTATATTTAGCAACTGATTATTAACATCTACTGTTTATTGGCAACTGTTTATTTAGATGTACTGTTTATAAACAACTGTTTATTTACACTTACTGCTTATTAGCAACTGTTTATTAACACCTGCTGTGTATTAGCCACTATTTGTTAACACCCACTGTTTATAAGCAACTGTTTATTAACATTTAGTGTTTATTAACATTTACTAGCAACTGCTCGTTAACACCTACTATTTATTAGCATCTGTTTATTAACACCTACTGTATATAAGCAACAGTTTATTAATACCTTTGCTTTTTAAAACTCACTGTGGATCTGATTTCCCTCATTTATTTGTACATTGTTTTGTCAAGACAAAATGTTTAGGCATATTTAAAAAATATTAAGACATATTATTCAGTAACTAGTAACTACATGAGGTTTAGGGTTAGGGTTATTCAGTAACCACATGAACTACAATGCAAACCTATAATGCAAAAAAGTTATTCTTAGGTCAGTATAAAATTCTAAACCTGCCAGTGGATTGTGAATAACTATTATTATTGTGTTCTCATTTTTTTAATGGAACTGTAAATGTGTCATGAAATTTATTTTCCATAATTTGCACCAATGGTTCTACACGTAAATTATGCTGGGAAAATAACAGGGCGAGACAATAAACCTGAGTCTTTTGAGGTTTTTTTGTGTGTTTGTTCTTTATGTTTTATTGTCCTTGAATATTAAAAAAACAACACATAACTGCTCTTGTACAGTTTCTGTGTGAGTCAGAGTGTGTGTGAAAGTAGAAGCATATTAGATTACGACAGGAGTGAGTCATAGGCGGCTTCTGTTAACTACGTATTGTAATTATATTATTGCCTGAAGCTCTGTGGGCTGTGATACACTGAGACACGACAACAGAGGATAAACAATCCTGTTCATCGTCACGGAAATGCAGTGTAGGACTGAACTAGTGGGTAGACCTGAATTATTGAGAGCGATGTGAAATGTTCCAATCTATATTGTTTCACAATTGAAGTAATAGTAATATCTTGAAGCGAGTAGGCAGTTGTGGTCATTATAATAGTCATTCAATTAATTCCTAAAAAATGTATATAGACAAGCACATTTGCTTTTTTTAAATGTATGTTTGAATTTGCATAAAGTCTGTAACCTGCAGTCATAGTTTTCCTTCTTTCCCAGAACACTGAAAGGGTCTTTCACTTTCAACGCAGCGGAAATGAAAGTAAGTGGTAGTGCCTTTGTTTCTACAGACAGGGGCGTGGCAGCAAATTCTGGACCCTGTACAGTCTCAATGTGAGTGGGCCCCTATCCATGCCAGTACACGAGGAACGTGTGCAAAAAAAGAGGTATTTATATGGCGTTATTTCACTGCCAAAAGTCGAGAGCACACTTTTTAAGTGCCAGAGCACGCAGCATGATTCACGCAGCACTCACGCAAAATATAAATGTGCTCTCTCATATTTACTCTGCTCGCGCTCAGATTCGCTTTCCTCCACTACAGAACTGCTCGCGCGCGCTCAGATATATCCTGCTCGCGCTCAGATATATCCTGCTCGCGCTCAGTTATATCCTGCTCGCGCTCAGATATATCCTGCTCGAGCACGAACTTACTCTTCTTCCGTTTACTGAGGCGTGCGCACTCAAACGCCTCCGCGCGCTCGCGAATCTTTTTATGCTCCTGCGCTCGGAATTCGCAGCCCTAATCAGTGGTAAAGGCGTGACTGAACTGTTTTATGGGTTGTTCCTGGTCGATAGTTAGTTTAAAATATACTTTGTACTTTGACAAACTGGCTCCATCTACGGAACAACGTGTCATCTAATTACTTTAATAAGTAGTAAGATACGAGCAGACAGTCAGCAGCAGACAACAGTGCAACAAGAAATGTCCAGGTATTTTATATTTAGTAAAAAAAAATACTGTTGTAACATCTACCTTGAAGTTGTCATAGTCAGTAGTGCTATGTATATATATTGTAATATGTCATATTATTATGTTGCATTCACACTTTTCACCTAGAAATGGCGCTAAAGTTGCATATTTGCTGTCAGCTATTAAATACAGCCTTTGTATTAGCTAAGTTGTTAAGTAGTGTGGCAATGGCTAATGAGTTTTCTATTCTAGAGCATCTATGCTATGGTTTAATGTTAAATGGAGCACTGTGTTTTGAAGAAACTGTATTTCGTTCCTCTCTCAACACATGGCTGTAATGAAAAGGAATGACAAGTTAACTTATGGAGAATGTGCACTACATTAAATTAAAAAAGGAAGGAAAAAAGGAAGGAAAGTGGTGTGGATAAAATTATTATTATTATTATTATTATTATTATTATTATTATTATTATTATTATTATTATTATTAATCATTTACCTCAGAATGAGCTGCACTTTTTGGTACTTAAACCATCGCATAGACGCTTTAGAATAGATGCTATATAATATCTACACAAATCTACACAATATACAATATCTACACAAAATAAGCTGGTTTAGGAGAACCCCCTGCCCTGCAGGGTGTTTCCTCTGCCTCTAACACACCAAACTAATTAATAAAAACCCCTTTATGACTCGCAGTGAGGAACCAAGGAAATAGTACAATGTGCAGGACAGGGGCCGATCTCGAGAGCCGATCGATGGCGTTAAACAAATGAGCCTAATTTCTGTATTTCCAGCTAGTGTTTCATCCAGGAGGAGAAGAACCTCCTCCCTGCATTTCCTCTCTAAACCACTAGGTGGAAATACATACCCTTTAATTTTCGACAGAGCAGCGACGTCGCAGAAAAAAATGTGCTGAAAGAAAACATGTCGCCTGGCAGTAACTCTACTAATCTAATACGACACTGCACGCGGCTGAATACAGTGAGTACCAGCAAACAGCAGAGCTAGCACGCACAGCTAGAGAACCGCAACCCAAAGAACCGTGCAGACCAGATCTGACCGGTACTAACAGAACAGCAGCAGCAATTCAACATCTACATTTAATGATTACAGATTGTCGTTTAAAATAACAGAGTCTGCGTTTAATGACCGCAGTTTTAAATTAAGGGTCTACATTTAATGATTGCAGTATTGGTGATGTGTGTTTGATGTACTTTGTTTATTTACTGATAATTTTGTTACAAATAGTATGCTGTTTTAAATGAGCTCGTTAAAAATGGTAATAAACCAGTTTAGACTGTTTCATGACTTGCTTGCGCTTATAACTACGTGTAGCCCTGCCGTGGCACATAGCCCCTCCCTCTATCGGTATCGGCTATCGGCCGATCGCGTTAAAAGGTGATCGGCGATCGGCCTCAAAAACGCTGATCGGTCCATCTCGAATTATTATTATTATTATTATTATTATTATTATTATTATTATTAAGGTCTACCTACAGTGTACGTTTACATTGTAAAAAAGAGACAAAGTGAAAAAAGTGAGTGTATATGACAGGGTTGTAACAAGGTTCTGCACTTTCTGGTAGTTCGCCCCATACCCACTAGTTTAGTTAAATAAGGTAGAACTGCATGGATACAGTCTTGCCACTAGTGCTGACCATCTTATAGTGGGAGAATCTTGTCTTTTCCCATACAGGTAAAGACTTTCTAAAAAAAACGGGATGATCTGCAAAATCCCAACACAGTTATGTATTAAACAATTAAAACAAATCTTTATTTTGTTGTAGTACACTGTTATTTCTGCGTAAACTGATACTTGTGAGATGCAATTCAGGGTTATGTATCAGTACTTGGAATGTCCTGTGCAACTATCAAACAATTATGCTAAAAATATTAGCTTTCTAACTGTACACTTTAATATAAAATAGGACCAGCACTACTGACTATGACAACTTCAAAGTAGATACTTTTTTTACTAAATATAAAAAACCTGCACCATTACTTGAGAGTACCAAATTATTTATTATTTTGTAAGTGGGAGTTAGATGGCACATGATAAAATACAAAAACTCATTAGCCATTGCCACACTACTTAACAACTTAGCTAATACACAGGCTGTAGTTAATAGCTGACAGCAAATATGCATCTTTAACACCATTTCTATGTGAAAAGTGTGAATGCAACATAATAATATAACATATTACTATATATATATATATATATATATATATATATATATATATATATATATATAGCAGGAACAATGTGATTGGTCAAAATCCGTTACTGCTTTCTGATTGGCTGACGACTTACGGCAGTGTTGTTTGTGGTGAATTCCGCGCAAGAGTAAACGGAAGAAGAGTAGGTTCGTGCGAGAGCAGGATATATCTGAGCGCGCTCGAGCAGTTCTGTAGTGGAGGAAAGCGAATCTGAGCGCGAGCAGAGTAAATATGAGAGAGCACATTTATATTTTGCGTGAGAACAAAGAAAATCCGTGAGTGCTGCGTGAATCATGCTTTCGCACTTAAAAAGTGTGCTCTCGACTTTTGGCAGTGAATAACGCCATACATTTATTTAAATAAAAAAGCATAAATAAGGTTTTAAGATACAATCGGGATCAGATTATATTGATGAGTGGTTCTTTCATTCACCACCTATATTGATGCACTTGGCCTACTTGTGCTCTAATACCTAAAACATTAGGCTGCATCTGGTTTGTGTACTAACGTTTTGATCCATGACCCTGCAGTGCTAAGGCTTTTTACCAGACAAAGATAAATTGCTTTATTGCTTAACGTATTACTAGCAATTACTGTGCACTTGAGCCTACTACAGTGATATTGGTAGGCTATATACATGTTGATATATTCAGCAGAAATATTGTTAGGTGGATCATTTATTTAGTTTCAATGTCCTGCTGCTGTGCCAGCGCCACTGTTTGTTTCTGAAACTGGTTAATGTTGACAACTAACGTTAGCCGGCTCATAATTGTCTTTATACTTACAGCCTGGTTGGCAACTAGCTAAGCTAACGACTTCACGTAAGCAAACAAACATCAGCAGCAGTTGTCTGGAGTGGACTACGCTAACTTTAATAGGACTTTCCTTCCTTCCTTTCTTTCTTTTCTTTCAATAACATTATTGTTAAAACAAAATCAACTTACATCAAATATGGATTAAACTATTGCAAACTATTCACCAAAATACAGTTTTAGATTTTTTTTATTCATTATCCATTAAATAATAATATTATCATTATCAAGTATTATTATAAGTACTTACATTTAATTTTGTCAGGCCATCTGTGTTTATTTCAGTTTCTTAATGTCCGAAGAAACGTTTGATGTGGAACAGGACTAGTGCCACTGGCTGTCCTTTGCAGACATTGATAAGGCATCACTCGAATAAAAACTACAAAAAATAAATAAAACCAAGAACAGCCTATGTTTCTTGTTAAAAGTATATGCTGATAACTGGTCTTTAGAATTTAGATTTAGCATAAATAACACATCATGATTGCTAATCAGTAAGTAGTATGAGTTAGTATGCTAACTCATGTTTTCATTAACTCTCTGTGCCACAATAAAAGTCTGTAAGTAGCCTATATTTAAGATAGTATTGCTGCTGTTGTCACATAGCTTGTGATGAAAGTTCCCAACTGCGCAAGCAATGAACCAAAGAAATTATAGGTTTTACAAAGTCTTCAAATTGAATCACCTTTTTCAGGTTTCTGATGGCCAAATGGCTGACTTATGATGTGCTGCTAGTGAAAGCATGCCTTATTTCTGTATGGCAGCCGGCACAAGCAAATGCCACTGAAGGAGTGCCGTGAGCTGGAAGTGCCAGTCATTAACAGTTACCAATGACATCTGCCAACACCTACCACTTCCAGACAGCAGAGTGGCCACATCCTGCTACCAGATGAGGCACTGAATCCCTGCTGCTTAAATGTTACTGCTTCCTCAGGTGCCAGCATGTAACTGCAGCACTGTTTAAGGTGGAACAGAAAATTCACAAACAAACTGGTGAACTGGTGAATCTAAATTCAGCTCTCACATCTTTAAAAAGATCCTGAACAGGTTTAATACAAAGATGTTGGTTTGCTTCACATAATTCACTCAGGACAGTTTCTCAAACTCTCAGACAAATTTGAGAATGAAGGAGAAGAAGACTGCACAATGCTGGTATAAGAATTAGAGAATGAATAGGCAACTACAGACAGGTGGTCTAACTTGCTGGCTTTTGGTTATGCAAAAAGCATGCTAAGCTTCTCTGCCTTTGAAACATCAGACTGTGATTGGTTAGGAAATGCTTATGGAAGCATTACCCAAGATTAGGACCACCTAGTTTACATAGAGAAGAGAGAAATATGGTCAAATAAATCATCAATTTATTAGAGCTTGGAAAGGTATTACTAATACTTTGTACACGTGTACTGTAGCACGGAGGAAGAAGATTACCTTAATTAGAAAACCCACAGTATAGAAAACACACAGTATATAACTAAAAACAGTATACAAAAAATACACAGTATATAAAAAAATAAAAGAAAACACAAACAAACAAACAAACAGAGAACATGAGAGCTGATGCTCATTGTTTAGAAAAACCTTTTATCTGGGCATCCAGAAAGTGGGGAGAAGGTTTAGGGTGCAACGTATCCACAAAATAATTAACTAATAATAAAAATCTAAGAAACAATGAGTCAAGAAACAATACAGTAGTAATAACACACATCAAGGAGTGACATTTACAACAACACTTATTAATCTCCTGTGTTATCGATAAAGCATCATACATGAAGGTTAGTTTTACTTCACTGTTTCTGTCACCTGTCTCTGTAGAAGCATGATTGTAAAAATTAGTGGTTTTAGTGAAGCTTGGTGATCGGTTGGCAAGACACCGAACTCTTGGCAGGGGGTTCGATAGAATCCTGACTGAGGAGTGATGTTACTGGCTGTTAAAGATGGTTTTAAACTCCCTCTCAAACACCTCACGCAGCCTGGATCCCATCTTGTCAAACCTGTTGCCCTATAGACAGAAAGAAAGAGAATCATAACATTTTTGTTTTTAATGATAGAAAGCATCAAAATATTATCAACAGTATTTAAGGGAAAAGGAAGGAACATAATCTATGCAGCAAAATATTTATAAAAAAAGATAGTTTTGAAAATGAAAATGCATTGTTACTGTATGCAGTTACATACAGTTAAAGTTAACATACAGTTATTACTTATTTGAATTATTTGAGGATAGCAGAGGATCTAATAATTAAGCTAATGTATGCCTACAAATCAGGGGAACATCTGGAAGTCAAGGCAACATTTCGAATAGAACTGATTATATTGTCGCTGTCCAAAGAAAAACATGTATCTCTATTTTTCTACATCATTTTAACACTTAATCTGCTGCTGAACAATAAAAGTGCTTCAAAATAGCATGGAAAAAATCTGGTTCTATTTTAACTTATTTTGAAAGTAAAGACTTTTGTCCTCTCCTGTAGAGGTTGCCATTTTGGAGATGCTTGATACTAACTGTAACCCTAGATACGATATGCTGTCTAGAAAGTCAAACCAATGCCATCCTATTTTAACCAAGGTTTAACTGACATAGGAGTGGTGGTGCACTGTTCGACTGTGTAGTACTGCTTGCACACTCATGAACTGCAAGGAAGAGTCATCAGAAGGAAACATCTTAGAATGTTTGACTAAATTAAAAGAGAAGCAATCACCAAAAAGGAGTAACATTTGGTGAAAATAACACTTTTAGAGTGGTTTAAGAGTGGATTTATTATGTTTTGGTTTGTGTGTCAGACAGTGGCAGAGGAAACACTACGAAGGCTGACAGAAGAATGGATTCCACAAATAACTGCAAATCTTCCAAGCAAATGTGTCACAGACAGTCAGGTAACTTTTTTGTGATTAACAAAGAACTTTTGTAAGTTGCTTTGGATAACTTTTGAATGACAGTTTGAATAACTTGAATGACTTGAACATTGATGGGTGGATCTTAAACATGACGTGCATGGATGGCCTAAGAATATCTCAGAATTAGAAGAGTTCTGCTAAAACACAAAAAATGACTCCTGACTGGCTACAAGAAGCATTTGTAAATTGTGATATCTGCTAAAAAGACTGTTACTAATTACTGATTTTCTTTTACTGATTTACTATTTACTTGTACTATTCACAATTTGTTTATCAACTATTAAGTATTCTGTGCATTGACATTTGCTGAAAATGCTATTTTAAAAAGCAGTGCCCAGAGATGCTTAAACTTTTCCTAAAACTGTACATTTTCATCTTACCTTGTTAAAGATGTGGCAGTTTTTAAAGATGAGCCGGACGTCAGAAACAAACTGGCCCAGTGTTTTATACTCTTCTTTCTGCAGCTTTGTCTTCACTCTGTTCAGCCACATGGGGTCAGAAATCTCTCTGCTGTACCCTGAGACCTGAACAAGAGCAGCACAAAGAGAGGACATAAACCAAGAAACACGACATACTCGTGATGGTGTAAAAATGAATCCTCGCTTTAGTACAGTTAGTATAATGTAATGAAACATCATGCTGACTTTTGATATTGTCATTTGAGTAATTCATAACATTTACGGTTAGGGTGTGTCTCAAAACCTAGTGAGTGTCTACATAGACAACATTTTACGTCATAGTATGCGCTCCCGACATGTAGGCTGTCCCAATTCTTAGTTACCTTAAACATGCTGTCTACTGAGACACCTTATTTTGGCCGGATTTTAGGGAAGCATTGAACGCTTCCTCAGCCGCAAAAGCAATTCCATGATGCAATGCAAATCTACAAGCAGTGAAGTAGTTTTGACATGCAGGTTATTTCAATTTTCTCTGGTGTTTTAATATGTTTCTTTTTATATAATCATTCATTTATGCTAGCGGATTTTAAAGCCTCAGGCTGTTGTTTTGGATGCTGCCTGGTAGCTTAGCAACCAGCTAAACCACCGGTCGCGTGCTGCAGTGGGCGGGTAAAAGCCATGACGCAGTTTATCCCATTATGCTAAAATAAGCAAATAAACACTGACTGTGAATGAATATGTGCAGAAGTGTGTAGGGAATGTGGGAAGTGGAGGTACTGAGGCTACAGCAGCGCGATAGGAATGCATTCTAAAGGACCATAGAGCATCCTGCAAGGAAGTATAATGCATAATTTATATGAAGACGTAAATCATACCACACAGTTCTATGCAGTAAAATTCTAAATTTAATACAAATTCTAAGAAAAAAATCAAATTTTACTACTGCAAAAAAACAACAACAAAAACATGATTTAGGTCAGGGGTATCTAATTAGAAGTTCCAGTTAGAGTAGATTTCCTCAGCCCAAGGTCATCATTTCTAACGTGTTATGATTCAGTGGCGTATCCTGTATAGTGAAGTAGCCTAGTATCAGCATCTTATACCATCAGCTACTGAAACACCAACACATCACACATACAGTTCAGTATATTTCAGTAAATTTACTGTTTAAATGCTGAACTGAATGAATTATTTATAAAGCTCCAAAGTGCATCCTTAAGTGTTTATTTATAGAGAAAGTAAATAAAACGTGTGTCTTCTTGTTAACTCAGCTTCACAAATTGACATGTTGGTTTACAGAGCGGTATTCTCCAAAACTAGACGAGCGAGTCCATTCCATAACTGTTCCTGGTTAAACAGTCAGTCTTCTCTGTTGACTTTTCTGTTTTTAGAGCACGTTATTCTTTCTGACTCACTTTAGTCTCCAGCTGTTGCTTCTCCTTGCATATGTGTGTGCACCGCACGCCTCAATGTGTACAGATCTGATTGGCTGAGGAGCGCCTTTGGTGATCTTACAGCGCACGTGATTGGCCACTGAGTTCAGTGCGCTGTAAAGCCTGTATACCGTAAAGACAAGAAAAGCTCCACCGCTTAAAATAAACACAGTCAAAATGAAATCATTCTTAATAGTTTATTGGTTTGGGTTCGCATTGGACAATGTCTGGGTCCGGATCCGGACCGCGGTCCGCCTATTAGTGACCCCTGATTTAGGTCCTCAAAGGGAAAAAGAGCTGCTTCCTCTGACTAGTATGAAGCCCATAAAGTACTTTGTGTGATTAAATAACCATTTCTGCATAAGTACTCTTATAAGATGCATAAAAATTAGCACAGACTTGACCACCTTTAAAGATGCAGTAACTGCTCTGTATCTGACTGATGAAGCTTTTATATGATGTGGAAATAAGAGGAGATTTGAGTGCATGTGAGAAATCAGCTAGTGTGTGAAATCGAGTTCCGGTCTACAAGAATCTTATTAACTTAAGCTTTAAGTAAGGACCCAATAAAATAACAGCGACTCATGAACCAACTGCTGTGCACACTTTATAGTGTTAAAATTACAACTACAAAGAAATAAATGTAAAATTAATGAAATGTCTTGCGTTTGAAAGACTGGGATTTTAGGGTTGTTTAATTGTTAAACTGCTAAAACAATAAAAGTAGATTTAAACTAATCTGAATGTAGCAGAGCCCCATAACTGCTTCTTTTAGAAGAGTTTTAGAAACCTGCATTAGCTGCACTGTGTGTTAACAGTGTTACAGGCTAAGGGAGAAGAGAGAAAGTGTGCGCTGTAAGCCCAAAAAGACACAAAGTTGCCTGATATAACATTTTTAAGCTAAAGATTCATATTGATGTCCTGTAGTTTGTGGCATTTGTTTTTATAAAGCTTTTGAGAGTGTGGCGATGGGTGTGACTCAATTGGTTATCGTGCCACACGTGAACAACCTGATCAGACATGACTGAACTCATTTACGTCCAGGAAGGGAGAGAGAACAGAGAAATCAGGGTGTGGATCAGAGTTTAGCGTGTAAGTTATGTGTTTTTTTTTAACCACACTATTTATTTACTTATTAATTTACATTAGTTTAACATAAAAAGTTAAGGGCAAAAATGGTAATTAATGTTGCATGATATCACCTTTTCACCTGGAGGTGTGTTCTTTGTAGAAGATGTTTTAATAATTTATTTTTACTTATTTTTACTTAAACAAAACATGTTATTTGATCAGATTTGAGTCTAACTTCTTTTGTTTTGATGTCAAAAATGGACTAAATAATCTAAGCCTGTCTATGCTACAGGCACTGTGAGTACATAATAAAGAGACTAATATTCTGAATAATGAAGGGTGAGGAGAAAGTGAATCTAAAGACAAAGAGGGCTTGATGAAAGATGCTAGTCTTACTGTTTTAGTAGGGTCTTCAGTGAACACCCACTCAGTGTCCTCCTGGTACATATGCAGCAACAAATACTCGCAATGCTGGAAAAGAATCACACAAACTGACAAAATCAGAAATGCTGTGTATGAATGTGTGTATTTGTACATATGTGTGTTTATGTGTTTATTTGTGTGGGTACCAGTCTATACTCAGAAATGGAACTATCCAGAACTTTTTCAGTCATTTGTCTGGATTGCCACTCTCTCTGGTTCGTCTTCAACTTACAGAAAGTGCACGTCCACTTTTCTCTGCACAGGCACACAAACATCATTTAAGCTTGATATACATTGGATGAAAAAGTGTTATATAGGTGCACAGAGGTGGGCAATATGACAATTTGGTGGTCATCAAGACATATTATGGCACAACATGCTTTCCTGGGTAATTTGATTTACTGCAGCGCAGCATGTGAGATTCTGAGGGAAGAAAATTCACAGTTTTATAATGTTTTTACATGTGACTGTATTTGGGTCATAGTTTAAAAACTGAAGGTCTGCATATGGTCTGCATATGATCTTGTTTTGCATCAGAAAATTCCATCCTTTATATTTGTACCATGGTTTTTATAATTTTGTAAAATCAATCAAGGAAAAAGGTGCCGACCTGACGATACACAAGGTAAATGATTTTGTAAATACATTTAAACAGTATAGCTAAATTAATCCAACAGTGCTGAGATTTCAATTCAGTTTGTGTCTTAAACTACCACTTTAAACACAGTTCTACAGTAAAATTCTAAATTTAATTACAAATTCTAAGAAAAACTATGTTTTTACTACTGCAAAAAACAACAACAACAAAAAGACATTATTTAGGCCCTCAGAGGGAAAAGTGCTGCTTCCTCTGACTAGTATAAAGCCCATTAAGTTCTTATAAGCTGTATAAAAAGAGGCGCAGACTTGACCACCTTTAAAGATGCAGTAGCTGCTCTGTATCTGACTGATGAAGCTTTTATATAATGTGGAAATAAGCAGAGATTTGAGTGCATGTGAAGAAATCAGCTGTAGTAAATGAAATCGAGTTCCAGTCTACAAGAATCTTATTAACTTAGGCTTTAAGTAGGGAGGCAATAAAATAACAGCATTACAGCGACTCATGAACCAACGGCTGTGCTCGTAAGTGGAACAGGCTTTACAGTGTTAAAATTACTACTACAAAGAAATAAATGTGAATTAAATGAAATGTCTTACATTTGGAAGACGGAAGAATGCTGTGATTGTGTAGTAAATAAAAAATCGAATTAAACACTTGCGGTATAAGAGATGCTCCTGCAACAGCTGTGTTTTTTTCATTCATTTTTTTTGCCGATAATAAACAAAACTGTGAAATAGTTGCAGCATTTGTTTATATTAATGTACATGTAAAATAAGTACACCCACTTTTCATGTGCGAAACCTATTAGCATTATTGCTGTTCTCTAGTTTTTTCTTTGGTATTGTAGATGATACTAAAATAATCAAGTCTCTTTTTCAAGTTTTTGAACAATTGAGTTTGATGTGAGTTTAATTGTACAGATACACAAAAGATGAAATGAATAAATAACACTCTGTGTCTGTGTATACAGTGTGCTTGACTGCATGCAGTGTTGCTGAAAACCTCTATAGTTATATAAATAAAATCCGTCTTCAGCACAGCTTCAAAATCTTTTCCTCTCACCCCCGAGTGTCATCCTGCACATTCTGCATTGGGATATGGCACTGATGATGGAAAGCTCTTGGACATTCATCGCAGCACAGCAGGATACCCGAAGAGTCACAGATGAAGCACTCGTCATCATTGTTCTGATTGAGCTTGTAATAGAATATAAGAATAAAATAGTTAATACCAGAATAAACGCTTGATAATGCTGTTTGGTGTTTTCTGACAATGTCAGCAATATTTCTTTTTAGACCTGTTTGTAATTCTGAAGACTAGCAATAATAATTTATTGAAGATTTACATTAATAACTAAAGCATTTCAGTTCTTCTGAAAAGAATAACAGAAAAGCCCTGTTCACCTTGTCACAGTCTAGGTGTCCCCCAGGGTTCAGCCCTAAGCCCACTTCCATGTGTTCTATGCTACTTATTGTAACATTTTTCATAACATTATAGCAATGATGACTTTTAAATAAGATATTGGACATCTGTGTAGCACATAATTATATTTTAATCCAAGCATGATGAAATGATTTCATAATCTAAATATAGCATATGGAATAAAATATATTTGAGAATGTGTCTCACAATAGGCATCACTGACCAGATCTTGGTCTTTAGGACGGCAAAGATCACAATTACACAGCAGGGAATGTACCACCAGGATCTTCTTCTGCAGGCAGAACAAACATGTTAATCTAGACTATTTAAAATAAATAATGAGACTGATGTCAATCCCTACAGACTCTTAATGATAGTGTCAAAGTATGTGTGGACTGAGGATTCTCTGAGCTTTACTTTGAAGAGTGCAAAAGTTAAACACCCACCCTGTCAAATGACATGTTTTAGATTTTCAAACTGGGAGTATGTTCACACATCTATTACAGAGAAGACCCTTAAATATGGCATTTGGTCTTTTGGTATAGAAAATTACACACAAAATATATTAGTTTAAAACACTGATCAATTCCAAATATACTGATGCTGATATTTTTAAAAACAATTGTCTGCCAGTACTGATATGACTCTGATATCATCCATAAAAAGACTATGAATTTCTTTTCACACTTCCACACACTGTGAAGGTAACCACGTTCTGCAAAGATTATGACAATTGTAATGTTAAATATGTTTTATATGATGTTAATCTCAGCAAATAAACACTAATTGTGCACTACAATTAGCAAAATAATGCCATATCTAAGTGTGTTCTCTGTAGAGGATGTGTAATCTTTTTTTTCACTTGCATGATCTACAACACATATTATTTGACCAACTGTAAAATGTAACCCTTTATTAGCACTTTATTCCTGTCATGTCTCATGAATGTTGTCTGTAAGCTAGATAAGTTAATGAATATTTAAATTTTCTCTCTCTTCTTTGTTCTCTTTCTCTATTTTATTACCTTCAGCAGGTAGTTGAATGTTTTGCCATGACATTGAATGTCTTTCTTCCAGTGTCCATCTGTCAGAGTTGACTCCTGTTTCACAAACTCCTCTGGAGTGAACCAGCGCTTCTCCGTGCGGATGCTTTTACTACGAGACCCTGTAGAAGACCAGCATACAGCTTTACTGTTCCAAGCAATGAAGCTATTGATCATGTAATGTGCAGAAATACTACTGGATGCCTTTATCTATCTATCTATCTATCTATCTATCTATCTATCTAACTATCTATCTATCTATCTATCTATCTATCTATCTATCTATCTATCTATCTATCTATCTGTCTATCTATCTATCTATCTATCTATCTATCTATCTATCTAACTATCTATCTATCTATCTATCTATCTATCTATCTATCTATCTAACTATCTATCTATCTATCTATCTATCTATCTATCTATCTATCTATCTATCTATCTATCTAACTATCTATCTATCTATCTATCTATCTATCTATCTATCTATCTAACTATCTATCTATCTATCTATCTATCTATCTATCTAACTATCTATCTATCTATCTATCTATCTATCTATCTATCTATCAGCATTTATTAAAGTGCTGTTATTATCTTTGAATGATATTTTTGTGGCAGGTGTCCACATTTTTTGGCAGTTTGCGCTATCAGCTGTGTGATTTTATCATCTTTGTGTCAATTGTTTTTATTCACAGGGTTCCCCTTTAACCCCATTTCTGAACACAGAGAGCCACCTGAGTGCTAGTTAATCTGATATAATATTTAATTTGATCCTATTAATAAAAATAATGATGTCCATTTCACCAGCAGAAGGTGACCTGCAGAAAGAAGCTAAAAAATAGGTAGGGTGAAAATGGTAACTGAGGGGGTACAATTTAGCAATAGCCTTTAAGAAGAAAAGTTTGATTTACAATAGAAAAGCAAACCTCAGACACCAAGCAGTCTTGGCTAATTGACATTTGGGGTTACATTTACATTACATTTCAGTAGGTTTACATGCACATTTACTGTTTTTTTCCAAACTGTTTTTTAGACCTCTTTACCAGACCAAACTGAGCACAGCGGACACATACCTGAGACAAATCTACCTTTGTCTAAAACTCCACTGACAGATCCACAGCTGACTGGTAAAGAAGAAGTTTCAAACACAGATGGATCGACCGGCCCTGTGTCGTCTTCTTCTTCTCTGCCCTGCTTTTCTCCCACTTCGCTCTGCTCATATAACACTTTTTCATCTGATCCCTCCATTTCTGCACTGGACTCTGAAACTAACAGGCAGTAGTGAAACAGCTCATTCAAACTTGATCTTGTACAGAGCCTCCCCTGAATTAGAATGATAACAGGGAGGGACGCACATTAAAAAATAATCCAATTACATCTTAGTTTCATAGTGGTTACTGAAAAATCTGTAGTAGTTACTAAATGATAAGTCTTAAATATAGATGAAATTCTGAGAAACAGTATTGAAAAAACAGGCATGTTTACACAGTTTGAGCCACAGTAGATCAACAGTACAACACTCATACACACTCCCCGGCAACTGTGGTCTATATGGTCCTAAACTTATATGCCTTTTAAATGTAACTAGTTTAATGAAATTCTTTAATAGGCACCGTAAATAACTCAATACTTTTTGGTTGTACGCTTCTTCACCTCTATTTTTGAAAGGCGTTATTGCAAACATGTTAAGGTTTGTGGTTTTCTTCTCTAATTATTATAATCGATAATGCCCCCTGCTGGAGAAACTACAGCCTGCTAGATGGGATTGCAAACGCATGTTCATGTGCTTTCAATGTTACAAAAAAGGTGTTTTCTTCAGAAAAGGTACTCTGGAATTTAGCTTAGGATGTCTTTGGGAAATATTATATATTCATTACTGTAAATAGTTTCAATGCAGCAGTGCTCTTACCAGTGTTATATTCAAGTTTATATATATATATATATATATATATATATATATATATATATATATATATATATATATATATATATATCTGGCACTCAGATTTTTGTGCTTTTGACTGCTGTTAAATACTCTTAGTTTATATATATATGTATGTATGTATTTAACAGCTGCTTGATCAGAACTGTGTCAGTGTGTCAGATTGATAATGATTGACTACCTGGTAGCCCAGCACCAGCAACAGTGGTGGGACATACCAGAAACCAAGTAAGGAGACTGGTCACTGGTTAAAATACAAATAGGAAAGCATGTAATGTTCAACATGACATCTGTTTGCGGAAAACGTCCCATCACTCAATAAAAGGAGCCTTGCTGGTTATGCTGTGAACAGGGAAAGCCCCCTGCGCAAGCACAGCAGCCAGTACAACCCAAAAAAACACTGTGGCAGAATTCACTGTGATGTTCAAACCACCCCCACATACCCCGCCTCACCCCACCCCCCACACTGAGTGAACTGACTTAGTACAATGCCAACAACTGATAAAGTACTACTTGGTAAACTATTTACTTGCCAGGCAATACCCTGATGTGGCTGCTGGTAAAGCAGTGTTTTTGTGTGCTTGATATAAATGGCATTAAATCACACACTCACAGACGGACATGGACTTCTTGCCACGTTTCTTTTGTTTGGAGGTGGAGTGACAGGATTGGCCCTGCTGCTCCTCCTTTTCCATCTCATCAGTACTTTTCTTTCTCTTTTTTTCACTCTTCTTCTTCTTTGCTGTAGTTTTTTTGACTTTGGCTGACTTGTTCGCGCTCTCTCTGTGATCCTCGGGTTCAGGGAGATTCTCATAGACCCTGAAAGAGCCTATAATAAAAAAGTACAGATGTCTATGGAAGCTGTTTCAGTCTAAAATGACACCAGTCATAACTGAGTTTTTAGTTACTTAAAATCGTAGAGATATGTAATTCATGTTCTCTTAATAAAACTATGGTCCCAGATCATAGTATAGAAAGCAATGTTTACTAGTTATAAATTCAAATGTACATAGCAATAATGTTGTACATTTTGACTAGTCATATTATATAATCAACAATGATGATCAAATTAACTAAAGAGTTTAATTTACTATTTCATAATTTAGATTTCATTTCAGATTTTGTTGTATTGCACCTTATAGCCTTAGAAAGCAGGTTAAGGGCTTCTTGGCGCCTACACATCCTTTCAGACCCACAGTGTTGAGGTATCTTCTCACAGTGGAAAGATGGACAGAAACACCTGTGGATGTTTTCAGATCTGAAACAAGAGTGGAGCTTGATTTTCTCCTCTCTTTCAATGACAACAGCTTTAAATACTGTTCATCATATGATGCAGTTCTGGTGATCTGGCAGGTCTTGCACAGTTGTAAGGGGTCCTATTTTTTATCTAATATTTTTTTACTTCAGTTTTAGAGATATTTTCCCATTTTCCTTATGCAAGTGGATTATCTTATATCTGATCTCCTCAGAAATATCTCCTACACATGAGCTGCATGTGAGAAAGAAAGTTAACTAGGGTAAGTTTGGGTTGCTTGTGTGAATGTTAGTGTCTCTTTAAAAGGAATAGTCTATGTTAATGGAGCTAAAACAGGGCATTTGCATCAATGCACAACTAAGTGAAAGAGGGTTATTTTGGAAAGTTAGTGGTATGTAGTTGTCATTCTAATTTACATATAATTTTCATAAGGGTATATCTGCTGCATAAGTCCGTTTTAGGCGGGGAAGAAACCGCCTTTTTTCTCTTCCTGCAGTTATGTAAACACTGTGTCTATAACATTTTAGCATCCTTCTTAATTTGAAATTTAATTAAAGATTAAGTAAATGACAGTAATCTGTGGCTTTAGCACAGTATAGTAGGCATGCATATAAAACATTACAGATTGAGGAAGATATAACATGTTGAGTGCACAGATTTTAGTGCTTTTGATTACTGTTAAATACTGTTAATTTATATATATATATATATATATATATGTGTGTGTGTGTGTGTGTGTGTGTGTGTGTGTGTGTGTGTGTATTTAACAGTAGTATATATTATTATATATATTAGCATATATATTATCAATCTGACACTCAGATTTTAGTGCTTTTGACTGCTGTTAAATACTATATTTTTATATATATATATATTATAATATATATTATATATATAATATATATATATATATTATATACATACATATATAAATCCAGATCAATAAATATATATATATATATATATATATATATATACACACACATAATATGTATTATATATATATATATATATATATATATATATATATATATATATATATATATATATATATATATATATATACACACACACATACATATATAAATAACAGTAATCTGTGGCTTTAGCACAGTATTGTAGGCATGCATATAGAACATTACAGAGTGAGGAAGATATAACATGTTGAGTGTACAGACCATCCATGAGGCTGTTCCTGAGCAGGCGGAGAGCTGGGTACAGCTGCAGGATGTAGTCTCGAAACACACATGACCAAAAGAGGCGCATAGAGTCACTTCTCTCCTTCTCCAGCCAGTCCAAGATCTGATAAACACCGTCCCTTCTCTTCTCCTTACACTTCATCTTTATCACCTTCTGCAGGGACACAACCACACAGAGACAAAGTAGGAGATCACAGCAGAACAGATCTAAAACATTAGAACTTAGAATGGGAAAGACAGTAGTAGTGCGCTAGATACAAATTAGTAAAGTAAAAAAGTGATTCAGAGTGGTCTGTTGTGAAATATGGCATGCTAGATTCACTCACAGAGTCAGAATCGTTCACAGCAATGATGAAGGAAACTGGATGTCTGAAGAAGTTACATGCTGTTTCTAGCTTTACAATCGTTTTACAATGAGTTTCAAAAAAGATTTTAAAAAAAAATCTATTAATAGCCAAGTATGTAAATGCTAAATATTCAAAAGAGCCCTTAAGAAGACAAGAAAACATTTTGCAGATTTCAGTATTATTACAATCATAGCCTCTTGGTTATATTTGCATTGTAGACATAATGTACTGTTAATGTACAGTTAAACCATGGAGGCATTTTGACAAGTCTCTGAATATTTAAGCATACTGAGTTAGGACAAATACACAGACACAGATATAAAGAATTTTCTTGCCTTATACAGTTTCTCTGGTACCAGATTGTGGTCTCTCAGCTGGTGCAGAAATATGAGCGGCTCCTGCATGCAGGACATCTCCGTCTTCTTGCAGTGAAAAAATTGAATGAGTTCCTCCTTCGTTAAAAAGGCTAATGGATCCATTTGGACATTCACTTTCATTCAGGTGCCTGTTTACCAGAACAACAAAGCAGTAAACTGCAGTTAAGCCTTATATCATCTGACCACCAGGGGGCGCTACATAAATTTACTACATAAAAGCATATCTTCAGAGGAATGTTTAGACGATTTTCCTAACTTTAACATTCATCTTGTTTCGTAGCTGAAGCCCTGCAAACCTCCTGTGGCAACCTTTGGACAAGCTAGTGTTATCTGATAACATTGTGACAACGTAATGGCAGCTCAGAATGTTGCCACAATCTCCTAGAATACTTCAGTAGTTCTATTAAGATGTGCTGGATCTCCAAGGACTTCTGCCAGCAAGTATATTATATCACATGAATGTATTACTGAATAATGAGGTTGCGACAACATAAGCAGTAGTAGGATAAGCAACTTAGAAGATGAATGAGTGAATGAATGAATATCAGTTATATTAAAGTTTGGTCTTTTTCTGAAGGTGTAGATAGTAAGCGTTTCCCATGCCACCTTAACAACTTAGTGGCAGGAGAGGTGATCTTTTCATGACACTCTGTGCCCTTTATTTTCTATATAGCTAATTCATGTATAAGACCATGCTTAAAGTTATCTGATAGAGAAAATCTCTCTCTCTCTCTCTCTCTCTCTCTCTCTCTCTCTCTCTCTCTCCCTCTCTTTCTTTCTCTTTTTACTTTAAAATGTACAAAACAAACACTGGACACTGTATGTTTTCTCAGGCCCAAGATATTATTTTTGATATAACGTTTTGACTTATTTTGTGTTGTAGTATTATTAGTTATCAACATCACCAACATTATATATACAATCTCAGAAGGAATGAGTAGGTTCACTGATGGCTTTGAATAGTGGATAAAATGACTATATTTAGTTAGTAGATAGTGTGAACTGTGGTCTCTCCCAGCACCACTGTAAAGACATCAGAGTTACATTCATGAGCTATGAATTCCGAACATCAGTTTGACCTTGAAGTATGTTGTTGGAATGAGTGCTGGAGCTGTAGTGTCAGAAATGAATTATCATGTACACTTAACCTCAAAGACGGTTTCTGTGGTTAGAAATGTTCAGATATAAAAGCCCTGAAGCTATAACTGTTACCCCAGTGTAGCATCTCATTTATGTCAGAAAAAATAAGGAGAAATAACCACATAGACTGACAGCACAGAAAGAAAAAAGGATAAGATTAAAAAAACAGCAGCAGATCTGTGCACTCATAATAAGATTTAGAAGACGGTTACAGATACTCTGTGTTCGTCAGAGAAACAAATAGAAAAACAATATTAAAGACAGACAGCACAGAAAGAAAAAAAGATCAGATATGGATATAATGTTAAAGATTTGCTTACCTTGTGGATTCCGATCCAGTATCTCTCTGTCAGCTACTCAGACCGAAAAACAGATGACACTCAACTGAGAAGCAGGGGAGTTTTATTCTGCTTATCTTTTCTCCCTCTTCTCTCTCCACCAACATGCTATTATATCTGTTTCATTTCTCTCTACATTCCTCAATTCCTCTCTCTCCTCCTCCTCTCTTATTGCCCTAGGACTCTACATGAAAAAACTTGAACACACCCTGGTTCCTTTTACTTTCGTTTCCTAATAAGTTACTTAGATCTTGAGCTATGAACTACCGATAGCAGCAGATAGAGGCGTACAACCCACACATACAACTGAATGCAGTTAATAAACTACTCTTTATTAACACCTATTGATTATTAGTGAATGTTTATTAACACATACTGTGGATTACCAGCTCTGCCAAAGTGGGAAGCACTATAACTTCATTGCATCAGGTGGGGGGACTGGTTTTATCCACAATACAAAGTTTAGTAAATTCACCAAAACACAGTCAATTCGATACACATCTATGTTGTGTAAACTTTTAAACCCAAATATGTGATTACATATTCATCAAAATAAATATGATTAGTGAGTTGAAGTTGTGTCAAACATGGCTAACTGATTTTTGACCACAACGTAGGAGAGCTAATGTCAGCACAATCATTCATAAGGCATCTATATTGTGTTTTTGATCTCTTGCTGTGTATTTCTTACATAATATAGAAGGATACTAAATTACGGCCACCAAGAAAGTGATTAAACTAATATATCTGTGAATTATACACACAACACAGTAATCACAAAATGTAATGAAAAAAGTTACTTATATGGTACAGAAACAGTTTTCAGGGTCTAATTTGCTCTTAAAGTTTGCAG
Organism: Megaleporinus macrocephalus; assembly: GCA_021613375.1. NCBI lineage: Eukaryota > Metazoa > Chordata > Actinopteri > Characiformes > Anostomidae > Megaleporinus > Megaleporinus macrocephalus. Next base: position 35,665,180 of record CM038703.1, read on the forward strand.
GTGATACTGATGTAGAATATGAAAACATGGCCAAATGCACATTCACCTGTTTACCTGCCTTAACTATCCATGTTGCAGTTTGCAATTTTAAACAACTGGGTTATTACACGGCAGGGCTTTCCAAATTCACTCCACAACCTCACCCAGTGACAGAATAAACATATTTTTTAATAAATAAAATTATATTTTTTTCCTTTAAAACTGTATATCTTGTGTAATTTTATAACATCTTTCAGTATGGATCCAATTAACCTCAGTTATTTTTACAGTGTTTTGGCTCCCCTGGACTAAAGATTTAAGTAGCTCTGGTCTAAGACATTCAGTAATAACTACATGAGCTACAATGCAAACCTGCCAAGTTATTATTTGCGCATTTAAAACAAAAGTGTAGGCTGTTATATGAAAGTTTTGTAGCCCTTCAAGAGATATACACTGTGTTTGCTTTTTATTTAATAACAATTATTTTTGTATTCTAAATGTCTGAATGCAACAGTGAATATCTTACAAAATTCCTGTTTTCTACGATACAGACCCTTTAAAACTCCTTTAGGACTCAATAGGTAATGGTTTTCTGTTCATTTGTTTATATGCATATTTTGCATGATATGCTTCTGGGAAATTACCAGTCTTTTATGTATTGTGAAATACATTTTAATTATTTCCTATGAATTTTTGTAGCAAACTTGGTAAACACAGAACAAATAAGAAAAGTTGCCAGTTTAGCATAAAATTTCATCCCTTTATTCTTGGCGGTGCCAATGTTAACTCTTGTTTTGCTTCTATTGGCATTACTTCTTTTGCTTGGTTCTGGCTGTAGTCCTGTTTGCTTAGGCCTTGGGCCCACCTTGCACCATGTTAGCTCAGACCACAGGCCCGCCATGCACCAGGTTAGCTGGGCCACACACCTGCCATGCACCAGGTAACCTGGGGCTACGGGCGTACCATGCACCATGTTCACTTGGGGCACTTTGACCTTGCTTAGGGAAAGACTTAATTATAAGGTTAATTATACCATATTTACCTAGTTGAGCATCAAGGATGAGATGAGCATCAGGTCCTACGTAAGACTCATAAGCTGTAGAGATCCATCTCCCAAGAAGAAACTGGTAAGCTGTATTAAGCTGCGATTGTAGTTGCACCTATACAAAAGGACTGTCCACTGTAGTGAGATGGCAAAAGGCCACATTTCTTCGCTACAGCAGCCAACTGGACACTGAACCACTGTTTCATTATAGGAAAGCCATTAGGTAAGGAGAATCAGGAGGATGTGAACAAATTTTGAGATAATTAGCCTCAGAGACGTTAGGGCAAAAACAGTCGTTTAGCTTAATTGAAACAGTTTATAGTTTACAGTTTAGAGTATATCAGAGTGTTTTAGAAAGATAGTTTAACGCTTCAGACATGACGTTATGATCCATATGCAAGGCTTTATTAACTCAACAGGGATATGAAATGTGAAAGCAATTACAGTAAAATTTTATTAATTAGTTAAATAATTATTCATCATTCTGTACATTTGTGTTTATTTCATATTTTGAATACATGTTATATCTAATGAATAATACTTTTATAAAGGGAGACCATGGCCTCTAGGTATTTTGATATTGTCCAATCTGACCCCCTTTGAAAAAAGTTTGGACACCCCTGTCCTACAGGAATAAGAACCCCAAGAAGTAACTTTTCCACTGAAACACTGTGTTCTTCTTTAGTAAGGATGGACCGAGTTGACGCTACACTTTGTCACCACTAGGACATTACTAAATTTCCTAGTAGTTATATATATATATACATATATAATTTATTTTGTTTCACCTTTGTTTTATAGTGTGGCAGACACACTCAGGCACCTGTTTATGTAGCTTTTAAGGTGGAGCAGAACATTTGAATTTTTTGAATTTAAGAAGCTAAGAAGCTGTCGTATAGGAACTTTAGCCTTATTAAAAGAGGATTAACATCAACCTCATCATGTCTGTTTACCATCCATCGGTTCCCTTACAAAAAAAGTGTTGACCAGGGGCAATTGGAAAGCACAGGCTTACCTGGCATGAAGGTTATGGCCTATTTTATTAAGTCGAATTGGTTAAGATGAAGTGAAATTTGATTTGTTTTCTGCAAGTCCTGTGACTGTATTATGAGCAGACACATCAAAATTTTTGCTAAAGTGTGCGCTTGGTCCATCTCCAAGTCACTGCACTTAACCTCTGATATCCCTCCAGCCTTAAGTTTAATATCCGCTCACAAGTGTTTGAATAAAAAACTTTTACAATCATTTACAAATGAGATTCCATCCTGTAGAATCTGAATTTTCTACACATCCAAATCATCATTATGCAATTACATTTACATTTTAATTACAAGGTAGGACCTGAACAGACATTTTTCATGCTAGACATGGCAGTGATTTGTGGCTTCCTTCATTAGGTTTAAATTTTTAAGATTGCTGTGCTTCCTGACTTTGTACAGCTTATTTTAACTTAGATAGCTTGTTGTGATGTCTAGGTAAATATGTTTGTGTTGAGCAGACACTGTTTCATAGTGAAGGTGCAGTGGTGTTGGTTTTTCAAATACTTCAAATAAAATTTTGATTTATTTCGTGGATTTGTCAAGTTTCTTTGGTCAAACCGCCCATTTTTGAGCAAGTTAAAGTGCCTCTGGTGATGACACTCCCCTCATAGTCTGGAAAGGTCTGCAAAGTCTGTAGGTTTCATTGCTGTTGCTCTGTTGGAACTGAGCTAGAACATGAGTTGATGTATGTAACTTTTAGAGGTATGAATATTAAGGAGTACAGACTGGTATGTAACAGTTTAGGATTTTGGAATCTGCCTGTTTTACAGACTGCTTTTGGGAATTTTGGATTTGTATTTGAAGAAATTCTATATACCAAACTCTATTTATTCAACTATGCCGATTTAAATTCTGTTTTACAATCTATTGTACCTTTAATGGCGAAGAAGCCAGTTAGTATTGGTTTGCTCTTAATTGATGTTTGTAATTTATAACTGATTGGTTTAGTTAGTTTTTATGGAGAAAATGGGGATAAAATGAACTGCAATTAAAGTGTGAATGTCTTTTATTTTAAATGGCATTGACATACAAGTTTAGGTATGACATGGCTTCAAATACATGATGCAATACACCATAAACAATCATGCAGTTTTATTGTAAACACATATTGCCAATAATATACTAGTTATATTGTATTACATATTTCAACAAACATCTAAATGCAAACTCATGTAAACTATTTCAGCTAACAAAGAAAAAAACTATTGCACAATGACAAAAGAAGATACATAGAAAGGAAGAATAGTTAAGAACTAGCAGGATGGGTAAGAATAAAGCTGTACTTTCAAGAGTTTCAATTTTCAAAAAATCAGTTTCAAACTGATTTCCTTAGCATATTTTCATTGAATGTTTGGTATTACAGCACTAAATATTTTACTTTGCCTCTTCAACTGATAGAAAATAAACAAGAACTTTTTCCTCAGGTTTCCAACAAAGTAACGTCTTTGTCATCTGCAAGCCTGTCCAGGTTTTTGCAGTCTTCTTTCATTCGCCGCAGTCTAACAATGCGTTCTTCAAAGCCTGGCTTTCTTTCGTCTTCCTCTGTCTTAATTAATATCTCAAAATACTCTGGTGCAGACAGGGATCTAGATTTCAGTGCAATCTCATCCAACCTCCAGAGGCACTTTAAGGACACTTTGATCAAGTTTGACAGCTTACAGCGAATAACATTCAGTTCTTGATCTAGACCGTTCAGAATTTCAGTGGTGGTCATGAATGTTTTCTTTGCCTTTTTGAAGTTGTCCATCAGCTCTTGGACAGTTTTTATCTCTTTGTTCGTTACATATGTCCATATGGCTTTTTCCAGTAGATGTGCAGAAGCATGGCAGGTTCCAGGGCACATTACACATTGCTGCTCATCATTCATTACAGCACATGTGCCTATGTCATCTTCTAGTGGAAGAAAGCAGTTGGAGTGACATGTGAAAAAGCAATTGTTGCAATTCAGAGAATAGTAATTAACAGTAGTTCTAACTGGCTTGACCACGTCTATCTCCTTTTCAAAATTTTCACTTTCCTTCATTTTTTCATCCTCGTTTTTCAGCAGCTGCTTTGTGCTTTCAATTTCAGCCATCTTTGAGAGACCAGCCTGGATTTGTGGGGTGAGAGACTGCATTGCTTTGGAAAGACGTTCCCGCTCTTCCAAGACCTGCACAGTTAATGAGAGGTCTCTACTTTCAATGTCTGCCAGCGCTTTGAAAAAACTTTTCATTTTTTTAAAGTTTGAGTTCCAGGCCATCTCATTTTTTTTATCATTGTCATCGTCATCATCTGACTCACTATCAGAATCACAGGGAACCATTTTTTGCGCATAAAGAGCGGAGTTATTGAAACTGAAATATGTGGGTTGTCCTCTTTTGTTCTTGTGGCAGGGCATTTGAGCTGCTCTGATAGCCTCCAGAGCTGGGATTTCTCGCCCATCTGCAAAGGTCACCATAACCATAATGTTTTCTGCAATATCTTTGCCAAAGATTGAGAGAACTGAGTCGAAGATGTATTTCTGGGTGGCACTCAGGCGGGCAAGAGACGCTTGAATGACAAAGCAGACTGCGTCAATATGCTTAATTCCCAAAGGATTGCAAAGCAAGCTCTTAATGTGCTCTGTAATTTTTTTATCTTCATCTATTCCACGGGTATCCCCAAACCCTGGGGTGTCCACAATTGTCAGGGAGTAGGGGATCTGAAAACCTGGTTGATTATACAGCTCGTATGACATAACGGCAACTGTCTGGCTTTCTGCCTGTGAGCGGTTGGTTCGTTCATGAATCAGTTTGAAGCGATAATTTTCCTCCCATGTCACACCCAGAATGTAATTGATCATTGCATTGATAAGTGTGGTTTTGCCTGAACCTGTCGCACCAAGTAACAGAATCACTTTGCTTTTTGATGCCTCCACCTTTTTTCCAAAAACATGCAGGTTAACACCCTCAGTTTCATTGTATCGGCCTTGCAGCACTAGTTCACGAACAGCTGGATTGCCCTTTTCTAAGATACATGATTGCCCCAAGAATAGATGGCTTCTGGTTTCATGTGATGCTTCTTTAGGTGTCTCAGAAGGGTTTAAGGTAGTCAACACAGTCTCAGCACAAGGTAGGCTCATTCCTGCATCGGCACAGTGGGCTGAAACTCTGATCATGTAGGCAGTCTCACTTTTCAGTCTTTTTATAGTGCACTCTCTTTTTGTGGACTTCATCAATAGCCATGGTTTACCTTTCCCATCCGGTGTGTGTTCCCTGTATTCTGTGTTATACTCAATGACTTCAGCTTCTTCTCCAACAGATAAAGGAATGTCCCAGGTTATGGTTATTGCAGCTGACTCTAATCGTTTCACTTTGGGTGTTCCAGGAGGGCTACATGGACGAGTTTTGAAAAGTTGTGTCACATCACTAGAAAGACTGACCCCTGGGCAGCACACAGCCTTGCAACTAAAGCGATATTGTGTATTTGGCTCTAAATCTTTAATAGCAATTTGGAGAGAATTATTCTCAGTATTCATATGTTTCCACTCAGAATTTTGGGCGGTCTGATATGAGATTATGTAGGACTCCACACTTTTGTTGCCATGAGTTGGTGGCTTGATTTCTAAGTGAATACAGTCATGTTCTGCCTGTGAGAAGGAGGGCACAGGTGGCTTAGAGGGAAGCTCAAACTCTGAACTGAGCTCATTTCCCTTCTCGTAAACATGGATTGATGAGCCCATGATGTCTTTGTTTGGGATTGATGCAATGCAGAATGCAGTACTCTCTCTTTTCATGTTGGCCTCTTTGAATTCTAAGAACAACTGAACATTTCGGCTTGTGACTGCAGCCACATTGCCACAGAACCAGTGCTCTGCTTTTGGTGAACTGGACTCGTAGAAAATCTGCTTGTCAGAGTTCATTGATAAGTCTTTTAGAAATTTCTCTATGTCAGATAGGTACAAATCTTCCTGTCCTAAAGATGAGAAAGCAAAAACCAACACATAGTCATTAGCTGAGCTGAACAACTCTTTGATCAAGTCATTGCTGGAGGAATAAACAGGGATCTCTTTCATTATGTCCAAATAAGATCTGAGGACATTCATTTCTTTTTCTTGGTCATTTAGATAAGCCGACATGACAGCACCCTTGAAGGGCGACTGTTCCACACTGTTCAGTAAGGTGACAAGCTCTTGCTCTCCTGTTCCTCCTCCTCTTATCGATGGAAGAAGTTTACACAGCTGTTTTTGGAAAACCACTTTATACTCTGAGCAAAAGTCTTTGAATTTTTTAAGCTTGGCATTGATATCAGTGAACTGAATGGCCATATCAGTGTTCATCAAGTCCTTGCACTGGGTAACAGCATCATCCAGGTCATCAATGATATGGCGGGCACGATGGACCAGACTTACGCTTATTTCTCTATTCAGCTTAGCTGCTGCAGAGTCCAGCTTGTTCAAAGGATAAAGCCACACTCTTATAGGTACAGCATGTTGTCCATTTTTCCCCAAGAGCTTTGGAAGCTCAGTGTACACCTTAATGGCATCAAGGTATGAGATTGGATTGCTGTCCAGAGCAAAATCACCGTGGAAGGTGCAGCTGAATTTGTTACTCTGCTGCTTCTCACTCTCAGTCATTTTCAAAGATGCCTGACCTTCAATTGATATTTGAGGAATCTTTTTGATGCATGCATGTAGGTTTCCTTGTATTTCTTGGTGGTTTTCATCTGAGGAAACCTCTTGGTCAAAAACAAAAAAGGCCTGGGCACCATACAGAAGGCCAGTAACAACATGCGTGGCAGAGCCCTCCTCAAACACATTACAGTGTTTAATGTTCCCAACCCCGAGATGGTCCATGGTCAGCTGCTCAAACTTTGTGGTGGTCTTGTACTGCAGGGTGACTCGGGACTGGTGTGTAGACTTTTTCTTATTGCTTAAATATTCTGCTGATCCTTTCACACTGACTAGCCCACTGAGAAAGCTAGCTTCGAGTGATGCAGTAACATTCAGAGCTTCTGTCTTGTTTTCACTGGAATCTGAGGCAATGATTTTAAAGTCAGTGTTTGGCTGTGAACGGGTGTTTATGTGTTTTGTCAGCGTCTCTGAATCCCACAGTGTGATACCTGTATAGAGGAAACAAACAAATACAAATAGATAATGAAAGAGTGTTCAATAAACTCTTGTGCAGGATGGGTTTTACCTAAGGAAGTGACTCTGTAAACATGCCTATCTTTCTTTTCTTTTTTATAGGCATTCTTAAATCAATGCAAATATGTGTGCGATTGTTAATGTATTCCTTTATCAGAGCTATGCACACCTAGGTGCCTATAATATGAATAATAACAGTAATAATAATAAAATAAAAAACAAAGTGATACACAGATCTTAAAAGTTGCCTAAGAGTTTTTCTAAAAATGTAGTGAAATAAGAATAGACATAATATTTAAAACATTTTAATATTATAAAAAATGTCATGTGTAATATATATATATATATATATATATATATATATATATATATATATATATATATATATATATATATATATATATATATTATTGTACAGTACACTGAAACGTAGCCTATTCTTAGACATATGCAAATGTATATAGTACAAAACAGTGAATAATATAAAATTTAACTAGAAGGGGCACACTTGTAATTCAACATCAAAGTAGCTTGAATGATGTTGAAATGTTTGGTATTCCAGGTGCTTGTAAGGCTGTTACTATAGGTTTTAGTAGTTTTCTGGATGGTTGCAAAGTTGCTGCCATGGCATTTCTATTGGTATGTGTTTTTTGTGTTCCAGGTGGTTACCAGGGTCGTGCTTTGGTATTCCGATGATGCTGCTATTAAATTGCTACAGTATTCCAGACAGTTGATAGGTTGTTATTAGGTGGTCGCTAATTTATTGCTATGATATTTTTTGTGTTTTTTTACTGTGTTTCTAAATAATTGCTAAGGTATCTATGGTCATTACTTGAGTGTTATTAGGTAGTTATAGCATCTGGTTGCCAGAGGGTTGCTATGGTCTTACATGTACTTGTTAAGGTTTAACATGTGGTTGCTAAAATCACTTGGGGTCTTTATTCCCCAAACGATGAACAAGCACTGTTAAAAGAAATTTTACTCCTGTCTTGTTTGGAACATATTGTTTATAACTCTGATTTTATATTGCATAAATATTGCATTTGTATTGTTTTCAATTTTCAAAACAATTTATTGTGAAACAATTTACTAATCACTATTTTTGATTTTTATGAGCATTTCATATATCCCAATGTTTTTGGAAACAAAAAATACAACCTGTTGCAAATGGTTGTGGCACTGGTACCTAAAACTACACAAAGATTATAATTAGTCCTCATGGAAAAATAAAATACAATATTGCTGGATATGGGCCCTCAAAAAGTAATTTTTTCAACTATGTCAGTTAGTTCTATCGTTCTGTACCTGGAATAAGAGCATCTCTCCGGCAATCGTACAGCATTCCCAACTGGAATGGTCTGCCAAGGCCAGCCAATTCAATGATCTCACTGTCAGCCATCTGTATAGATAAAATGCATGTTAACCAAAAATGCACAGTGTTTTATTTGGTGGAGATAAAAACTGGTGATATAAACACAAAAAATAATACTTAAATATCTATTTTATATGACTGTACGATTAGGCAGATATTAATAGTGAACACTAAAGGTACAGAATATTTTTGACAAATTAGATATACATCCTCGTATCTGCATGCTGTATATTTTTTCAGCTTCACTTTGTAGAGCACTTTGTAGTTCTTCAAAAGGCTGTAGTCCATCAGTTTCTCTGCACACTTTGGTGTGGGACTAAATTGATGACTGCTGGAGAAAAAGGCCTAATGATTTAAATCAGCACAGCGATCGGAGGAACACAAATAAATGTAAGAAAGTAATCAATCTTTTAAGAAGTCAGGGTTTCAGCTGGGGGGCATCAGGCCTTTCCCTGTGTGATGGATGCTTAGCGGGGGCGATTGCTCCTGGGGGTAGAGATGCTACTGGGTGGTTAAATACTTGCCCTGTCCTCCAGACGGAACACACAGGAGACAGCAGGTGCGGTGCAATGGATTTATTACTGGGGAGCACCCACACTCCACATAATCACAATTCGAGATAACATCAGTAGGCAGAACATACAGGCTACAGCCTGAAGCTAACCACCATACATTCATGCCTTTCTACATCTCTACTCTCTCTCGTCTCCGAGCAATGCACCGAAGTGCGCATGCGCTTAGTATAAGGACCTTAAAGTGACCGTCACACCTGAAAAGACTATATATTACAGTAATTCGTTCAGTGTTCGATTATAGTATATAAATCGGCAGCAAAAACTACAGTAGCTGAACTGGACGGGGTTGAGGCCAAAGTTCTCTGACTGTGTTGTGGAGCTTTTCGAACTTCCACAATCCCATCAATGCAAGTACAAGTAGGGAGATGCCTTTAAGTCTTAGGAGGTTAAAGCTTTCTCTAGCATATTGGGTAAACTTACAAAGGCATGAAACTACACACACCACAAAACAGGTGTTACAAAAATACTGGGAATATGGGCGCACTGTGAACTGCAGTTTTGGATGGAATAGCAATAAAGAGGTAGATGACATGAGAATTAGAACTATTCTTTGCAGTAAAACCATTAACCTGATCAATTCCACCTTGGCTTTTCTACTATCCTGTAGTGTATCCTGTAATCTAGAAATAAAAGATGCATGATAAAGCAATACAAATATTCACAGATGCATCCAAAGAGTTAGCAGGTAAAACAGAGGTGGCCGTATACATTCCTAAATATAATGTCATAATAGATAAAAAGAACCACAGACCACCTCTCAATCGTCTCTGCAGAGATGATGGCCATCATAACAGCACTACAGTGGGTATATACAGGCCATATAGAAGAGTAATCTGCTCAGACTCCATGTCCTCCCTAACAAGCACACAGACTGGGAAATCTACATGCAGACAGGATCTTTTAGATGAAGTACACCACATGATTGATATAGAATAATGATATAGAATGATGATATAGAATAATCAACAAAAAGTAATTTTACAGTTCACCTGGGTTCCAGCACACACAGGTATAGAGGGAAATGAGAAAGCAGACAAGTTGGCAAAAGAAGCACTGAAATCAGAACAAGTAGACGTACAGGTTCCACTTAGCAATTGGAATTAAAAGCAATAGTCAAAGACGTTATTCATAAACTTTGGCGAGTTAAGTGGGAGAAGGAGAAGAAAGGTAGGCATTTATATGGTATTCAACAAGAAGTAACCGTCAGAAAAATACACAGCAGGAGAAAACCTGGTTCACTGGGCTAAGATCAGGATATACAGGACTGAACAGCCAATGCGCAACAGGAAAACATGAGACTGGAATATTCCAGTATTTTAGTGAGACAGAAACATTACTCTGAAGAGAGAGAACATAACGAGGGTAAGAAAGAACTCAAGTTACACTGAAAAACTTTTAGCTGGAACTGAGTCTACAATCAAAGCAATCATAGAGTTTCTAAAAGTAACACAAATTGCAAGAAGACTTTAGATTTATTTTTTAGAGATCCCAATGTGATCACACCTCGGTCCAGTCCAGAAGGGGGAGAAGGGGCGTTGTCGACGGGAGTGGAAGCAAGTGCAGCACGCTGGAGCCACTTCTGAGCCGAGCAGACAGTGAGTGAACGAGTTGATGGCGACTCCCTAAATGAGTAGGGCAGACTGACCAGCGGGGGGCTGCATAGCCTGGTGGGAGAGAGAGGATTCGACTCTCTCTCTCTTCTACAGAGTAAAGTATCAGAGTTGTTGTGCAGCCGAGGCGGTTCGTGAGTGGAGCTGCTGTTCTGTTCATGTGAGTCTGTCCTCTGTTTCTAACAGCGCTATTGGATTAGGACGCAATTCACTCCATCTCGCTTGTGTGTAAGGAGGAGTGGGAGAGTGCAGACGAGCGGAGGATTCGTGCTTCATGAAACTGGCTGTTTGCCGAGGCGCATTGAGGATGAGGAGGGGTAAGAACGCTCGCCCTTCCTAAAGTTAAGGTATGCTATTTCATATTTGAGGGAAAAAACAGCGTGCGTGACCTCCAGATAGACCCATAGGTAAAAAAAAACACGATCCGGAGGGCAAAGCAAAGACGAGGTATCAAAAATACAGGCATGAGTCAAAACCAGAAAGACACGCTACAAAAGAGCAAAGCAAAAACCCGAAATCGACAGAAAAAGGGTCACACCAGAACCCAATACAGGATAACGACCACCCCGTAGTCTCAGATAAACTGCGGCAATACTTAACAACGCTAGACTGACAATAGACAGGCTATATGTTGAGACACAGGTGCAGGCAAATAGAGCTCTTGACGAGGCTGATCTGGGGTATTCAGCTGACTGGTAGTCCGTGGGTGGGTGCAGGCTGGGAGTTCTGAGGTGCAGGAGGCGCGTTTTGGTTGGGATGCACCATATCCCAACCACTTTGACTGTTTTTCTATGATTAATATACTACTCTTGAAGTGCAGTTATAAATAACACTGATTGTTTCATTTATTCATTTAAACCTCTCCTACCCTTCATGTGCAATGACTTTATTCATGCCTTCAAGTGTCATACTTGCTCCTGGTACTGGACATTTCATTGTTTTTGTTTTTGTTTTGTTCTTTTTTTTAATAGTTCTACCTTCAAATAAGCCTGTATACTGTCAATAAAGATATCTTATCACAGCAAAGTGTACTACAAAGAAATATTAAATGCTCAGGTATTTGAGAAAGAGGGTTACTGTTCCTAACCAGATGTGTGCTGTGTATCATGTATTTTTCAGTGATGACATCTAGACAGCAAAATGTTAAAAACCAGTTTATGAGAGCACAAAACACGTGAAGAGTCCTACCTTGTCAAAGGTGGCCGTAAAAAGAAATCCTTGTAGAATTTAGCTGCTCATCAGTGCTCCGATCCTTAGATGTGCAGAGCAAACCGTTATATAACAACTCATGCCCCACTCCCCACCACACGTGACTTTAAAGAAACTGAAAGTAGTCTATGCCTCTGCAGATGCTTCTGTTTCTTGCAAGTCATGGAGTTTATCTTAAAGTATTCCTCTCGAAGCCCTGCCTCTAGTTTTCTCTCCTTATCAAATGATGGGGCCAGATCAAATCCCTACACATTTACTGAATAAATGAAGTCTTTCTAACTCTTTCCAGGGATTATGTTTATATAAATGTTAGGATCAGTTGTACCATGTTTTGTTTTTGAATACAGCCCCCCTTTGAACAAGTAAGAGCAATTACTCAATATTTTGTAAAAGACAATAATTTGAGAGCTTAAAAATCTAAATGTAACAAACTGTAAATGAGCAAATGCATAAATGTTCAACTGTGATAAGGCAAGGGTGTTGCCAAGACTGTATGTGTGTGAGTGAAATACTTGCCTTTAGGCCTCGCCATTGCTCTTACCTGTTGTCTGTAATCTAGCCAATGCAGCAGAGGGAGGCAGAATAGACAGAGCTCACCCTTAAGGTGTGTCGAAGGGCCCGAGGGCAGCTTAAAGAGGTTTTTTTTCAATAAAATTATCAACACTGTTTGCACCAAATCCTCGGGACTCTCCATATTTTTCATCCATCCTCTTTTTCACTTCGCCTTATTCTACCCGATTAGGCATGTTTTTTTAAGCATCATAAATCTGAGTTTAGGTTTTGGTAAGAAATCAATTAATATCAAATATAAATTATGTATTTAACTATATATCTCGAGCTTAAACTTTTATATATGATGTACTATTTATTTCAGTTTGTAGTGTGATATGTCTGTTTTGTGAACTTTTTAAAATCTATCTATGACTCATGTCTTGGTTTCAGTTTTAAATAAACGTTTTGATTTCCTGGAAAATATCACATGACTGCTTCCATGCTGTATAAAAGGGCTACTGCAGTTATTTTCTGCTGCAGTACCTCCCTTCAGAGCTGCAGAAAGCTGAGGACCAACACAGAGAAAGAGCCATGCCAAATTCAGCTGCATCATACTGCTGTTAAATTTCTTTCCCATTTGATTTTTTCTCTACAACAGGTAAGAATTACCATGTGTTCACACACTTTGTTGAATACTGACTGAAATTAATTTTCTAATAGTGTCATTTGTGTTCTTGTGACATTGGTCTGCATCCAGTAGCCTTTTTATTGTGTTTGTGTTTTGCTTCTGTTCTTTACTGCAGTCACAAAACAAAGCCAGATAAATGATATTACACTGTAAACCTGCTTCGTTAGTACAACCTAAAAAAATATGTGGTAACAAGCAGTGGAATTAGTTTTACTCAACTCAAACAAATAATTAGTTTATTAGTTAGTAGTTTAGTATTATGTTGTACCAAATAAGCTGATAAAACAAGGCTATAAGTAGAGGAACAAATAAAATATACTCACAGGTCCTGATAAATACAACAGTTCTCAAACTGGATGCTGTGACAGACAAAAATCTCAGAAGTAGTATCTCTACTTTTGTTTCAGTTTATAAATCTGTTTTGGCCATTTCTAAATGTCTTAAAGATTATTAAAGTAAAGTAAATATTAGTATAATAAGTTATTGTTATTAGCCCAAGAATGTGTATTATTTCTATCATTCTGCGCTGTGGGGTACTTGGTGCAGAGTCTACCATAAAGAAAAGATGTGTGACGCCAACACACCTATATGTAAAATTAGCATATATTATTGACAAATCCTACATAACAGTTCAACATAAACTTTTAGACAAATTCTTACGTGTGCACTATTATAACTTTATTGTATGGTCAGAATTTAAATTCCTAGATTAAATAAAATATTAAAGTGTTCCTAAAGTCATCATGTAAAGCTTGGAATTCTAACCCCCAAAAATATATTTTTAATGTGCTGTAAAGTCATAATAAAAGCATAAAAGCACTGCTGAAGCCATAATTTAATGTTATCATAAAGTTATACTTTAAGGTACTCCTAAAGTCATAATTGAAAACATATATAAAGTCATAACTTAAATTAAATAATTTAATCTTTGGTACAGACTAAACAGATGAGATGAGGAAACAAAAATAAGATCTGCTGTAGGTTGGGGTGCACTCAACCAATGACTGTAGAATAGACCCGGAGTCAACTTTACAGCAATTGGTGGATACTCCCAAAACGTCTTTTGACTAAAATGTCACTTAGTTTTAGTCATAATTTAGTCATCTGAATAGTGTTTAGTTTTAGTCTAGTTTTAGTCGACTAATTATCATAAGAATATAGTCTAATATAGACTAAATCTACAGTTGATTCAGGGTGTAAAATGTAATGCTTTTTCTTCAGTTCCCTTCAGTTATTTAAGTCATTATATATACTTACACGAAATGAAACATTTATTAACCAGTTATGGAATATTATCATGTTTGAAAGACCAATACACACACAAACAGATTTAACAAACAACATCTAAGGTCTTCCGTAACTGCAGAGTGAATAATAGACAACTGTTATTTTATCCTTGTATCACCTTTTTTATTTATCTCTTATTTATTTAATAATTCTTACTAGTGCTGTCAATCTAATTAAATTACATGCTCTGTGGTTAACTAATCTACATTAATTGCATTTATCACTTTTTGCTATGAAAATATTTTTAATTGTGCAATTCAAATCAATTTTAGCGCAACAGTAAATCAATGAATGAAAAACTGCCACATCTCTAGATCACAGTGTTTACTAGAGACACACACTGTACATTACTAGGATTAAGCAAGGCTAAGTTAGCGTTAGCAGCGGTAAAGATAGCTAACGGTGGTGCTGGAGGGCTGATGTCCAGCGCGGTGGTGATTTTCTCTAAACACAAACTCTAAACTCTCTTTCTCTCCGCTGACACTGTCTAGATAACTTAGTTCCATCATGAGTAGCGACAGTTCACAGGCTCGTATGGTCTTCCCGGGTTTAGACCAAATTTGTGTATGTGTGCGTTTGATTGATGGCTACTCGGCTTGTCCCGCCTCTCCATATACGCTGAAGTAGTTATGATTGGATGTTTTCCTAACTTGTCCCTGCCTTTACAAAACTAAATCAGTTCTGATTGGATGTCGTCCCTGCCAAACATGTTCGTCTCGTTTTTATTCGTTGACTAAAGTGTTAATCAATTTCGTCATAGTTTTTATCCTTTCTGTAGATTTTATTTAGTTATTGTCTCGTTTTCGTCATGAAAAAAAGGTTCGTTGACGAAATTAACACTGGGTGGCACAGATTTAAAGTGTGAACAGCATGAACGTAGTTGCTGTAAAAGCCTGCATACAGTAATTCAATCATAAAACTAAAAATATACCTGCAGTTAGACTTACTATATTATACCCAATGGCTTGTAAATCAATCTAAAAATAATATTATTAATAAGAGCAACATATTCTCTAATTTATAGTCTGAGACTGTTTCAGCAGTTTCTACAGTGGCAGGTTTATTACAGTGTTTGTTACTGGAATGCACTGAAATTAACTTTATACTGCAATACATGGCTTGTGTGCATTCAGCATTCATTCATACAGCATTTAAAAATATATACAGTCAAAAAGTCCTTAAAAATGAACAAGTAAAGGTGCGAATGATGCTTACTTTCTATATGATTATCATATAGATGCATATACAGTTTTAACAAGAAACCCAGTCACAGAGATTAACCTTTACTGAAAACTGTAAAAACATTCCAAAATAAAATAAAGCATGACCAGCCATCCATCTTCCTTCTTAAACCACTTAGTTCAGCTAAGGTCACAGTTGCATTAGGAAAAGCAGCGAAGCCCAGATGGCCCTGTCCCACACAACACCCTCCAGTTCATTCTGGGGGATCCTGAGCCTTTGCAAGGCAAACCCCTCCAATGGGTCCTGAGATGAAATTTGCAGCGTTACAGGAGAGGACAAAACTGTTTTTACTTCAAATGTAACTCAATCGAAGCAGAATATTTCCAAGTTATTTTGGGGCATTTCTATTGGTCCATTTATCATGAAATTTTCATAAATGGAAATGGCAGCTGCTCCATTTAAATGGAGTGGAAAAATAAAAATTGACAAAATAGAGATACATGTTTTTCCTTGGACCGTGATGATATATTCCTTCTGTCAAGTCAAGGTTTTAATCTTTTAGCTGAATCCCATTTAGTTAAACAAAACCAGTGTGTTTACTATGGTTTTATAAAGTAGGCAATACAGTAGGCAACTATTTTTTTAAAGCATGAATATTTTATCTGCATCTAAGCTAGCATGTCCCAAAAGAGTTCAGTTGATAGAATATATAGACTGATAAAGCAGATCGCATGGAAATCTATAATCAGTCAGAATCTCTTTCAATACTCTGACTCACTTGCTTTCACAACACTGTTTGCTCTGCTCTGTGTGTTACTGTCTCTCAGCCCTTAAACAGCCCATTGAGGAGAATACATGCATAAGTAGGCTGCTGTTAACTGTGCACAGGTGTTCATCATTATTGATTATCCACTGGTTTAATAAGCCTGAAATTCTTGAACAATCTATGCTCAACGAGTGTTGGAGCGCAGAGCCATGACAACAAAGACAAAAAAAATCTACATTGAAATGCAGGGTGCAAGTAATTTCATTTGGTAACTTAATTGACTGTTTATGACATCTATGTTACATTAAATGTTACCAAAATACTGCAAAATAAATAATATTTTTCTTCCTTACAGGTATATAATTCACAGCAAAACATCAACTGGAAACTAAAGAGACCAGTCGAAAATGGGTATTATAGAGTCCATAAATGAGTTTATAATAAATCCGATCAGAGAAGTCCACCAACTCCGGAGGGAAATGGGCACGCTGAAAATGAAGAACGAAAGACTGGAATATGAGGAAAAACTAAGAAAGGAGAGACAGCAAGAGAAAATAAAAGTACAGGAGGATCAACGGAGTAAAGAGTGTGAAGAAAAGAAAAGAATTCAGGGAGCTATGGTTCAATAACAAAACCAGGGAATGCACAGATGTGGAAAAATGTAGAAATGAACATACTCCTAATTATTGTTATAATAGATATAATTGATAAATATCCACATAAAAGTATTGAATAATTTTTAGGCAGTTATCTGCCAACATTGATATGATTACAATATCACTGAGTGTCCCCACTGCACACTTTAAATTGAGGAGATCTTATTTAACCAAGGAGAATTGTTGACTTTGCTGTTGGTGCAAAAGTGCTGGCACGGAATCCCTTTTTTGTGGAATATGTATTGGACCATATTGGCTCTGTTGTGTACTGGTTGACATTACGTTGTATGTATATATGCTAGATGCTTTTTTGTTTGTGTGTTTTAGCCTTGCTAATTCTAAGCCTGTATTCTATGTTTTCCAGCTTTCCTAAGTCTGTGTATTTTCTTGCACTTAAACAACACATTTATAGAAATGTATGTATACATATTAACTCTTAGCTATAGTAAATGTAATATTAAGAGTATAGTTTCCCTGTCTTGTATGTTACAATGTACTGTATTACTACATGCATACTTACTATGACACAATGCTATTTTAACCCCCATGCTTGATAGTATATGACCTTTCTTCATCTCCTAAACATGACTTATTATTGTCTTCTACAGAAATATAATGCGGTTGGATGGAAAATAAACTGTGGTTTTATATGGGTTTATTTACTTTTGTTAAATATGCACATCTATTTTGTGACCCAATATGTATGTATGTATATATATATTCAGTTCTGTTTAGCCCTTAGTTGTGCTATCTACAAAGATGTATTGTGCCCGCAAAATGAACCCCAGTGATGCCTAGGACCAGGAGCAGTGCTTAATTTGTGCTCGATCTTGCCGGAACAGGATCCGGCCCCTCTCATATTTCAGGTACCTGTGTTCCAGAACTTATTTATGTGGATCCACCACCTCTTTGACATCTTTTTTTTGTAGGACACCAAAAGCTATTCGTCCAGTGGCATCTCTGAGATTTTATGGTTGCAGCTCCTTACTGCAGTCATTAAAGCTAGGATTATTTTATTGTATAGAATTCTACTATGTTAGATGGACACTTGAAGCACTGTTGTGTCTATGCGTTCCAGGACCTTTTCCTTCACTGCCACTTGCAGGATCACCCCACCTTTAGTGTTCCATTACCTGATGTTTCACAAATTAAGCACTGACCAGGAGCCCAAGAGGAGAAAATGCCTGGTGGTATTGTCTGTGTAAGCTCTTCAGCCCATTCTGTTGTGAGATCGCAGTCACCTGAATTTTAGGTAGCTTTGGACACACACACCAGTCACACGCACGCACATCACCACGACAACAGATCTCCCACAGCTGACAGTCATCAGCGCTAGCGGCAGCAGCTTGTTAGCGCTTCCTATTTAGCCTAGCTAAATGGCATTGTTTCTCTAACCGAGATACTGTTTGGTTCCGCACCTACCCGCCTGTGGTCTCTGGGTCAACACTAAAAGTTCTCTCCACAGGTCCAACAGGGTCCTGTCTCACTCCCTGGAGCCCAAGAGGATCTGCTATCTCTCTGACCTGCCCGGCACTTACCTCCACCCGGCTGAGCCTTCCATTAGGCGTTCCCCGTAGCGAGTTCATTCCCCGGTCGTCTATTGACTTTTTTTTTAGTTAGCGTTATCACTGGAATATCACCCTGGGTGATGGTGCGCTCTGTTTGAGGCTGCCACCGGACTAGCGCAGAGACCACGGCAAGGAGCATTTAACCACTGTTCGAACTGTCTCTCCTGGGCTGTTTTTTTTTCTCTCCCTTCTCTCCAAGACGCGAGGTGCTGCTCTGGTTCTCCCCCGCTCGCACTGTGACATTGCGGTGTTCCAGTTAAGCAGCGAACCGACATCAGCGGTTCTGTGCACCATCCAGCCTGCCCAAATAGATCACCTTTCAGCCTGCTGCAGGCCCACTGCTCACTCCCCTCGGACTTCTCACGCTAGCGAGCCATTGGACTATTTTTGTTTACGTTTTTTTACTGCTCTGAATAAATAAACCTTGCAAATGGATCGTATAACACCTCTTGAGTCTGAATCCTAACAGAATGTCACGCCTGAGGACGAGCCAGCAGGTTTAGATACTCTTTGTGAAGCGGTGATGGCACAGGGTCGCTTGCTGGGGAACCATGAGCAGTATCTCCAGCAGCTCAGCCAAGCCACCACCGAACTGCTCAACTCTCTCCAACTATCCCAGCTCCGCCTCCGCTGAGTTCTTCTCTGCCGCAGGTTGTTTCCCAAGCACCTCCGATGGCCCTCCCGGAGAAGTACGACGGATCTCCCGACATGTGCCAAGGGTTTCTGATGCAGTGCTCCCTCTACATTGGTCGGTCCCCCTATTCCTTTCCCCTTGAGCGCAACAAGGTAGCTATTCGTGCTAAAGTTCCGGTAGGTCTTTAATCATGCTGCCACGGGGATGGATCCTGGGGACCAGCTCCTTCAACTGCACCAATTGTACCTTGGCAGCAGAGAGTGGCTAGAATGAGTCGGTGCTGCTGAAAGTGTTTCGCAAGGGACTGTCTGAGGTGGCTTTAGGCCTTTCCCTGAAAAGACTATATATTGCAGTAATTTGTTCAGCAAAAACTACAGTAGCTGAACTGGACGGGGTTGAGGCCAAAGTTCTCTGACTGTGTTGTGGAGCTTTTCGAACTTCCCAAATCCCATCAATGCAAGTACAAGTAGGGAGATGCCTTTAAGTCTTAGGAGGTTAAAGCTTTCTCTAGCATATTGGGTAAACTTACAAAGGCATGAAACTATACACCCTACAAAACAGGTGTTACAAAAATACTGGGAATATGGGCACACTGTGAACTGCAGTTTTGGATGGAATAGCAATAAAGAGGTAGATGACATGAGAATTAGAACTATTCTTTGCAGTAAAACCATTAACCTGAGCAATTCCACCTTGCCTTTTCTACTATCCTGTAGTCAATCTAAAAAAAGATGCATGACGAAGCAATACAAATATTTACAGATGCATCCAAAGAGTTAGCAGGTAAAACAGAGGTGGCCGTATACATTCCTAAATATAATGTCATAATAGATAAAAAGAACCACAGACCACCTTCTAATCGTCTCTGCAGAGATGATGGCCATCATAACAGCACTACAGTGGGTAGAAGAAGTTAGGCCATATAGAAGAGTAATCTGCTCAGACTCCATGTCCTCCCTAACAAGCACACAGACTGGGAAATCTACATGCAGACAGGATCTTTTAGATGAAGTACACCACATGATTGATATAGAATAATCAACAAAAATTCCATATTCCAGTATTTTAGTGAGACAGAAACATTACTCTGAAGAGAGAGAACATAAGGAGGGTAAGAAAGAACTCAAGTTACACTGAAAAACATTTAGCTGGAACTGAGTCTACAATCAAAGCAATCATAGAGTTTCTAAAAGTAACACAAATTGCAAGAAGACTTTAGATTTATTTTTTAGAGATCCCAATGTGATCACACCTCGGTCCAGTACAGTCCAGAAGGGGGAGGAGGGGCGTTGTCGACGGGAGTGGAAGCAAGTGAAGCACGCTGGAGCCACTTCTGAGCCGAGCAGACAGTGAGTGAACGAGTTGATGGCGACTCCCTGAATGAGTAGGGTAGACTGACCAGCGGGGGGGCTGCATAGCCTGGTGGGAGAGAGAGGATTCGACTCTCTCTCTCTTCTACAGAGTAAAGTATCAGAGTTGTTGTGCAGCCGAGGCGGTTCGTGAGTGGAGCTGCTGTTCTGTTCATGTGAGTCTGTCCTCTGTTTCTAACAGCGCTATTGGATTAGGACGCAATTCACTCCATCTCGCTTGTGTGTAAGGAGGAGTGGGAGAGTGCAGACGAGCGGAGGATTCGTGCTTCATGAAACTGGCTGTTTGCCGAGGCGCATTGAGGATGAGGAGGGGTAAGAACGCTCGCCCTTCCTAAAGTTAAGGTATGCTATTCATATTTGAGGGAAAAAACAGCGTGCGTGACCTCCAGATAGACCCATAGGTAAAAAAAAACACGATCCGGAGGGCAAAGCAAAGACGAGGTATCAAAATACAGGCATGAGTCAAAACCAGAAAGACACGCTACAAAAGAGCAAAGCAAAAACCCGAAATCGACAGAAAAAGGGTCACACCAGAACCCAATACAGGATAACGACCACCCCGTAGTCTCAGATAAACTGCGGCAATACTTAACAACGCTAGACTGACAATAGACAGGTTATATGTTGAGACACAGGTGCAGGCAAATAGAGCTCTTGACGAGGCTGATCTGGGGTATTCAGCTGACTGGTAGTCCATGTGATGGGTGCAGGCTGCAGGCTGGGAGTTCTGAGGTGCAGGAGGCGCGTTCTGGCAGAGAGGCATGACAACAATTAATTTCTGCTGGCACTGTCTGCACCATATCCCAACCACTTTGACTGGTTTTCTATGATTTATAGTACTACCCCTGAAGTGCAGTTATAAATAACACTGATTGTTTCATTTACTCATTTAAACCTCTCCTACCCTTCATGTGCAATGACTTTATTCATGCCTTAGTGTCATAATTGCTCCCTGGTACTGGACATTTCATTGTTTTTGTGTTTTGTTCTTTTTTTAATAGTTCTACCTTTAAATAAGCTTGTATACTGACAATAAAGATATCTTATCACACTTACAAAGACAATGCCCTTCACTTGAAGATGGTTCTTGTTCATTATAATGAATTGGATGCGGAACAAATCATAAATTAGGAGCCATTTGCACAGAGATCTGGGTAATCTGGGTTCAAAAGGGGTTTACACAGCAAAGTGTACTACAAAGAAATATTAAATGCTCAGGTATTTGAGAAAGAGGGTTACTGTTCCTAACCAGATGTGTGCTGTGTATCATGTATTTTTCAGTGATGACATCTAGACAGCAAAATATTAAAAAGCAGTTTATGAGAGCACAAAACACGTGAAGAGTCCTACCTTGTCAAAGGTGGCCGTAAAAAGAAACCCTTGTAGCATTTAGCTGCTCATCAGTGCTCCGATCCTTAGATGTGCAGAGCAAACCGTTATATAACAACTCATGCCCAACTCCCCACCACACGTGACTTTAAAGAAACTGAAAGTAGTCTATGCCTCTGCAGATGCCTCTGTTTCTTGCAAGTCGTGGTGTTTATCTTAAAGTATTCCTCCCAAAGCACTGCATCTAGTTTTCTTTCTTGATCAAATGATGGGGCCAGATCAAATCCCTACACATTTACTGAATAAATGAAGTCTTTCTAACTCTTTCCAGGGATTATGTTTATATAAATGTTAGGGTCAGTTGTACCATGTTTTGTTTTTGACTACAGCAAAAGCCCCCCTTTGGGCCTCGCCATTGCTCTTACCTGTTGTCTGTAATCTAGCCAATCCAGCAAAGGGAGGCAGTATAGACAGAGCTCACCCTTAAGGTGTGTCGAAGGGCCCGAGGGCAGCTTAAAGATAAGGTAAGGTAAGAAGAATAAATGTGGAGGTGTGTGTACCTGTTATGTTTTAAGGCCTTGTGTTTTGTTGTTGTTTTATTTTTGGTTCAAAGTGAAACCCATTCATATAGGGGGGTCACCCCTTGCAGGGTGCACTGGTTCCAACCATGGGCAGGGCCTGTCCTACAACATGGTTGGAGGAATTTGGTACTGGAGAGGACTAGCTGGAGAAGACAGACCTTGTGCTGAGAGGGAGTCGAGGTTTTGTAGATAAGTTAGTCAAACGTGGTAGCTCCATGGTCCCTAGCGACCAAGAGTTCATATTACCTGGCTGTATTCAAGTCAGGCCTTTTTTTACTTTTATATTCTTTTTATTTCTTTTTCATTACAGTTTTTGTTTATATATTTTTCTGTTTTTTTTTTTATATATAATTATCAACTCTGTTTGCACCAAATCCTCGGGAGTCTCCATATTTTTCATCCATCCACTCTTTTTCACTTCGCCTTATTCTACCCGGTTAGGTGTGTTTTTTTTAAGCATCATAAATCTGAGTTTAGGTTTTGGTAAGAAATCAATTAATCAAATATAAATTATGTTAACTATATATCTCGGGACTAAACTTTTATATATGATGTACTATTTATATCAAGTTTGTAGTGTGATATGTCTGTTTCTAAAATCTGTCTATGACTTATGTCTTGGTTTCAGTTTTAAATAAACTTTCAGTTTTGATCACATGACTGCTTCCATGCTGTATAAAAGGGCTACTGCAGCAAAAGGGCTACTACTTCTTTTCTGCTGCAGTACCTCCCTTCACAGCTGCAGAAAGCTGAGGACCAACACAGAGAAAGAGCCATGCCAAATTCTGCTGCATCATACTGCTGTTAAATTTCTTTCCCATTTGATATTTTCTCTACAACAGGTAAGAAGTACCATGTGTTCACACACTTTGTTGAATACTGACTGAAATTAATTTACTGATACTAATAGTGTCATTTGTGTTCTTGTGACATTGGTCTGCATCCAGTAGCCTTTTTATTGTGTTTGTGTTTTGCTTCTGTTCTTCTGCAGTCACAAAACAAAGCCAGATAAATGATATTACACTGTAAACCTGCTTCGTTGGTACAACCTAAAAAATACTTTATGTGGTAATAAGCAATGGAATTAGTTTTACTCAACTCTAACAAATAATTAGTTTATTAGTTAGTAGTTTAGTATTATGTTGTACCAACTAAGCTGATAAAACAAGGCTATAAGTAGAGGAACAAATAAAATATACTCACAGGTTCTCAAACTGGAGGCTGTGAAAGACAAAAATCTCAGAAGTAGTATCTCTGCTTTGTAAATTTTTTTCATTTGTTTCGCCTTGTCCGCCTGTTTATGTCCTGTCAAGTCCATGTGCTTGTGTTTGCGCCTCTTCCATGTGGTTCTGTTTGGTCATGTGCTCCTAGTGTCTCCGCCCCCCACCTGGCCTGTATCTGTAAACCCTCCTGTTTCCAGGTGTCTCGTAATCCCTGTCTTGTTATATACCACTTGTTCGCTACCTTATGTCGTCGGTCATTTTAATGTATTGTCGTTGTAGTGTATTGTGTTGCAGTGTGCCTGCCTGTTTATTTGTTATTAAAAACTCTTGTTGTCAACTAAAAGTTTGCGTGTGTCCGCTCCTGCCGAAACTGACACCTAATCTTTTACATAAATTCTTATGTGTACACTCTTACAACATCATTGGCTGGTTAGAATTTAAATTCCTCCTAAAATCATAATTTAAGAATAAAGTGTTCTTAAAGTCATCATGTGAAGTTTGGAATACTAACCCAAAATATATTTTTAATGTGCTGTAAAGTTGTAATAAAAGCACTGCTGAAGCCATAATATAATGTTATCATGAAGTCATACTTTAAGGTACTCCTAAGGTCATAATTAAAAGCATATATAAAGTCATAACTTTAATTAAATAATTTAATCTTTGGTACAGACTAAACAGATGAGATGAGGAAACAAAAATAAGATCTGCTGTAGGATGGGGTGCACTCTCAACCAATGACTGTAGAATAGACCTGGTGACACCTGGTGACTTTACAGCAATTGGTGGATACTCCTAAGGCAGGGAAAACGAAAATTGGACGAAACGAAAATGTTTGTAATTATGTAGTAGTGACATGTTTTACTGAATTACATCCACAAACATTATTTTACAGTCTTAGATCAAATTTATTAAGATGGCACTTATAAGCAGATCAGATTTAAAATGCGAACAGCATGAACGTAGTTGCTGTAAAAGCCTGCATACAGTAATTCAAACATAAAACTAAAAATATACCTGCAGTTAGACTTACTATATTATACCCAATGGCTTGTAAATCAATCTAAAAATAATATTATTAATAAGAGCAATATATTCTCTAATTTATTGTCTGAGACTGTTTCAGTATTTCAGTGTCTTACATCTACAGTGGCATTCATTCATACAGCATTTAAAAATATATACAGTCAAATAGTCCTTAAAAATAAACAAGTAAAGGTGCAAATGATGCTTACTGTTTATATGATTATCATATAGATGCATATACAGTTTTAACAAGAAACCCAGTCACAGAGATTAACCTTTACTGAAAACTGTAAAAACATTCCAAAATAAAATAAAGCATGACCAGCCATCCATCTTCCTTCTTAAACCACTTAGTTCAGCTAAGGTCACAGTTGCAGTAGGGAAAGCAGCGAAGCCCAGATGGCCCTGTCCCGCACAACACCCTCCAGTTCATTCTGGAGGATCCTGAGCCTTTCCAAGGCAAACCCCTCCAATGGGTGATATAATGGGGCTTAATGTAGCAACCTGTACTTTTAAATCAGGCATTTTGAGTAAGTCTTACAAGTTTAATTCTACACACATCTTTACAGGGCTTTGAAGCTTGTTATAGGTATACAGGTAACATATTACTCCTTAGTATATTGCAGTGTAAAGTGAATTCTTAATAAAAAAACATTTCTAAAAAAAAGCCTACCTCTATCATCACTGTCCAATGAAAAACAAATCTCCAAATTTTCAGCGTTACAGGAGAGGCCAAAACTTTTTTTACTTCAAATGTAACTCAATGGAAGCAGAGTTTTTCCAATTCATTTTTGGGCATTTCTATTGGTCCATTTATCATGGAATTTTCATAAATGGAAATGGCAGCTGCTTTATTCAAATGGAGTGGAAAAATAAAAATTGACAAAATAGAAATACATGTTTTTCTTTGGACAGTGATGATATATTCCTTTGGTCAAGTCAAGGTTTTAATCTTTTAGCTGAATCCCATTCCATGTACATGGAAAAAGTAGGCAATACAGTAGGCAACTATTTTCAAAGCATGAATATTTTATCTGCATCTAAGCTAGCATGTCCCAAAAGAATTCAGTTGATAGAATATATAAGGGACTGATAAGGGAGATCGCACTTTGTGGGTAATATATGCTGTCAGCAGCAATAACCTAAAAACATGAGACCCCACCAACTGAGATCAATATTTAAAAAAAATTAAAGTTATTTAATAGTCCTATAATAATCTTATATAAAAGTCTTATAATAATCATCAATAGTCTCAAATATAACACTTTACAGTGACTTACGATAATTCTTCAATACCATATCCAAAACACCACCCATTTTAAAAAGAGCACATGTGCCCTTCATGGTTTATCCCGTTTGGATGGGGATTAATTGTGCACTAGTGCAAACCAATTTATACCCCAATAATTCATACAGTTTATGTAGTGTGTATGACATAAATGGAAATATATGATCAGTAAGAATCTCTTTCAGTATTCCAACTCATTTGCTTCCACAACACTGTGGGCTCTGTTTTGTGTGTTACTGTCTCTTAGCCCTTAAACAGCCCATTGAGGAGAATACATGCATAAGTAGGCTGCTGTTAACTGTACACAGGTGTTCATCATTATTAATTATCCACTGGTTTAATAAGCCTGACAATGTTTGACAATGTTCTGTGCTCAACCAGCGTTGACAACAAAGACAAAAAAAAATCTACATTGAAATGCATGGTGCGAGTAATTTCATTTGGGAACTTAATTGACTGTTTATGACATCTATGTTACATTAAATGTTACCACAATATTGCAAAGTAAATAATGTTTTTTTCTTACAGGTATATAATTCACAGCAAAACATCAACTGGAAACTAAAGAGACCAGTCGAAAATGGGTATTCTGGAGTCCGTAACTGAGATTATAATAAATCCAATCAGAGAAGTCCACCAACTCCGGAGGGAAATGGGCACGCTGAAAAAGGAGAACGAAAGACTGGAATATGAGGAAAAACTAAGAAAGGAGAGAGAGCAAGAGAAAATAAAAGTACAGGAGGATCAACGGAGTAAAGAGTGTGAAGAAAATAATTCAGGGAGCTATGATTCAATAACAAAACCAGGGAATGCACAGATGTGGAAAAATATAGAAATTAACATAGTTCTAATTAATGTTACAATAGATATAATTGATAAATATCCACATAAAAGTATTGAATCATTTTTTGGCAGTTATCTGCCAACCTTGATATGATTACAATATCATTGAGTGTCCCCACTGCACACTTTAAATTGAGGAGATCTTATTTAACCAAGGAGAATTGTTGACTTTGCTGTTGGTGCTGGTTGACATTATGTTGTATGTATATATGCTAGATGCTTTTTTGTTTGTGTGTTTTAGCCTTGCTCATTCTAAGCCTGTATTCTATGTTTTCCAGCTTTCCTAAGTCTGTGTATTTTCTTGCCCTTTATTAAAATACTGCACAAAACAACACATTTATAGAAATGTATGTATACATATTAACTCTTAGCTATAGTAAATCTAATATTAAAAGAGTATAGTTTCCCTGTCTTGTATGTTACAATGTACTGTATTACTACATGCATACTTACTATGACACAATGCTATTTTAACCCCCTTGTTATGTTTGCTGTCTAAACATCTCTTTAAACAATGAAAAAATAAACATGCTTGATAGTATATGACCTTTCTTCATCTCCTAAACATGACTTTATCTAAATGATTGTCTTCTACAAAAATATAATGCCAGAGTTTGGAGGGAAACTAAACTGTGGTAATATATGTGGTTATTTACCTTTGTCAAATATGCACACCTACTTTGTGACCCAATATATATAATCTACAAAGATGTTTGTGCCGGCAAAATGAACCCCAGTGATGCCTATGACCAGGAGCCCAAGAGGAGAAAATGCCTGGTGGTATTGTCCGATGCATTCATACATTGTATATTGCTAATCAGCTAAACAGCGATTCAGTTAAAAAATGAACTGTTACAATAACTGTGATATGTGTGGGTTATAATAACTCTTAAATAAACCCTAGAGGTTTGGGCTGGGTAAACTCTGATGTCAGTGCCTAAGCAGTGACTTTTCCTTTTTCCTTCTTCTTTATTCAGCAGGCTCAGTGATCAACATCCATTAGTTAGTAACTCTCTATCATGAACCTTTTGAGTCAAAGCTTTTTGGTCAGATGAAAGGTGAAAACCTTTAAATGGGTAACACAGAAAATAAAGAATACATAGGAGACAAAACTAACACACTTGCAAATATTACAATGAACTGCCAAGCCTTATTTCACTTCATACACTTGTGCTTATACACCTCCTCCCCATAAATGCAAACAGAGTTAATGCTTACTGCTGTTACAATTCTTAACATCAGCTAACACATGTAATTCAGCTGCATTTTAACACAAGGTACTTTATAAATAAACTCACACTCACAATGTCAGAGCAAAGCGGACAACAGTTTAGCCTAACTTTTAATTTGAATGGGCTAACTAGCTCATTTTTACTCGTTTCTTTAAGGTTTGTTTTGATTTTTTATTTTACTCCATCAGAGCCCCTATACTGTCTGTTCTAAACAATGGACTGCTTATTTTATTTTATCTTATTTTTAACCTAGCGAGTAATTTGAAGCTATGCATGCACTCACCTCCCCAGTTGGATATGTCGGCTGTGCGTGGCTGAGCCAGAAGATTTGTGAACATGAGGCTGGAATCTCTGTGCTCCATCAGATTAAAGATGATGAGGATCTCCTTGATTCTCTGCTAGCAACAATTGAGGCCATCAGCACCACGTTAGATGATATTATTCTCCGAGTGACTACTACAGCTGTCCAGAAAGAGGATCACTGGCTTCATCTTGAGTTAATCCCAAGCCCAGGGAGGTGTGCTGGGCTTGGGTTTAATGGTGGTAATTGATGGTAGCAATTTACACACAAGAGCACTTTGTCAATCTCTTACTACCTGTTGCTGGGTGGTAATAGATTATTATGCTATTAGCCTGCCATCAGCTGAGGAGACCAAACAGCTGATTGTCAAGCTGAGAGCATTACTTATGAGTGGAGACTTCAAGTTGAGGCAGTGGACGAACAACGTGCCATCACTGAAGCAAGATCGAACAGGGGTGAGCTGTGAGAGGCAGATGAAACCTGGAGGCTGGGGATAGAGCCCTAAGGCTTAGCTGGAACTGTCCTTCAGACATACTGACATACAAGCATTGGGCGATGTGTCATGGTCCAACCACCATGAGAGTTATATATAAGGTACTGGTGAGCCTCTTTGCTAATTCTTCCATTTTTTGACTTGTGCCAAGATCCTAGTGCAACCTCTGTGGGATAAACATCATGGGTGGGATGAACCCCTTCTCCCAGATGGCTTGTGCAGAGTTGGAACCGTTGGGAGGAAGAGCTGTCATTTTTACCCAAGATCCACCTGCCATAACTTTATGTGCTGTTCGTATATTTTGTGTTGCGTCTGAGAGAGCATATGAAGCAGTGGCTTAACTTCATACGATCAAGCCATCGGGTACCACACACCTCTCATTTGTGATTATTTGTGGCGCGACCCAGAGTAGCGTCCAAAAGAAACACCGTCCATACCCCAGTTAGAGCTTTGGCCAGCTTTAAATGGAGCGCAGCTAGCTGGGGTGGCCAGTTCTAAAGACAGGAAAGTGGAGATCTCTATTCTGCAGCAAAGTCAACAGGAATGTTTTCGAGAGGCATTGACTAGGCTGACTAGGATGAATAAATTCCTGCCATCTGACAGTCACTTTCTCACCAAGCCTAGATGACGCCAGTGGCTTGATTAAACTCGGCAGTCAACTGAGAAGGGCCAAATAACTAGATACAGCCACTGCCAACTGTACTCTGGGAAGTATGGAGACAGCTGTGATAAATATTTGTTGTGTGAAAGCACCACTGTTATACCTTGATTTGTGGTTATTGTTAAGCTAAGTGTTACTTAAATCAGTATTATTGTACCAGTTTGGTACTTTGTAAAAAGCTACTAGGTAGGGTACAGAGCCGTGACAGCCATGTGCAGAACTTTGACTTCTATTTTTCTTCTCACAAAAGACTTGTTGTAAGGTAAATAACACTTCCAAAATAGAGTGCTACAGTGTTACAAGACTGGAATCCCTTGAGAATTTTTAAAAAAATATACTAATAGTGTACTTAAACTATATGCTAAATAATTAAAGTACATTTTTTCTCTTTAAACTTAACTTTTTACCCTCTTAATCTGGTCTTCATGTGTGCTGTTTTGTACTGGTTATACACTTATACTGGTTATATATGTATACTGTTTATATGCTTCATACTTTTTAGCAAGAGCTAGATGAGCATCTGACAGTCACGCAGCTCTTTGACTGCTAGTTCTGGAAATGCCTGTTTAAAGCCATATAATTAATCAGTATAGCTTTTTATGCAGTTACACTGAGCTCATCCTAATAAAATGTCAACTGTGGTTATCTGGAGCTTCCTAAGAAACATAATGAAAACGATACTCAGTGGTTTACTTCGTGATATACTGACCCTTGTCTTTTGGGTAGTTGATTTTCAATAACTTCCTGAGGAGTCCTAGCATGCCCTCTCCTTCAATTATCACACTCCTAACTTTCCCCTGACATATCTGAGTGCCTCACATCTCAGCCATTAGCACTGAAGCGCTAGCATTAGCTTCCGGAGCTAATCACAAACACAGTACAACAACAGCTGCAGCCTCAGCCTGACCAGACGCCTCATCAGTGTTCCTCAGAGACACACTCATATATACACTTTCTCTCTCTCTCTCTCTCTCTCTCTCTCTCACACACACACACACACACACTGAACAAACTGTCCCTCTCCTGAACTGAAAAGCAAACACACTAACCTTAAGAAACGATATGAGTTTGGCAGAGAGTAAACCAAAGTCATGCTGCATTACCTGACCTGTGAAAGGTCTCCTAACGTCCCTGAACGTAAATGAGAGATGAAGGCTGTTACTTCTGATCCAATCCAATGTCCTGGTGCACAGTCTGCACAGAGCAATACTGAGCAGGAAGAGCCCTATAAAAGCAGAGTCATTTTCATGTTGACATGGCTGAATAGAAATGATGAGCATGTACTAAAAAGCCTGGTAAACAAAGCTCGCTATCTCATTTTGGTGCCTTTTTGGTAGGCCTACAGTAAAGATACATATTCAGTGCCTGATCTGTGATAGGATCACCCTTTTCTGAGTTATTGTCTAGCGCTAGCCAAAGCCATAACATTTTGAGGTCACTAGAAGTGATCCTTTTATGTAGAGCACTTTAATGATTGTACTCAATTAAAAACATGCAATATGAGCCTTTCCGCTTCCAGCCCATTACATACAACTGATTACCATCCAGACTATGGTGCTGTATGCATACATATGGTGCTGCATGCGTATGTTAACTCATGGCCTTTGATATCCAATTTCTACATGCCTACACAGAATACGTAAAGACATACTACAATGATGCCCTTAAAGTATCACTAGAATATTGTTCTGTTTAATTAAAACATACAGACCAGGCTTGTGGCAAGAAATATTCAATGGAGATACAAAAATACAAAAAACTTAAACAGTGTAAGGCAGATCCAGGGATATCCAAAGAGAAGCAAACAGCAAAATGGGAGGAAGAAAAAAAGAGAAAGTGAGATTAATAGTGCTTCACCCACTCTCTGTGTGCTAGATGAAGGCAGGCAGTCTCTCGCACTGCGGGAGTCAATAATCTTAGAAACAGTGTCATACTAGCCCACAGATTGCCACTGGTATGCTGTTTTTACAAATATACCTTCCATTCACAATGTAGTCATACGGTTCAGACACTACTGAAAACCCTGATTAGTGGCAGAAGGTAAAAAATGATAACCATATGGCTGATAACCATAAATAACTATTCTAATAACTAGCTCCAGGTCAGCCAAAAATCTGAAAAAAGAAGTGAAGACAAATTTACAATAAAACAAGTGAAATAATCTGATGTCCTTCAAGAAAGTAGACAGTACCAGATCAATCAAGAAGCTGGGAAGTGAACGCTGTGCAATCACAATAACTGCCACAGAGGTCAGGAAAAGGTAGTTTGGACTGAGATTTGGATCTTTAACTTCCTAAAGTAAAGGCCTACAACAAAGAGATGTGTGCACAGTTATGTCAGCAGATCCTGAGAGACACAGAATGCTAAAGCAGCTTAAAGTCTCTTCATATGTGCACAAACCACACAAACATCCACACAGAGGAAAAATTATCAACCATGTTTGAAGATGGGCTGGGATGGCAAAATTCTAAAAAATAAGCTTGAAGAAACTCTGAAAGTTAAATGCCATCAACAAATATCTCTTCTGTAAATGCTCAGCCCTTTTCAAGTTAACACAGTTAACAAACTGGCATACTGCTCAGTTAGCATCCGTAATAGATACATTACATGCCAATGATCTATTAGAATGTTTTAGTCTGCAGTCACACAGCACTCTGCAAACACAGACTGTAAGATCATCTGAGACTTATCAATTTGTCAGGGAGTTTACTAGCGCAGTTATTTGATAGGTAAGCAATTGTGATGTAATACTAACAACATAAAGCATAGTATATTACTATCGCCTAATATTATTAATTGTCCAGTTCTAACATATAACATGCTCAATGGATAAACATTATTATTTAGTATAAAGTATATACAATGTTAACTATCCAAACCGTCTACCAGAAAAGCTCCAGTATGAGTGAATGGGGGCATCTCTCTCACAGAACTGTTGTAAATTGTTTCCCACTCCACTGAAAAGCTTCTTTATTGAGTTAGTCTGTGCCATTTCCTCTCTCTCTGTAGACAAACTAACCCTTGTAGACCCAAAGCCCTGTGAGGAAGGTCCTGGCTTTCTCTCTCTCTCTCAATAATAGTACAGACCTGCCAACCTTGGAAATTCTTTTTGAGTAGCAGCATAGCACATCACACTTCAAACTACACTTCACATTTTGGAACATGTTAACTGAAAATCCCCAAAATATGTCATCTAAACAAAACTTAAACAACATAAAATTGTTGTGAAAATTGTATTGGCCTATGGCGTATGGTGTTTTACATACATTGGACATTATAAATAACAAAGAATCCATTCTTTGTCTTTTAAATAGACATTAGACATTATAAATAACTGAAAACTACTATGTCCCTTAGACGGATATCAAACAACAAACCCCCATGCCCGCCCCCACATGTCCAAATCACCCCAATCCAATACTCCAGCTCAGAAAGCAGGCACGTGAGGATAACTATCTTATCGAGAATTGAAAAAAAAAAAAAAGAATGAAAAAAGGCATTTTGAGCGTGATATGATGATAAATACACACGCAGAACTTCTTTCTGTGTTCACGAGTTTCACATTTACGCTTGTGGGAGGGATATTTACACACACAAATTGTTAAAACTTGCAGGTTTATCTTTTGCATTTGTGTTTTGCATCTAACTTTGATGTTGATGTGACGCCACATTATTTTCTAGAAGTTGGCAGGTTTATTAAATTGGACGCAATTCACAAATCCCATACCCTGCCAGTTACCTTTAAAACAGTGTTTACCGTCTTCCCTTATAAAACCAGTCACAGTATATGAAGATGGAGCGAGAGGGATGACAACCAATTTCGTTACTTTCGTTTTGACAGCTCCCTGGCTCTCCGTTTGTAGCCTATTTAAAGATTTTAAAACTAGCGCTATGATTGGTCCAAGTCCTTTTTTCCCCAACAGGTTGCTGGGATTTGCCAATAAACCCATAGCCGTGTTGACTGCACAGACAGTTGAACTCACAGCCATCCATTATTTTTCGCGTATTTTGAAGTAACAAATCGCAGCAGCGTATAGTTTGATGTCTAAATGCGTATCTGCTACGCGAAATGCAGGTCTAACCCTCAAACATGATGTGCAAGGAAGAGTCATCAGAAGAACAAAAGACAACATATGAAGTATTCAAAACGACTGTAACTGTGGAACTCTTTGGCCCCGGGCACCAAAAAAAAACCATGGAGAGGGTTCACATCTGCTCCATGCCAGTCCGCCACTGGTGTTCCACAAAGTTCAGTGATAGGTCCTCTTCTTTTTTCTTCATAAATTTCATTGTGGAGTGCACAATTGCTCAATTATTGTTTAACAAGAAACATTTGTATATGAGTATACAGTATATGTACTGTATGTAGAGGTGAATGTCCGTCCAGGGCTGTGTTACAGGATCCCTGATGGTTCATGGCTGATTTCTCGCTGCCGTGCAGAAGGAACAGATCCAGTCATCACTGCACACACAAAACACAACATGCTTACCTAAAAACACACATAGATGAGTTTTACAAAAGCTTTAACTCTGGGAAAATGACTGGAGACTTAGCTTAGATTCTTAGCTGGCTGGAGTGAGATTATCAAGTTTGCATGCACAAATGCACATTTAATGTTACACTGCTTAAAACCTTCATTTGCACCACAGCTTTGAACTTCTTGTTAAGACCACAGACTACACGCAGATGACCACATTGTCACCAACCTAATCCAACGTGAGTGACCAGACGGATTCCTTGTAAAAATAAAACAACTGGCAATACACAACACCCATTGTATGATTAATACACTTTGCTAGCAATCTGCAGATATACAGGGAAGATATACCGGGAAACATATCTGCTTCTGTCTCTGCTGATGCCTTGCTGTGAGGAACATCATTCACTCACTGTTTTTTTTTATGCAGCAGTAATAGTGGAGATGGAGGTGGTGTACATTTAAAGAAAAAAATCTTACTGGGGATAAATCGTCACCTGTGGATTATATTTCTCGTGTACCATTCTTTGCCAGGATTTCCCACATTATTTTGATGGATACTTGGTTGAGTGCATTGCAGCATTCTTAACAGTGGCAGATATATTGTGGTGGCGCCCAGAGTGATTTACCAGATTGCAGCCACATCTACTATGCCTTTGGCTACACAACTGTTCATGCAGGTTTGCATGTTTGTCCTGAGTTTTTTTTTAGCAGCTTGGAAAAAATGTCTCATCCAGAGTTGGCAACCCTGCATGTCTCTCCATGTCTCTCTTACCCCAGTGTGGTGTCCTGTATGGGCGGTTTGTGGCACAGAGGATGGAAAGATCGTGGACATTTATCACAACACACCAAGTCACCTTCGGAATTGCACTTGAAGCACTGGTCATCATTTTTCTCATCCAGCTGGGGTTTAAGAACACACACCAAAAACACAAACCCACAAAAAATTCAGTAACTGCTACTGGTCTATAAACAATAAACACATCAAGTGAACACAGATGAATAGCAGTCACTTTAAAATAACAGTTCTGACTCAGTAAGTTTCTCTAGAACTGAGCAATTCACACAAAACCACTCTGAAATACTTTGCTTAAATCTTAATAATTTAATTTAGCAGGAAATTTGTAAAATCTGTGGAGAATCGAGGGGGGCAGACTGAGGGTCATGTTCAAATCAGAGGACACTGCTAACGTAATGTGAAACTTGTATCTGGTAAGTGATGTGTGTGTGCTAGATGAGAGTGTTGCCATGTTCACCAGGCTGGGATGGATTACCGAATTTTCTCCTTTGCAGCTGGGACACGCACAGTTGACTGCATGAGGTTCTAGCACCCTCCTCTGGAAAGAATAAAACCACAACGTAAGACATACACAGCAATAAATCAACATCTGAATGTAGTCTTGATTGTTTTTTTTTACTCTTTATCCCACTGTTTCCAAAAAACTCACAAACACAAGCTATTTCTTTTGCACTTCCAAAACCTATATGAAAAAACAACATTTTTTTAAATTAAGCTTGATTCATTAAGGATGTACATTTAGTTTCTTGATAATTTCATTGATTTCCTTGAGGGTAACTCCAATATCAAAATTTAAAAAAATAAGGTTACTACAAAGTTACTTTCAGAAGTTTAAAGCTATGGATATCTTCTTATTTCAATATCTTTAAAGAAATGGCTTGGCAAATAATCTACCATTTATGCAACTTACCTGCTCAAACTACATCCATTAATTTTCCATGTGGTTTGTGACACAGCATAACTCTCAGTGAACTCTAAAATGTAACTGTATAAATTATATATATATATATTTTTTTTGACAAACCCCTTTAAATATTGTGTCATCTAATGAGTTAACAACGTTGATTATGCAAGTTCATTTAAAAATATAATTAATTTAAGCTCTATTATTATTTAAGCTTTAATAATGCTCTACATTGTCCACACGGCATGCAAGATTATTCTGATGAAACACTATAGAAAGTAGACAGGAGAAATTATCTATCACACAGGATGTTGGTGGCAGAATTAAGGCATAATGTTTCAATCAGTGGATATAAATTCAGATATAGTGGTTAGCTGCAGCCCTGGTATAAGCACAGAACCGTAATGTTTTTCTTTACCATTATAAGAGTTCCCAGAGGCTTTCCATGGCTGGTGATGTGTTGTCTCCAGTTTCCGCCTCTCATATTCAGATCCAGGAACTTCTCGGGGGTCAGCCAAGAATCCTCTGTCCTGATGCATCTACCACATCTTCCTGAGACACAGACATTTTAGTCATACCAAAAGTGCTTTATAAAGACCCACAGCAAAGTAAATTAAACATGTTTACTTGCAACCTACAGTGGTGCTGCAATCTCCAGAGTGAAATTTAACAGTTTAAAAACCTTGACGGTGGATATACCACTTTTTCTCAGGCTGAAAATTGCACTTATGCACTTAAATGAAGATAGAATCTGTGTCTCTCTTCCAATTCTAATACTTGTGCTACCTTGGTTGTATTTATTGGCTCATATTCAGAATTTACTAACAGCATACTGAGGATCATAGTGAGATACCACTGATGAATAAAAACACAACAATAATATGATATTGTAAACAGATAATGACAGTGGGCTCTCCCTCCAGATCTTCTGCCCTAATGTCAAGTTGAAAGCCTCTTTTAAAAACTTTAAAAACTTGGCTATATGGCAGCCGGTCTGGCAAGAGAGACCACTGTCTGTTATGGCATAACCCGAGTCATAACAGACCCTGGTCAAAACAGAATTTCATTTCTGAATTTGTCCATTAATATTTGTGTTTTGAATGTTTGTTGCCAGCTTTTTTATGGTGGGGAAGGTGTGTGTATGTAGTTTATTAGTGAATTTGATCTTGGTGATTTTGTGAGGCAGATAATAGTTGTGTATAAATAGTTGTGCCACAGAATATTGCAGAGCAAACAAATAACATATTAAATGCTAGTTTAGGTCAGAATGCACCAGTAACAATTCACTAGCATCATGTACTGCTAAGGGCAATACAATACTCTACTCTACAATACTATATGGTAAGTGAAATCAGAAACTCAGTTCTTATTGTTGTAGTTTATATTGGATGTATTGGCTCAGACACACCTGTAGCAAAGCGGCTTTTATGTAGAGTTCCTCTCCCTGCAGAGCATGTGACTGGAAAGGTTTCACCTAGAAACTGTGTCAGATCAGCATGATCATCCTCCCCATAATCATCATCGCTGCTTATCATAGAGTTAGACTCTGAACGGCTAATGATCTTCGTTGTGTGACCATCTGCAGGCAAAAGAGAAGCTGAATATACAGTAAAAATAGTTTCTGCTAAATATAGTGACAAAACCTACATTTCTACCCACAGCATTAGCTCTCAATATTCAAATACATTCATATTTTTATAAATCTGACATGAAATAACACTGGTCAGGACAGAATATACCACTAGAGCAAATGTCAGTATTTAAATATTTATTGATTTCAATGCATGGTGATACCAAAACCTTATCAGTATCAGCAGATTTGTTTATGTATCAGCGTGAAAATATCTGATATCTTTTTTGTCCCACAAATCCCATTTTAAATGAATCTTTAAAAATATAAAAGATTAAATAATCATTCTTCTTCTTCTTCTTCTTATTATTATTATTATTAATAATCATAATTATTATTATTATT
Source organism: Megaleporinus macrocephalus (assembly GCA_021613375.1). Lineage (NCBI taxonomy): Eukaryota > Metazoa > Chordata > Actinopteri > Characiformes > Anostomidae > Megaleporinus > Megaleporinus macrocephalus. Next base: position 35,702,890 of record CM038703.1, read on the forward strand.
ATTAATGTGGTTTTACATCACAATATTAATTAATTATTTATCTATGACCTATTATGCTAATTTGTATTGTTCATGATTTTATTTTTAGTCTAACAGAATAGATTTACCTGCTTTAATTTTCCAAAAACACATTATTTTAAATTATCTTTCCCTATGTCTGAATTCACGCTTTGTCTGAAATGCTCTGTTCGAGCTTCTGTGACTTTAAGCCCAGCCACCCAATGAGCCCACTTTTGGCCAGCTCGTCCACTCTGATCGCCACTGTCCGAGCAGCATCCTGCTACATGTTGTACTCCACAGTGCTATGGCTATTTGTACAATATCAGTTGAGTCCTAAAATTCAAGCTAGACTGGAACATGGCATTTCAGAATGGAAGGTTTTTACTGATTTGGCTCTCTGTGCATTGTGTAAGGGTGTGTCAAGCTTGCCGGTAAGGACTGTGTTACAAAATGATGTCACATTATAAAAGACAAAAGGGCTGAAATTTTTATGAGGTGTTTCAGCCTCTGGTGAGCACTTTATAACTTTGCAGACTATTTATATGTAAGGTGAGCTATATAACACACTAGAGGAAAGTAAATACCAACATAAAATAAAAGACAAACTAACTTGTAACATGTCTGGTATTTCCATTGGGTGTAAACAGCGTTTTCCTGCACTGAGGCTAAAATGATAAAAGAGAAAGAGGTGTTAGCACACTGTTTCAAGATATATATATATATATATATATATAGACACATACACAGCAATTAAATTTAGATTTAGATTACATGATTAAAATACCCACAATTACCCATGTCCTTTACAGTCACTATGAGTCATAATAGTCTTGACAGTCATACTAGTGACATCTACTGACATTTTGTAACTACAATCGTGGCCAAAAGTATTGGAAATCACACATATTTTGGTTTTCATAAGGTTTGCTACCTCAGGTCTTATGGTGGCAATTTGTATTGACTCTAGATTGTAAAACAGTGATCAGATGAATTGCAATTAATTGCAAAGTTATTCCCTGCCATGAAAAATTACCTTATCACAAAAATTACTGCATTCCAGTCACTGCATTTCAGCATTACAAATGGCCTGCAAACATCATTTCAGTGATAATCACGTTAGCTCGGGAGAAAGTTTTAATGAGGACAAGACATCTGATATCACTCTGTCATGCTGATTAGAAGAGCAGACTGGTTGCTTTAAAAGTGTAGCTGTGCTTTAAAGTTTTCTTCTGTTAACCATGGTTACCTCCAAGGAAACGTGCAGTCATCACTACACTGCATCAAAAAGGTGTCACGTAAGGACATTGCTGCTTGAAAAATAGCATCCCAATTCATCCTTTATCCAATCATCAAGAACTTCAAGTAGAGTGCTACAATTGCAGTGAAGAAGGCTTCATGGTGCCCAAGAGAGTCAAGCAAATGTCAGGACCATCTCCTAAAGAGGATGTAGCTACGAGATCAGGTCACCGCCAGTATAGAGCTTGCTCAGGAATGGCAGAGGGCAGGTGTGAGTGCATATGAACGCACAGTGAGACAAAAGCTTTTGGAGGATGGCTTGGTGTCAAGAAGGGCAAAAAAGAAGCCACATCTCCCTAAGAAAAACATCAAGAGCATTCTGGAGGACTGGAGTAAAGCTATTTTCTCTGATGAAGCCCCCTTCAGACGATTTGGGACATCTGGAAAAATTATTGTCTGGAGAAGAAAAGGTGAGCGCTGTGCCATGCCAACAGTGAAGCATCACAAGACCATTTATGTGGGGTTGGTTCTTATCCAGGGGAGCGGATTTGTTCCAAATTTTGCCTAAGAACACTGCCATGAATAAAGAATGGTATCTAAACATCCTCCAAGAGCCCAATGATCCAGAAGCAATTTGGATTTTTCCAGTATGATGGAGCACCATGTCACAAGGCAAAAGTGATCAAAACATTGAAATTTTGGGTCCATCTTAATCCCATTGACAACATGTGGTCAAACAAAACCCAGAAACTAATCAACTCCAAGCATTGATTTGGGAAGGATGAGTTTCCAATATTCAAGATTTTGCTCAGAACCTGACATCCAGCATGCTAAGGCGAATTGCAAAAATCTTAAAGACGAAGGGTCAACACTGTAAATATGAAGGCTTTGCTTAAACTGGATGTATTTCTCAATTAAATGTCACATATGGAATGCTTATAATTGTACTTCATTATATCATATAAACATCTGACAACAGGTTCTAAAACAAACTGAGGCAGGAAACTTTGTGAAAACCAAATGTGGCATTCTCAAAACTTTTGGCCACGACTGTATGACAGTCATTTCAGTGACTATTAGTCATTAAGTATCAGACCCAGTATCCAGCTGCAGCATCTCTGAACTAAAGTTTGGTTTGTTTAATATAAGATCCCTAAACTCTAAGGCTCTTATTGTAAATGATACAATAACGTATCAAAATTTTTATGTATTATGTCTCGTAGAAACATGGATTAAACCTGAGGAATATTTGGCATTAAATGAAGCCACTCCTATAGGTTATAATTATGTACACAGCCCCAGACTGTCCAGTAAAGGAGGGGGTATATGTGTCATTCATAAAAATTCATTAGACATCATTAAGAAACACAGTCTCACTTTAAATTCTTTTGAATGTCTTTACATAAACATCACCAACCCGACCACTAACAGAAGTGTACTCACCCTAATCAGCATTTATAGACCACCAGGACCTTATTTAGAGTTCTTAAAAGAATTCAGTGACTTTGTTGCAGATCTAGCAGTGAGCGCTGAGAAACTAATAATCGTAGGAGATTTTTAATATTCACTTTGAAAACTCAGCAGATCCATTAAAAAAGGCTTTCTCATCTATCTTAGACTCTGTTGGTCTCACTCAAAATGTGATAGGACCTACACATTCCTGTAATCACACACTAGATCTAGTTTTGACTTTAGGTGTTGACATACATAATCTTACTGTTCGTTCACAGACTTCAGTAGTTTCAGATCACTACCTAATTTCATATGAATTGAGTCTTAGTAAAAATGTATGTACATCACCCCGTTATTGCATGAAACGTTCGATAATGCCAAATACAGCCCAACACTTTATTGAAACTCTTCCAGATTTATCAACTATAGCTTCTCCTTCAGACCCAACAGAGCTAGACAGACTAACAGACTGCGTAGAAAATAAGCTCCGATTAACTTTAGACAATGTTGCACCTATAAAAGCTAAAAGGACGCAACAGAAAAAGCTCGCTCCGTGGTACAACAATGAAATACGCACCTTAAGACAGACAGTACGGAAATTAGAGCGCAAATGGAGAGTGACCAAGCTGGAGGTATTTCACTCTGCTTGGAAAGACAGCCTTAGCAGTTACAGAAAGACACTTATTTAAACACGCTCAGCATACCTGTCCACACTCATCGAACACAACAAAAACAATCCTAGAGTTTTATTTAGCACAATCGCAAAACTTACCAAAAATCAGGCAGGAACGGAACCTCAGATACCCGCCTACTACAGCAGCAATGATTTCATGGACTTTTTCAATAGCAAAATCGAGAATATTAGACAACATGTTCAACTGACACCAGTAACCTATCCTTCATCCGGTTTGGCTGAGACAGCACAAAATGTGATTTTAGAAGAAAGACTAGAAACATTCTGTCCACTTCAGCAGTCAGAATTAGAAAAACTTATCTCTTCCTCAAATTCTGCTACATGCACACTTGATTATGATTCCAACAAGCCTATTGAAACAAGTATTACCAGCTATTATTAAACCTATCTTAACTATCATCAACTCTTCTCTTAGTCTGGGTCATGTACCTTTTAAAGTCTTTTAAACTAGCTGTGATAAAACCCTTGATAAAGAAACCAAATCTTGACCCCAGAGAACTGTCCAGTTATAGACCCATTTCCAATTTACCTTTTATCTCTAAGATTTTAGAAAAGGCTGTAGCTCGACAACTCTGTTCTCATCTACATAAGAACAACATATATGAAAAATTCCAATCTGGTTTTAGGCCACACCACAGCACAGAGACAGCTTTAGTTAAGATAACAAATGATCTTCTTCTTGCCTCTGATCAGGGCCACGTATCTCTACTGGTGCTACTAGATCTAAGTGCAGCTTTTGACACTATAGATCACACTATTCTCTTGGACAGGCTAGAAAATGTGGTTGGAATCACAGGAACAGCGTTATCCTGGTTCACATCTTACCTTAGTGATCGCTTTCAGTTTGTAAAGATAAATAATGTATAATCTAATTATACAAGAGTGAAATATGGAGTTCCACAAGGTTCTGTTTTAGGTCCTCTGTTATTTACACTATATATGTTACCATTAGGCTCAGTTATAAATAGACATGGAATTAGTTTCCACTGTTATGCCGATGACACACAGCTGTACATATCAGCCAAACCAGATGACAAATCCAGATTAAATAAGATAGAAGATTGTGTAAGAGATATTAGACTTTGGATGCTACAGAACTTCCTTCTTTTAAACCCTGACAAAACGGAAGTTCTCCTCCTCGGCCCAAAGGCTGCACGGACTAAATGTTCAGATTTAATGTTAAATCTTGCTGACTTCTCTGTAGTTCCAGGTTCAGTAGCCAAAAATCTTGGTGTAACAATTGACTCAGATCTGACATTTAATCAACACATAGGTAATATTACAAGAACAGCGTTTCTTCACCTGCGAAACATTTCAAAGTTAAGAAATGCGTTATCTGTGTCTGATGCTGAAAAGTTGATACATGCCTTTATAACCTCAAGGCTAGATTACTGTAATGCATTATTGTCAGGATGCTCCAGCAGGAACCTGAATAAACTACAGTTAGTTCAGAACGCTGCAGCTAGAGTACTAACTAAAACCAGGAAATTCCATCACATCAGTCCAGTTTTATCAGCACTACACTGGCTTCCTGTTAAATTCCGTATCGACTATAAAATTCTTTTACTGACGTATAAAGCCCTGCACGGTCTCGCACCGGAGTACCTGCAAGATCTAATTTCCTATTATGAACCGCCACGTTCACTCAGATCACAGGATGCTGGTTTTCTAATAGTTCCAAAAATTCAGAAGACTACAATGGGGGGAAGAGCTTTTTCCTACAAAGCCCCCAAACTGTGGAATAATCTTCCAGTTAATGTTCGGGACTCTGACACAGTCTCAAGCTTTAAGTCCAGACTAAAAACATACTTGTTCAGTTTAGCTTTTGGTGACTGAGCTATGCCTCTCGTCCACTATATTATTCCAAACCAGAACTAACCTTGTTTTTCTTTTCTTTTTCTTTTCTTTTCTTTTCTCCTTCTTTCTGAGGTAATAACAGCCCACCTATTCTGCCGAATACTGTTGGAGGACTGACCATCAGTACCCCTTGTTACCTTATAACCTCTTCATCTATGTCATCTTTATGGATGTTAGTCATCTGCTGCACCTTGATTGCATCACTGTATCATCCAGATGTAGCACGTGTGCAGCTTCTCTTCCTTTTAGTTAGTTTTGTTTATAATCTGATCTGTCAGTCACCAGCTGCACTCTAAACACTCCATATCCCCTTATCCTCATATCCTCTGTACACCCCCTCGTTATCCCAACCGTGTTAGCATGAGGGAGATTGGATGGGTGAATAACAAAAGCCAAGCTAGGTCTTCAGGGTGTCATGCTAAGTCTAGTGGCGCACTCCTCGTTTCACCCGTTAGTTCTTCTTCTCCTGTTTCTTGACCTACTTAGTTGCTGCGAGTATCTCTAAATTGATTAATTGACTTATTCCACACCCCTTCGTTCTCCTAACCGTGTTAGCGTGAGGGAGATCGGATGGGTGAATAACAAAGGCCAAGTTAGGTCTTGAGGGTGTCCTGCTCAGTCTAGTGGCGCACTCCTCGTTTCACCCGTTAGTTCTTCTTCTTTTGTTTATTGACTTAGGACGTGGAACTCTCTAAAGGTAGAGAGGCCTAAAGTACGGTAGTAACGCTTAACAAGCGCCGGCCTCTGTCTCTGTACTAACACAAACCAGAACTAACTCTGTCTCTGTATTAACCTAAACCAGAACTAACTCTGTCTCTGTACTAACCCCAACCAGAACCAACTCTGTCTCTGTATTAACCTAAACCAGAACTAACTCTGTCTCTGTATTAACCTAAACCAGAACTAACTCTGTCTCTGTACTAACACAAACCAGAACTAACTCTGTCTCTGTATTAACCTAAACCAGAACTAACTCTGTCTCTGTACTAACCCCAACCAGAACTAACTCTTTCTTTTCTCTTTCCGAGGAAAAAAAACGCCCACCTGTCCCGCCGAATACTGTAAAGGACTGACCACCAGGGCCCCCCCGTCACTTGGCACCAACCAGTTCTCCTCTCCATTTGTGCCATTTGCTCCATCCTTGACTGCATCACTGTATCATCCACCTGATGTAGCACCCGTACAGCTTCTAAAGCTTCTACCATCAGACTCAGCTTTAGTTTATAAACTGTAAATACTGTTCAACCTGAGGAGGATGGGTCTCCCCTTGTGAGTCTGGTTCCTCCCAAGGTTTCTTCCTCCAGTTGAGGGAGTTTTTCCTTGCCACTGTTGCCTCTGGCTTGCTCACAGGGGGATAAACAGCTGTGATTTCATGTTTTTCATGTTTTTAAAATTCCTGTAAAGCTGCTTTGTGACAACATCGTTGTAAAAAGCGCTATACAAATAAACTTGACAAGTGATTATTATAATCTTAAGAGTCATTCCAGTGACCTCTACAGACAATATGTGACATTTATAGACACATGACTATTACAGTCATTGCAGTCAGTGTTTGTGCATTGTTACTTTTTATAGTCTGTAAGCACCTCCTCTCAGCGCCCTCAGGGCGTGCACACACTCCCCTGCCTGCCATCACCTGGTTGGCGTTTCACCTGCGGTTCATTAGCCAGCTCTCATTAGGGCCCCCAGCACAGCAAACAGTGCTGGATATTGAATGTGTATGACCTGAATGGGACTTTGTATGTATAAGTGTCATAGTTTCTGTTAATAAAGCCTTGCATATGGATCATACTGCCGTGTCGGAGTCTGAATCGTTACATAGTCATTGTGTGTCCTTTAATAGATTTAGAGACTGTAGTACCTCTTCATCCTGTATCCTCCTTAGTTTAAACGATGGAGATGACAAAAAGCCTTCCTACAGAGCAGAAGTTAAAGAAGACAACAGTAAGAGGACTACCATGAAATCACAGCTGTACTTATGACCTCCCCATATGACCTGATGTAACAAATGTATTAATAAAAAAATTAACACACACTTCTAGTTTAACTGTGGGACACCAGGTTTAGGATTGTACATGTGCTATACAGTAACAAAAGACATCATACTCATTTTATTTCATTTCCAGTCAAAATGACTATTAAGTTAACAGTAAAATGTGAAGGTTTTCAGTGATGTAAAGGTTAGTAGTGTAGTGTGTTTATGTGACTATTTACCTGTATAAATGTTTGTAAAGCAACACCATGATAAAAGATGCTAGTTTTCCACTTCTTGTGTCTCTCCAATCCTCCAAACTTCTCAAATTGTGTGGGGGTGAACCACTGACTTTGAGAGAAGATGCATGGCTCACCTGCAGAGAAACAGGGTGGGGCATAGTTACAATAGTATGTTGTATATCTAAACAATATCACTACACAAATAATAATAATATCTTATTCTTTATGTTTTATTATTACTATAACCCCAATCCAAAAAAATTGGGATGATGTTTAACTGTAAATAAATGTAATTATGAACAGAAAGCAATAATTTCCAAATCTCACAGAGCCAGATTTCATTGACAATAGAACATAGAACACATATCAGTTGTGGAAAATGAGACATTTTAGCATTTAATGAAAATTATTGCAGCAATGCATCTCAAAAAAGTTGTAACAAGGCCACGTCTACTATTGTGTAGCTTCCCCTCTTCTTTAAACAACACTCTGTAAACACTTATTGTGAAAAACACATATTCTTTTTAACATTTTTATTTATTTTTACATTTTTATCAGCAGATACTGTGTCTGTTTTATCAGCAGATACTGTGTCCACTAAGGGGCGACACCACAGCACTGGGGTCAATCTTGCTAATCCACTCAAACAAAAAAAAGTTTCTTCTGTTGAAGTGGCTAAAGGAGGCTTTTCTTTCATACTCATAAGTTTGTTTATTGTTTTATGCATACTCAGAATAAAATTGCTGCTTTATTTTATTGTTGCTTAAAGAAATTAATGTTTTACTGTTGCTTTAAGCAGGCATGTTTAACTCAGTCACTGGCAAATTTCACTGTAAGTAGCCTTTTACAAGCATTGCTTATTAGCAAACTGTTGACACAATTACAAAACTGAACCATATAAAACACAACAAAAATGAATATTAGGCCTTGTACTTAAAGCTTGTAATGTAAAGGTTGTCTTTAAGATATACAGGCAAATGCTAATTGCCTGTTATTTCAGTTAATGTTACTATCTAAGTCATCATTGTTTCCTCACGTTGTACCTTTTACCTGAAAAACAGTGAGTTTGTAAAGAGCTAGTTAGCTAATACCAAATGAGATAAACCCAATAAAACAAATTAACTGAATCTAAATAGTTTCAATCCAATGTCCTTAATATTTCTCTCATCTTTGATCTGGAAGTCAGATCCACATGCTAGTCATCTCCGCCAAAGCAGAATAACATAATGTCACATAGCAGGCACCCACTTAGTTAGCATCTCACTGAGTGATGGGAAGACACACAACGAGATGTTTATTAATTTAATATGTCATTGAGTTACTTTTGTATTCAGTAGACAGTTGCCGTAGCTAAAAAAAACAAAACAAATCAAACAAGATATGTATGTAGCACATGCAGAGGCTGCACTTTGCATAAGTCTTTCCCAACAGTTGGCGAGTGATCTGGGGTGACTGAAAAGGGAACAACATTTCAATGAATTATGGCTGAATGTTAATATATCTATATATCATGTACTGTTTGTGTCTCTAGATGTCAACTTGTGTGTTAAAATGTATCTCCATTTTTCTATTTTGAGTTTTCTACATCATTTGAACACGCCAATGGTCGTTTACATTGTGGGAGAGTTTCACGATGAATGGACCAATAGAAATGTTCCAAAATAGTTTGGAAGAAATTCTGGTTCCATTGACTTACATTGAAAGTAAAGTATGTTTTTGGCCCCTCCTGTAAAGTTACAATTTTGGAGATACTTTTATTGGACAGCGATGATATGCAAACACACCTTCACATAAATGTTTACTATAACTTAAATGTGTCACCACTGTTTATTTTTCCACTTTCCTCAAACTGCAATTGTTCTGCAGGTTTGCTGAAAATGAGACACAGCTTGGGCTGTGACTTCACAAAACTTCTGGATATTAAGATAATGAAGACTTACTGTTGTTGAACTTCTCCTTGTGCAGCAGGCCTTTTCTACCTCCACACGTCACTGAAAACTCCAAATTGCTTCTGATTTTTTCCCCCAACTTGCTCACCGTGGGGCCTGAAATGAATGTGCATTAGTTTCAGCTTTATGCCCAACAGAACCAGCCTTAAAGTGACCAAGTACTGCGCAAAATTCTGAGATTAGACTTTCATTTATTTCAATTATTGTGTAAATTGTATTCATTACAAGTTATTAATTTGCTGGAGATATTTCTGAAGATAAAACACAACCCACTTGTATGAGGACGGGGAAAGTCAAAGAAAAATGAAAGAAAACTGGAGTTTATACTTTGAAGAACCTTGTTAACACCTGGAAGTGATAGACCATCAATCACCAATCCTCACCAGACAAACTGTCCTTAACGCTTACAGAGAGGGGAGAAAATCTAGCTCCACTCTTACGTCAGATCTGAAAAAATCCACAGGTGTTTCTATCCATCCTTTGGCTGTGAGAGGGCAACTCAATACTATGGCTCTAAAAAGTATGTGTAGCTGTCAAGAAGCCCTTACTGAGAACAGGGATTACTTGAATCATCAGATGCAGAAAATGCGACAAACTTATAAGACTGAATCTTTGCAAGTATCTTTGCACATTTCTTGAAAAAATCAAAAGCAGACCTCCTAGAAAAAACTGGAATAAAACTCATGGCTGGACACACTAGTTTGTTTGTTTTTTCCTCAAACTGAAAATGTAATAACTTATATTAAATGGCTACTTTGACTAGAAATTAAAGAAAAGAAGCGGGGTCTTTGGCTTCTGCACATTGCTGTAATTTAGCCAAACAAGTCGGATACAAGCGCAGATGAGGAGTACTGGAGTACTTTTAATATAGTCCATATAAGTGACAACAGGCAACATGCAGAACAGAAGAACAACCATAACACCTCACATCAAACATCACTAATAATAAGGTCCAACCAGGGTAAGAAGAAAACAGGAAGACTAAATACACATGATAACATAAGGGAACAGGAGACAGCTGGTGATGATGGGAGTAGACATAGACAAAAACCAGGTGGAGGACAGAAACACGGAGCACAAGACCAAAACAAACACCATGCGGACATGACAGGACGTAAACAAGGACTTAGACAGGGGAGGACGAGCAGGGCATGACATGCTGATGATGGTAAAATAGTGGTAGATCTGAAGTATACTTTGGGAAGTGTTTTGCCTCAGAGCTCAATGCTCACCAAACAGAGATTTCACACCAACTAAGCCAAACAGAGGGGCATATGAAAGGCCATAAATGAGTCAAATATTAGATGCAGTTGTGTAAGAAGGTGTAGGAAGGAGGAGTCCAAGATGAGTCACTCCGGGGGGGAAGACTGCAAAATGGAGCCGCTGAGTGCCTGATGCCTGAAACTTTTTTAACTATAGTTTTAAGAAAACTTCAGGTCTAAAACATCTTTTATTTGAATTCATTTTTCAGACCTCCTAGAAAAAACTGGAATAAAACTCATGGCTGGACACACTAGTTTGTTTGTTTTTTCCTCAAACTGAAAATGTAATAACTTATATTAAATGGCTACTTTGACTAGAAATTAAAGAAAAGAAGCGGGGTCTTTGGCTTCTGCACATTGCTGTAATTTAGCCAAATAAGTCAACTGTAGTTTCCCTCTCATCTTAAATGTAATAAATCAGCCAAGACATGTTTGCCCTCTTGAATTGTTGGTTTATGAACAAAAGTTTATAGCCACTTATGAGCTTCATGCTTAAATAAGCACACAATTGTCTCAAATGTGTCAGGGAAGTGATTTTCAAATAGACTTGCTTATATGGTTTCACGGTAAACATTCTAGTGTTCATATAAATTGTTTTCTTTGAATAACTACATGACTATATTTTTATCCATCATAATCTATTGTCTATTCAGCAGGTATTGCGCAGTATTGTCTTTTGCACTTATATGGCACTTATATTTTGAACTTGCAATCAATACCACTCACACATACTGCATAGTAAACATCATATTTGTTGCTTATAATTTGTATCTTTTCTTTGTTGTCATTACAAACTAACAATCAAACTTTAGACATCGAACTTGTCTTGACTGATATTCTACATTAGGAGTAATCAGAAAATCGTTCACATTAGATTTATTTACAAAGCTATACCTTTAAGTCTCTATACCACTGGACTATGATTTGCCCTAAATTCCCAGTGAATATTAACTTACTGCTTGCAGGCCTGTGGGTTGGTGTCTCCTGATTAGAAGTGTGGACATTGGATTGTCTCAGCTGACTGCTCTCCATGCAGCTCCTGGTTAACTTCTTTCTCTTTTTCAGCTGCATTTGCTCCTCTTCACTCAGTGAGCTAGAATCTGTGGTCTCATTCGTCATGGTTCCTTCTGTGTTACTGTTTACTCACCTGAAAAGTAAAACTACATTTCAACAGGGGGTGTTAAAGAAGAATTTAGCTCGCAGTTTCTTCAAACAATCAGCCTTCAAGATATAAACAAAGCCAGTCGGAGAGGTTTGATGTGAAATGGTTAATTGCAGAGAAACTTACAAGACTTTGTTTTTTGTGCAGTGGATGTGATGTTAATCAGGGTTCACAATGTCCACAAAATAAATACAGCTATTCGGTTACTATCCAAACCCACCAGTGAACCTACTGTGTAACGAGGCGGATACAAGCGCAGATGAGGAGTACTGGAGTACTTTTAATATAGCCCATATAAGTGACAACAGGCAACATGCAGAACAGAAGAACAACCATAACACCTCACATCAAACATCACTAATAATAAGGTCCAACCAGGGTAAGAAGAAAACAGGAAGACTAAATACACATGATAACATAAGGGAACAGGAGACAGCTGGTGATGATGGGAGTAGACATAGACAAAAACCAGGTGGAGGACAGAAACACGGAGCACAAGACCAAAACAAACACCATGCGGACATGACAGGACGTAAACAAGGACTTAGACAGGGGAGGACGAGCAGGGCATGACATGCTGATGATGGTAAAATAGTGGTAGATCTGAAGTATACTTTGGGAAGTGTTTTGCCTCAGAGCTCAATGCTCACCAAACAGAGATTTCACACCAACTAAGCCAAACAGAGGGGCATATGAAAGGCCATAAATGAGTCAAATATTAGATGCAGTTGTGTAAGAAGGTGTAGGAAGGAGGAGTCCAAGATGAGTCACTCCGGGGGGGAAGACTGCAAAATGGAGCCGCTGAGTGCCTGATGCCTGAAACTTTTTTAACTATAGTTTTAAGAAAAGCCTTAGGTCTAAAACATCTTTTATTTGAATTAATTTAGATCAGAAGTACATGAATGACACTGTACTGAACTGAACTTCTTTTAAGATTTGCCACTATTTTACCATCATTAACTTTACATATACAACTCAGGACACACACGTAGATTCACTGATTTTTTTAGAGTTATATTGTAGTGCTGGAATGGCAGTATTATAACTAAGTCTCTACCGACAGTTATGTTTGTAACCAACAATGCAAGTCTGTGTGTAGAATTGTAGAGGATATGACACGCCTGCAGCTGTTGCTCAGCAAACACCTACTTGGACTAAGAACTGAAACTCACTGCAGCTTCGTTGCTGCCATTACTGCCCTTCAACATTTGGTGTTTTCCAAAGAAACAAAGACAAAAATAAACACAGACTGAGAGCACAGAGAGAAAAAGGGATCAGATATGGATATAATGTTAAAGATCTTCTCACCTTTTGGAACACAATCCAGTATCTCTGTCTCAGCTACGCTCAGAGACACACACACGCACGCACACACACACACTCACACACACACACACACACTCACACACACACACACACTTGGCTGGTAGGCGTTTCAGTGACGCTCAGATGTGGAGGAGGAGTTTTTTTTCCCTCCATTTTCTCTCTGCTCTTTGTGCTTCTTTGAATTTATTGGCTCCTCTCCAAAGCCCAAGCGATTCTAGGGCTTTGGCCAGAACAGAATGAGGTCCCAGTGGATGCCTATAGTTTGTGACTGTCTGCACTATAATACATTATATCTTGGCAAGCAAAATCATCATGGGTTTAGTTGTTACATTCCTCATTTTGACATTGCTGTACGAGTTGAAGAGATTGTTCTTAACTTCTTTTAATATTGCATCACATAAAATGACCTCACAGCCACCCTATTCTTTAATGGTGAGGACCACCTCAGAGCACTCAGATTCTCAGCACTGCAGTGACACTGACATGGTGGTAGTGTGTTAAGAGTGTGTTGCGTTGGTAAGAGTGAATCAGACATAGCAGGGCTTTACAAAATATTGTAATATGTTGCATTGATTTTTTCCCTTTTTCGTTTTCCCTCAGCGCTATCCACACTTGAAGTTGATGTTGACTGTACTACAGCTTGTGGTTGTTGTGTATTTTGTGTCATTAGAAATATTTACTATTTTGTTGCTGGAAAGGTAACTGTCAGCTTCTGTGCTTTAACAGTTGTGTGGCCACTATATTGTGTTAGTTATATATACTGTTTGCATTAAAACAACAATGCACATCCTCTGTTTCACCTATTCAGATCATAAACATTTAAACTTCAAAGCAGAAACCGGACTTGATTACATATCACTGGATTTTATATCATGGATACAAAAACAGAAAAGTGTCACAGCGTAAAAAAATGCGATACCACGTCTCCTTTATGTGTGATTTTATATATCGTCGATGTCCAATGAAAAACACGTTTCTCCAAAATAGTAACTTTACAGGAGATGACAAAAAATGTCTTCACTGTCAATGTAAGTCAATGGAACCAGAACTTTTTCCAATCTATTTTAAAGCATTTCTGTTGGTCCATTCATCATAAAAATGTGTCACAATGTAAACAGCAGCTGTTGCATTTAATTGATGTAAAAAAATAAAAATCGACAAAAACGGAGAAACGTTTTTCATTGGACAGCAACGATATGTAATGTTTATGGTGAATTAGTGGTAAACAAAGGTGTCAAAACTATTCACATTCACATAGATACTAGGGTTTGAAAAAGTACTTATGTACAAGTTAAAGTATCAACTCAAGTTTTCTATTCAAGTAAAAGTACTGCTTTCAAAACTACTTAAAGTATAAAAGTAAAAGTAATGTAAAGAAAAAAAATGCCATTAAGGACAAAAGCTTAGGCCGCACTACAGGGGTCTACAGTGCACTAGCCCACATCCCCAAAAAACATTCTTCTAAAAGGCATAATGACTATAATGTTATATAAACTGTTAATGTTGATAAATTTGGGATGTGCTAGGCTTCCTGTGAAAAATGAATGTATTTTAGTACAATATAAATATAGTAAAGAAGCATATCTGTGTAGTACTGAGCATTAACATGTGTTTCATGGAGCAGAAGATATGATGACTTGTTGTCTATAAGTATCGTAATGGTGCAAAAAGTCAAACTTCAAAGACATGTTATCAATAACCTTTACTGGAATGTAAATGTACATGAATGAAAACAAGCTGAAATGAAACAGGAGTAACGAGGCTATTTTTAAAATGTAAGGAGTAGAAAGTACAGATAATGGTGTGTAAATGTAAGGAGTAGAAGTAAAAAGTCAGAAGTAAAGTATAAATTACCAAAATTTCTATCTCTGGTGGTAAATCTGAAAAACAAATAAAGCCCTATGAGGACCTACAAGTACATCTCCACGATGAATAGGTTTAACAAAATATGCATTTGTAACCACTTCATGTAATACCTTCATGTGTGGGAGTTTTTACAGGCATTTAACTCTTCAGACATCTAGTTCCTGTCACGACTACAGTGAACAGTTCTCAGTATGTTTCTCTAGAACAGAGCATTTCACATCAAACCGCTGTTTATTTAAATGAATTGGTTTGCATCTTGAAACAACCTGTAAAACCCTTTTAAAGGCATAAAAATGTATAAGGTCTGCTAACAACATGTGTAGAATCAATATGGCTATTGAAAGTCACTGTATGGCCAAGCCACTAATTTGCTTGAAGTACTTCCCGGTTTCCAACATCAATGTACTTGTATATGTGTTTTTGGATTGAGGCGATACTGGAACAGAACCCGGGGGGGACCTATTACTTCTGTGCATTGTGTCATGTGCATGTTTGTAACAAACTTGGGGCAATAAAGAGCCAGGTCTGTACAGTTTCTGCATGAATCAGAAAGTATGTGAAAGTAGAAGCATGTTGGAATGCTAGAGTAGAGAGTCATAGGCGGCCACTGTGTGTTTTGCCTTAAGCTCTGTGGGATCTCAAACACTGAGACCAGCACAACAAAGGATAAACAATCCTGTCCTTCATCACAGAAGGGCAGTCCAACCTGAAGCGAGTAGACTATGAGTAGCTCTTAGTAAGACTATAACAACACAACTATGTTTGTAACAGTGAAGATAAGAGCTATGATTAATAGTGAAGATAAGAGTGTTTCCTCATGCATAGTGCAACGAAAACCCAAAGGATCTGTTCTAGCCAGCTGTGAAAATAAGAAAAGTACTCGTAATTGAAAAAAAGGCTTCAGCGTGCAGGGGATCATAAGAACTGGATTCTGGAGTGATAGAAAAAGGTCAGGGTAGGGCGATAGATGCAAGAAAAAAGGAAGTGCATGAAGCGATGCACCCATCATGCACAGTCCCTACTATTCAAGCCTCTATGTGATCTGGGGCCACCAAAGATCCCAGTCAAAAATTAATGCAACACTGGACAGAAATAAACTTTGTAGCCTTATACCCTGTACATGTAAGCAGTCCATTGATTTTTTTAGCCAGACAGTGTATTTACAATTTTCATATAAAACTTCTACTGATTTCCTAGTGGGTATATAATAAGAATGGGACAATGGATGCTGTAACAAAAGCAATAGAGAACAGAATGTCTTTAGTTGTTGGGACTTTTCTATTAAATGTCATTTTTTTTCTGATACTTGTATGACTGCTAAGGCTGTTTGGGCTGGAAATGAAATAGCTGAAAGGTCTATGGTTTCTGGTTTTCACAGTACTGTATACTATTCAGATTTCATACACCTAATACAGATACGTATTTATGTATAGTTATAGTCACCGTACCAAATCTGAGTGAAGGAAGAGGAGATCACATGCTGAACCTCACCCTGATGTGATTATAGATGATTATATACTTCCTGCTAAAATAACAATTTATTTAACATCAGCTCTCACTTTTTTGAGCCATATTAGCCATTTTTGTTATTGTATAAACAACAAATATTACTAATTATTCAGTGGGATGTTTTATTTAATATTTTAAGAATAAAAAAGTAATATACAGTAATTTATCAGACTGACATTCCATTTCAGCTTGTCCTATTAAATAATTGAAACCTGTGAAGCACATGATTAGGTTAATAGAATCACTTTATACATCCACCTGAGACAAGAATAGTTCTGTATTGTTAAAATAAACAGTAGGCTTCATTCACCAAACGTTCTTCAGAAGAAATGTATCGAAATGTATGTACCCACTTATGCAGTTTTCATATAGATTCTGATTCACCAGTGGTTTCTTATTTAAGGTTTGTTCTTAGGTAGGAACCTTATGCATGCTCAAGAGCACAAAATTGTGAAAGATTCTGCAGTTTACACACAAATCCCAAATTTGACTTCTTCAGAGGTCCTTTCTCACTAACAAATTTAAGATGTTGGTGAATGACGCCCAGTGATTCCAAAAGCCAAAAAAACCCCATAACAAACCCTAAGATGTGACAGCTAATGCACATGTTTTATATGAACCTCATATTGTAACCCATGAAGAAACCAACCATTCATTGGAATAAAAATTTAAAAAAGCCTACCACAAGAAGTATATCAGGACAAGGACATCTGAAAAACACTGAATGGCCAGAAAATGTGGGTGCAGCATACCCACATCACATGCCACAAAATAAAAATAAAAAAAAAATACAAAGAAAACATATAGTGAGAAATGCATATGATGTGATACATTACAATACTGGTGTGCCTTACAAATGACGTTTTTGCCACCTTCTTCTGTAGAAGCTTGTGTTACAATTCATGTTTGGCATTTTTGCTTAATACTTTAAAATGTCCAATCAAATGAAGGTTTCTGCTTGAGGAGAGACACTACTGGTTGGTAAAGATGGTATGGAACTCCTTCTCAAATACCTCGCTTAGCCTGGATCCCAGCCTGTCAGACTCATTGCCCTACAAACAGACATAAAGAAAATCACAACTTTTTGGTTTGTAATGACTGCAAACAGTCATTTGCAATACATTTTACTTAGTCTTAATACTTATTAATTCTGTGAAATTCTGTTAAGTTTATTACCTTCCTCATATTAGTAACTATTACAATACAATAATCACTGCAGTGCAGAGAATACAGTCTGTAGTTGCAGAACTACTAAAGTACCTATATAGTAAATGGAGCCCAGACGAGCCCAGACGAGCCCAGACGAGCCCAGACGACCATTCGCATCTCACCTTATTAAAGATGTGGCAGTTTTTAAAGATGAGCCGGACATCAGTCACAAACTGCCCCAGTGTTTTATACTTTTTGTTCTGCAGCTTTGTCTTCACTCTGTCCAGCCACATAGGGTTGGAAATGACTCTGCTGTACCCTGAGACCTGAACAGGAGCAGCACAGAGATTGAAAGGAATAAATTATAATAAAACCGATATCTTTAAAATGTAATGATACATCATGATACACAGATATATCATGAAAATAAATACACATTCTTTTCAGAAAACACACTAAATATGGTATTTTATGGTACTTTTTCACAGGCCATATTTTAATTTAATTTAAAAATCAATTATTTTTAATTAATTGTGCATTAAACTGTGTAGAGGTGTGATCCCTGTACATGATGTATCCACTTTTACTTGAGAAAACAGCAGAACAACAGAAAACATGTCCTTTGACTGGGGGTACCTGACTTCTACATACAACAGTATATCAACAGTTTTGAGCCTGACTTGTCTTCTATTGTTCTTTTCTCTTCTATTATAAAAATAGATCAGTAATGGTATAATAGTAGGACCAAAAAATTTATAAGATGTACTTTTCTACTTTTATTTCTAGGTTATGAGCAAAAACTTCAGTACTAAATAATCTAGGTCTGTCTGTGCTACAGGAACTGTAATACAGTAATATAAAGAAGTGAGAGAGTGAACAGTGAACAGAAAAAAAAATTTAAGACAAAGAAGGGTTGATAAAAGATGCCAATCTTACTTTTTTAGTGGGGTCTTTAGTGAACACACGCTGTATGTCCTCCCGGTACATATGCAGCAGCAAATACTCGCATTGCTGGAAAAGAATCACACAAACACACAAAATCAGAAAATCAGCTTGTATGAAATCAGTATGGACACGTATAATTGTACACTTTTGTTTATGTGTTTATCTGTGTGTGTACCAGTGTATACTGAGAAATGAAACTATCCAGAACTTCTTTTTCAGTCAATTGGCTGGATTGCCACCATCTCTGGTTCGTCTTCAACACACAGAAAGTGCAAATCCACTTTTCTCTGCACACACACAGACAGTAATTAGCAGATATCTAAATAACACTGATCATTTATATAACACTAAATAACTACATTATATAACCCTAAATAACTACATGTTTCCCTACAGCACGATCTAATTCAAATCATAATGGCTCCACAATTCATCACTGTTATGATATTGGGAGGAGTGCTGGAGAAAGGTGCTGATTGGTATAGATTGCTTAAAAAATGTTGATGTTTAACCAGAGCAGATACATTAGACTGCATATTTAACAAAATGTCCATTTTCCACAACGCATCACAATTTCACAATGCATTATAACCCCTGTTACTCAGAAAGCACACTTAGTCCTGTTTAACTGGACGTACTGTATTGCAGAACATAAACTAAATGTAAATGTACTTATTTGTGTAACTTTGGAATTGTGCAATTACATGTACACAATTAATCCAAAGTGATAATTGGTGTTAAGCCTTTAGGGCATATGTAAAATGGGGGCTCTATTGAGTAAGTAATTATATTGTTGCCAATATGAATACACACGACACAACACATTTAAACAAGTGGACAAGGGTCTTACTTCCTGCTCTAAAATGAGGCGGGTGTTACTGAAATAAGGCTTTGGCTGTCTAAAAGGCTTTGGTAGATTCGCTCTAGTCTGGTTGTTTTTTAATAGATGTACTGTTGCTGAATTCTTCTGTAGTTATATGAATAAAATCTGTGCTGAGCAGAGTTTACCCCAATGCCTCATCCTGCACAGCTGGTATATGGCAGTGATGATGGAAAGCTCTGGGACATTCATCACAACACAGCAGGTCACTTGAGTCAGAGCCACAGATGAAGCACACATCATCATTATCCTGATGCTGCTGTTCACAAGAGAATATACAGAAAAATACTTGGTAAAAAAATAATGGTATATTTATTTGGCTTAAATAAAATGTTGGTTAATATAAAATTTCATTTCATTAAGTTGAAATTAGAATGTTCATTTGCAGAGATATGTGCAATATATCATCAGAACTTGATTCAAGCAAGAATTGGACATTTTAAATTTAGTGTACAGAACTAAATGATTTTGTAGAATGGGACTCGCTCACCTGATCCTGGTCCTTGGCACTGCATAGATAACAAGTACACAGCAGGGAATGTACCACCAGGATCTTCTTCTGCAGGCAGAACATACACATGTAAGACTTCAATTGTGTTTGTGAAGAATTAAACATAAATAATAATTCAAGTCAGGTCCTCCAAATTTTTAAGGATACTATGGAAAAAAAGAATGAGTATACAATTTTAAAAAATCATAAACAGACTATAATAACTGGTATTGTATTTATATGTTTGATGTTTGACAAATTTTGTTCTCTTTAAAATAACACTGCAGTCTTATCCAGGATATGTTCGGAAAAACATTTATATAAATCAAATATATATTTGATTTTTGTACATTCTTATATGTTAAAAAATGTTGCAGTAACAACTGCAGTAAAAAGTCATATGTAAGTTTGGCTTGCTAACTCATTTTCACTTCAAAATTCAACAAAACTTGTTTTGTCCAAACGTTTGTATTACCTTCAGCAGGTAGTTGAATGTTTTGCCATGACATCGAATGTCTTTCTTCCAGTGTCCATCAGTCAGAGTTAACTCCTGCTTCACAAACTCCTCTGGAGTAAACCAGCGCTCCTCCGTGCGGATGCTTTTACTGCGTGACCCTGCAGCAGACCAGCATACAGCTTTTAGTGTCCTGTTAAGACTTCATAACTAAGACATTTCAGATGTAATGTGTATAATGGTACACATATTAAACATGAAAATGTCAGAATCTAATAAGACAATTGATTGTTAACTTCTGAATGCTACTGCATGTTAAGGGAGAAGTTAAATTACTTTCTATTTAAAATGCAGCTGAGCAGCCAAGACTCCTTTAGTACCAGAATTTGCAAACTCTGTCCCACACAGCAATCAGATATGAGTCCCATTAACCAGACAAGCATTCAAAAGTTTAAATACATGTGGCTAAAACTTTATCAGGATCGAGCCAGATAATGGTCACATTATGTGACTCTGGTTGTGAAAAGCAGAGAAGGAGGAAAAGTAAGCAGCATTTTCCTCAGATTGACTGCTTTGAAATGACACTGAACCCAAGTAAAACTTACTTTAGAATATCCTTCTAGAGACCTTCCTTGTAATTTTCATGGGAAAAATGTCTATAGCTGTACACAGGAAACTTTAATGAATGCCACCTCGTTTAGTTAGGCCACTGACTCCCAGTGTTTGTCAGTAGTGTTGGTCTAGGTACTCTATTTCTAAACTAAAGGAGGAAAACAGTAATTTCGCTGAATTCTATGGTTGAATGTTATGAAATTCTAATTATAAGTGTCTTTTTTCACAACAGGTCACTGCTGGACCTTTGAGGTAGGATTCATGTGCTGTTGCACTGGTTTCACTCCTCCCCTTTCATCCCTCATTACTCACGAACAACTCAACACAGAGTTACAGCATGTCACACACAGAGCGCCAACAGTGTCCTAGTTTATCTGATGAACGAGTTACAAGGAAAAATGTCTTGTCTGATTATATTGGTAAAAAAAAAACTAAAAATAAAAATAAAAATAATTTTCTGGTCATTGGGGGCTCATAAGAAACACTCTGAAGAAATACTCTAACCCCTCCTTTACCCCAGATGTATTTATTAGCCTTGTAGCTCCCGTGTACAATTAAAGAAGCAAACTTCAGACAAGTGTTGGATGTCCGACTACGGGGTACAGGTCAAATCTTCCTTTAAACATCTTTACCAGACTAAACTGAGCACAGCAGACACATACCTGCAGCAAATCTACTTTTATATAAAACTCCACTGACAGATCCACAGCTCACGGGTAAAGAAGCAGTTTGAAACACAGTGGGATCCACTGGCCCTGTGTCCTCTTCTTCCTCTGCTTCATCTTCTGCTATTTCTTCTTGTTCTTCGCCTTCTTCTTCTCTGTCCTCCTCTTCTGCCTCCTCAGTCTGCTCATCCAGAATTTCTTCATCTGATTCCTCCATTTCTGTACTGGAATCTGAAAAAAGCTCAATCTTGAAAAGAATCAATTTAATAGAAACAGGAAAGGATTTATAATCAACCCCTTAACTCCTTAAACTCTAAGAGTCTGTATCCAAAATGTGTCTTACATTTCTCACAATTCATAACTACATAAGCACATATGACATTTATAGTAGTTACTGAATAACTAATAGCAGTTACTGAACAATAAGTTTTAGCATTTTATTAGCATTTTTTTCAGCATTTTATGTCTTTGGGATATAACAATGGCATTATATTTTATATTATCACTTTAATATTATATTTTAAAACTTTTAATATTTACAATTATTTAGAAAGCTGTCTAAAAGTAAGCTAGCCCTGCAGTTCTCCTTGTCAACATGGTAATTATCGCCTTTAAAACAAATGTGACATTAATTGAAAACCATAAATAAAAGAGCAAATTAGATATAAAAGAACCCTTTCTATTAGTTTTTAGTTTTAGGCCTGTTTTTTTGTTTTTGGTCAAGATTTTTCACCAGTTCCAACTGAACAATACCCCAGCAGTTTAAGAGGTTAAAGAGGACAGTGAACATTTGGCATGTCTCTCTGTGTACTGACGAGGGCTGGAGCTTTCAGAGGAACTGACAGGAAACAGCACTTTCTGATTCTGCAATAAGAGAAAACAGCAACCATTATTCATCAGCAGCAATCCATCATATGATAAATAGGAAAAAACAAGCATTAATATCAGCAAAAAGCAAAAATCACCTTCTTAACACAGCGTCTCTTTTTGCGTAGGGACTGCAGATGACCAGCCTGCAACAGGGAATATAGAAAACCATTATTTTAGGTATACAGGTGTTTATGTCCTGTGTCAGCATCTCAGAAAAAGTGAAATGAGGGAATGAGCGATGTTGCAACAACATAACAGTAAAATATGTATCAATACATTACATTTTTTAAGGCCTGAGGATGTTTGGAGGTACTGTTATAGACATCCAGTGTGTACACTACTGTGCAAAAGTCTTAAGCACCAAAGCTGATTGTTTAAAAGCTTTTACATTATCAATAAATGCATTTTCACCAGTAAGAACATTAGAACATATGTAAATAGGCATATATAAAAGCATGAATATTTTATTCTGAAAGAAAGTAGATAATATCTTGAGCTCCAGTTTGAAGAACAAAGTGTAGTTCCAGATTTCTCCTGGACGCCCCAAACATTGTATGAATGTATTTAACTCCTTCACCAGCAATCTTGATTTAGCTTAATGAAGTACTGAGCAGTCAAAGCAGGTATTACATGATAACTGCAAATAATAATGGGTTGTTTACACAAGGAAAAGCTTGGAAAGGGCTAAATAAACACACTGACATATGTAAAACCACTACTTACTACTGCATGAATATTTATAAAAGTGTTTTGCTGAGCAAATAAATTATTCCTTTATGGAAAAATAGCTTTTTAAATATAATAATGTCCCCAAGTACCTAAAAGTTTCAGACAATACTATATAAGAAGTGCATGCAAGTCTGCAGATGTGTGAGCTACTTTTTATACTCTCTGGAATATGTAGTTTAAGTACCTGTATAATTTTCTGCAGTGGAGTTTTTTGGCAGCGGATGGATAGTTTCCAGTTCTTCCATTTCCCTTTTCCTGCAAACTGCTCAAAGCCAGTAGGGGTGAACCAGCGGCCCTGTGAAAGAATACACTTTCCCCCTACACAACACCAAACCAAAGCCATTAAAATGTATGTATATAAATAGTACACAAAGATCTAAGAGCACTTCTAAATTTAAAATATTAATTTTGAAGTGCCAGAAATTGAAATTGTGCTTTACACAGGGTGAAAGGTTTGTGACAAATCTTTACTTTGACTTACATACAAAGTTAAAAATGTTTTGGAGATATTTTACTTTGGACACAACGACATAACATATTTTGATGGTGCATGGTACTGGACTGATGTACCTCTGGCCATCTTGTCACGATGGAGAGTTCCTTCTTTATCCCCACAAGTGACAGGTAGCTGAGTTTTAAACAGACCCCATGTCCAAATATCCTGCTTTTCTCCTCTCTTCACTGGAGAAGCTGAGAGAGCGAGACGGAGAGATAGAACATGACAGATGTAATTCAAGATAATATTAATTAATCATTTTCAATATTGTCTGTGCAATACTAATTAATAACATTAATTACTGATGCACAGCATTAATTACTATTTTTTTTTATTATCTATGCATCACTATTAATCTATGCATCACTATTTATAATACTAATTATAAACGTTATATTAAAAATATTTAGACTGACCTGATTATCCTCTTACCCCAAATGAAATAAAATTATTAAATTATTCTGTATTTAATTTATCAAAGGCTGAAACTATGCCAGTGAGTATTCCCTGACCTCCCCCCCTCCCTCCCTCATACTACAGGACTAACACTGTAGAGGACAGCTGGGCCTGGCAGAATGCATAGGACTTGAGATTGATGTTGTATACAAAGAGTGATAAAACATATAATTCCAAACATATAATTTACTCCAAATGTCAACAGCATATATACAG
The DNA here is from genome assembly GCA_021613375.1 of Megaleporinus macrocephalus. Classification (NCBI taxonomy): domain Eukaryota; kingdom Metazoa; phylum Chordata; class Actinopteri; order Characiformes; family Anostomidae; genus Megaleporinus; species Megaleporinus macrocephalus. The sequence goes on from CM038703.1 coordinate 35,727,379, forward strand.
AAACTAAGATGCATAACCAGACAATCAGAAAAGAGGTCATTTACATATGACAATCTTCACTTGACCGTTACTTGAAAGACGGTCAAGTAAAAATGAAACACCTATAAACAATATACCTTGAAACTATTTCTTGTTTTTCCTAATTGATAACGCTTTCAGATCTGGGGTCAGTTTTTTGTCTTGCTTATTCTCTTGAATGTACTGATGTGGCTGCCGGAGGAGCTGCAGTTTTTTCTTGTGTTTGATCTAAATGTCATCACATCACACACTCACAGAACATGGGCTTTTTGGCGGGCTTCTTTAGTTTGGGGGTGGAGAGACAGGATGTGCCCGGCTGCTCCTCCTCTTCTGTTTCCTCCACACTTTTCTTTCTCTTTGTTCCTGTTGTCTTCTGCTTCGCTGGGGTTTCTCTGATTTGGGCTGGCTCTTTCTCTCTCTCTGTCTGACCCTCTGCTTCAGGAAGATTCTCATAAACCTTGAAAGAGCCTTTGATGAAAAAGTGCAGATAAACAACCATTAATATCACATTTTATAGTATTTACTGTGTCCTGATTCCATGGTAGACCACCAAAATCAGTATTGCGCTGAGGTCAGACCCCATGCTCGTAGTTAAATAAAAGCAAACATGTTGAGTGTACAGACCATCCATGAGGCTGTTCCTGAGCAGGCGGAGAGCTGGGTACAGCTGCAGGATGTGGTCTCGAAACACACACGACCAAAAGAGGTGAATAGAGTCACTTCTCTCCTTCTCCAGCCAGTCCAAGATCTGATAAACACCATCTTTCCTCTTCTCCTTACACTTCATCTTTATCACCTTCTGCAGGGACACGACCACACAGCAGGACAGATACAGCAGAACAGATCTATTAGAAGCTCAGAGTGGGTTTATGTGTTAGACTATAGGAAAACAGACAGTATTAGATATAGTTATTTTAATATATTTGATAAAATATTACTTACTTAAAGTACTCCAGGACTAATATGAAGAGGAAATGAATTATTTTGTGAATTCAGAAATAATTCCACATATTTTTTCCACATAAATTAATCATTGATGTATAAACAAAGTCATTCCGAGTGGTTTGATGTGAAATGGAAGTTGTTCACGATTGTGATGATGGGAGCATTCTCTAAAAGCTAAAAACTTCTCTACATTTTGTAAAGTGTAGTGTAGGTTGTGTACAGTGTAGTGTAGGTTTTGTATAGTGTAGTGTAGGTTGTGTACAGTGTAGTGTAGGTTTTGTAAAGTGTAGTGTAGGTTGTGTACAGTGTAGTGTAGGTTTTGTATAGTGTAGTGTAGGTTTTGTATAGTGTAGTGTAGGTTTTGTATAGTGTAGTGTAGGTTGTGTACAGTGTAGTGTAGGTTTTGTATAGTGTAGTGTAGGTTTTGTATAGTGTAGTGTAGGTTGTGTACAGTGTAGTGTAGGTTTTGTATAGTGTAGTGTAGGTTGTGTACAGTGTAGTGTAGGTTTTGTATAGTGTAGTGTAGGTTGTGTACAGTGTAGTGTAGGTTTTGTATAGTGTAGTGTAGGTTTTGTATAGTGTAGTGTAGGTTTTGTATAGTGTAGTGTAGGTTGTGTATAGTGTAGTGTAGGTTTTGTATAGTGTAGTGTAGGTTGTGTACAGTGTAGTGTAGGTTTTGTATAGTGTAGTGTAGGTTTTGTATAGTGTAGTGTAGGTTGTGTACAGTGTAGTGTAGGTTTTGTATAGTGTAGTGTAGGTTTTGTATAGTGTAGTGTAGGTTGTGTACAGTGTAGTGTAGGTTTTGTATAGTGTAGTGTAGGTTTTGTATAGTGTAGTGTAGGTTGTGTATAGTATAGTGTAGTGTATAGGGAAAATTGTGAATAGTCAATAAAACGACTATATTTAAAAAGCCGAGGTTGTAAATTTGTCTACAGTAAACGATTTCAAATCAAACCTCTGTGAATGATTTGATGTATTTATTAGTGACTGAACTACAGAGACAATGTGGCTGAATGAGTAGATAACACACAGTTCCACTGTTAATAAAGATCATTAATGATAGCTGAACTGTTTAAGACAGAAAGCTGTTTTCATGCGTGCTGAATGTGAACAGAGAAAGAGACAGAAGGAGTTTCTTTCTTGCCTTATACAGTTTCTCTGGTACCAGATTGTGGTCTCTCAGCTGGTGAAGAAATATGAGCGGCTCCTGCATGCAGGACATCTCCGTCTTCTTGCAGTGGAAAAAGCGAATGAGTTGCTCCTTCGTAAGAAAGTCTAACGGATCCATGTGGACGACCATTCATGTGCCTGTTTACCAGAACAACAACAGCAGTTATGCAAAACAGTTGATATCCAGAACCGTTCTATGCGGTGTATGTAACTAAAAAACTACGTGTATGTAAGTGGAGTGACACTTTATAGGCCACTGTTTACTTTACATGTAACTGTAACAGCATGCAAGCCCTTTTAATTGCTTTATCTTAATTCATTTTTAATACCGGACTACCTCGACGAGCCCCGGAGCTGCGTATGAGTCTTCTAGGCGTTGAATCTGGCGCGAAAGCGAACAAATCTGTACGAATCTCCCGCCTGTAGTCACTGCACACTCTCTTCCGCAGCGCCGCAGCGGTGGAAGTTCACAAGTGTGATGTATGGAAAACGAAACTAACCCGCGGTGACAGTCCCGCTGTTCGCCGCTAGAGCGCAGTCAGTGTGGGTCGGGCTCCACTAGAGAGCGGTGTTGGCCCACTTAATTTCTTTGGGTTTCAGTATGTCTGGAAACTTCACTTCAAATGTATAGAGGACAAAAGAATTACATAAATAAATAAATATGAATAAATAAATGTAAAAATAAATAATTAAATACATAAATATACGAATAAATAAATGCACGAATAAATAGCTAAATAAATAAATGCATGTTTTTATTTATTTCCATATTTCTTTTACATTTATTAATTCATTTGTTTATTTATTTCTCCATTCATTTCCGTATTTCCACATTTTATTTATTTCTGTATTTCTGCGTCTGTATGTTAATGAGGTGGGCGGTCCTATCCTCACTCTAAACCAGGATTGGTTAAAGAGCTTCGGTCGTTCCGGCTCTGCTACTACTGCCTTGGCCTTCATCGGCTGCGCTCTGGAGCACTGCTAGCTGCACAGCTAGCGAAAAGTTGCTAACGCTCATTTATTCAGATCAGCGCTGTGTTGCTTATAGCAGTGGTTTAAGAACCATTGCAAACGATTTAAGACCATTAGCGAACAAATAAGTAAATGAACACCCCACACCCAGTTTGTTTGGTCCAGTTTGTTTCATATAACCGTACAGAATATTGTGTTGTGTTTCAGTTGGATTCAAACTGTCCCTAGAAGGTGGGTTAGGACCAGTTTGTTTTAAACTGCCATTGTTTCAAACTGTCCCTAGAAGGCGGGTTAGGACCCGTTTGTTGTAAACTGCCACTGTTTCAAACTGTCCCTAGAGGGCGGTGTAGGATCCGTTTGTTGTAAACTGCCACTGTTTCAAACTGTCACTAGAGGGCGGTGTAGGATACGTTTGTTGTAAACTGCCACTGTTTTAAACTGTCACTAGAGGGCGGTGTGGGACCAATTTGTTTTAAACTGCCACTGTTTCAAACTGTCCCTAGAGGGCAGTGTGGGACCAATTTGTTTTAAACTGCCACTGTTTCAAACTGTCACTAGAGGGCGGTGTGGGACCAATTTGTTTTAAACTGCCACTGTTTTAAACTGTCCCTAGAGGGCGGTGTGGGACCAAATTGTTTTAAACTGCCACTGTTTCAACTTGTCACTAGAGGGCGGTGTGGGACCAATTTGTTTTAAACTGCCACTGTTTTAAACTGTCCCTAAAGGGCAGTGTGGGACCAATTTGTTTTAAACTGCCACTGTTTTAAACTGTCCCTAGAGGGCGGTGTGGGACCAATTTGTTTTAAACTGCCACTGTTTTAAACTGTCCCTAAAGGGCAGTGTGGGACCAATTTGTTTTAAACTGCCACTGTTTTAAACTGTCCCTAGAGGGCGGTGTGGGACCAATTTGTTTTAAACTGCCACTGTTTTAAACTGTCCCTAAAGGGCAGTGTGGGACCAATTTGTTTTAAACTGCCACTGTTTTAAACTGTCCCTAAAGGGCAGTGTGGGACCAATTTGTTTTAAACTGCCACTGTTTTAAACTGTCCCTAGAGGGCGGTGTGGGACCAATTTGTTTTAAACTGCCACTGTTTCAACTTGTCACTAGAGGGCGGTGTGGGACCAATTTGTTTTAAACTGCCACTGTTTCAAACTGTCCCTAGAGGGCAGTGTGGGACCAATTTGTTTAAGACTGCCATTGTTTCAAACTGTCACTAGAGGGCGGTGTAGGACCAGTTTGTTTTAAACTGCCATTGTTTCAAACTGTCCCTAGAGGGCGGTGTGGGACCAGTTTGTTGTAAACTGCCACTGTTTCAAACTGTCCCTAGAGGGCGGTGTAGGATCCATTTGTTGTAAACTGCCACTGTTTTAAACTGTCACTAGAGGGCGGTGTGGGACCAGTTTGTTGTAAACTTCCACTGTTTTAAACTGTCACTAGAGGGCGGTGTGGGACCAGCTTGTTGTAAACTGCCACTGTTTTAAACTGTCCCTAGAGGGCGGTGTGGGACCAATTTGTTTTAAACTGCCACTGTTTCAAACTGTCCCTAGAGGGCGGTGTGGGACCAATTTGTTGTAAACTGCCATTGTTTCAAACTGTCCCTAGAGGGCGGTGTGGGACCAATTTGTTTTAAACTGCCATTGTTTCAAACTGTCCCTAGAGGGCGGTGTAGGACCAGTTTGTTTTAAACTGCCATTGTGTCAAACTGTCCCTAGAGGGCGGTGTAGGACCAGTTTGTTTTAAACTGCCACTGTTTCAAACTGTCCCTAGAGGGCGGTGTAGGACCAGTTTGTTTTAAACTGCCACTGTTTCAAACTGTCCCTAGAGGGCGGTGTGGGACCAGTTTGTTGTAAACTGCCGCTGTTTCAAAATGTTAACACAGAGCGGTGTATGCCTCGTTTGTTTTAAACTGTCACTAGAGGGCGGTGTGGGACCAGTTTGTTTGTTTTAGGTCTAATTTGCTTTAAACTGTCGCTGTTTTAAAATGCGATGGACTGGCGACCTGTCCATGGTGCACCCCAATGAAGCTGGGATGGGCTCCAACAAGGCAACCGCGACTAGCGAGATATAGAGGAAGAGAATGGTTGGAAGAATGTATTAAACTGTTTTGTCACCGTAACATTTTATGTATGCCTGAGCATCTTTTTGGTATATCTTTTGAAATCAATTTCTTTCATTAGTTATTGTTCCATGTATTCATTAAAAATCTAGTTTTTGATTACCTTAAATTATTATTTTAATTCTTATTTATTTACTCTAATGACATGTAAATATGTTCCTGACTTTGAATGTTTACAAATGTCAATATTTCCATAGTGAATACATAAGGGTCAGGTTTGACCCATGTTGTGTATTAGAAGGGCAATGATACAAAAACAATATAAAAAAAATAACACTGAAATAAGGATTTGTGATTATCAAAACCAAGTAAAGTGAGTTAGAATTGTTAGAAACTTAAATGATGAAATTAATTTATTGCAAAAATATAGAAAATAAAATCTCAGTCAGGTCACTTGTTTGTGTATCAAAGGGTGAATATTATATTGAGAAAATAATATATTATGACAAATAATTGTTTTTCTACTCCCCCCCACCACTGCACTTTTTAGATAAATGTATAAATGAATTCAAACACATGTTTAATATTACAAAAAATTAAAATTTATAAAAATGTAAATTGGAAAAGGCAATAAAATGCAGATTTGTTCAGAACTATTAATTCAATTTTGATAAGTTGAAAGGGTAGCCTTCATAGCTCCATGATTTTATTAAGGTTTTTAAAGATTGCATGGTAAGATTTGTCAAACCACTTGAAAGAATTTAAAATAATCAAGTTATGTAGTATTACATAATAATTAAGTCATATTTCCAAAGAATGTGTCTAACAAAGAACTGTATGCTTACACATAATATACAGTACATACAATACATCAGGAATGACATCAACTATGGTACAGCAACAAGTCACCTGAATTTAATGATCATATGTCCATGATCGAGTTGTAGAGTATTGCCACTTTTGCAAAACAGTTTTACGTAAAGTAGCCTAAAGGCAGAGTGGTAACAGTCTGTGAGGGACACTTGAACGTAGACATGTTAGGTAAACATTAGTTGCGGAGAACAAGACAGCTGTCAATCATCTTCTGGTTCCTGGTATGAGGTTTAGGTTCTTTAGTCGTCCACGTATGGGTTGTCGTACACATGCATCTGTCTGTCTTGCACAATTCCAGAACTTCCTGACGGCCTTGCACTTTGTTCATCATTATTTCTGGTCTCAGACTTTTTACAGCAAATTCCGAAAAAAGTGAGGAACACTGGTATAAATACGAGGCCATGCAGCGCTCCGAACAAAATGACTAAGAACATGATCTTAAAGAATGTTCTAAAAATGTAGCTCTGGGCAGCAGCAAGAACAACCACGCCAGCAACTGTTGAGATAGCTCCCTGTATTATAGGATAACCCAGATTACACAGTGCATCAATAACTTTGCCATCAGATGTCTTTGCATTGCTTGAAACACAAGCATAGGAGATGTGAGCGGAAAAATCTACAGAGAAGCCGATACAGATCACAAGGTTGATCATTGAAATGGAGTCTAGATTAACATCCCACAGTGCCATGAAGCCGGCTACTCCAGCGATGACAGAAGCAATGGCAAACGTCACCCACAGAGAGCACAGAGGGTCGGGAATTAAAAGAAGAGAAATGCACAGCATGACCAAAGTGGCGACCAAAGCATTTTGGATGGTATTGCTCACAATGACAGTGTACTGATCGAAGTAGATGAACGAAGGGTGGTACACCAACAATGGAACTGAGCAGTCTTTAGCAGTCTGTCTAAAACTGTTCAACATTATCTTTTCATCAACTGCAGTTCTAATGTTTACAGTCTGGACAAACAATCGAGAGGCATAGACTTGCTCCGCAGCATAATTAACATTAACGTCCTGACTGAACCCTGAGATCGTAAGGAACGGCTGTAAAAATCTCATGAACGTTGCCTTGTCAGAAAGATTTAAATAGTTTTTCTCTCCAAAATCCAAATAGTAATCGAGCCAAAATACTGTCATGTTTTTTGCAACCATGTCTAGCTTTTGAAATTGTTCAAGGCAGCCGTTTAGCTCTTGATGAGCACCTTTGTTCCAATACTGAAATGAGTCATCTTTAATAATCACCATAACATTTGGGCCAAATTCTGAAAAGTACTTGTCTTCGTTATCGTAATATTTTCCTACGTACGAGTTATCGGGCGCTAAGTTTTTCAGGTCAATTCCTTCCTTCATTTGTGTACAGCCGTAGATACTGCTGGCCAGATAAGCAGCATAAATCATTATCACGAAAGCTTTGGTACAGCCCTTTGTTAAAAAAGGCCCGTAATGTGTCTTAAAGAATGAGTTAATTGGCATTTCTTCTTCTGTTTCTGTTTCAGGATCGTAAGCGCCCCCTACAGAGCAGATGTTGTTTTTAGAGTTCGGTTTTGGTGGGTCCACGACCATGCAGGTCAGCCAGTGTCTGTTGCTTCTCTCTCTTCTTCCGTTGAGTGCCAGGAAGGCACCAAAGAAAGTGATATTGTAGATATAACAGAAAAGGATGGACGTGCCGGTGTACACGCAGAAAGACTGGACCGATGGGAAAGGGGACATGAGGCCGATGTAGAAGGCCAGGACGTCGGTCAGTGTGGTGATGGTCATGGACACCGCTGCCTCTTCATATGTTTTTGCCAAACGATTTTCAACTTCATCATGAACTTTAGTCTTCTGCCAGCATGAGATCATAATGAACATGTCGTCGACACCAATCCCTGTTCAAAACATAGTAAATGTTATTAGACTAACCAAATATGTTAACATGGCTGACAATGAATAGAAGCTGATCACCAATCACCATGGTGACCTTCCTATAAGGCTAAATTGTGGTTACTCCCTTTCATTCATTGTTAGCAACACTTTTTTTCCTTTAAGTATACAATGATTGCAATACCTAGTAGTAAAAATATAAAACATTTCTTTACCTAAAATAAGGAAGGGTGAAGTAGCAACAGTCATTGCAAAGGGCATCCCACTAAGTAGAAGTAAGCCAAAGCTGGACAGCACAGCTAGACCTGCAGACAGCACGCCGAAGGTGGCCACCCACACCTTGTTTCTCACACAGTCCAATCTTTAGAATGAAACCACAAAAAACAGAACAAACAAAACAGATTTTTCCCCAGAACTCAATGCATGCCTTCAGCTCACTGATTGGCTAAAGAATGCAATATCCATTGTCCACCCTAACTGCACCAAGACCCACATACGCAGATTGGCCAATTGTAGCTTAGCACCTGTAACTAGGCTCACAAGTGTAAACTTTACACTCCGCCATTGTTTTATGCAAATTGTAGTACATAAACTTTGCTTACCTTAAACATGATGTAATTGAGATGGTAATGGCCAGGAAATAGGTCACAGAGAAAAACGGGAGGACAGTTTTTGGGCTGTTCTTGAATTCCTCCTGTCTGGACAATGAAGTGAAATACGACACGGATAACTGTCACAGAAAGAAAGAAAAAGAAAAAAACAGAAAAGCGAACATCCGTTATCAGTAAAAAGATGCATGATAGAAAGTTAATATAAGAAATGCTTATGAATGTGCTGTCTGATGTCAGATATTGTTAACAATGATTTTAAGGAGGGTTTGGTATAAACTTTTTTCTTTTATATACAGTAAGAGCAAGATGGTTTAATAAAGTAGTGGCAAAATAGTACAAGACTGTAGTAGAAAAATTATCATCAGCATTACATATAAAAGCTTAAGACATGGGTATGTGCCTGGATTATTGTGGATGGTAAATAGTATAGCTATTTTTGTGTTCTATATTTGCTTCTTTGACGATCATTGTAAAAAAAAAAACAGATGGTGCACAAGTCAGTATGTTTCTCCACAAACTATGACTAACTAATGGTTAATTCAGACAACATATAGACATGCTAGTACTTGAATGGCTGAAAGGGAGGGGGCTACCTGAACGCCCACGTTGCGACATAAAAACTGCCAGACATCGAGGAGACAAGAGCTGAACAGTAATCTATTGTCAAGTTATCAGGGCTGTTAGTCCAAACCTTAAACATAGGCAAACATTTATTCTCTCCAATGATTTACTACCCTTTCCTGCACTGCACAGCACACAACATACATTTGTCAATGCCAACATATTTTGTACTTCTACAAAGGAGACCAGACATCAGGAGATTTTTACCACTCATTGTAAAGGGAGATAAAGGGACAAGTTCCAGGGGTTCATGGACACAGCGGTTTAGAGTAAACTGAGATGCTGGTGCTATTGTCCTACTGTGTCCCACAATTTGTTGACTGTGGAGTGGGGGGATGCCAGTGTTTCAGGGTGCCCTCATGTCTTCTGGTTTTTGGTTCTCTCCTTAGTGTATGCTGTCGACAACCACACTATAAAATGCTTCACATGCCCTATAATAATCCAAACCAGAACTTACGTTGTCTCTTTTCTCTTCCTGAGGTAATGACTGCCCTCCTGTCCTTCTTAATACCATTGGAAAATTGACCATCAGGGCCTCCTCCTCACCTGACAACAACCAGTTCTCCTCGACATCTGCAACACTCTCAACTGAATCACTATGTAGTCCAAATGTAACAGCATAAAGAAAATAAATGGCTATTCCAGCTCACTCCTCCTTTCCACAAAGACTGAGTCAGAGAATGCCTCAGTCAGAGACTGCCTCGACCTGAATTTAGCTTAATAAACTGTAAATACTGTTTGACCAGAGGAGGATGGGTCTCCCCTTGTAAGTCTTGGATCCTCTCAAGGTTTCTTTCTCCAGTCTGAGGGAGTTTTTCCTTGCCTCTGTCACCTCTGGCTTGCTCACAGGGGAATATATGTTGTGACTTCATCTTTTTAAAATCTGTAAAGCTGCTTTGTGACAATGTCATTGTAAAAAGTGCAACTTGACTTGATATTATAAAAGTAACAAGTATTAAATTAACTAGCCAAAAGTAATGTAATAAAAATAAACATAATGTCAACTGATGCTAATTATCTATGTTATGCAGAATTAACTGGCTGACTAATGCTGCCTTCTGTCATATGTTAAATAAATCAATTCACAAAACAATTGTGTAAAATTTCACATTTAATGAATGCTTGTATGCAGTGCAAGATGCACACCAACATTTGAAAATCAGTATGACCTCAAAAATAGATGGGACCCATTTAAAATGACCCACATGTTTACATATACTATATTCATCAGTGGATTTTTTTTCAGTAGTAATGAACGTTTTCTGTCATCATTTTCTCTTATTTTGTTCTCTCTGCTCAACTGTGACGCCTGCAGTAACCAGATTACTAGCACGTGGGTTAAGATGCCGCTACGCCTTTACTCTGTGCTGTGTGCTTCAACCAAACCTGAAATAGATGGAACTCTAGTTCAGCCAACTGATTGGTCTGGGCGGTGCTATTGTCATTCTCATTGGCTATTCGTGTTGTCTCTCAAAACATGGACGGATCTTACTTCTATCGACTACGTCTTATAGTTCTTTTGAGGAAATGTTATTTTGCGATAATTATCGTTACCGTTTTATCGCCCAGCCCTAATATACTATATGTATGTATATATATGTATATATATATATATATATATATATATATATATATATATATATATATATATATATATATAATTGCATAAAATGTATTTTTCCTTAGTATTTGGTTTATTATGATGTGTAGTGTTAGTCTTATTTTAGTTTAAACTTACTTTTTATTTAGATCTTAAATGTTAACAAATCAGAGAGACCAAACCTAGACTTAATAGACTGACTTGCTAGTTGGCTAGTTTGGTTTAAGAAGTGGATAAAATTTCACTCCTGAGATCTCGATTACTGTTGTAGTAGACATAGTTATCACATGTGAAATAAACATATTTGAATATTAATACTGTGTAAAGGTTTACCTACAAATGCACATACTTATTCCAAAACTTAAAAACACTATATTCATATCAGTAGCACTTGTCTGTAACACTTTGTTTTTAGGCTACCTGCGTGGTGTCACGTTCTGCCCTGTGTCCCCTGCTCTCCCCTGTTTGTTAACGTCCTGTCTTTCCTATGTGCTTCTGTTTACATTCCTGGTTTGTCATGTGCTCTGTTGGTCCGCCCCTTGCTTTGCCTTCTCACCAGTGTCTCCTTTGTAATTAGACCTGTCAGCTGTTATCCTGTGTATATATTCCCTTTATTTTCATCCCTGCTGGTTGGTCAATTTGTATTTCTGTATGCCTGTTTCCGCGTCAGTTTGCCCTGTTTGTGCCTGTCTGTTTGGGTTTGTGGTGAGTTTATGTGCTTTTTGTTTTGTTTTCGTTCTTTATTAAAACCCTTTTTTGTTTAAAAGCTTGCGTGTGTGTCCGCCCCTTCGTTTTGTCTGATTCAGCCCAACACCCGCCTGACATGTGGGGTCTTCATGATACATGCACTGAATAAGAGGTAAATAGTAATAATAATAATTTTGATCAGTGTTAGTAAAAGCAGCCTTTGTAGAAGGTGGCACCTTTTGGAAAAAGCATTTATAAGCTTATGTGCGCACCCCCCAGTAAAGTGTTACCCTTTAGTTTAAGGTTATTTATTTTAAATTATGTCATTTACTTCATTAAATGTCATGCTGTCACAGATGGAACCAAACCATGTAACAAACATATTGTTTTTTTGATGGACTTTTGGAGCATTTCTATTGGTCCATCATCATGAAATTGTAACACAAAGCAAAGAGTAACTAGAGTTTTCAGATTATGTTGTCCATCAGTTCAAGTATTGCTGAGTAAATGTTTTATACAGTGCTTGCATGTACTATGAAGTTAGGATGCAGGTAGTGTTGTAGAAAAGGCTTACCGTTTTAGAACTTGGCTCCTCCGAGAACAGCTTTAAAAATGCATGCAGCCATTCATCTGTTCCGCTTGTGATGTTGTCTTGCAGGTAGTAGAAGAGCCTAATGGCTTCTGCACTTTCGATTGTCTGGCTATCAGGTTTCAGAGTCACACCACCAACTTCAGTGCCTAGAAAACTGCCATTGTTGAATGGGTAGTTAATTGTGGTGCTTAGAATTGTACTTGCATTATAGCTCACAGCATCTAAAATTGCATTTGTAGCACATTTGTTGCCCGTTTTGGCACAAAGACTCTCATAGGACAAGAAATGATTTCCTACAGTGATATTCTTAACTTTTCTGTCCAAGTCGATGATTTCTTGGAACGCGTCAACCATTAGTATGTTTGCATCGCTTGTGATGATTAATGATGCATATGTGCCATCGGTATAGAGCCGCAACCGAGAAAAGTCCTGTGAAGCTGGAAAATTGTCTCTCACGAATGTCCTCTCTGCTTTCGCAGGGCCGTTTTTAGGTGTGAACTGGTCCTCGATGTTGTTTGCCTCCCTGTCACGCAGAAAGTAAAATCCGCCACCAAGACCACCTGCTATGATAGTTGGGAGGATTAAAAAGCACCAAGGATATCTCCCCACAAAGAGTCCAAGTTTCTTAAACCCCAGTGATAGGGGCCTTTCTATACAGTTTGTATTACAGCTTTTCATTTTTAATGCAGGTTTCTTGTAGCTATTTAATTGTGCCTCCACACTGCTAATTCATCCTCCTAACGTCTGCACCTGCTTCTATTCTCATTGTGCTTCACATATAGAAGCCTTCAGCTTCAGTTAAACATTAACAGATATGACAGCTTAACAGCATGAAATATACGTCATAAAGATTCTGTTTATCCAGGTAAGGCATCATTAATCAGGTGATGTACAAGTAAAGGCTGATGTGTGAAGCAATATGCTCCAGTGGCTTTTATTGTCTGTTACAGTGGCAACTGCATAATCAAACAAAACTCTATAAAAGACTGAAATAAAAACTGACCCCATCAAAAAAAGCAATTGAAGTTTTCATTTTTGAGGGAGAGGAGCAAATCTAGTAGTCATCTGAAATTTGGAGTAAGGTTTTATGGACCGATGAGACTAAATGTCTAATTGAGATTACTTTATCACAATAAATAGAAAATGCAAACAAGTAGATGTAACAAATATCCTTTCAAGTGTCTTTAAAAAGTGTTTAGTGAGCTTTCTGATTTTATCTTACTTTTAAAATGAGCACTTTTTTAAAGCATTAAAAAGCATTAAATAATATGTGTCGTTTCTTTCTTATTAAAGGGGATCTATTATGCTTTTCTATATTTTTTCTTTCCTTTAGTGTGTTATGAAGCTTTTTTTCATGTATTCTGTCTGCAAAGTTATAAAACCCAGAAACCTCTGCCTAAAACACATAATTTGAATTCCAATCCTTTCCACTGTTATAAGATGATGTCATATTGTAACACAATCCTTATTGCCCATGTATCAGCAAGCTGGGATCACCCTCACATAACATCCAAAGTTGTGTTCCAGTCTAACTTGTAAATGTGGATTGAGTCTACCAACTACCTGACTTTCGTAACTGGATTCTGGTTCAGACTGAAATGGCAAAGCCAGTGCCATTGTAGACATAACCATAGTAGTATGGGGTGGAGCAGGATACTGCTCTGGCAGTTAAACAATCAGAACAGACTGAGAGAGCTGACAAATCAGGGCACACTGGGCTTACAGAAACAGGAGCGCTAACAGAAGGTGAATACAGATGTTTATTGAAAAAAAGGATGTATGTGAACCTTGTGAATAAGTATGTTTGAGCCCCCTAAACCATTATTGAGCTGTTGGACATGATTGGGTATGTAATACATAGACAATTGTGTTCAAGTATGCACTCCAAACTCTTTTTTAAGAAATTTTAGTCGGCCTGCCATGCCTCATAAAAGAAACCCGCCTCTTTACAACAGAATTCTACACACGTGCAATATGGCCTGATACAAAGAGGATATCAGATATGCTTAGAAATTGTTTGAAGTTAGTGAGACCTAAAAGGGATGCCGATTCTTTTCTATTAAGACCTTGACCTCCATCAGTCCTCAGTAAGGCAGATAAGCCTTTCTACTCTCTCTAAAGTGAGAGTGGTACAAAGATCACTGGAGTGAAAGCTGAGGATCGCGCCCACCTTCCATGCTGCAATCATATTTCCAGTGAGTGGACTTACATTTTTGAACAAGAATAAGCACAGTTGATCTCTTTAAAAGACACGAGTGCAAACACATTGTGTATACTTTGTAAAGGAGGTGGTGGCATTGTGTGCTAGGTCAGTGCCACACACTGAGAATGCAGTGGGCCACTGGCATGTCTATGTGCATGGCAGTACTTAGCACATCAATTAATTTTATACAGGACTATGTTAAAAAAGACCATACATTTTTCTTTCTCACAGTGTCAGTGGCACCCACACATACGCAGATGAAAGTAACTGGAATTTGGGACTTTTGGGATAAACTGATTTACTATATAACTACAAAATAGACTAAATAAAAGCACAGTCCTAATGCTACAATAAAGAAACTGACCTGTGTTATGGATTGAGACTTCCATAACAGAGTTAAGAAACACTGTGCTAAGGTATAAAGCTTCGAAGATCAACCCACTTAGTTTGAGGGGTCACTGTTGTGGACAATTTTGAGGGCAAATTAAGCAGGAACATCTAATTGAGAATGGCTAAATGTAAAGATTCTCCATCCTTTAAAGTAGTGGTCATACGAACCAAACCTCAGAAGCATTTATTGCTGCTAAAAGTTCATTTACAGAAAAGTATTACACAAATTATTACACAGTCTTTCATATACATGAGGCTTGTTCCTATACGCAGCATGCAACAGCGTATAAGAATGCTGTTCCTATACGCTGTTGCATGCTGGGGCAGCAGGCTGAGGGTAGCAGACGCCAACAGACTTGATAAACTGATCCGCAGAGCCAGTGATGTTGTGGGTGTGGAGCTGGACTCACTGACAGCAGTATCTGAGAGGAGGATGCTGTCTAAGCTGCAGGCCATTATGGATAATGGTTCCCACCCTCTTTATCACACAGTGATGAGACGCAGGAGCACATTCAGTTCAAGACTCATTCAGTCAAAATGCACTACAGAACGCCACAGGAGGTCATTCCTACCAGTGGCTATCAGACTTTATAACTCCTCCCTTAACGTACGACACCTTTCACATGACAGTGATACCAATATAACTATAATTTAATAATGTATATAAGAACTCAAATGTGCAATAACTTTCCTACTTCTAAAACTCTTACTGCTGTATACAGTATATCTGTACTTAATATTATAGACACAGTCACTTTACATTTTATTCTTTACATTTTATTCTTCTATTGTAATATATGACTTATATATGTGTACATACTACAAATTTATTTTATGTTGTAAATTATTATTAGAGTGTATATTCTTCTTCTGCTACTGTAAAAATTGCAATTTCCCCCTGGGATCAATAAAGTATTTCTGATTCTGATTCTGATAGTCACAGGGTTTAATGGTAGCTTTGAGAGAGAGAGAGTTTTTTGGCCTGAATTTTTTTACATTCTTGATGAACATATAAGGTGTTGGTACATCCAAAATGGTTCCCAAAGAAAACTTCATTTTTCAGGTTACAGCTCTTTAATTTGTACATATAAAAACTACACTCACACCTACTGCATAAAATGTTTATATTTATGTTGTAGACATTGCAACCCATCGCCATAAGTTTCTCAATTAACCATTTCAGATCAAACCACTCTGAATGAATTTGTTTATGTGCCATCAATTGAATTATGCAAGTTTTTTAAATAAGTTTTTTTTTACAGGTGTAGTGTAATTAGATAAGTCACAGAAAAAAGCCTACCTATATAAGACTATCATGTACATGTGCATAAAAATATAATCAGTCATAATTCAATCTCTTGATAGATTGAACTGGAGAGTGAAATCGATGTTATACATCATGAAGCTATAAAAGAAAATTATGTTGTTCTCTGGTGGTAGCATATCAATTAAGTATGTTAAAGTCATAACTTAAGACACAAAGTAGTCTGCTGAGAAAATATCCTGCTGCCTAGACAACAATTACCAAAATGTCTCATTGTTCCTTTTTTTCATAAATGAAGGAACAAATGAAAGAAGGTTGTACTTGTACAGTGATTATCCAAGTTTCAGCTTTGTGTCCTATATCAACCATCTTCCAGACTGTCCCACTTAACATTAAATAAGCCTGTCTGGTACAAAATGAAGATTTTACTCAAAGTACTTGCTGGTCTTACTTCATATATATAAATCACTATAAATACTAATTGCCCTATACTGCTTAGATCTAGTAAAAAAACTGAAAAAAAGAATTTATTGCTTCAGTAAGGCTGCACCTAATAAGTAACATGCTTCACTGCTTAGAGCTCCATGGTTGCCAGGGTGCCCCCTAAGCACTTCTAGGTTATTACTGCAGCATTATATTAAGCCCTAAAAGCCCTGTTTAAGCAGGATTAGTATCACATAGGGGCATAGTGTAATTTAAGTGATTACAAAAAATATCTGTGATTTTGCTGCTCATTTGTATCACAACAAAACACTGAGGTTATGGATTCCGCGCAAGAAATAATTCCAAAAAAAAAAGGGATTGCACATGCACTGTAAAAAGTGCTTCATTAGTGCAACCTAAAAAAGACTTCCAATGGTAACAAGTAAATGAATTAGTTTTATTCAACTCAACATCAATGTGATTAAAAGAATTGTTTATTTAAACTACATTTTTAGGTTGACTAAAACTAGTTCTGTGTAATTTGAGTGATTATGAGATCTGTGATTGTTATCGTTCTAACAAGTCTGCTAAATAAGCTTCCTCAGTAACTGTAGCTCTGCACATATTAAAGAGGTGAGACTGAAGTCGCCTAACTAATAGTCAGCTTTTTTCTACTTTAAATTGCGTAGCAGTTACGTTCTGGCAACTTTAACTGCTGCACAATTTACAGTGGAACAAGAAAAAGAAGAAGCTTGGAGAATAGGAAGTCCATCTAAACTTCGATGGTGCTTCCTATGGACAACTTTGCTTTGCTTTGTTGCATAATGCTGATGATGACATGATCTGGGCTATTAGGAGTAATTTGGGGAAACTGATCAGTCAGATCTCTCACAATGTACATTACTGGACTAACCTGGTTACGTTTTGAAGTTTCAGAGCTGCATTTTTTTTATAGTGCAACTGGTTAATCATCATGTCTCAAAAAATGTTGTATGCATGTGGAGTCAGAAAACAGGAACGCGAAAGAGATGATGATGAGAAAAAAACATAAGATAAAGGTGTAATGCTGAGAAAATAAGTATGGCAACATTTCAGTGTGTATTCATTATGAATAAATCAACACAGATGACATAAATTGTAAGAGTTTTTTTTCTACAACGTTTTTTTTTTAACATTATAACCAAATTAACTTGCTTCCATTTGAAAATATCTCTGTCTATGACTTTATTTGCATGGACAGATACATATAAATTACACAACATATTTTAGAAATTAAAGATGCATTAAAGATTCATATGTTTCCTTTCTAAATTTGCAGGTGAAGGTGTCCACAGCTTTTGGAAGGTTCCAAATGAAAGGTTTGACCAGTTATACTGGTACGTTTCTGATTAAAACACTTGGGGAAACGTATGCTGCCAATATGGCTTTCATAGACGGGTAAATGTTGTATACTCTAGAGCAGGAGTATTTAATTAGAATTCAGTAAGGTCCGTCTAGAGGAGATTTCCTCAGGCTAAGGTCCGGACTGTCATAATTTCTAACTTTGTTATGATTCAGCGTCATATCCTGTTTACTAAAGTATAGTATCAGCATTTTATACCATCACCTACTGAAAGACCAACACACCACACATACTGTTCAGTATATTTCAGTATATTTACTGTTTAAATGCTGAACTGAATGAATGAATGCTTCTTTCATCACTTTAAGTAAAAACAAGGGCCACATTTAAAATGTAGAATCTATAATG
This sequence comes from Megaleporinus macrocephalus, assembly GCA_021613375.1. Classification (NCBI taxonomy): domain Eukaryota; kingdom Metazoa; phylum Chordata; class Actinopteri; order Characiformes; family Anostomidae; genus Megaleporinus; species Megaleporinus macrocephalus. The sequence goes on from CM038703.1 coordinate 35,745,420, forward strand.
AAGTGCTTATTTATAATAACAAAGGGAAATAAAATGTTTAGTCTTGTTAACCGAGTTTTACATATAACAATTTGTCTTCCATCTGTATTCCTCCACACTTTCTCTTGTTCAGTGAGAGAAGTGAGCTCTTGGTCGCCAGCCAGGACTTTAAACCTGGGCTGAAATTGTGTTAGGACCATTCTCACACACATATGAGATATCCGGCCGTTCTGTGTGGAGTGTGTATGTTCTCCCAGTGCTTGAGTGGGTTTCCTCCAGGTACTCCGGTTTCCTCCCACAGTCCAAACACATGCATGTTAGCTTGATCCTTACCCTAAACTGCCCATAGGTGTGAGTGTGTGCGTGAGTGTTTGTTGACCATGTGATGGATTGGCAACCTGTCCATGGTGTACCCCGCCTTCGCCTGATGATGCTGGGATTGGCTCCAGCCTCACTGTGACCCTGACTAGCGGAATAAAGCGGAAGATAATAGATGAATGGATGGATATGAGCTATGTGGCTGTGTTTAATTAGCGCCACGGTCTCAGAACATATGAGACATGTTGGTTTGGAGTTGCCTGTGGGAAGTATACACGTCTCGGTCCATTACTGGTTGAAAAGTCGTTTGTCGACGTCGACTTTTTTTTTTCAGAGCATGCCGTCTGACTTGCTTTATTCTCCAACTGCTGCTTCTCATCTGTGTGCGCGCTCCATTCCCGAATCTACACAGATCTGACTGGCTGAGGAGCGCGTTTGGTGATTTTACAGTGCACACGATTGGTCTGTGAGGTTACTGCGCAGCAAAGCCCGTATACCGTAAAGACAAGAAAAGCTCCGCCACTTAAAATAAACACAGTCAACATTAAATCCTTCTCAATAGATTATCAGTTTGGGTCCTCATTGGAAAACATCTGGGTCAGGACCCGGACCATGATCTGCTATTATCCACTATTAGTGACCCCTGCTCTAGACCAAGGGATAAATACTGTAATCTGAAGTTATGGTATCACTGTCAATGCTGTTGTAATTAATTGATTTTTACTGATTTCCTCATTGAGATTCTATTTAATAAATCAAGCTGTATACATCTATTTAGAACAAAATTTGCTTTGCATTAACATCCTATTTTTATTATTAGTAGCTCCAGTTTTCTTTTCTTTTTTTTAACACTGGACTTATGAATTGAATCAGTGGTTGTTTGGCACAGCCAAAGCAGAATCAAGACCTCAGCACAAGACTTTACTCTGCTGTACCTACAGGGTATTTAAAATGGCAGGCATTCCAGCAGAAAAGGCCAGTTTCTTATTTCACAATGTAGATGGTCTATTCCAGATGTTTAACTTGTTACTAACTTAAATTAAACTATTGTACACTGTTCTTAATAATTACATTTCCAGTCAAGCAGTACAAGCTGTTTTATATAGGTATGGATAACAGGTCTACGTATGGCAGCTTTGACTGGAAATTCAGTAAAGGAATTGTGGGCTTTTGCACAGTAATGTACGTTTCTTTGATCACCCTCCTCTGGTCCAGTGACTGAGTGGGTAATACAGATAATATTGGGTAATATTGGGTAATATGTAACTATTGTGTAAAAGTCTGAGGCATCTAAGCTCATTGTTCAAAACTCTTTATCTTAGCAATTAGTGTATTTTTTTTCCAGAAAGAACATCATAAATCATCTAAATAGATGTAAATAATCTTATATACAATTCAAAGTAGCATTAATATCTTTGTAGATAGCATCTTGTAAGCTGGTTTGAAGGACAAAGTTTGGTTCCAGATTTCTCCTGGACGCCCCAGACATTAGATAAGTTCCATCATCAGAAATCTTAATTTAGCTTAATGAAGTACTGAGTAGTCAAAGCAGGTATTCGGTAATAAATGCTAATAATACTGGGTTGTTTCTATAAGCAAAAGTGTGGAAATAAACACACTCACATATGTAAAACCACTACTTATTTTATTAATACTATTTGAATATTTAAAAAATAAAATGTTTTGCTGAGCAAATAAAGCTTCCTGTCTGAAAAAAAACAGCATTAAAAAAGTAGAAAAATAAAAAATCGACAAAAATGGAAAAATCTTTTTCTTTGGGCTCTAACCAAGCAAGTAGAAGTTAGCCTGTTGAAAATTGGCAGGGTGGAGGTGTTTTGACACACTCGTTAAATGACTTTCAGTGCTCTTGAAAAATATAACAAACTTCACCAAAAAGGAAAGTAATGACCTGCTGAATATGATATGCTTATTCTTTGAGGCTGATGTTTACTACTTATTCTATTTTTGGTTCCATCTCTAATTCTGCAGCAGTTAAACGCTAGAACCAATCAAGTAATGCAACTGCTACATGATTTAAGGTTGAACTGTAAATAAGAATGAGCTTCATCAAACCTTAACCACCAGACGAGACTCAGTTATTATCAGCAAGCTTCAACCTGAGGTGAGGCTGCTGGTTTAACCCCTCAATTACTACAGATACACTTATAGCATTTATAGCTTGTCTAAGCCTCCCTGTGCTTTATAATTGACTAATTCGTCCAATATTCTACCAAAGCCCACCTTCCATGGTGAACTGTTCCAAGCCATGACATGACAGAAGCTAGGATGTCTTGATTATGTCATGTAGAACACAAAAAACGATTTGCCTTTTATTTTGTCTCTTGCTACCCAGCTGGGTGGTCTCACTCTAGCAAATAACTATCACTAGATAATGGGGAAAAAAGAAGTAGATGGCTTATATAAAGACCAGCGGTAGCTGGAATTATGTACTAAATACACTTTTAACTAGTACCAGGTTAAGCAATAAGTAGTATAATTGAGTAAAATAAATGAGTATTGTTTTAGCTTATACTGATTTTTTAGGCTAAAAAGAGACTCATTCTTACTCGGGAAGCCCAATCTTAATCAAAACCCTTTGTTCCTATCTTTTACACCTTAGTCCTAATATGAATGCTTGTTGTAACAGTGCCTGCTCCTCTTCTCTGGTTACCCCTGACTTTGGATGTCAAGTCATAAACAAGATAAAAAGTCAATTCAAGCAGCTGTGTGAACTGTATTTGAACCCTTTACTACATTTAAATACCCTTTAAATACAATGAAAATAAATTATTTTGTGATTTTTACTCGTTGTCAACAGCATGGGACAGTACAAAAAAAAACACATCAATGTCATAAAGCATTATCACCCAGACATGAAAAACATGCCAGTCATAAATTGGTCAGCGCACACATACCGGTTTACGATGTAGCTGGATGTTCCTGTCAACAATAAACTTTTATCCACTCAGGTGCTGCTGACAACAAGCAGTTCCAGTGCTAAGCTCTTAGTAGTTAAAATGCATTTACACAGAAACTGAAAATGTGAGTTTTTCATAATTTGGCCCCTTTAAATGCATAAAAAAGTTAAAATCTAAAAAGAAATCATATTTCCACTTAAACTTTTTTCATATTGTATTTCTTACATGTGATTAACAGTACTTATGTGATGTGTTGATAACATTGTGCAATGTCTTATGATGATGGGACCCCTATATGTAAGAATGCTATATCATGGGACTAAAATTCCTGTTCAGTTATTTATTGTTAATTATTTATTTCAGAAAAAAGTTTTTAAAATGCTAAAATTTTAAATGAGGTATATACATCAACTTTGTGAAATGTAGTGTAAAAATAATAAAATAATACATAAAACAATAAGAAATGATATTACATACTTGTGACGCCCCCTGGTGGTTCCTCTAATTAACTACTTGTAATAATGTTTTAAGAAATAAACGGAAACTCTCAACATACACATAAACAGTATAGCTGCGCACAGGCTGCTGATAGAATCAATTAACTCCAACATTAGTTCAGCAGCTCTATGTCTGGTCAGGTATGTGATGTGTGTTTGCATGGGACAAAGAACATTTTCAGCGCAAGTAAGATTTTAAGACTTTAAAAGCTCTGGTGCCATCTGCTGGCTCAAACACAATCTGCCCTGCATAGTGATGCACTTAGATCTGGAGAACAAATACAGTGAATCTGGAAAGTATTCACAGCGCTTCCACATTTGGTTATGTCTTATGCCAAAATGGATTAAAGAATTTTTCCTCAAACTTCTACACACAATACCCCGTAATGACAAAGTTAAAAAGTTTGTTTCATTTTTTGCAAATTTATAAAAAAAAAGTACAAAAAATCACGTATATAAGTATTCACAGCCTTTGCTAAAGCACCTTGAGCAGCAATTACAGCCTCAAATATTTTTGAGTATGAGGCTACAAGCTTGGCACACTTATTTTGGCAGGTTCTCCCATTCCTGAAACTCCATCAGATTGGATGGGGAGCATCAGTGCACAGCCATTTTCAGATTGCTCCAGAGATGTCAAGTCTTTGGCTCTGTCTGGGCCACTCAAGAACATTCACAGAGTTGTTCGGAAGCCACTCCTTTATCTTGGCTGTGTGTTTAGGGTTGTTGTTCTGTTGGAAGATAATACTTTGCCCCAGTCTGAGGTCCAGAGCACTCTGGAGCAGGTTTTCTGTGCATATTGCTGCATTTATCTTTCCCTCGACCCTGACTAATCTCCAATGTCCTGCTGCCGAAAAACAACCCCACAGCATCACCATGCTTCAATTTAGGAATGGTATTGGCCAGGTGATGAGCAGTGCCTGGTTCCTCCCGAATGATGCCTGGCATTCAGACCAAAGAATTCCATCTTTGTTTCATCAGACCACAGAATTTTGTTTCTCTGAGAGTCCTTCAGGTACCTTTTGGCAAACTCTACACGGGCTGTATTATGCCTTTTACTGAAGAGTGTCTTCTGTCAGGCCATTCTACTGGATCTGTGGTGTGCGGAAATGGTTGTCCTTCTGGAAGGTTCTCCTCTCTCCACAGAGCAATGCTGAAATTCTTCCAGAGTGACCCTTGGGTTCCTGGTCACCTCCCTGACTAAGGCCCTTCTACCCCGATCACTCAGATTGGGCGGGCGGCCAGCTCTAGGAAGAATCCTGGTGGTTCCAAACGTCTTCCATTTACAGATAATGGAGGCCACTGTGCTCATTGGGATCTTCAATGCTGCAGAAATGTTTCTGTACCCTTCCCCAGATCTGTGCCTCGACACCTGTCTCGAAGATTTACAGACAATTCATTTGACTTCATGGCTTGGTTTGTGTTCTGACATGTACTGTCCACTATGGGACCTTATTTAGACAGGTTGGTGCCTTTCCAAATCGTGTCCAATCAACTGGATTTAACCCAGGTGGACTCCAAACCCAGGTGGATCAGTGGAAACAGGAGCACCTGAGCTCAATTTTGCCATGTCATGGCAAAGGCTGTGAATACTGTGGATGTGATATTTTTATTTTTTATTTTTAATACATTTGCAAACAGATCAGACAAACTTTTTTACTTTGTCATTATGTGGTATTGTGTGTAGAATTTCGAGGGGAAAAATGAATTTAATCCACTTTGGAATATGGCTGTAAAATGTGGAAAAAGTGTTCTTCAGAATTTCAAACAATATATTTTAAATCAGGATAAGTCAGGATTCAGTAATATTTTGTTATCATAGATGATAACCGGTTTTCTTTGCTTCAACCTCTCAATTATGATATGTACTGTAAAAATGGCTTCATTGGTAGAAGCAAATGAACTAGTTTTACACAATTCTTTCAAATAAAATAGACAGAAAATCTTTTTACAGTTTTTTGGCTGTTTCAGTAGGGAGTCAATACCAACATTTCTATCTATCTATCTATCTATCTATCTATCTATCTATCTATCTCTCTCTCTCTCTCTCTCTCTCTATATATATATATATATATATATATATATATATAGCCGACATTGGCCAATTACAATCCAACTTGCAATCCCTTTTACATGTAATGTTAAAAAAAATATGGCCTATTTTTCGTGTTTCTTTAACGACAGAAGAAAAAAGAAAGAAAAACACTTTTTTCCCTGAAAAAAAAAATAAAAAGCGAAACATAATTGTCTACTGTTAAAACCCGAACGCCAGTCTCTATAGCGCCTCGTCATTTTTCGGTAGCGTTCGTGTATTTCCGTAAAAGACGTATTTGAATCGGCTGCGCTCGGTGGCCGATAACGGTCAGTCATGTTCAAATCTGACGCTGTTAGCATTTAGCTTCGCCCTGCTTAACTAGAGAGAAACAGAAGCGGAGAGGGAAAGAGCCGAGGGGCAGACGAGGAGCCCGGCCATAGCTACGGAATGACGGTGTTGCAGGAACCTGTCCAGGTACCTAAGCAATATATTAAAAAGTGCTCCTTGCAGTGTTAAGCGTCAGAGGCGAGTTTAACCCAGCAACGAAACTCGTAGCTAACTTACTTCGGATTTTATGCGCTATGTTTAGGCCTGCTTAGCTAACTAGCTTCTCACCAGAACGTCAAGTCGCCTCTCTGTAGTGACATGACACATACCGAACAAACATGTACGACAGCGTGAAACTGAAGACAATGATGTTTTAAAATAACTAGCTTAAATACAAAGAGCTTTGACGTAAACCCCAAGTACAGCGACCGCTGGTTCTCAAGCTAGCTAGTTACTGCTAGCTATCAAGCTACAGCAACAAACGCGGCTAACGCTAGCCTGTTTCCTAGCCAGCTCTTACGTTGTCTTGGCCTTTTTTCATTTTACAACGACTGTGCTACTTCTTGTGAGGATTATGCTTAAGATATGAAGTTTTCCAACGAGGTGCTGAGCGTAAACAGCGTGTCAGGAATCAGTCAAACCGCTGCACATAACTATACCAAGGGATAGTTTAGATAGGTGAGCTAGCTTGTTTTTCAGCTACCTTTTTTGGTGATTTCGCTTGCAAACTAATGGTAACTTAAGTCCTGTAACTAATAACATTAGGACATTTGTAATTTTCCTCTGGTTATGTTGCTGTCATTGCCCTTAAAGAGATAATAGCAACATTGTTGTAATTGTCACGCTAACGACAAAGCTGTGCACCTATCTTTTAAACCTAGTAATATTTTGTTATGGCCGGTTGCCTAGTTAAGACTAGCAGGCCAGGTTTAGTCAGCTGTTTATCTGCTTAGCTTGGTCTTTGGCATGGCAGCAGATTATTTAGGGAATGCTTGTAATGCTTTTACCATTAGCGTTGAATTTAGCCGCACGTACAATTTAAATGCTGGTTACCTGTTTGGTTCACACGTTCTGATGTAAACCTTTTTATTTGCTCTCGTTCCCCAGTTACTGGCAAGTATCTGTTGAGATTGAGCTTAACTGTCTGGTGGCATACGCTAGATTGATATTTTTGTCCACTGTCTTTGTACATGCTATCTGTAAACGATCTCTTTTAAAGACCCTGTCGTCGCTGTAACTGTAACATAGCAAACAACATTACAACTGCTCAGTAGTTGTGTGTCATTCAGGCATGGCCATCTCTTTGAATAACATATATTGATAAATCTACATTGACTGTTGATTTCTCTTACTTGTATGAAGGCCATTTATTTGCTCTGACCTTTTATGTGATGTTTTATATGTCTTCTCTGAAAGAAAGCTACATGATAACTGTCGGCCTGTGTTTGTGAATAGGCTGCTGTCTGGCACGCTTTAAACCACTATGCCTACAGAGATGCTGTGTTCCTGGCTGAGAGGCTCTATGCTGAAGGTAGTGACTTAAATCTCTTCAACGTTGACACCTTATCAGGGCTGCAAAACTTCCATTAGAGCCTCCTGAGGCATGTGGGCTAGACTGTTGTTGCAGGTTATAAGATGAAAGCAGTCTAAATGAAATTTATAAGCACTGACGGTATACACTATATATATATATATATATATATATATATATATATATATATATATATATATATATATATATATATATATAAATAAATAAAACATGAAATGTATAAGTGTATACCGTCAGTGCTTAGAGTACCAACTGCATGGTGCATTATTTATAGTTTATATCATATTTTTACCAGTTGTAAGTGACAGTTATGATTTCATAGGGCTGAACAGTTTTGGCAAAAATTCTACTTGCGTTGCGATTATGATTTAAATTGTACTTGTTTCTATGAGTTGAGTTATGGGCACTCTTCTGTTGACTAAAAACACCAGCTTATACCTCTTCCAGCTTGATACTTGAATGCCTAATGCAGTGCACTAGCCTGCCAGTTATTTGTGTTTGTGACGTTGCAGCACATGGGTGTCTGGTTGCTTCTGATTAGTTGAATTAATACAAATTCAGTTCACAAGCTTCTTATTATTATCTTATCTCCCTACTTAAAACTATAATTGTAATAAAAACGGCATCTCCTTTAAGTTGAAAAAAATGCACTTTTTTGAATTATGATTGAGATGTGAAAATGATTAATGGTTAACAACATCCATCAACAAACCAAATATATTCTTTATGCTTCAAAAAGCTGCATATCACGTTTTCAAAAATGTGTCTTAAAACTAGATACTTATTTTTTGTATTTGTTGACAAATTCTGTACTGTAAGGTTACTGATGGAGAATATAATGGTACATTCCTTATATGCTTTATAGACTGTGTACTATATATTTATACTGGTTATCTGTTCCCACAGCTTTTTTGTCTGTGCTGTCTGAAGCTACACATCATTCAAAACTCAAATCAAGACCCTCCTTGATCAAGTGTTATGAGAATTAATTTTCCTCTTTTTTCCTGTCAGTGCATTCGGAAGAGGCACTCTTCCTCCTGGCCACATGTTATTACCGGTCGGGAAAGGCCTACAAGGCATACCACCTCCTTAAAGGGCACAGCTGCACCACACCACAGTGCAAATACCTCCTTGCCAAATGCTGTGTGGAACTCAGCAAGTAAGAGCTCTTTTGACCTCATTTCTCTGTGTTTTGCCAGAAAGGTTTTAAATTGATGGATAACCACAGTGGCAAGAAAAAGTATATGAACCTCTTGAAATGACCTGGTTTTCTACATTAATTGGTCATAAAACGTGATCTGATCTACATCTAAGTCCCAAGTACGGACAAACTCAATGTGCTTAACCTAATACCACACAAACAATTATAATATTTCATGTATATATTGGACACATCCATTAAACATTCACAGTGCTGGTGGAAAAAGTAAGTAGGCCCTTATGCTAATAATTTCTACAAAAGCTAATTACAGTCAGGAGTTTGCAAACATGCAGTCCAGTTAATGAAACGAGATTGGAACGAGGTGTAGAGCTACTTATAAAAGACACTCAAACTTTTTGAGTTTGCTATTCACAAGAAGCATCTGCTGATCTCTAAAGACCTATGATCAAGAATTGTTGATTTGCATAAAACTGGAAATGGTTGCAAAGTAATTTCTAAGACTTTAGGTATTAACCAGTCCACAGTTAGAAAAATTAGACTATTTAGTTCTGTGACTACTCTCTCTAGAAGTGGGCGCCCTGCCAACTTGACTCCAAATTCACAATGTCAGAGGTAAAAAAAGAACCCTAGAGTAACAGCTAAAGGCTTGAGGGAATAATTTGAACTGGTTAACATCTCTGTTCATGAGTCTACCATACGCAAATCATTGAACCGGCATGGTGTTCATGGCAGAACAACACAAAGGAAGCTGCTGCTTTCCAAAAAAAACATCATTGCATGCCTGAAGTTTGCCAAAGAGTGCCTTGACACTCCACAACGCTACAGGAAAAATGTTTTGTGGACTGATGAGACAAGGTTGAATTGTTCGGACAGAACACGCTGCAGTATGTTTGGTGTAAAAACCAACATGAAAACATAATCCCAACTGTAAAGTACGGTGGTGGGAGCATCATGATTAGGGACCGCTTTGCTGCTTCAGGGCCTGGACCACTTGCCTTTATCGATGTGTAAATGAATTCTCATGTTTATCAAGGTGTCCTACAGAATAACATCAGAGTGACTGCCTGCCAGCTGAAGCTTAGTAGAAGGTGGGCGATGCAGCAGGACAATGACCCTAAACAAAAGTAAATCTACCACAGAATTGCTTCAAAAGAACAAAATCTGCCTTTTGCAGTGGCCCAGAGTCCGAACCTGAATCCAATAGAGATGCTGTTCACATCTGTTCACACCAGACATCCTAGAATATGACTAAGCTGTAGCAGTTCTGTAAGGAAGAATGGTCCAAAATCCCTTCTGAACATTGTGCAGGTTTGATCAGCAGCTACCGGAAACGCTTGTTGGTGGTTATTGCTTCCAAAGGGATTCGACCAGTTATTAAATACAAGGGTTCATTTACTTTTTCCACCAGCGCTGTGAATGTTTAATGGATGTGTTTAGTATAAACATGAAATATTATAATTGTTTGTGTGTTATTAGGTTAGGCACATTGTGTTGATTTATAATGGGGACCTATAATGTTTTATGACCAATTAATGCAGAAAACAAGATAATTTTAAAGGGTTCACATACTTTTTCTTCCCACAGTACATGCAAAAGCCCACAATGATCTGATTATGGTCAAGTATTATGGCACAAGGCAATATTATGTTTACCCAGTCTATACTTTAGAATATTCTGGCATCCAAATGAACTTTTTATGTTCAATGTTATTGTTCAGTTTGAAATGCTGCCACAGGTTGCTGATAGGAATGTGGTGATCCTACTGCTAATGGGCTGTAATCGCATTAGTCTTTCTCATTAGATCTCTTTGCTGAGAAAGCTTTGCACAGGTTTTGTTTGTCATGAGCTTTGTTGCAGAAAAATGAATGCTCCAAATGAATGCGTGTTATTATAGCGTTCTGCCGTGACAGCCGTGAAATGATCTGTCTGCACTTATTGCACATTTTATTAGCTCCACTTGACATACAGAAGCACTTTGTAGTTCTACAGTTACAGAATTTTTTAAAATTATTATTTTTATTTTTTTGCCTTAATGTTAGCTATTTTTTTTCAAGGCTGTGTGGACATGTCACATCTATTTTTTTCTAATGACATTTGTCATTTTCTAATGTGGTCCTAGATTATTTGTGAGCATGCAACGCAAACGTGAATTTTCAGATAGGGTTTTGTGTGTGTAGTGCTGTTGTCGTCAGCAGCCTCAGCAGTGCAGCAAAACAACAGTGGAGGAGAGGAGCAGCAGTGACAGCAGTCAGTTGAAGGATGAAGACGTTGGGCATTTGCTTAACATTTGGGAAATCGGCAAAAGCAAGCTGCTTTGCTTTTTTTCACCTTCCTAACCTGAACATGTGCAGATTGTCAAATCTAATCAAAGCAAAACATTGTAATTCATCAATGAGATTGGCTCACTTCCTTTAACTTTACATCTACAAGGTTGGCCAACAGGGTAGGAGTGCCTAATAGAATGGCCAGTGAGTGGATGCAGTGTATAAGCACTCCAGCAGCACTGCTGTATCTGATCCACTCATGCTAGAACAACACACGCAACACTGCCACCACATCAGTGTCATTGCGGAACTGAGAACGATCCACCACATATACAATACCTGCTTTGTAGTGGTCTTGTGGGGGTCTTGATTATTACAGAACAAAGTGAAGAAAGTCTTTGGTTTATTTGTAAAGAAGAAACAGACTGACAAAATAGGCATAACAGAAGGACTTGCTTTACATGGGAGTTTTGCATGTACTGATCTTTGCAGGAACAATTTTGTTCTGCTGATTTCTGGTGACTTTCAGCAAAATTCATTTAGCTGTTTCGTAATACTTTTGACTGATAAAATGGCTTAATTAGCTATCGTTTTATCTGTGTATCATATTGTTAGAAGGTTAAAGGTTTACAAACCCTTCCACTGTGGTCTTTTTGGGTAGAATACAGGTCGAATGGGCATGTTATTTGGTGGTTGCTAAAAAGGCAGCTCTTATTTGGAGCAGTAATCATATTTATGGCCTGAGATTCAGTTTGTTTTACCTCATGAGCATGTTGTGTGTTTAATTTTAGATTTTGATTGAAACTACCTTGAGATAAACACTGTTATAGACAGTTCAATTTGGACTCTTTTGACATTTAAAATATTTTCTTTAAGCTGGAGCTGGTGGTCAGTCTTACATTCCCAGCATTCATATTACTTTTTAACTGCCAGACATATTACCTGAATGTGTTGCACAGCTGAAATTGGTTTTTTTTCTGGGAGTTAAAGAGCAAATTTCTCATACATGCCAGTTACAGTTGGATGATGGATTAAATATGTATGGTGTATTTTTGGAGATGCAAAATTAGGCAGCATTGTAAATATTTGTAAAGTGTAAAGGATTGGTACGATTTTGCCACTGTTTATGATGGATCCATGTAATACTTTCTCCTTACCTGTTTATGGTTTCTTTGGAGTTGACTTTTGTCTAGTATGATGCTTTAATAAACGATTGCTGTGTTTATGCTTATTTATCAGATATTGGTAGATCTGCATTGGTCCAAACTATATTTGAACTTTACTAATCTGTGTGTGGGTATTTATTTGTGTTTTTGCTCAGGCTGGCAGAAGGTGAGCAGATCCTCACAGGTGGGGTCTTGAACAAACAGAAGAGCCAGGATGATATTGTCACTGAGTTTGGAGACTCATCTTGTTTCACACTGGCACTACTTGGGCAAATCTACTGGTAAGTGACCTCTGATTTACTGAGCTGTTTTATGGAAAAGCAGGTGAGCTAAAATATACTACACTTTTCCTTGGGGAGGTAGTTACCACAGGACATCTGTGATGTTTGACTGATTTGTAAGAAAATTGCAGTTTAGATGCAAACTTTTATGCAACTGTGACTGTGAATGCAAAATTTGTTAACTCTGATTATTAAACTTGCTGCCTAAAGTGAATGCAGTGCTCCATTAGCATTGTCATTAACTTACAAAAACAACTTACAACAAAATCACCTTCAGATACATGTGATAAGGCAATGCTACATATCAGCTTGAATTTAACCACAGAGAACAAAAGTAAATACTTCTTCTTCAGGCCTGCATACTTAAACTCTTTTCTACAGAATATGAGTGAGATGGTGGGTCATTTTCTACTGAATGAATTTTATGTAGATCTATTAAACTGACCATTGAATTGAATGATAAGTTCTGTTCCTGAAAAGATCAAGCTATGTTTGGAAAATTATCTTTTTTCAGAATTTAATGTAACTTTGGTTATGAGTATGTGTGTGGGTGGTTCATTTACAGTTGTGTCTTATTTTGAAAGTAAATGACTTCTTTTGGTTAAGAATTGTAGATCATGTTTAATATGCTAGCTGTCCTTGAGCTACTGTCTCTCTTTCTATAGCAAAACAGATCGCTTAACAAAAGGAGCTGAATGTTATCAAAAGAGCCTGAGTGAGAATCCTTTTCTCTGGTCTCCTTTCGAGTCACTCTGTCAGATTGGTGAGTTTAATGTTTATTGTTCACAAGAAATCAGGCTGGTTTCTCTGGCCATGTTTTATTAACACTGAACCAAAATTAATTTCAAGTTTTAGAATTTCATTTTGTAGCGCAAGGTTGGAAATGCAGTGCTATAAGATGGTTCATCTTTGTGCTAGGAAAGCATAAAGCAAAACTGAACTGTTCTGATCGCTTTTGAGCTGATCTGATTCCTCAGTATATCAGTAATAAAGCGCTTGAAAGGAATTTGATTCAGAAATATTTCTGTGTGCTCCTGAGTTTTCATTATAGTACATCACGTGTGCATATACAGGTGAGCGGCCAGATCCAGAGCAGGTTTTCAAGCTGACTTCTCTACAGAGTTTCACTGGGGGCAGCGGAGGGGGTGCCCCGACTTTCCCAATCAGCCCAGCCCACACCCCCAGCCACAACATGCCTCACCGGCAGGTTGACTCCGTCCTAATGGAGACACCCCAGGATACGCTGGTATGGATTTAATCTAATGTAGTGTATACAGCAATGTGTGTATTTACTACTCTACCAGTACTGCATAAAAGTTACTTTATTTTTAGTGTCCCGTTTTATAGTGACTTGAATATTAACAAATTGAACTGATTTGGCTACCAGATACTTATTCTGTAGTAAAAGAAGTTTTTCATAAATGCACCATTGCATGTACATTTTGTGGTTGTCTTAACTTGCTATGATTTTTAAATTGCTTATATTTAGTGGCAAAAAATAGACTTCCAGCAATATAACTGTGTATTCCCAATTTGCACCTAATTTACTTGTTTTAATTTAAGGTTGCTACCTTAATAGAAGCTGAAGCTCACATTCTCTGTCTGTCTCTTTTGTCTCAAGGAACTGAACCGGCTTAATCTGGAATCGTCTAACTCCAAGTACTCTTCTATAAACACAGACTCCTCTATGTCTTATATCGACTCCTCAGTCATCTCCCCTGATTCTGCACCGCTGGGAACAGGCGGTTCATTACTGTCCAAGCAGGTGCAGAATAAGCCAAAAAGTGGCCGTTGTCTGCTTGGAGGAACAGCCACACTGAGCCCTCTTACGCCCAGGTAAATGGCAGCTAAAATAAAACCCCTCTGGTTAGGGCTGGGGAGACGCATCCACATAATCAACATAATCAGTTACTAAATTACATCGATTAGCATAATGTGCGTCGATGCATCGCCTACTGGAAGCATAGATTCATCTAAAGTTACGGGAGTATTTCACACAGAAACAGATTTTAAAATGATTAGCACATGTAATGGCTGATGTATACTCAGTCTGCATGCATTTGAAGTGATGTAGCTGCCACTACGCACATACTTTTATGCATCAGCACCGTTGACATGGTTGCTAAGCAACACGTTCAGTAAAGGGCAGTTCGGAGTAAATCAAACATGGCGACAGTAGATGAGCTGGTAGTTTTTTATTCAGTTCAAAAACGACAGTTTGTCTTCATGGAGAAGGTATTTTGGGAAATTTCTAATCAACCTAAACAACCTCTTATCAAAAAGTCCCGCTGTTTCTTCTTTGTATGAAAGTGATCGCGTCTTGCACTGCTCCCATGGTCTCCAGCGGTATTGCTCCATCCCGTCCGCATTCGCTTTCCAAAAACAAATGCTTCATTTGTTCCTCTAAAAGTCCAGTCAGAGCGTAGACTTTTAGTGTTTTTAACTATTTATAGATCACGTGCGTTTGAGGTACCCTTTAATACATTATGTCCAGGATGGCCATGTGATTCTTGTTTTTATATATATATATATATATATATATATATATATATATATATATTACTCAGTAATATATAATCTAAAATAATTCTAAAAATTAGTCATTAGATTAATTGACTATTAGAATAAATAATCGTTAGATTAATCGATTATGAAATTAATCGTTTTGTGCAGCCCTACCTCTGGTTTCTAGTACTGCCAGTATGCACATTTAATTTTTTTTCAAGCTACAATACATTAAATTGGCTTGACTCTTTCTCATTCTGTTTTACTTAAGTCTGAGTAACTAAATTCTTTTACAAAATGTTTAGATGTTCTGCTTGTTTTATCTGTTACTATTATTGGTGCAATGATATATAGGTAGGTTTGACTAAGTGACCTGTTAACGCTTGTAAATTGGGGTAAAAAAAGATTTTTTTATTTTGTTCATGTCCCTGGCCATTATCTAGTTTTGGAATATTGCCCTTGGAGCCAAGTCCAGGAGACCCCTCCTATCTGCAGAACTATAGTCACAGTGGGACAGGAATGGAACCGCCTCCTCCACCTGGTCCACCTAAGAAGGTGCTGTTCTTCTGTGCCTGCATGCTGTAATGGAAAACCGTGAAGCCCTATTTTACTGCTGCAGTATTTAATTTTTAAATGTTTAGCTGTTAGTTTTAGCTTTGATGCTTATTTATTAATCTTTAAGTAGTAACTCGTGTTGATTGCTGACTTTACAATACTTCTTTACAGACTGTCAGTAGAATTAGCCAGGTGGGAACTAAGTCAGTTTTTGCACAAAGTGGAAATAGCAGAGAGGTGATTCCAAACCCCTTTAACCAAACCCAGACCACTGCTCCACAGACCAGGTGAGTGTAAATTAAAATTTAAGACTTAAAAGCTAAAAAGTATCTTTTGTTTTGGAGACAAAGCTTGTAACTGCTAGCATGTCTGTTTGTGTTTTGTATAGTACTACACCTCAAGTGCTGAGTCCCACCATCGCTGCTCCCCCCAACGTGCAGCCTCGGCGGAGCTCCAGACTCTTCACCAGTGCCAGCTCCACTGCCAAGGTACGCTTTGCTGTACACTCCCACACACATGGGGAGTTGTATGTTTTTTTAATGCATATGCTTATCTGCTTGGACGTGTACCTGATTTATCTCTTTCATTTAAAAAATGAGCAAAAACAACACCATGACTCTTGCTGTATGCCTTTCATTAATGGCTCATATTTATTTACAGTTTGTATTTATTCTAAGCCTACATTTTAACTATCTAAGTAGTAATTTACACTAAATAATAATGTACTAATTGTTTTGCCCAAGGATCTACTCACTGTAAATTTTACATTTATTAATAATGTCAAGGTTCACAAATTGTTTCAGTTAATTAGTTTGTCAGTTTTTTTGCATGAGCTGATGGAAAGGAGCAGGCTATGATGATAATAATAATAATCTTGAAAAATATATAGCTGGTAGTAGTTTAGCTAGCTAGCTAGCTAACAACTCAACCTACCACAAAACAGCTTAATTTATTTTAATCTTCAAGTTACTGAACTTGTTGGATCATATTTGTATCTTCTGTTCTGTAAACTTGTCAGTGGAATGACATTGGCTTGCATGGCAAATAGCTGGTTTTATTTTGTTGCTAAAGCAAGGTGCTAGTGCTAACTTAGAAAATTATGTAATAGCACTGTTAGCCTGGTGTCCCCAGCTCCACTTAGCCATCACAACTGTATTATGAATGAAGGAAAAGACACTTTTGATTTGGTATCTTTTAATGCCAGCTGAAACACTGCCACTAAACCTTTCTAAGGCTCCATAGTGTTTGATGTTTACTGTTTTGATTACTAACTGTACTAAATTACATAGTACATAGTAAAGTGTTACATAATTGGTAGTTCATGATGTTGGGCCATAGTCTGTGCTTCCTGTGGAAAAATGTAAAAATTTGAAACAAATACAATTGCTCATAATCTAATAGGAATTAACCCTGTGCAAGGTCTTTATGTAAAGAATAACAAATGGTTATAAACTTTAAAGTCCATGGCTCATTTTGTTTATATATGACTGAATTCAACAGGAGAACAGCAAGAAGCTAAAAATGAAGTTTCCCACTAAGATCCCCAACAGGAAGACAAAGACAAAAACGGGGAAGGGGGGTATCACCCCCTCCAGCTTGAATGAAAGCATTGAAATCCTGAAGCTAGACTCATCTATGGCTGAGGGGAAGGGCAACATCAGCTCACCTCAATTTCAGGCATTCACTTTGCAGAAGGCCGCAGCAGGTACAGGAAGACCCCGTATCCAGCTTAAATGCCAAATAATGATTTTGTTAATGATAATTTCTGTGACAGGACAGTTTTAGTAATTAGTAATTGTTGTGTGCTTACACTTTAAGAGGAATTGTTTACGAGACTCATACTCTGTTTGTAAACCAAGCTGTAAGAAGTTCATACCTTGCAGATACTAATTTGTGCTACGCTTTTCTCTTTTCTTGCCAGGTAATCAGTAGTTAGCCTGTTGCATTTAATACTGCAGTAGGGAAATGTATAGTGCAAAATAGTGCATTGCTGTTTTAAAATAAGTTCTTAGTACAACTTTTACTCCATCATTTATTTCATGTTTCAGATGGGCTCATGTCGCTGATGCGAGACATTGGGCGAGGCTATCTGGCACTGTGCTCCTATAACTGCAGAGAGGCCATCACTATTCTCAGCCAGCTGCCTGCACACCACTACAACACTGGCTGGGTGTTGGGCCAGATAGGCCGTGCACACTTTGAACTGGCAGAGTACATGCAGGTAAGTCTACTGAATACCTAAAAGTATGTGCAAACAGGTAAGCTGGTCCTAAACTTGAATACAGATAAAACCCTACTTGAGCTGGATATGTTTTACTTGGGGAAGCGCTGTAATTGATCCAGAATGAATCTGCAGTGTCCATAGTTTTTTGATTTGTACTAAGCCAAGAGCGAACAACATTAAAAATAGAACTTGGAGCTCCCCCACTAATTTTAGTTCTGTTTGGATTGATGTTACAGTAAAGAAATAACATAACGTTTAGTAGACAACAGTGGCTCAAATTATTATTATTATTATTATTATTATTATTTTATTTATTCATTTTTTTTATTCTGTATTTACCATTTAGCCGCTCATGTTATTGTTCAGAAGTGTAGTGCCTGTTGTATAATGCTGACGTTAACATTAATATATTATTGGTTTGATCTGGGGTTGTTGTTTTTTTTGTTTTTTTTTTGATAAATGATACATATTCTTATCATGCCTGACTTGGCCAGTCAAATTACATTACTGGACCTCTTCTGGTAAAATGAGTTTGACTCAGATAGGACTTAATTCTGTCAAATTAGTCCACTTGGTGAAATATCTGCTCTGTAATGTTTATAGCTGAAGTAATGGGGCTGTTATTGTTTGTGGGTACAATAACATGAGCCTCAAGGCTTCACATCAAAATACCTGGCAGTAAACTAACTGACTCTAGTCCCGTAGGCAGTGAGATATCAGAGAGTAAATAGGCTACAGTACAACAGGCTTTCAGGTCTTATGTCTCCCATACATGTTGTCCCATTATACTGACCCTGCAAATGATATGATTACTGCAATTAGTAGTACAAATCCACTGACACAAACAGCAAGATGGAAAAGATGATGATCAATGCCCTACCCTCTCCTATCTCTAGGCTGAAAGGATTTTTTCAGAAGTGCGGCGCATTGAGAGTTATCGAGTGGAGGGGATGGAGATCTATTCCACTACACTATGGCACCTACAGAAAGACGTAGCACTTTCCGCCTTGTCAAAAGACCTCACTGACATGGACAAGAATTCTCCAGAGGTAATTCATGTTTTTAGGACATGGG
Source organism: Megaleporinus macrocephalus (assembly GCA_021613375.1). Taxonomy (NCBI): domain Eukaryota; kingdom Metazoa; phylum Chordata; class Actinopteri; order Characiformes; family Anostomidae; genus Megaleporinus; species Megaleporinus macrocephalus. Next base: position 35,764,274 of record CM038703.1, read on the forward strand.
GAAGTGAATGGAGTTTGAACCATATCATACTTGAAAATAACCAAACAACCATACTTAAAACTTTTTTCCATTTTATTAAAGATATAAAAATCATTACAATGCATGAAATGACTGTTTTCTAGTTAAACTGCTGATGCCAAAAACAAAAATAATATTAAACATTGTTCTTTTTTTCTCTTTCAAACAGCCTTGGTGTGTAGCTGGTAACTGTTTCAGTCTGCAGCGAGAGCACGACATTGCCATAAAGTTCTTCACAAGGGCCATACAGGTGGACCCAAGCTTTGCCTATGCCTACACTCTGCTGGGCCATGAGCTGGTGCTCACTGAGGAGCTTGAGAAAGCCTTGGGCTGCTTTCGCAACGCCATCCGACTCAACAAACGTCACTATAACGCCTGGTAAGATGGAACAACCGTTTGATTTCTGCAAGACCACACCAAGCGTGGTGGCTTTTATGCCCTGTTAGCTGTTTGTTTATTGTCATGTGCTTGAGTAATGAGTTATTCATTACTAGATTTTTTTTAACTAAATGTTTATGCAAGATTTTGAAAAACAAAGCTGGGAATGCATCCACTTTTCTTTTTTGCCAGGTACGGCTTGGGGATGATCTACTACAAGCAAGAGAAGTTTAATTTGGCGGAGATTCATTTCAAGAAGGCTTTGAGTATTAACCCCCAGAGCTCTGTTCTACTCTGCCACATTGGTGTGGTGAGTATGATATGGAGGGGAGGGGAAAGAACAATCTCAGTGATGAGATTTCACAGTTTGCATCCGTGTTTAAGAAGTTTCTCTAAATAGTCTGGAATCTAAATGGTGTTGGCAGTTAACAGGATTAATATGGAGAGTGTGCAAGCTTTGCACTGATGTTGGAATCTGTGTTCCACTACTAGTGACTTTACAGGATGAGAATCAAGTCAACAATAAGTGAGGTTTTTACGTCTGTAGTTCTTTATCAAGCAATACAATACAGTAAAGGCTGGTTTGTATTTCTGTGTCTGCCATCATACTTACACGTTATGTGTGCACTTGTGTACAGTGACCAAACCAGAATGTTTTTCCTGTCACCGAATAAGACTGAATACCTTCTCATTCTTCTTAGGGTTTTGTTTCACCCTAAACACTACCGGATAGCCAGTTAATGTTTGCAATGCCCCAGTGCAGATGTGTTTAAGTGCATCTTCACAGCCTTAAGTGTTTCATCTCAGAATTGTCTTTCCTTTTCATAATTTTGTTTGACTACATTTCTGTTAGTAGTAATTGTCCATTACAAAAAATCCTGTCTTACACTGTCTCTCTTAAACTCGCAGGTCCAACATGCATTAAAAAAATCAGATCATGCTCTAGAGACCCTGAACAGAGCAATCAGCATTGACCCTAAGAACCCTCTATGCAAATTTCACAGGGCCTCCATTCTCTTCGCTAATGAAAAGTACAAGGTAAGTTACTTTGTTGATTGGTGATGTGGGACATACCTTTCATAGACTGCCAACAGAACCTAATCCTGAGATAAGTGATTGATTTTTATCATTTTTTCCTCAAGGCCTCTTTGTTTTGATTACTGTAAATTTATTTTCTCCACACAGGCAGCTCTACAGGAGCTTGAAGAACTAAAACAGATAGTGCCCAAAGAGTCCCTTGTTTACTTTTTAATAGGAAAGGTAAAAAAAAAAAGTTAATGTTATATGCGTTAAATATACATTTTGTCTACCCTGCTTCTCTAATAGAAAGTGCTCCCTTTCCCATGTAGGTTTATAAAAAGCTTGGTCAGACTCACTTGGCCCTGATGAACTTTTCATGGGCTATGGACCTGGACCCCAAAGGGGCCAACAATCAGATTAAAGAGGCCATAGACAAGCGTTACCTCCCTGATGATGAGGAGCCAGTCACTCCTGATGACTATCCTTACTACTCAAGTAAGTTTTCAAGCATGTACATTATCTTTCAGTAGTTAAGTAATATTAAACCGGCCTGCTGATAAAATAAAGTAGGGTTTCTTTTAAGTGGATGCAGCCGTAACGCACAAAAAGCAATATCAAGCTCAGCTATTTTTTTAGGGCTGAATTAGACCAGGTTTACCTCAATGTTTTGTTTTATGTGGTCTGTTAAGCATTTCACAGCATGTTTGCTGAGTTGTATTGTTTTTGTTTCTGGTTAAATAGTTTTATTTTTTCTGTCATCACAGCTAAGGTTCAGAATTTTATTTAGGCCTGACGTCACTTTTCTTTACATTCTGACCAAATTAGTCTATTGATATTATTTATTTATTTATTTTTATTATTAGTTGATATAAATGTATCTGTTTTTTAATTACTAAAGTAAAAACCTTTGAGTCTGTGGCACTTATGTGCTCTGCAGTGTGATAATCACTGTTTGGGGGGCGGGGGTGCCAGGGGGCTAGTAGGTTGCTTCATAATTCGTCATAATTTTGTAATCTGGTGTTCGAGAGAGATATGTAGAGTCATGTGTTGTGTGCTACAGCGGAGCTGGAGGAGTCTCAGGAGAGCAGTATGACGGACGCAGATGACACGCAACTCCACACCACGGAAAGTGATGAGGTCCTGTAACCCTCTGCTCCTGCAGCCTCCTGTCTGGACTCAAACCCAACAACATTTATGCCAACCTGGAGCTACCCTAAGACTCCAGCTCAAATGAAAATAGAAAAAAGACAAAACTAGGAGGAAGGAGAAGAATAAAAAAGGAAAAACAAACTGCTGCTAATACAGTACCTCCTCATTTCTGTTTTTTTTTTTTTTTTTTTACTTGTAATTGTTTTACCGTGTTTTTGTTCTTTTTTTTTGTGTGTTTTCATCTTCCTCCCAACCCTCTGGGTCCTGTCATTATGCCTTATTGCTGGGTCCTCCACATCCAGCTTTCATCCCCATATCAACATGGGGGGGATTTTACTGTCTTTATCAAAGTCCATGAAAAACTTCTTCCCCGTTCATGTCATCTGTACCAGAGTCCCAGATCATCTGTCAAAAACAAGGGGTGAAGGGGGGAGAAAGTAAGCCACAAAGACATTCATGGAAGTTTCTGTCTTAATGCCTAGGCCTTTTTGTGTTCCTTTTTATTCTCATTTACTCTAAATAAAGACCTGTGTAAGAGTTGCAAGTTCGTTGATTCCTCTCCCCCCTTTTCAGCATGAAGCAGATGAACAGGGAGCAGAGTAGCACTTTCAGCCCTGGACAGGAGCGAGGGGCAACGTTACATTTGACTCAGACTGGGCACTTTGTTCTCCCAGCAGGTTTTCCTCACTTTGAACCTCCTGGAAGAGAACCTAGCAAAACTAGCAACCTTTTTTGAATTCGCTAGAGAAGAACAAAGTATTTAAATGTGTGTATGTGAAAGAAGTATAGCGTGAAAGTGCAAGTCCTGAAAATGTAAACAAATTTTCCCCCTTTTTTTTAAAATTATCTTTTTTTTTTTATTTGCTTTTATCTCGGGCTGCGTTTAGACGCCAGATTGTTGTTGTTCTTCGTTCGCCAGATATGTGGGTTCAGACACACTTAGCAGGATGAATCCTCTCCTGATGAATATGAAGCAAATTGAGGCCAAGAAGATGGTTTGTTCTTCAGCCGTGAAGGGAACGAACAGATACATATCAGATATTTTTGAGAATAATTACTGCCTGTTTAAAAACAAAGCCTCATTGTTTTAGAAGAAGCCCAAGGAGCTGTTCCTGTGTTTTAAATCCCAACTTTAATGTCAAAATAATTTGCCATATGCTACATGCAGTGGTAGATAATGATTGGTTATTTTTGCCCATTCAGCTGTAAAACGTTGTTGAAGGTTGCAATTGACCGGAAATCTAGGAAATCTCCCTGGTTCAGTGACTAGATGTAAGACTATGGAAGAGATGACAAATTTCTTAAAGTTGTGGTGCTTTTGATGACAATGCAGTTTTTTTTTTAAGTGCATAAAATATCTTAGAGAACCTTTTCATTTCATGAGATCTGTACGTTGATTTGTTTTGTCTTAGGGTAAATGCTTGTTGATGTATATTTTAAGAATTTAAAAAGTAATAAAACTACTTTGACTTATATTGTTGATGTGCCTGTTTAAGCCATTACATAGAGGCATTGTAGCCAGAAAACTAGTATTTACTGTGTTATGTTCTGTAGTGAGGCATAATAGCCTGATTTAGTTTACTTTTGTGTGTTTGTTCATCAAAGTTCTCTCACTACTTGTACTCAAGCATGCATCAGGCCAGTGTTATACAACCATTGGGAAACCTCCCAACTGTACTGGCATACAGATATGACCAGTGACGTCCCTTCTTCATTACTTGGCTAGTGGAATAAGTTTTCACAAGTTCTTCCCACCTTCATGATGCATCATCAGAAGGGAATTTTCCCTGTTTTTTTTAGTAGAAAATATCACTCATGAGACTATTGCAGCGCACCTGTATAAGACGAGTAGGCTTGTTTACAACAGATGTGGTAATGGTTCAAAATTTGTATTTTGACCAGAGTGACCCTTTTAAGGCTGACATTATTGCCATGAATAGGCAGATTTCTTCAGTTTTCTTCATGCAAAAATGATTTCAGAGAACATTGAGGCCTCCTGCAAAATGGGTATGTAATGTTTGCGCTTACAACTTGCTGAGAAAGTGCCAAAGTATTGACATAATAAATATCTGGTCTATGAACTGTGCAGCAGTACGGTACGCTGTAAAGACGGGGATTTTCTTACATGACACTAGAGCCCAAGTATATACATACGATACAGATCTTGACCCATATGAATTTAAAGGAAATCCTATTTGTGCAAGTACGTTTAGACGATTCCTAGTAAATGCATCCACAGTTTACTGTGTAATAAATAGTCACTTGTAAATACGGTTGTAATGATACAAGATGATAAAAGATATGAATTGTGGTGTAAATCTTGGCAAAACCTCGTTCATTTGAAAGTCTTTCGATAGTTTAAACTAAAGAGACTACGACACTGATGGAGAGGCGAGCATCGTCTTAATAAAACACAAAAGTCCTCTAAAGTTACAGTTTTATTTACTTCATATAAAACGCCCAGCGGAACAAAAATAACACGAACCATCCAATCAACGGCCTGCGTTCCCCGCCTCGGCCAATCAGAGCAAAGAGAGAGGACAGCGGAGGCTTTCCGGTTCAAGCCTGGTTGATGTGTGCAGGTAAGTGGACGTGAATTTCAGCACTTGTCTTTTAAAACGTATTTGTTTTTAGTGATTATACATGGTAGGACAGTGACGTTGTCCTTCACAGATATAGAAGAGCGTTATCTCCGACTTTCCACACGACTGTGATAACGTTATACTTTACGACAAAGGCAAAATTACCTCAGAGGTTTGCAGTCAACAGGGCCGAAATGAGTCCGTTCAGTCAGTCAGTCACTCAGCGGTTAGCAAACAGCATTAGCCTGCTGCACTTCTCACTTTTAAACGTTGCTGTTTTACAACGTGTCAAACAGAAACAACCCATTAGGTGTTTCGTTTTGCTAAAAGAGTCGCTTAAATATCTGAAATGTCATAACATTTAATACAGCAGCCGATGCGTGGCCTAGCGACGGGTTGCCAGCTAATGACGCTAGCTGCTTAAGTCATTGGACCTAGCTTACATTTTTTCAGTCCTTTCTTTTTTCTTTCTTTCTTTTTTTAAACGCTTCTCAGAAAAGTGGACTAAAAGGAGATGCCGAATGAATAGTACCTTAGTAAGAGCTTTGTTGCTATTATTGACAACTTTTTCCCATCAGAATTCTCACTCAGATCCTGAGCGGTGAGATTTGTAGCCACTCGTGAACCTGAGCAAGATTGGTGGTGAAACTGCTGCGGCGCAGATATTGTTCATATATGTGAACGTCTAATCTCTTCAAAAAGAAGTTATGAACTGTAAGGAGCTTTAGAGGTTTTCTGCATTTTAGAGTTTGAGAATTTAGTGATGGTGATCATCATTGTTGTGGAAGATTAACGGTAACGATAATATCGTTTATTATGCGTTTATTTTATTTGCTCTCTCCGATTCAGTAGCCCCTTCTAAAAATCAGAACAGAACACGTAAGGGTTTTAAAGATGGTCATGTTTTTAAATTTTTAAGGCAAAAATCCAATCATATATTTTCTCTGACCCCCAGGTTTTTGTACAGTTGGGCCCACTCTGCTGGGTGTTCGGATAAAGGAGGTCGGTCACAGCCAGTTGGAATAATGAAATCTGTGTGGGAAAAGCGGTACAGAGGACTGGGCCTTTGCCTTTCAATGGTGAGAAAAGTTTTTAAGTATTATTTAACGCCGTATTTGTAACTTTCATCGCTGCTGGGTTGTCCTGGTCTCAAGATGTGACTGTAATGGAACGGGGAATGTCCTAATACTGAGCAGCAGATGGCGCAGTTTCACTAATGAGTAATGGGGGAATTATGCAGCTTTTATTGGAGACGGTGTTGCCAGATCTCGCCAGGGGGCGTGGTATTCCTCAAAGCAGGATTTCTCGGTTAGCCAAATCGCTTGGGCCCACAGATGAGGATAGTCCAATAAGAAAACATCAGTTTTTCCTGTTAGACAGGAGCCTGGCTAACTCAAAAGTCCTGCTTTGTGTTGGAACAAAATCATGTATTCTGTTATGTTCTGAACATAATTTAAAATGACCTTTTGTCCCCTTTTTGTTCTTGTTGTCAAGTTCTTTGTAAATTTCATGATGTATGGACCAAAAGAAATAGGCCAAAATTAATTGGGGAAAATATCTGGTTATGTTGGTGCTGCTTACATTACATAATTTGTTCCTTCTCCATTTGATAAGCCTCTATTTCTTTAAGACATTTAACAAAACATGAGAAATTACACAAAGGATCAATGTTGCATATAATGAATTGGTCTATAAATTGTCACTGAACACAAATGAAGATATCATTAAAATAACACTTTAGCCTACAGGGCCTTCGACTGCCAACCAAAGTTTATGTATGGTAAAAAAAACTCATTTAGCTACAATACCTCTGCATTCTTTTAAATTGACTGCCATCAGAGGCTAAATCCAGCCATTCAGTCTATTCTCTTAATCCTTCTTCTAGTTTTTATTGTATGTTTTCTGTATATTCTGTAAGACGGGCTGTCAGTGGTGTGATTTTGATTTGCATGGGGAAGGGAGGAGGGGACAGGGTTGTGAACACAAACTAGCAGATTTTCCTCAGCATCAGGACGCAATCAACCAAATTAGCAACTACATTTTAAAAACAAGCAAATAAGGCTTATAATAACTTAATTAAACATCCTTTGCTACTTTAATTGAAATGTCTTTAGGTTCATATTTCTTTGTTATAGGAAAGTAATGTTTGTTTTAGTCTTTGCAGCAATGCTTTTTTTTTTTTTTTTATATCTTTTTTGCTCTAGAATTCTCTATAAATTACCCATAGTGTTAGCTACCAACGCTAAAGCATGTGGACATTCCTGTATTGCTTAATAGCGCCACAAATATAAGAAAGCAATACAAGGCCCAAGGGATGTGACCGCAACTTCACTGGGGTAAAGTGCTTTTTCCTGGTATTTCTTATTTTCCTAAAATCCTAATAGGGGACACGCATTTCCAAACAACTCTCTGCATGTACGCAATCATGCTTTACATTAGATGTCGTGACTGGAAAGTGATGATTATTTTATGTGCACTGAAGAATTTGTGTTGCTGTGCTATATATACATGTACGTAAATATATATTTGGGTTTTACTACTACACTGTGACATTTTACCATGGTCAGTGCTAAGCTCTCCTAAGACACCACAGACATATTGGTTTGTTTGTTTTTATTTATTTATTTTTTCTTTTAGTTGTCCTTCCCTCTCAAAAAAACAGCCAGTTTTGTTCCCAGGAACCTTCAGTCAAAAACAGCTGCAGTGCAGCTGTTTTGCAAACTAGCATCTCACAGATTCCTGCTATGCAGTTGTGCCCTAGCAGTTTTCTAGCTTTATAGAGCCAGTGGTGATTCTGCGTGTCTTTATTAGTGTAGGCTAGTGTTTGTCAGACCTGATCCTCAGCTGTACAACATCATTTAGTGTTTTCCTCACGTTAACATGCCATTAGCTCATTAGCAAGACCCCAGTGAGAATAAAATACAGGTTAGGATGAGGATACAGGTATTAGAGCAGGGATGTATTAAACAGGTGGATTATAGGAGCAAAATTGACAAATGCGGTTCTTATGGTTCTGTGATGTGTGACTGAGCTTGTTTTGCTTGGTCTTCTTTGCAAAGCTGGACTTCTCAGTTTAGGTGAATATCTTTAGGCAGAAGTAAAAACATTTTAGGAGGAAAATCCTTTTTCTCTTGTTTTCTGTATATGACTTGCCTTTAGGTCATAGATGTAGCCATAAGGGTCTTACACTCAATCATCATCTTTAATTGTTGACAAAGAATCAAGTAGGCCTATTATGAAAATCTGCCATTAGGATAGTTATAGTCAGTCATAAGAGTCGATGACTCTGCAATTAAAAAAATCTTGCTTTGTCTTTTCAGCAGTGCTGCTCTGTGAGCTACGTTATAAAGAATGTTATGCCACGGTAATATGCAGCAGAACTACATATTGGCTTACCATGCTAAGTAATTTTTTAATCTTTTTACAGTTTAATACATGCCTGTGTTACTTTCTACAGGGGTGTCTACCTAGTTTTCTAATAAATAGTCTCATGTATTAGGACAATCTAAAATAATAACTTCCTCTATGTGAATATAAAATGTTTTTCTAAATGCTATGCAGTGAAAAAGAGATTTAAGTTAATTAACTTGAAAAATAGTTTTTCTCCTGTGATGAAAATAATATGGTCTATTGCATTTTAGGAAAAAAGATGTCCACTATCTTAAGCAACAAGAACCTTTATAGAGAGGTAGTGGAGTTAAAATTGCAGTATTTGTCTGTTAGAAGTTCATACATTTTAAAACAATATATACTCCAAAGGTACAGATACTTGAGTATTTTAATTCTTAAAGGGAGTATCCTAAAGGGAAATTTAACTAATTAAAAAAAGTCTTCATTTAGTTATTGCACTATAAACTAGTTCATTGTAGAGACTGATTTCTGTTCAGTGGTGGTGATGAGATTTAGGGGTCATCATCTCTACAGAATAAAGCCATTTTGTTTACCCGCCAACCTACACGTGTTCCTATATGTGATGTTGATGATCACTATGCCCTGCAAGTATCCCTCCACCATGACAGGATTCAAAGACATTTTAAGCCAAAACATTATCACTAAACTATAAATAATAACGATATAATAATGTCTCAGACATCAGGCAGCATTTATTTAACCATTTCATGTATTGGCTTATTGCAAGGGAGATTTTAGAGACACTAAATCCTTCAGATATCTGGTTCCTATCACCACTACTGTGAACTCTTCTGTGATGCTGAAGCATTCCACACCAATCCACTCTGAATTACTGTGTTTACATCTTAAAAATTACATGCTGTAGAAATTTAGAATAATTGGTAGAGTTCTTTTTAAATACTGTAAACCAAGTAAACGTACTTCATTACTGTCCACCCCTGCATATACACAGATTCCTCATGAATTACTTAAATACGTTACATCAAGGTGTGTCCTTCAGGTTACTTTCAGCAGTTTGCGTACAGATTTAATTAAGTACAGAGAAAACCGATGCATTACTTTTCATGTCATTGTAATAAAGTAATGCTATTTCATTTAGCTGTTTCCTTGCAGGAATATCTCTTGATGTTATGTGGCCGCTGTCCCCTTTAGTAAATTTTAGCTCTCTTTAGGCCTAAATTACCTTGAGAAATCCAGTCTTTGTGAAACACCCCTGAATCCAGAATCAGGTGTTTGGATGGATGTATGTTTTGTTGTCCTGCTGTAAAACGAACACGGTGTCGATGCTGAAGTGGGATTGCTGTGGAGGAGCAGGAGTGTGGTGTTAATCTGGAGCTGGTGAGCCGCCTCTGCGTCTGTTCATCAATTTCTGACGCTGTAAAGATGCTGAAAAATGATTCTTATTTTTAGTTGAAGTCGCACTGTAGCGCCCTCTAGCCGTGGCGAGCAGACAGGATACATATTCGCTCTAGCGGCGGCTGAGAGGAATGTCTCCCACTGCCCTGCTCTCGTTTTCTGTTTGTCAGACTTGAAATCCGAGGGAGAGGAGCTAGCCGCCATTTTCCTAGCGTCGCTCCCTCTGCAACAACAACAATAAAAATCGGCCAAATCGACCAAAAACCGCCGAACTAAAGCCGGCAGGGAGCTTTTTCTGAACAGGGGAGGACACACGGCACGCAAAACGTCGTCCAGGACCGGATAATACTGGGTTATTTTTCTCTTTTTGCTGTGTGTTCGCGGCCTTTGTGGCTGAAGCAGGGCGAGCAGGTTTGGTTCCTTGTAGCTTCGCTGCCCCGTTTTTTCTTTCGCCCATTTCGTGACTGCAAAACGCGGCGTGACCGAAAACGGAGACCCGCTGGGGCCGGAGCTCCGCCGGAGAGAAGGATTAAAGCTCCATCAGTACAACGTACACCTGCAGCTGGATCCTTTTATTTCACCATTATTTCCTTTTTTTCACCTTTTAATTCTCAAACTGCAGAGATTCGTTACTGAAATTCCCCCGGAATCGGCTCCCTCATCACGTGGTAGGTTCCTCCTTTTTCTTTGTTACTTTAAACTAGGCAGTATAAGAGAACTTGGGGGGAGGAATTAATACAATATTAAATTATTTTGTGTCTCGACGTACATTACCACAGTTGCAGTTGTGCGGTCGGATTCTTACTTTCTAACGTGTGCCGTGTGAGACTTTCTTTCTTTGGTGTAATCGAGTTTAGCCTTGCTTTTGCTGCTCTGCGTAGCTTGTTGAGTTATTTCCTCTCATTTCTCTCTTTATTTCTGTTCCCGTCAAATCGTGAAAGTAGGCGGCGGAGCTGAAGTCAGACATTCAAGGTTGCAAAAAATCAACCCGCCGGCAGCCTGTGTCTCTGCTATTTATCAGCATTTTCATCGCCAGGAAAAAAGTATGCACGAATATGCACACATGACTTGAGCTTTCAGCGCCTTTGGACGAGTCTCAGTTCTACATGTAATGCTCATCATGCGTTATGGCTTTGTAAGTGGATTAATTCTGGGTTGGATAAGGCGCCTGGGCTTCTGTTCATCTGCCTTGACGTTGAGCACAGTGAGCTTCGTTTTAGCGAATGTTTACCGCTGCATTTCACAACCTCGAATGCAACTTCGACTCTTGCAAGAAAATGCTGTGAACCAACACCAGCCATGCTCGCTTGCTTTTCACTTCGTATTTGTACTCCAGTTCAGGCGTTAGTGGTGCAGGGAGACGCCACGTTTTGCCCAGCAGGATTGCAGGTTTTTTTTTTTTTGGTTTTTTTTTTTTTTTGGCTTTAATCTCATCGGCCACACCGACCGTTTAGGACTTGTGAAGCGTTCTGCGTTTGCCCCCTGTTTTTGGAGGGTTTTGGCCACTTTAACCAGAATAATGAAGGTGTAAATGGGCTCTAGGCTGTCAGTGATCATGTGCAATGCACGAACGTATTTGTAAATGACGCAATGCCCTAAACTTTCTTGCTCCGAGACTGAACATAGGAGTTTTCCATAACAGGCTATATTACATAATTTTCCTTTTTGGCTGAAGTTCTGCCTTCGGCCCAGGGAACCTCAAGCCTGCGCGGTATAGAGAACTGTTCTGCTGGAAATCACCCCTGTGCTGTCAGTTTTCTTACTGGCTGTACCTTTTAATCCCATATTTATTGATGTAACCTGTTTGCCCTTTTTTTTGCAGTACCCTTCATTCCTGCCTTCATCTTTTTTGCCTTCTTTTTTTTAAATAGCACCCGACCTGCTCAACCTGTGGTTAGTGTTACACACGCTGTACTTTTCCATCATATAATGTGGTACAGTGCAGATCCTTGAACCAGACGTGAGGTCTTAGAGGTTGAATAGCGCTCGTTGTGAGGTTTCCACTGGTGTTTGAAAGTAAAAACGTAATTTAAAGGCTGTATACTGTTTCATTGGCTTTAAGTCCCAAAGGCCATTGGACAGTAGAGCTTGGCTCTGGGATTGTCAGTTTCACCTCAGGTTAGACATGAAGAACACGTTTGGATCATGTTCTTAAGTCATTGTAAGAAAACATAACTCTCTCTTCTTTCTTTCTTTCTTTCTTTCTTTTCTGTTTTGTTTTGTTTTGTCTAATCTTGCATGCCCACTCATAAGATGAATTTAGCAAGTGAAGGTCAATTAGTCTGCTTCCACTTGCTTGCCTGCCTGTCGATGTTAAAAGCTTTCAACGTGAACATTTTTTTTCCTCTTCTGTCTTGACCTAGGCCTAAACGATTTCCTTTCTTGTCACGTCATGACATTCGTTACTGCTGGTTTTATCACTGTAGTACGGATTGCACGTATGTTTAGTTCCTTGTTTGATAAGTGATTCTTCTTCAACGCACCCTCTGAAGCTATCTAATTAATTTTACACCCAGGTCACGCCCTGAGTAGCACTAGCTTAATATAGCTATTTGTATGTCACTAGAGATTCAGTGAACAACATGTGAACAGAAGTTTATCAGTCTTCTATTTCCTCTTGTTTGAAACTCCTCATATTCAGCAGTGGCCTGCATCCTCACAGGATGTTATGTAACAGGTCAGCAAGAGAAGTGTTGCAATTTCTTCAGGGTGGTGCAGTCACTGGGAGATTTGGGATACTGTCTTTTTAAACCTTTTTGTACTGATTTTACTACTGTCTTGTTCTTATTAGCAGGACCCCTTGTGGATATTGCGAGTCAGTAAATACAGATGCTGTGTAATGTCGTATGAACTAAGCCATTGTCATTTGTGTGTGTTTTCTTTGTAACAGTTTGAATCATACATTGTTCAGGCACGGCAGTTGCTGCTATCAAAGTCAATCTAAGTGGGAGATGGGACATCTATGAATAATGTGATGTAGGATGTTTAACTACAGGCTTTGTATTTTATCACACTCCTCCACAAATTTAACTTAAGATGAATGTGGAAATGAAAAGGACAGTATCAAAAAACTGTTAGTTTTGTAGTATTATTTTTTTGTGTGACTTTGCAGTCTATCAGGCACAAGAAGGTTTTCTTTTCTGAAGTTATTTAAACCCGAATGATTATGTCCTCGTGGGTGTTGAGATGATAGTTTCCCATGAGAGACAAAAACGAAAATGAAATTGAATAGGGGTCGGTTAGATGTAGTGACTGACTCTGCCTGAACACGTCAAGGTGAGTTTTCTGGAAAGTTCAAGACTGGGTCTTGGAGAGATGTTTGGGACTTTTGGTTGAAGAGAGGAAAGTAATGGTAATCTTATGTTTAAATATACTTTTCTCAATACTTTCTGTATATTGTAAGTAAACGCTCTGAAGGCATGTTTTATTAAAGCGATAACATATGGTAAAGGCAGTTTAACCTTTGTTTCTGACATTAGGTAACCAATTTTGTAATGTTTAAAATGTCCCTTTTTATAGATAAGTATTCATTTTGTGCACTTGCATGAACAGATGCGCTGGATCTGTGGTTTGTCAGGATCCTCACAGAAAATATTGTGGCTTGCTTGAACTTTTTTGTATGTTTTGGCCTTCTTTAGAATCAATATTGCAGAGGTCAGTATTGCGATGACTAAAAATTGTATTTTACTTCCTTAGCTAAGGTGGATAGTGTGATTAGGCTGCCTTTGTGGTGTTTTGTAGGACTTGCTGACCACATTGGGGTGGGGGGCAGGCGGCATCAGAGACCATACACATTACACGCTCCACTGTACCTTCTTTTGGTGATTCTGTTTATCTTTAAAACCATATTAAACTGCTACCTTTCCCTAAGGACATATGTGTCTGTCCAAACAAAAGGATTTGTTTAGTTTATGTGTAATGTTTTAGGCTCTTTTTAATTAAGTGCATTTGGGTGAACATTTCTAAACCTTCTCAGCTGGGAATGCTTCAGACATGTGGAACAAATCTTGGTCTTTATGGTTCCAGAAGAATCTGTTAACCTTGTGCTGCTGACCACGTAAATGCTTTTGCTGTTCTTAAACAGTGTTTTTTGCCCTTTGTTTTTGTTCCGTAGTTTTTGCAGGGAACGACTGATTTAAAATGTAGCTGCAGCTCAGTGCTTTGTTTTCCACACGTGTAGTCTAAAGTTCACAGTACTATTTCATGGACTAATAGACCAATTAAAACTATGTACATATGTTTTAGTCATTGCGTTGTGGTTTGAACGTATACCATTGCATTGTGCTGAATAGTAGCTTGTTGGGAAAATGCATTGTACATGGTTCCAGTAGCTCTTAATAGCATTCTAAGTCATTTTAGAATAGCATCTCACCATCTTATTGCCCTGTTAGGGTTGGCAATAAAAAAAATATAAGAACTCATGACTTTTTTTCAGGGTTATACATAACCTATCAATTTTTTTTTTCTGGGATACAAGTTTGAACCAACACATAGCACCAGTTATGCTATTAATTACTTTTATTATTGTTGTAGGGCATTTTTAAGGTTACACATGTTGTGCTGCACTGAGGGTGTTTTTACGCTCCTCTTGAGACTGGAGTTCACACCCAGGACTGATTCCAGACTCGTTTTGGGGGAGTGGCTTGTTATAGTTGATTTTTCACACGCAAGAATTCCAAGTGAACCATGGGTTGCACAATTCCGTATGTCACCTTTCATGTGTGCAGCTTTTTTATTCTTATTTTCTATTATTATTATTATTATTATTATTATTATAGTGGCTAAAAACAGCTTTTTAGGTACGTGCCATTTTACCACGCCGGAGCACTTGCTAATGAGGTGACGATTTTTAGAAGTGACGTGATAAAATCAGTCAAGTTACAAAATGAACCGTCTCGCAACCCCACCCACAGCGCTGGGAGCAAATAGCTTTGGGAGAACCAGAAATCAGTTTGGGGCTCAAACACCATTCACATGTGACCAGACATACCGAACTTGCAGAGCAAGCAGTTCTGGGTCCGGGAGAAAAAACTCTTGCTTGCCAAGTTGATTAATTAATTAATTAGCACAAAAATCATATGACCCAGGACAGCTATGCTGATTTTGCTGGTGGTCGATGGTCTTGAAGTGCTGATTATATCTGTCACACGCCTGTTGTGAACATTGTGTTGATTCACCATAGTCACAGTAGAGTCATCATAACCTATGAAGATTTGTATGCAGTAATTCAAATGAATTTTTTTTTCAACACAGCCCTAAGTTTTGTACTAGCTGCCTCTGATCATGTTTTTTTATGTGCTTTTATTGTATTATGTCACATCATGTCGTATTGTATTGTTTCATTGTAACTGTCATGTTAGCTTGTGGCTAATATGTAAACTCAGCTAACATGTTTTGTGACAGATGTGTTTAAAATATTGTAATCTTGTGAAAAATGCAAATATGCAAGTGAACATAAGCCCATTTAATAGAAGGCACATCTTCATGCACAGCAATTTGTTGTATCATTTAGAATTTTGTACATTTTTACAATTTTAGAGTGATTTATTCACTCTTGTTTCTCTGTCTGGGCATGCCCATACGGTGTAAGCCCCTTGGTAGATGTATTCATTATCATCATCCTGGCTTGTCAAACTCAATAGAAAATAATTTCTGTCTGGTATGTAAGATTTGTACCGGGGGGATTTTTACTTTGCAGCGTAATAATCTATCTTGGGTATTGTTTGCTCAGCTTTTGTCTTGTGTTAAGAGCTGTATTGGCGGCAGTGTTCGCAGGTTAACATAATTACGCATCAGCGTTTTTGTGCTTACTGTAAGATGATGGACTTTGGAAATAGGCATCACTAGTGGGTGGTAACTTGCCCTTGTGAAGACTGTAAAAGTGGGCTGAGAGTTGGTTTGCCATTCCGGTTGCAACACAACTTTGTGTGTGTGTGTGTGTGTGTGTGCGTGCGTGCGTGCGTGCGTGTGTATGCGTAAGCGCAGGCTCTTAGCAAATATATTTGAGTAATAAGTTGTTCATCATTGCACATTTCTAAAGTGGGGTTAGTGAGCTGCAAATTGGTCCTGCCGGATTGATCGTTAAATACTCTGACTTGGATTGGAATGTTGGAAAATGTGTTACTAAAAATTAAAGAAGAGTGTATGAATGATACATTTTGTGCTATTAGATCAGAATGTAGAGTAGCACACGTGTTACTGGGCTCTGTGTGACTTGTTCTTCCAGAAATTGTGCTGCTGCTGCTGTTATATTAGATTTTGTTAAACCGTCCAAACAAGTTTTAATAATTAGATGTTTTATTGGGTGTTTTAAATATGTCCCAGAGGTCAACACTGAAATTTAAAATAAATATATTTGTCACATCGCCTTCCTGCAGCAACTGCAGATTAGCTGCTCTTGATAGCACCATGCCCTTTTGCTTCAGAAAAAAAAACTTTCGAACAAGGTGATGTCCATATTCTCATGTGTGGTTTCAACATGGTACCATAAAGCAGCTCTTTGAATCTAACCACCTTAGGAGGTGGTTAACAAAACACAAGTTTTTTTCTCCGTATCAGAATAGTGTGACAGTTATGGCAATAGTGAAGGAGTCATGGTCTGTCTCCATGTTTTCAGAGAGTTGGTTAATCAGACAGATAGGGTAGGTTAATTTCTCAGAGGCACTTTTCCAGCCTTACGTTTGTGTGGAAATGTTTCACACTGTGTGCTTATTCGCAGTCAGCCCCAGAACGAAGAACGTTGGAACTTTGCTTTTTGACCACCTGACACACTTGTCCTTGATCTAAAACAAAGCAAAGCGCATAGAATCCAAGTTGCACAGAGCACAGCTATAGTAGTGTTTATTGTAGTAAGTGTTTAGTTTATTTTGTTCAGGTTTTATTGGACATTTCTGATTATATGGCACAATGTTTTGGCACTTATGATAGATTAATGTTTGATGGATCTGTATTTTAAACCATTTAAACCTTTTGCATTAGTTTTGGGAGGGAACTCGTGAGCGTCCTTGTTCTGTGCTTGCTGCTCTGCTATGGTTTTGAGCAGGGTGGTATGTATTTGCCTAGTAATAAACTGTAGCCTACGGATTTGAACTTTCCTTTGTTCAAGACTCAGTTTGAGACATATGTTCGATGTCTCAAACCGGGACAGCACGGATGGTTTTCTTAAATCGTGGCTACAGACTAGGGAGTGAGCATGCCAGTTATTAATAGTAGTTTTATTTACAAGGATTAACAATGCACCAATATGGAGTGTCTGGGTGTGATGATATAACCATAATTTACATCTTCTTTGGACTGATGCAGGTTAGCCAGGTGAAACAGAAGTCTAAGATGCTGTTTAATTTGCAGAGCTTGTGAGCTGTTAGTAGCCATTGTGATTACTGCTTAGCTGTTTTTGTTGCATGTTTGTATACTGACTGGGCATTTATGTTCTAGATATTGTAGCTGTATAGAAGCCGGTACATCACCACACTCACATTTTTTGTGTGTGTTTCTCCCCTCATGATTCTGACATTAGAATTAGGCTAATAATTTTTTAAAGACAATTTTAATACCGTGTGTTAGTTAGGGAAATAGGTTCAGTGTTTTAGACAGTTATTTCTGCATGTAATATGAGTATAATGGTACATATAAGTATGTGTAATGCAGTTTATGAAATGTTTTCTGATGTTTCTCAGTGACCTAGATTTTAATTTGTTTTAGTTATTTGTTAATTTAATTTGTTTCATTTTAGGTGTAGTAATATGCATCTGTGTGTTTGCTTAGTGTTAAAGAGCTAGTTTATTGTTATAATTTTTTAAATTATGAACTTGAATGAATGTTTTGGCTGCTCATTACATTATGTAGACGGGTTAGAATTCTTTAGGCAGCTGTTCATGCAGTAGAACAGAAAATGTTCAGTACCTACTTTGTATTATGTTGGTGGTAATTTTTCCTTTTTCATATCGTGCCAAAGTCCAAATGTCTTATGCTGTACATTGAATGTTCTGTTACCCAGTAAACCCAAAATGTATATTGTTATTTTGTATGTAGCAGATGACTCAATATCTGCTCAAAAATACATCTACGTTTAACAGACTTCATGCAAACATTTTTCCAGTGTATGATAACAAACTGTTTGTTATTAAAGTATCCAGTCTCAGGACTGAGCAGGATGTAATATAGTTTTTGAAAACTCCCAATGTTATTAAAGTATTATACTTTTACGTTTTAAATTTGTCCAGTGCTCTTAAAATTTGACACACAAGTCCAGCAGGAATTTTGTTTTTAGATCCGCTGCTAGTAGGCCACCATTGTCACACTGTGATGTGATATGGTTGAAGTGGAGTCAGTCCTACAGAAAATTGGATAAACTTGCCCTGTTCCTCGCTCAGTGGACGAGAGAGAACAGCCAATTGATGCGGCAACTTTTACTAATGATTTACTTCATTAGTAAAAGTATTTTCTCGGTTTTTAATAATAAGTAATTCTGCTTGGTTTATACAACATATTTGAAAACTGGTAAAATCTACACCATATTGGGGTCATATTGGGGAGCCTATACATGAACTAAATTTGCACATCAATGAAGGCCACTGATGCACTTTATTCTCCACTGAGAAGCAATCTGATGACCATGTTTTTAAGCTGTAACTTCTGCACGTCCAGCTAAATTACGGAAATTGGGGGCAGCAGTGGCTTTTAACTGAGCGAAGCTAACTAATGAAGTCAATTGGGTAGCAAGCATGACAAGTTTTAGAGGTGAACTCATTGTGGACAGCTTAAATCTCATCATGTTCATTATGGTTCTTAATTTAAGATTGGTTGACTGCATTTTTTTTTTTTTTTTTTCAATGGCACATATAATAGGGCAGCCAGTCAGGACAAAGATCTCTTGCATATCCGTCTTAGAGGGATGGAAAAAAACAGCCTGTTTAATTTTATTTCATTAAAGGAGGTTGGAAAATGGTCATAAGACAAATAATATCTTTTAAAGTACATAATACTATGTAGCTGTCATAAGTGGACTTATATAACTGCCTAATATTTCCAAATTTCTACTTCGTGTCCTGCATTTAAGGCCCTCTTTTGCTTCTGGTCATGATGAGAAACAGCGTTATGAAAACAGCGGACGCCTTCATAGGTGTGTCATGGAAAAAGGGAAAAATGACATAATTCAGAGGCACTGCCCATCGCCCACTTGATCTTTGGACAAAAGTACACTGACAATTCTTAAATATTCAAGACAAAAAATGCAGAGGGTATGGAGGGCAAGAAGACCTCAGCTTTTGTCAAACATCAGTGACATCAGTCTGTTTGTGTTAAAGATCTTAATATTCAATCTGCTCAGAATGATCCTGCTGTGAAGTTTTACCACAAGCTTGTATTTTTGAGGTTGCTTGTGTGATACCCTGATCATTTGCTGCACCTCTGACAAGTTTTATTTATTTTTTTTTTAAAGAACCCACTTTTGCAGTGTTCACAAAGATTACCCTCCATGTGAATTTCCCTTGTCTGGCTGTGTCTGGTTATACATGCTTTTGCTCTGACAAAAGCACTGACCTACATTGAAATTGTCAGCTGTTTGTCTCTAGTATCCCACGCACACACAAATGAACATGGCTGTACTTGCTAAAGCCCATCTGCAATGCATCTAAACAGCTAAGCTGACATTCTCCCTCTTCCTATGATATGGTTTCATCCACACACCTGCATCTCTCTGCATTAGTGTTCACGTGTAAACAGACTCTATACAATTTTTTTTTTTATTTTTTATTTTTTTTTTCTTCGGCTGTTTTTGTTGGATGCCGACCTGTCCGTGGAATCAATACTGACCTGGAACTGCACTAAAGGATTTCATCATGTTGTTTTTGTTTGTAGTCTGGTTGTTCCAGTAGTATAGTGTTGTTGAAACAAAAATGCAGTGAAAAATCTTGACCATATACCCTAAAAAAAGGTTTGTCATACAGACTGATCTTTAAATTATTGCATGGTGGTTGTAGTTGACTAAGCAAATAATAGCTAGGTTGGTTGGTTATATAATGTACCATTCCTTGCAGCCCTAGTTGCTGTTGTGGGAGTCATTTGTTTTATGCACCAATAAAGTTTTCTGGTTTGTTGCTGGATAGCTGAAATTTTCTTTTTTCTTTTCAGCAGGCTGTCCTCTGGCGTGACGGTAGGTGGGTGGTGTGGAGCTGGCCTCAGCACCGGGAGAGGCCCCCTCGCCCGCCCCCTCCCAGCGCTGCATGGCTGCAATGGCGCCCGCTTTAACCGACGCGCCGGCCGAAGCTCACCGCATACGCTTCAAACTGGCTTCACCCTCATCCACTCTCTCCCCTAGTGGTGTGGAGGGAAACGGTGGCACCAGCCACATCCTCATGTCCAGTAACGGCACAGTCAGGCGCAAGGCCTCTGAAGAGCGCGCTGTACGTGGCGCAGGCTCCTGCAAGCGGGAGGACCCGACTCGGGTAGACGCTGCACCGACACATCTGGGCAAACTCCAGCCGCTCGTTACTTCGTACCGCTGCTCGGATGTAATGTCCATGCACTCGCCGAAGGAGACCCTCAAACTGCAAGGTGTCCTCTTGCAGAATCATAGCATCCTGCCTGGTTTCTTACCACGCAAGCACCAGGCCTCTGAGTTCTCTGAGGAACAGTTCAAAAGCATCATGAGTGGAGGAAGTGGGAGTGGACCATGTGGCCAACCTGCTCTGCAGGGTCCCCCTGTGAATGGCATGGCTAAGAAATTGACTAAACCAGGGCCTGACAACAGAGGAAACACCATGACCTTGAATGGAGGCAGGCATGCTGGACAGGACTCGCTTCCTCAGACTCATGATGTTGCCTCCCATGGGGGGCTGATGGGAAATGGTCCTCTTAGAGGTGGTGTTGAGCAACATCAGTGCCCTAGAGATGTATCGCAGGACCATCACAGTAATCAAGAATCCCTTTCATCCTTTTCTCCCTCTATTGCGCCTTTAGACCTTGACGAGGAAAAAGTTTCAGACAGATTGCCTTCACTCACTGCGGACACTTCGGTCGCTTCCCCTGCTGCACTGCAGTACCCGATCGGCAGCCTCGGAGCGGAGCTGCGCGACCGGACCCAGCAAAGCCAGAGCCGACAGGGCGAGATCGAGGGTCGGCTGCGGCGCTTACGCAAACGTCTGCAGGTGGTACAGGCTAAACAAGTAGAGCGTCATGTGCAGCAGCAGTTGGGAGGACTTCTAAGGAGCACGCTTGGACCGCTGGATGCTTTTCGACAGCAGCAGGGACGTCACAGTACCGAGCCTCTCACGCCTCAGGAGAGGGACAGACTAAGCCGTTTTCTAAAAGAAGGCTCGGTGCCTGCGGAGTTGGAGCATCTCTCGCTCAACTGCACCACCAACCTGAGGTCCGCAGAAGGCGCCTTTGATTCGGATGCTACGGAAAGCAGCTCCGGAGGGGAGACAGACGTGGAAGAGGATGAGCTCGCTAGAGTGGATATCGAGCAGCGACACATTCCTCTGTGAGTACTGCCTTGCGGTTGAGATTGGGCTGATTTTTTTTATTTATTTTTTTTGAGCGATATAAATAGGTTGTGTGAAAGATTGTTGATGGATTTGAATTTTGTATGGCAGTAGTTGTTTTTGTTCTTCTGTAGTCAGTAAAGGGGTGAAAAAACAGGGGAGGTTGCTTAACTTTAATGGACTCAGAAGGCTTTGGGTTTTTTGCCACTGGAGTTTTACAACCTAGTACGGTCCTTCTGGATTTTGTCTGAACGTAGAAGGTAGATTTTGTTATTGTACTGTTCAGTGAATGCTATAGTTTAGCACATGCTTTTGTTTTAGGTAATTTTGCTGGCACATTATATGTAGACAGTATTAGTTTTTCAATTGATGCTTCATCAGCTTCAGTTAAAGTTAATTGTAGAGTTCTGCCACCTAATAGAAAGTAATACATACCATATAGCTGTTTCTATTTGTCTTCCTCTAATGTGTGTTTTGTTCTGTTGTATCGCTAATGTGTGCTCATCCGTCTTCTGACTCTTTAAGGTGTGTATGATGTCTCTTTGCTGTGGTGTCGGTAGCAGAGTTATTTCAGTGTTATTAGCAGTGCAGCAAGCACAAATTTGGACAAATGCAACACAGAGGCATGTGCAATCCTTTATAGTTTGGTTCTATTGATAGCATAGGTTAGTTTTTTGTATGGCTTTGCCTGTAAAGCTTTCACAAAATAGAATTTGATAGTGACCTAATCAGATATTGCCAGAAACTTGATGAATAGTTCATTTATTTTAGTGAGACATCGTTCAGCTTTTATGATTATTATCAGCTTTTATCATATTAATCATATTTATCATATTAAGGTCAGCAGGTCTTCACTTATGCTTTGAGTATGTAGTAATGTTATATACTTTGTTTTTATGTACTGTGACCCTATGTCACTGAAGGTCTTCTCAGACAGGATCTCCTTCTCAAAAGTTGCATCACCCTTACCTAGTGTTAGGGCTCTACAGTTTCCATTTTTTGACTGCTAAAAACTAGTGCTTTGCACAGGGTAGCTGTGTATATCATTTTCCTTCGTCAATAAATGTTTATTGTTATTGTAGATAAATTGAGTATTGTAGGATGCTAAATTGTAAACCCTATATCATGAGTCAAATTCAGTTGTCATTAGAGATGTAACAATGCACTCAATGGACATGTTCCATTTATTCTTTGTTCAGATGTTGTCAGACACACTTCCAGTCATTGCATCAGTGTATCGCATAGCATAATACACTAAGCCGTCAAAGGGCTTTTTCTTCTCAGGTGATGAATCAGTTCGCGAGACCAGATCATGTACTACTGCTAAGCCTATTACAAGTGGTTTACAACACTTGTTTCAAAACAACGTACTGATATTTCTCTCAGAGGTGGCTCAGATATGAACATATAGGCAACATCACATAAAAATAGGAAGGTAAGCAGTGATGTTGGTCTTTATGGAGTTTAAATTTACTCAAAGTGCGTATGCTGTAGTGAGCTTCATATAGATAAAACTAGCCTAAATAACAAAAAACAGTGTGTTACAACTTTTTGCCTTTTTTAAGATGATGTTGTGTCATGGATACATAGAAATCATAGGAATATGTACTGCTTTTATATTGCTTTTATATTAGTTTTGTACATGGTCATATTGAATAGTTCTTGTCCAAAATCTCACTAGGAAGCCGCCATCTTCCAGTATACTCAATGGTGTTCTCTTTGTCTATTTTTTTTTAACATAATTTTTATTTTCTGACTAGCTTAGTGGGTCAGAGAGCTTTTGTTTGTGTCAAACGGCCGCATGAGGGATAACCTAGGCCTACATTTCAGCATGGAGTCAGTCACATGACTATTGCGTAAGACCAAATAGGCTTACTTGCAGATTATGACACAAAAGCATAGTGAAAGAGCAAGACGACGTTAGTCTGGATAGCTCTCGTTTTGTGTTCTTTTACCAGCTACGGTATTTTTGCAATTAACCTTTTATTATCTTTTAATAAACGCCTTTATTTGATATCTCATTTATTTTCATGGTTCTTCTAACATCATATACATGATGTAATTGGATGCAAGGGCAAGATTTTTTTCCCCTCCCTTGGGATTGAACAGTCATCCTGTTTGATCACTCCTAAAAGCCTGATTGTAGTAGAGCTGAAGATCTAAAGATTAAAAAGATTTGAATGTATTTCACTTCTGATAGATATTCTATACTATTAGCAGACAACTGTGCAGTGCCCTTTTATGGCGACTGAGACCAGAGTTACCTGCACAAATCTTAAAGCGTTTTTTTTAGTGTTAAGCATCATAAAAATTCTTGGTGGTAATACTAATATAACTTGGCTAAACAAATAGGATACATTTATTGCCATTTATATTGACCATTTTAAAATGCTTAAGAAAATATATAAGGAAATGCTGTTTTAGCTGTTGACTGGCAGTTTTATATGACAGGCAACCCATTGATTACTGTAGCTTTGGAGCATTCAGGAGCATTTGTAAATGATCAACTTGGCTTTGCCTAAGATGTTCCTTACACTACCCCACATATCCCTCTCTCACACTAAATATCCATGTTTCTAAGAATACCAGAGCCTAAGGTGCACCACAAATGCATAAACACCGTCTCTGATTTCAGTCATCCTCTAACCTGCCCAAAAGGCAGATGGCACAGTCAACTAATAATTAGCTAACATGTATGTGCACATAACTAGCGCATTAATTTGTCACTGTGGTGTACTACCTGTTTGTGAGAACCTTGAGTCACAAAACTGTGAATCCTTTTTTGACGCTTATCAAGGCTTGTTGTGTGTTTTGAAAGCTCTGAACTTTTTTTAGAGAGGTGTTAAGGTCAGGTTCTGTGTTAGTTCCCTATTGAGCTGCTGACATCTTCAGTAATTATGTACTTACCAGCTTCTTTCCAACTATTCAGCTTTTTTGGTAGGTCCATATACTACAAGTTCAAGGCTTATTACTTTTTTTGAGTTGCACTGTGTTATTGCCAAACCCAGGTCCCCTAAATGTTGGTTATCCCCTTTAACATTATGCGTTGCATGTTCATCTAACAGGTTACAGGTCACTTAGCCGGTTGGTTAAGGTTTTTGTCTTCCTTCCAGGTCACTTAACCGGTTTGTTAAGTTGTATCTTGGCCTTATGTAGTGTGTTTTTTTTTTTTTGTGCTCACCCGTCTTCCACCTCCATAAGGTGTTTTTAATGAAGCTGTCTGTGCTTTGCTGAAGCTGAAGGCTGTATTACTCCCACGTTTCTATGTTTCCATGCAACCCATTATGGCGGGTTGGTCGTGACCAGGGTAGATTTGGTTTCATTACTTGTAATTTCCACAAATATGCTTAGATTAATGGTGTTTACGTGTAGGTTTGAATGCACATGTCCTGGATGTCATGATTTTAAATAACTGGAAAAACAAACCACTTGCTGGTTACAGGCATCATGTGTTATCATAGTTACAATGTTCATTACCATATGTGTTGCTAAAGATTTTAGAGAAACTCTTTAGAGAAATTGGTGTCATAGTATATCAGTATGATATCAGTCGGATGCTGATGTTCAGCACTACTGGAATTTAATATTTTACACTGGTATTCCCTTAAGCTGTAATAAACTGCAAAAATAACCCGTTTAAGCTAGTGTTTCTAGCTTTAAAAAAAAGCACAACTGATGATTATCCTATCTTCAATAGCAGTCACTTGCCATTCGTGAAATGAGCACCCAAGTATAGAGCTAATGTTTGACATTAACTGAGCTTGTCACTGGCATGCTGTTTATGCAGATTGGTAGCTTGTGCCTTAGTGTACATAACAACGCCTGCTTATGTTTAATAACCCACATTTTCCATTGTTGGATATGGATCTACTGTCTAGCAGGTTGATTAATTAGCTAGGTGTCTAGCACTGACCTATCAGTCTTTGTCTGGATGCATTTGTTTTGTTTGGTTAGCTTCTTTTAGAGTAGCTAGGTGCAGTCTATTCCTCATGGTAGGAATGGCTTCACATGGATAAATTGATCAAGATGACAGGAAGTGCAATTAACAAAACAGTTATTTTCTGTCTTTTGTTTAATTGTAAATTAGCTATTATAACACCACATAACCCTAACCATACCATTATATGAATGAATAAAGTGTACTTATATTTTTAGACCTCTCTGTAAGGGCAGTGATACAGGTGCATTTTAGATGAGTAGTATAATGAATGCAATGAAATATGATTAGTGCTGCATCTCTGTTATTAGTCCTTCTTAATAAATCTGACTGGTAGTGTTCATGAGAGCTCATGATGTTAGTCAACTGCAGTACAAGGGAACTCATCCACTGCTCCCCACCAGCATGTTCCAGTTCTGATTCCTTATTAAGGGCCCATTAGTTAGCAGCTTAGTTGAATAAGATTGGTTTGGACAAGGGAAGTATAATACTCCAGTGAAATTTAAGTTGAGAGAAAAAGATTGACCTGTATTTCAGACATGCACTCCTATTCCCAAAATGGCAGAGCTGATTCCAGTTTGCTGATGCAGGCCATGCTGTGGCCTGGAAATTGAGGCTAATGCCCTCATTCAGCTGTTCTGCAGTACCATATATGAGAGTTCATCAGCCGCATGGCCATGTCAAATGGGTTCATTTTATGCTGGTGTCAGTACAATCCTCATTTGACCTCTGTTACTGCCTGTGTGTTTTTTATATATATGTAAATATAAAAACATGTGTGTGTATATATGTATATCATTGTTTTATCCTGTGCTGCCTTCCAATACTGTTGCATATTTACATTTAAAACTTTAATTGTGTCTGTGTTCGTGTCACAAACCTCACAGTATTGGCCTCTATGTTGAATAGCATACGTGAGTCAGAAAGACGTCTTTTTAATCAGTCTGGGGATTACGCTTGCTGGGGATTAAATTTAAATCTGCTGCCCCCTCCCATGGCCCTGCTAGAATGGAATGGAATTGAAACTACTGGCATACACACACAACAGTTTTCTGGCTAAAATGATTTTGAGGAAATGGCATCTTCTTTAATGTTTTTCATAAAATGTAATTTTTTTTAACAGACTGTTAACAAAGGCCCCAGTGATTACCAGGACCATACTCAATTACCTCTGATCTATGGTCAGTGCTCTACTGCTGTCTACTACTTTCTTTATGTAATAAAAGTAAAGCTCATTGCTTTTGTGCTAAGCAGTCGTTCACATAGTGCTAATGTTACCAGTTAAGACTTTTCTTGACAATGATAATCATACACACAAATGCTGCTACCACGAAAGCTAGCATCCACCAATATTATTGAGAGTTTTTTTAAAGGCCAGAGTAGTCTCATGTGCTCTTCCATCAGCTCTTGCCACCAAGTAGAAATTCATGGTAAATTCCTTAGTTGGTGAGGCGAAAACTGGGTGAGGGGGGTATTTGCAAGGCTACAACTAAAACCCTTCCACATGTGCTGAAGCCATCAGGAAAATGCAGATCTGTCTTAGGGCTGGCCAGAGTTAGTGGAACCATGGTCAATCTTATTTAATCAAAAAGGGAGTGCAAAGAATGAATTAAAAGTCTCCTCGGCATCCCATTAACCCAAACATTCCCCTTCTCAGGAATAATAATGCTGTTATTGTTTCTCAGCCTGCAGGGAAGCGGGCCTCCATTCTTTTGTTCTCCAAGCTCAACAGGAGGTGTAGCAAAAGGTTTGGGCAAGTGTGTTTTTTAAATACCATCCGTAAGTAGCGGAAGGAGTGTGGGTGGCTATGGTGGAGGAGGCATTTAATCTATCAGCCTACTCCCCCCGCCCCCCCTTTGCTGTTTTCTGATGAGAAAATTCATCTACTATAAAGTTTGTGGTTTGATATAACTTGGTTTAAGGTGTTTAGGTAAGCACCCAGCAGCGGCAAAAGGATGCTGAATTTTCATTTCCAAATATCCAATGTCATTTGTCTCATGTGTCTCTTCTATACTCACGCTTACATCTCAGAGCGTCAGCCTCTGCCAGAGTAAATATGACTAGTGTTCATGTTGTCAGTAGCAGCAACTTTTAAATGTTTTCTTTTTTTCTGGCTTGGTTAAAGCGATGGCTCGTGAGACCATGCTGAGTGTTAGCATTGACTGACTGAGGAACACAGCAGGCGGGACTAGTAGGCTGCTATGCAAGCTAAAGGCTAAATCAAGGCTAAAGTCAGTCATTATGCCTGGAGTCCGGTGGTTTCTTCTGCTACTCAATAACTATGTACTGACGTTAACTCAAGACTTCTAGTGTACACACAGTGATAGATAAGTGATTACTGAAAGAAGCCCAGCTCAGCTGTTCTGCTAAGCGTTGTTTTTCCTTCAGAATTCTGCAGTTACAGATTTTGCTGCTTGCTGTTTTTCAAATACAGACGACTTGTTAAGTTCTGTCTGCTGGTGTTATGCACACATCTGTGTGAGTCAGAACTTGGGTATCGGTATCCCCATCGGCAGTAATAACGCTACCGATATTTGATATTGGTGCAACGTATGTCCATGTCTGTAGATAGCGCTGTGTCGGTGTGGTACCTAAACATTGTTGCTAATGACCTTTACTTAGTGCTAAGTAAAAGCCGATAAGAATCTGTGTTAATTTTTTCTCCAGGCTGAATCACTGTCACAGTTGATATCTGAAACCCTTTCATGGCCAGACTTTCCTTACAGGCCCTTTAGTTTGGATATTAGATGTTAGCCCACTGTGCATGCAAATATATGCGCCTTGGTTTGAAGGTGTAATTAGAGATGGAAGGATCGATCGGCTATGTATCGATATCTGCCGATTTTTTAAATCAAAATATGTGATTTGTGATCGGCGGATATTTCTCCAATTTAGCCGATCCCGAGAGCCGATCGATGGCCTTAAACAAATGAGTCTAATTTCTGTATTTCCAGCTAGTGTTTCATCTAGGAAGAGGAGAATCCACTCCGGCCAGCTCCCTGCAATTTCTATCTAAACCGCTGGGTGGAAATGCACACCCTTTAATTTTCGACAGACTGAGTAAAGCAGCGGCCTCACGAGAAAAGCATGCGCTGATAGAAAGCATGTCCGTCTGGCAGTGTTTTACCATATGTGACGCAGACTCATCCAGGGCGTAAAAACAGCGTGTCTCGTGGGGGAACCAAGACATTTAACTCTACTAATCTGATACGGCACTGCACGCGGCTGAATACAGTGAGTATCAGCAAACAGCAGAGCAAGCACGCGCAGCTAGCACAAAACAAACAACCCAGAAAACCATGCAGACCACATCTGACCGGTACGAACAGAACAGCAGCAACAATTCAAGATGTACATTTAATCATTGCAGACTGTTGTTTAAAATAACCAGAGTATGCGTTTAATGATTGCAGTTTTGACTGCATTTATTGAATTAGCTTTTTTTTTTTTTTTTTTAAATCAAGGGTCTAAATTTATTAATTGCAGTATTGGGGGTATTTGTTTGATTAACATTGTTTATTTACTGCTAATTTTGTTAATAAGATTATGCTGTTTCACATTAGCTTGTAGAGAAAGGTTAAAAAAACAGTTTAGACCATGTGTCATGACTTGCTTGCGCTAACGTGTAGCCCTGCCGTGGCGTATACCCCGCCCTTTATCGGTATTGGCTATCGGCTGATCACGCTGAAAGGTGATTGCCGATCGGAATCGGCCTTAAAAACGCTGATTGGTCCATCTCTAGGTGTAATTCTTCCTAGTGCAGATGGGCTAAACTAAAGCTGTATAAACGTTGAATAAAACGTTGCGGTTACCTTTCCCTCATCATAAGGTGGTGGTAAAGAAAATTAGAATTAACTTGGTGTGCTGATGGCGTTTTCCATCTGTGGGCACTTTGTTCTTGTGACTGTGTTTTTCTTTTAATTATAAGCTATTTGATACATTATGTAGTGGTCACCTCTATGTGCAAATGTACGCCAAATACGAACTATGAACAGTAAACAGGATGAGTCATCTAATGACGGGGGACGTGTGCCTGCTTCCAAAGCATTCAGAAAAAGTTAAATTTTCCCCCTCTCTCTCACTCTCTCTCTTTCTCACTCTCTCCTGCTTTCATATCTAGTTTGTAGAGCCAAGCTAAATATAAAATCTCTTTCACACACTTTCTCCAATCGTTCACTTTGTAGTATATGCCATCACTTACATGTATGTGTTGTTTAGTTTTATGTGCAGTGTGTTGACATAATCTGACCCCCCCCCAACAGCCAGTCTCTTCTGTGTTTGAGTTAATATTCCAAGTAACACATCTTTTGAATGATTATGTTCAAAAGTTGTATTGAGTGCAGTTAGCTGACTGACTTTTAGTTTTTTATTATTATTATCATTTATTATATGTTTTAGAGGTAACTAACTGCCAGCTTTTAGCTAAGTTGAGTAATTGACGTTTAAAACATGATACAACAGTGCTGGCTGTGTAGATTCCCTATATACCTTCTAAAGTAAGTGGTGGATGTGACCCCCATATCATTTTATTATTAACTTCAGTGGCCTATTTCACTTAACCCCCAAAACCCCCAGCATCTGACCTTTTAATAATTTAAAGAAATAAACCACTATGTGTCTATGAGCTTAGCAAGACAGTGATGCTCCCTTTCACCTCTGTCTTTCAGCTTGCTGCAGCAGGTGTTTTTCTAGAACGGGGCTATGTGACCCATGTGGAGGAAACAAGAACTTTTTTTATTGTGGACTTGTGGTTTTGCTTTCAGAGTGAGAGACAGACAAAGGAAGAAATGGAGACTTTGACACAAAGAGGCAATAAGAGAGAGAAGCAGAACAGAGGGTCCAAAACACACCCAGCCAGGGTTCAGCAGGGCTGTGTAGTGTCAGTGCTGGGTGTCAGAACACCAGGGAAATGGTCCTGCCCTGTATAGTCCCTGGACGGGAAATACAAGCTTACCTTTAAATCACTGTTGTGTTGTCATATCTTAAGCAAATCAGTTGGTTAGTCTGGAGGAAGCAGCATATTGTTGCTGTCATAACAAAACCACTTATCTTGGAGAAAGCAACCTAATGGGAGAACTGGGAAAAAATGTTCTTGGCATCATTGTGCCCCAAAGTAAAGATTTTATTTAAGCCATTGTTTTCAGATAATTTCTTTTGTTGCATTGATGGTCAAACATTAGAAGTTTGTGGATGTCTATAATTCATACAGAGTTTGTGTATACTGTTAAAATGAATCATAATCAGATGGTTGTGGTAAAATTTAATTATCCTATCTTCATACGTAAAAGTAGTACTGACCAAAAGATATTTGTGGAAATATCTCTTTCTTGAAGTCGTCCCTTTTGCACTGACAATTTTATTGACTATGACAAGTGACTGGGTAACTGGGTTTCAGATCAGTGCTGCTGCCAGGGTCATTTCCCAATGGCTGGAGGCTTGATTCGTGTGTGTGCGCATGTTACCCTTTGGACTGTCTGATATGGCCAGCGCAAGTCCTGTGTATCTTATCTGTGGTGGCAGGGCATCTCCATGGTAACTGGGAAAATGCCACTGGTTTTCAGTTTCCAGGATGAGGAATGCTCATAGCTCAGATGGTCTCTTTATTCATTGCAGTGTGATTTTTCAGAAGATTGTGTTTTGTCTGAAGACAGACGACGCATGAGGATAAAAGGATCCTAAGGTTTATGAAGTGTGTGTGTGTGTGTGTGTGTGTGTGTGTGTGTGTGTGTGTGTGTGTGTGTGTGGAAAGTGGGATGCATATAAAGCAGAGCTGGATTTGGCAAAGTATTTTTTCTCTTCTGTTGTACAGTGAAGCCTAGCTACCAGACATAATCATAATGAATAAATCAGCTTGATAGTCTGTATTTCCCAGAGTCATGTGTGTGTAGGTGTAGATGTGCATGCTGTTGTTCAAATGCTCTGATCATTTTCAATAAATAATTAAAAAAAAGCATGTTGCCATTTGATTGCATTTGGAGATCAATGGTCTGATAAATACTACCAAGATGTTTTGCACTGTTTCTATAAAGCTAATGTAGCTAAAGTCATGTAAACCTACCCACCAGTAGAACATTGCAAACGGCATGCCTTTATTAACATAATTGTCTTAAACCATGTGTTTATATCACATCTATAAAAATAAATGAGTGTGAGGATAAAGATCAGGCTTCTGTATAGCTGCTCTTACATGATTTAGCTTTGCATTGTGTTTTTAGGCATGCTGTTTGTGCTAGCATGGCTGATTTTGGCAATCTGAATCCTTTGAGGTCCTTTGTACTTTCTGAATATGGGTGGAATGGTTTCCAGAGTACAGCAGAGGGCTGTGGTTTTAGCTTTTGGCACTGGAGAACCTCTTCTCCCTGTGTTTCAGCACTGTTTTCAGCAAATTAAAATATAGAGCTATTGGGAACTGTTACCTTAAGTTGTCTAAGAGAACTCTGAAGGTTAAGGTGTTCTGCAGTTCACTTTAGTCAGCTCTAGTATGCAGTTAGCCCCACTTTAATATTTTTTGTCATGGATGTTGAACTGTAATTCCTGGGTGAACTGGATCTCTTTCTTTCACTCTGCTAACATCATCTGTACCTGGCAGCGCCTGCTGTGCCTGGCCCATAATGAAAGGGCTCCTCTGTGAGGGTGTGTGGGAGCCTCACTCTCTCTCACTCTCTTTTTCTCTCTCTCTCTCTCTCTCTCTCACTGCTGGTCATTGTGTCTTTTTGATGACTGTAATGTGTATTATAGCTTGTTTTTTTTCCAAACAGCTTGATCACAGCAGTAAGTGCTTTTTAAGGAATGAAAAGTATCATCAGCTGCCTTGTGTTTTTGAAGTGCACGTCTTTTAAAGTCTGAAGGAGTTCCTTTACTTTTTGGTGACAGAGTGGCTGATGCAGGTGATTTCACAAAGTCTCGTTTGTATCTTTCATTTATTTGCTTGCTTTCTTGCTTGTTCATTTTTTTTGGTGTATTTCTGAAGGCACTAGTGGTCTGTTAATGTGTTGTAGCTTAGCCTTGCTGTTTTGGAACATCTGTCTGGGGTCCGCTGCTTGTGTTCCTAAATTTCTGAGATGGCTTGGAACAAGGCTATGTCGTCAAAAACTGGGTTCCACTGCTTCTGTTTAGCTCACTGGTGCAGACCCTGTTTAGCTCACTGGTTTGATCAGATATTGGAGGGGGAATAAAGAATGAATCTGATTCAACCCTGCAACAAACCTAGCTTAAAAAAAGCCCTCATCCACCCACTCTGTGACGATAGTGGTAACACTCGTAGCAGTGTTCATAAGGTTACATGACCTCTACATAAGCTGCATTTGTCTGTTTTGATTAGTAAGCTCAAGTAGGTAGGTAGTTAGTTAGTTAGTTAGTTAGTTAGTTAGCTATCTATCTAGCTTTTATGGAGGGTTAGCTGTCATGACAAGTTTATGCATGTGTTTTGTAGCCTTATGAACAGTATTTTACATTACTATGTTTAAGCATGATGGCCTGCTGTATGTGTTTTATCCACCACCTTTTAAAAACAAGAACTGAACCAACAGGAAGGTGAGGTTTCTACTTCCTTTTCCACCTACCTGAGAAACATCATGATAATGCATGATAATCTGCCACTGTGACCATGCTAAATAAATCTAAAATGAATGACTAATTTACTTTCTTGCTTTGTTAACTTACTGGCTGGTCTGTTGCACTGCTCTGGTCTGTAAAAAAAAAAAACAACAACAAAGATCAAACCTAAATAGACTTGGACAAAGTATATATTTTTTCACGTTTTATTCACCTTTCACAAAGGTATGCAGTATATGACTGTATTGGTGTTAAAAGTGAAAAAAGAAAAACCTGAGCTGCTACCAAATATCATTCAATTAATATGAAACTACTTATAGCACTGAATGCTAACAGTCCTGCCCACCACAGAACATGTTGGATCTGAGCTAAATTTAGATGATAATGTTTGACAGAACAAATGTAGAGCATCCAAAATCAAACTTCGAACATTTCGAACATTTGCTGTGGCTGGACTGCTTCTTCTTAATGAAATTGAGTATTTTATGTGTTCGACATGGAATACAAATTTGTCATGCCATCATTTTGAAGTATTGTCAGCATTTTCAAATATCATCATAATTTCTATATACTGGTATGGTATCCTGGTATACCATTTTAGTTATACCACCCAAGCCAGCATTAGCTTGCTAACCAGCTTTTCTCACTTTAGTAAATTGTACACAGTAATAATTCTTGAACTGGCAACACAACGCACCTTTTTTGTTTTAGCTTAGTCATTTTTAAAGAGAGCATACTGGAGATATGAGTATTGGTAACGTCCAGTACTCAAGGCTTAACTTTTAGTATGACAAAAGAAGTGTCATGCCATCTTTAAGGATCATCAAGCAGTAGGTATCGTTGATATTTATTTTGTGAAGTAATTACAGATGTTCTAATGTTACTCACTAGAAGTGGCTTAAATGGACACACTTAGTATGCGTGCTTGTGGTTTATGTAAGGCATTTGTGTTAACCATGTGTGTTAATGAGCCTTGAAGCCTGATGTTGCTGAGGTGTAGTCTCATGAAAGCTCTCTGTCTGAACCACGCAGGTCTACTTTCACAGATTTTGAATCCATCAGGTTTGCCTCCACACACCTGTTTTCCCTTTTCTTCATTTAGCTGCAGATAAAGCGTTATTTTCTTGTCTCTCTGTTCCCTGGGAAAAAAAGCAAGTCTGAGTGTTATCATGATGAAATTGCAGAAGACTGGAATTAAATTGTGCAAATGACCTCTTACTTGATGGTTTTATTTATTTATTTTTATGATTGACACACAAATAATTGCATTTACTCTCTTTTTGTTTATTTTATGAGGTTATAGTATGTGCTGCTACTCTGTGTTGCAATTTTGAGAAGTAGATAGTGAAGGCACTATTAGGAAATGAAGTTTGAATGCTGCTGCACTGCCTCTACCAACAAGTAGCATAAATATTCATGGTTTATTGTGTTAAGTAGCCAGTTTTCTCCTCCTTGTAATGTAACGCTTTTATGTCATTCATTTCATTTAAAACACCAGCTGATGCTTTTAATTCTAAATAAAAAATGCTACTTTGTCCTATAAAAGAGCAAATCATATTTCATAATTAAGTTATAAAAATATACTTGCTTGTATATCATAACATCATGTTCATATAGCTCACACAGTATGAGCTTATGGTGTATATCTATTGTAGAAGGGGGGAGATGAAAAAAAATTGCCTGTAAAGATGTGATAATTGACCTTTAGAAAATTTGCAATTGGTGAACATATCCTTCTGAGCTGTTTATACTTGTTGACTACGGACATTAGTCAGTGCTGCCCATTTCCTGCTTGTTTTTTTTTTTTAATTTCTTTCTTTATTTATTTTTGGCAGGTTAAGCTTTTTGTGTAATTGGTCCAGATAATTTGAATACTCAAATATTAGTGTGTTATATTTGTGTTTATCAGTAACAATGACAGTGTATTTGTTTAAAAGGAATAGACTGATACCACTTTTTTCCTCTTAATACAGATACCTGATCCTTAAGCTCTAACTAACCCACAAGTGCTCATATGTAAATAATAACATTTCCAATTATAAAGATTTTATTTTGGTAAAATCTATTTTGCTTCAGAAAAAGTACATACTTGACTAAATGTCATAGACTTTGATTGTATATGTTTTGATGCTCAAGAAATCTAAACAATATATAGATAAACCTGTGGTGTGCACATTCAAGCACCCAGCAGATTCTCTATGTGGTTTCAAATGCGATTCTCTCTTATTGAATCAATTTGACATAACTGTGGATAAAACGAACAGTTGTTGACATTACTCAGAGCCTTTAC
Organism: Megaleporinus macrocephalus; assembly: GCA_021613375.1. Taxonomy (NCBI): domain Eukaryota; kingdom Metazoa; phylum Chordata; class Actinopteri; order Characiformes; family Anostomidae; genus Megaleporinus; species Megaleporinus macrocephalus. The sequence continues at coordinate 35,799,452 of CM038703.1, forward strand.
ACGGCATATCATGCACGAAAGCACTACACATCAACGCCTGTGATTTTTCAGTATGAAAGAGACAAAACATTTTTGAGGAGCTTAGTTTCCCAAGGTATGCTGAGTGCTTTGGCTGAGACTCAGTGTAAAATGCATATTTGTTAAATAAACAATGAATTCTCCCTAAATGTGAGAATTTATTCTATAGTACTAACTAACTAGTAAGTCCCTCAGTGTATCACACCTTTTATTAGGTTCTCAAACGATGAGACTGAAGTTGATTTGAATTTTGTCATTCCACCTTTAATTTATGGAGCGGTGTGATAGGATTGTTGTCTATTACTCAAGAAGTGCCAGTATCGGGTCAGTGGAGCACTACTGGAGCACTAGTGTTCTTACTGGTTATCAAATATCCATCAAACTTTGGTGTTATTGGTTTGAGGGTGATCACAAGTATTTAGGTATTCACAAATATGAACAGCTATTGAAAACCTGTGAAGTGCTGTTTGGGTCAGGTCTACATTTGATCTGACAAATGTATAATATTCTGGTCAAAATATTGCAGTTTTTACCAGTGTTACGTTATTAATTCCATGTTATTGCTTTACTAAGGTGTCATCAATATATTGTAGGGGAAATCACAATATGTAGCAATATAATCCTTGTACTTTGTCATGCTGCTCTACTCTGAATGAATGTTATGAGTATCAGCTAGTGGCTGGCTGGTGCTGAGCACATGAGAAGCCCTCATATTTCTAGATGATTGCATGATTGTGAATTGATATTTGAGTGATATGGTATGTATATAAGTTATCAGTGAGATTGTATGTGATCAGTATATGAGATTGGCTGATTTGTACGTGAGAAGCTGCGTGTGGTCACTACAGGAAAAGCTAATGCTCAAATAACTTATTATTGCTGCTTTGATCAGTGCTCCCATCTGCTCTCTGCTAGTCTCTCTTCAGCAGCTACCAAGGATGTCTGTACATTACTGTTATTATTCCCATGTAAAGCCAACGCTTGGTCCAGTAATTGAATCTATCACAGCTGACTGGCACGAGACACTGGGAATGACAACTGACAACATTAAACACTGTACTAATTAGTTAGATTTTACATCAAAAAATTACATCAGATTAGTTTTTCTGAATTATTGTGGTACTGCGAATAATTAATTCTTCTTAACTGAATGTAGTGCAGTGTGTGAAAGGCTGAGTAACAAGAGTAAATTATTCTTTTACTGATTTTTTTTTTTAAATATGTGGCACCGCTGTTTATGTTTTGTTAAGTATTTTATAAGCCTGTAGCTTTTGGGAAACATCATGTTATGTGGAATGTGATTCTGTAAGGTTCATCCAACCTCACAGTAGAAGTTACATAAAACGCATGGGCATACATCTATCTTTCGGCTTCTTATACTGTGTTTGCATGTTTGGCGTTAAAAAACTGTGCAGAATTTCTGTAAACAGAAATGGTGAGTGACGAATAGCAACATACAGTGCACATGAACAGAAGACTATGATGGTGGGTTTTTGCTTCTGTGTTCTGCTATTCTAAAGTGTTTTGAAAAATATGCTGATGTTTAATAAGGTGGTCTTTTGCTGACCATTGCACTATGCTGGCTCTTCCATTTTTGCTTCATTTGTAAATTGTGGGATATTCAGTTTGCCCACTCTTTATCGGTCTCTTGCTTTTCTCTGACCAGGATCATGGTGTTCAATCATGAAATAAGCCTGTTGTATTCTTGTTGGGGCTGAAGTTCAGGCTTGGTACCGCATATGTGGACATGTCATGGATTCGCTGACAGAGTAATGCTGTGCGGTTCACTATGGATTTTGTCCCTTGACGTTTCTTAGACTGCTCTCGGCTCATTTTATGTTTCTCTGAATCCTTTACAAGTGCAAATTAAGAACTGCAGAACAGTTTCTCTCTGCAAAGGTGTCTCCATATGGCATTACACGAACATCAGTTTACAGAGACTGTGTGGAGTTTGGCATTGACTGTGAGAATGTCTTTCAACCATTTATCCCAACAGATGGTTCTACAGAGCATCTCTCAGTCTTCTTTGCTTTCTGTCTGTTCTCCTTTCATTCTGTGCTTTTTTTCCTTTTTTCTTCATTATTTTTATGCCCTTCTACTTTTTTTGTTTCTTTTTTTTTTTTTCTTCTTTCTTCCTGTGTGTTTTGTCTCTCGGTTTAGGAAGTCACTTGAATGGCATGTAAAGCTGTTGCATCACATCTCTTTTGTCCCCCCCCCCCTTTTTCTTTTTGCTGCCTCACTGCTGTAACTATGGCTTCCTCATTTTTGATGGGAGTTGTCAGAGCCATCAGGCCCTTGTATGATTTTTGGCGGTCACACTCTGTCCTTGTCCTGCTAAAGACTTTGTATTAAGTGTTTTTATTTTAGCGCTAGTGTCAAAGTGCAGCAGATTGCCTATGAAATCCACATGAAAATGATAAAATTATAGAATTATTATTATTTATGTACATTGTTTAGGGGACTCTTGATGATGGTTTCAGTTCTTGTGTGTTGTACAGGTTATGAGAATAGGGGTGTAACGAAGAAGCTAGATAGATACTTAATTTCCCAGAGGGAAATTCAAGGCATCCAGTAGCTATTCCACAAGTGTGCAAGGTGAGACAAATCAGGACAGTTACAAGGAAAAAAAATAAAGATGGAATTTAAAATAAACAGAATATTGTATATCGTTGCTGTCCAATGAAAATAAAGTATCTCCAAAATTGCAGCTTTACAGGAGAGGCCAAAAAATTTAACTTTCAATGTTGGTCAATGGAACCAGAATCTTTTCCAAGCTTTTTTGGAGCATTTCTATTGGTCCATTCATCGTGAAATTTTTACCCAATGTAAACGACAATTGGCATGTTCAAATGATGTAGAAAAAACAAAGTATTACAGTGTGTATGTGAGAGTGATGCAGTAGTGCAGTTAACCAGTGTAAACAGACTTTGGTATTGCAAATACGCAGTTATATAGTTGGCAGTGCAAATATGCAGTAAAAAGCAGCAGTACCATTTATATGTATAGACTGTATACATGATGTATAGTATAGTGTAATAATAACAATATAGTCATTGCATATAGTTAACAATATTGTTATATATAACAGAGTTTACAGATAAATCTGTGAAATAAAATATCCAAAATATTATATAGTTAACTACCTTACTCCTCTTAACATGAACACAAATCAGATTATTTTAACTCAAAGTGAAATTAAGGAGAAGAAACTAGTTTGCCCGTCAGTTAGTATGTACATGCAGATCTGCTTTTTCTCACTTCCTGAGAACACAGAGGACAAACTACCACCATACTTATTTTCAGAGTATCCTTCTGTGTCAGCCGGCAGAACAGAGATGAGTTCACGTTTAAAGGAGTGTCTAAAAATGCACAGTGTACCAGGACGGGTTTAACACATTAAGGGTTATAGAGGCTACAATGTTTAATTTGGGTGATCTCTAAATGAATGACGTTACTCTGCTAAATGTGATCTGTGGCACGTCTAATAGCAAACTGTTTATTATTCACTGTTCATTTTACAGCTGCAGAATGTCTCGCACGTATCGGCTGGTATGAGATTCATCATTTACATCCCAAATCCAAAATGAAGGAACTGTTACCTTTTCGGCTTGTTCTTATGTTAGACCACATGTAGTGACTGTATGAGTGCTGTCTATTGTTTATTGTTTCCTAGTTTCACGTTTTCTGAATCTTCAGTGAGTCTGAGGTGTTGTAGAGAAGCATGAACACTCTATGTGAGGAGTAAAGAACACTGGGTTGTAGGTGAGGAATAATCTTGGACTGGTCTAGTGTGTGAGCGTGAGAGAGTGAGCTGTGACTGTTCTGGTGCAACTCTTAACACTGTGTTTGTGTAACCTGAGATGAGTGTGCTGAAGAGTTGAATCTCTTTTCCCAGCCTGACCTCGGCACATCTGTAGCTGTTTAAACTCACATGGCCAACCTCTTCTGGAAATCTACACCCACACCCTGAGCTGTGTTTTTTTTTGTTTTGTTTTGTTTTTATTCTCTCTCTTCTCTCTCTCTCTTCCCTCTCTCTCTCTGCATCTATCTCTCTCTCTGCATCTATCTTTCTCCCTCTCTCTGCATCTATCTTTCTTTCTCTCTCTCTGCATCTCTCTTTCTCTCTCTGTGCATCTGTGTATGACTATCTTTCTGTATCTTTCTGTGTCTGTCTGATTGTCTTAGTTTTTCTTTGTATTTTACTTGTAACTGTTTTCTGTGTCTGTCTCGCTCTCCCCTATATTTCTCATTACTGTGAACTGACCTCTGCCCTGTAGGTAGCTGCACGTGCATCTTAAGCCGCTGTTCTTAACATTAAATGATGAGTGAATAAAAACAATACTTATGTTTTTAAAAATCTGATGCACAGATTGCATTCACACAGCTCTGAAATGATCAGATCTGATTTTTTCTATTTTTTTTTTTAGTTAATATGTACATGCAGTAGCCCATGTAATATCAGTTGTGTATGCACTTGTCTGCACTGTTATAAAAGGATTTTGTGGTTTTATTTTCCAGGAAAATTCAGACCTTCTCATTTTAAATGTGAATAAAAAGTGAGTTAAAAAGGAATGTGAGTGCGTGCATGCATGCCTGTCCTTCAGTTGTCCTACCTCTCTCTTTCTGAATAAGTGTGTGTATGTGTGAAGGACTGTCTGACAGGATCCGTATAAATTGAGTCAGAGCCTTTTGTGAAGTGAGCGAGGAGTGCTTTGAGGGGTGTAGCTTATGGGGTTGCTAAATTTGGATCACCATAGAGGAAAATCAAATGTTTTAAGGATGTAGCCTGACATTTTTTGAAGTACTCTGTTAAGCTCACACTTTTACATTAACTGTACCAGCTAGTTTACTTCCAATGTAACATACATAAACAAGATTGATGTTGGTTTGATGAGGACTGCACAATACATCGTCACAACCTTTGCTTTAGCATTGCTGGTATTGCAGAAGTCAGAAATATGCACCTTGACCGTCTAACCAATCACAGTGTGTTTATTTCATTTGTTTTAAACTTTGTGAGGATCCTGATCAATCACAGCTGTTGCGTGTGTTTGTGGGTGTTTTGTTGAATAACAATGGCCTTAAGAAAGAGCACTTGTTGTGGCATTATGGAAAATGTAACCAGTAAATCGTAGTCTGTTCAGTGATTGAATGCATCAAAAGTTAATGCCAGAAATCCATGTCATCTTTTCTCAGAACTCAACAGACACGGCCATTGAAGCTGCAAAGTTAAACAAATGGCATATGCATTTATTGTGAAATAATTCGTTCTGCTATGAAAAGTATATTAAGTGTACTGCTATATCAGAGCAATATAAATATAGTTTGAAATGCAGCTAAAAATGGGAGTGTGTGATTTGACTGGATCTCTCTGCACCATGGATGTAAGGTGGACATCATGTGCAGCCAGTTGGAAGGAAACATCTGATGACAAACTTGGTGAAACATTTCAGATTAGTGTTGTTTTTTTAAGGAAGTGTTTATGGTCCTTGTTTAGGTGTGCCAGTGGGTACCCACTGTCTGTGCTGTATTTATTTTATTGTCCCTATGAACATACTTTTGAAAGGGGAGTAGAAAAAACAGAGGTCAGTGCTGGCAGTTTCCCTTTTTGCGGTTGGTGGTGTGATGTTAACAGTTTCGCCTTATGCCACGTCAGTTATTGGGGTAGCTGTTGCAGTACTTGTTGCAGGGCTATGAGTTTGTAAGATGCAAATGGTGTCATCAGTATAGCTGTGTGTGTTATCAGGGGGTTGCAGACCCACCCCTATCAGCAGGAGCTTTCCCCCAACCACAAACTGGTGATATGGTGCTTATTTACTGGGCTAGAACCTTATCTGTAAAACCAGTGCCGTGTACACAGACATGTGCGCGTACACTCATAAAACATTTACTTTTATTTTCCATTTTGTCTTGTCAATGTGTACCAATGCACATCTACACAAACGCTCTGTTTTGCATGTAGGGATGCACAGATATGGGAATTATGAGCAGATGCAGATGTCCAGTGCATATGTACTTATCGGTACATCTTTGGGCATGCAAATCTGCAAGTTCAGCACACATCAGGCACATCATTCTGAGACCTGAGACGCCAGAATGTGTCTGCTGCACCATTTAAGGTAGAGCAGGAAATCGAATGCCAAATAATTCTGGTAGTATTTCTGATTTAAGCTATCAGGTTTTAGGGTGCTACCTATAAATATGCACTACAGTAGGACATTTTGACATTTGAAGGTGTCCCAGTTTGGCACCAGCTAAGAGAACTGAGAAAACTCTTTTCCATATGATATGTCCATATGTCTGGGGTAAGGCTAAAGGATGTCACATTATCGTTTGAGCTTTTCAATAAGTGTTGTATAGTTTTGTTAAGGCTGTGTCTGAAAAATAACATTGACTGGGCTTTGTGTTACGAGACTCAAGGTGTTTCAGCAGCTGTCAAAACTCTGTGTCCTCTACAATAGAGAACAGCTGCTCAACTGGCTGAGTAGCTGCCTAGTTTGCTTGTGCGCATTGTTCTGTAGAAAACATACTTACCAGAATTGCATAGATGGCTTAACATCTAAATATAGTGTCTTTTATTGGTATTTAGTGTGTCCACCATACACCTCCATATTTCAGTCTTAAGAGTGGTTTGCATTTCTCATGATCCAAGTAAACACAGTAGGTGATAGACCCTTAGCCTGGTCGTTACATTGCTTTGAGAACACCAGCACCTTCTTTCTCAGTAAAGGCTCTTTCACAGCTACGTATCCATTTAGACCCATTGTCAAACAATAGTTTCTCACAGCAGAAGGTTGGTTGGACAGGTTGGTCATGGATTGTTTCAGGTATAAAAGAAGAGTATCTGATGGAGGCTGTTATGTTGTCCTATTTCAATCCTTTTTAACAACAGATTTGGAAACATATGTTTTACCACTTATTTTCCCTTTGGCGTTCCCCATTAGCACGTGGACTTTGCACGGTTTTGTATCCTCTGTCCTGCTGATAGCTGTGTAGGATGGGGGTTGTGTGTGTGTGACTGGACATTCATGCTTTTTTAGCCAGTGATCTTATGAAGCGGAGCAACATGGTGAAAATGTGCTGACTGACCAAAATGTGGTGGGGGTGGAGGACAGGAATGGGGCTCATGGGCTTATTCTGTGTCTCTGTGTGTGTAAAGATCAAGCACGCTGTTGCTGCTGCATTGGAATGCTAGACACACTCATTATAGTAAAAAATCTGTGTGTAGTGTGTAATAGCGGCTGATTCTTCTTTCTTAATGAACACTGCGCTCTTCTCTGCACAGCTCGCCCTCCCTCCATCTGTAAACGCTCTTGTGAACAAGTACAAGAGGGGAGAATGACCCAGATAATAGAGATTAAATACATGAGCATTGAAGTTAGAAGGCATTTGTAATTCAGTAATAAATTTTATTCCTACCTAAAATGTTAGTCAGTATTTCAGTGATGTCATTAGTGGAGTATTGTTTATTTTTTTGTCTCTATTCAATAAATTAATTAATTCTCAAAATGAAAGCTGCTTTTTAATATGTACATAAGTGCTTGGCATTTAAAAATACTTTTTGATTATTGCACCCAGAAAAATCTCCCTCCTTTATTTTCCCTCCACGACATCCACATCCTTTGCTTTTTCCCTCTTTGCCCTCCCATTTTTTTCCTTTTTTCTGTTGACCCTCCTCCACCTCCCTTACCTAGTCATGTGACTCTGACGCTCTTGCTCTCGCTCTCGCTCTCGCTCATTCTCTCTCTTACTCATGCTCTCTCTCTCCCTCTCTCGTTCTCTCCCTCTCCGTCTCTCACTCTTATCACATCAAACCCTTTGTTCTCCAGACGCCGCCCAGACCATGTTTGCCAGGCAGCAGAAGAACCACATTCTCCTTGGCCCTGCTGTAGTCAGCAAAGAACCTCAAAGTGTATTAGCTTGTAATTGGCCATTAACGTAATCCATATTTCTTTTCTGGGCTTGTTATCAGTAAATTCCCACGGGCTCGTTACTATAGCTGTAATGATCTTTTAACCCGTTTGGACTGTCTGTGTTGCTGCGAGTGTTCATGCGCGTTTTGTCTCCAAGCTTTGATGTGAGCAGTGATCTCCCACAATTGATCAGTGCAGGCTTGATTTCCTGTTTTCATTTTGCTTCACTGCATTGTTTAGTCATTTCCTGAAAGAGAGGGCTAGGGGTGTGTGTGTGTTTGTCTGTCAGAGGGAGGAGCTCTGCATGCAGGCACATGAGAAAATTTGCTGTAGACACTAAAGTGTTTTAAATAATGTTTGAAGGACAGTGGACAGTTCAACTGGATATAGCCAGCTAGTTCACAATACATGGCATGTGTCGCTATGAAAAGCTGGGCGTAGAAGCCATAGCTAGATACCTCATTGTATACTTCCAGTTGTATGCTTAACACTAACAGTGTATAGTATAAACTGTAAGGTATGTAATCTTAAGATTTAGTTAAACTGACATACTAAAAATATTAAGAAGTGGTGTTGAAGTTGGATGCATGTGGGCTTGGCAACAAGTTGTAATTCTGGGGGCTACTTTTGAACAGCCACCAAATGGAAACAATTTTATCCCAGATGATCTAACTACTTGCCACACACACACACACACACACACAGTATCACCAAACAAAAAGATGAAAGATTGGGGAACAACAATAGATCTGTGATTATTGTGATAAGCTTCACGAAAAAAAACTTGACAGATATCACCTTTTTTTTTTTTTTTGCCGTTTGCCCCACCACCATCATTCACGTTTGATTGAGGCGCTTAACCCCAGTTTGCCCTGTGGGTTATTGTGAAATTGCTTTAGGGGAAGCAAGTCAGCCGTCTGTCATTGTCCCTGGAATGGCTGAGTAATAGGGCTGTGTATTGGCAAGAGCCTGGGGGTACGAGGCGTATTATGACACGGGTTACAATTAAATATATGGCGATACAGTGTGGTTCTGGGAGTGTGAAGATGTATTATGAAAATTTTAAGGTCTAATTTTAGAAAACTGTAATAGTATAAAAACACACACTCAAACATCTTTGCTTGTAAGCTGAGAACTTAATTTGAAAAAAGAAGAAATTCTCTTTTATTTATGTTCTTGTTATACTGGCCCCCAGTATATGTGCACAGTGTCTGTTATATAATACCTTACCATAAATAAAAAAAATTGTCTGTTGTGTTTCTCCAGTTTTGCTCCCCTCTCAATTTAAAGTGGGCAGTCCTAAAAATGCTCAGAATACCTTTTGTATAACTCTAACCCATCACAAGGCTAATGTGACTTTGCCCTCACTTTGTCTAAGCAACCTGTCGAGCTTAACCTACTCACCCTCTTCTGCAATCACAATATCAGTAACTGGGTTTTAACCACAATCTGTATTATTGTCTGTCAATTTAATTTTGTTGGGAGGCTAAGAAACCTGGAATTTATCTACTGCCTTAAGATTTATCTGCTGTAACTTACGATTGTAAAGTTAGAACATTTCAAAAACCATGTGCATGAACAACAGAGGTACCGTGTGATTAGCTGCGATTTTTGTACTTGGTACCTCATAAATTTGTTGTATGGTGATATAAAGAGTCTGTGACAGTCACATATCGTTGCTGTCCAATGAAAAACATGTGGCTTTTATTGTTACTAACTAGCAAATGTACCTTGCTGTGTACCATACTGTGTATCGTACAGGTGAATTATCATAATTATCTTTTTTTTTTGTGCAACAGAATTTGCTTATTATATATTTGCTTATATATTAAGCTACAGAAAAGCTTATTCTGTTTGAATCTTTTGAACTGATCATTAGGCAATTCATTTCCTTTATGCTGTGGATTGGTTGTGTATCCAAAGGTTTCGTGGACATGAATTATAATCTGTCTTGGGCTAAACTGCAATTTCAACAGTTTTGGTATTTATATGATATTTAGTGTAGGCTTACGCTTATTCTGAATCTGTGAAACTGCCACTGTAGGTTGTTGAGGGTTGTTTAACTATTCCACAATGTATTTCCAAGGTGTTATGGAGAATCTATAATCTGTCTGAGTGCTTTTGCTTGCAAGGTGGGTTCATGGCAGGGAAAACCCATTACAGTTCAATGAAAGGGAGAACATGAATTTGGTCTTTTAAATGATAAAAAAGTGTTGCTTCATATGTCCAGCTGAAATGGTCAAATGTTTAAATTAACATTTTGGCCTTTTATCTTGGCAAAATCTTTAAGCCCCTTTAAATGTTCTTTAAAGTTGTATTCTGTGGATTAATGCAGCTTTATTAAAACCTTCTCATAATTACCTACTGCAACATTCATTTAAGTAATTGAGGACTATGTCATAAAAAGCCTGAACAAGTGCAGACTACAGTTGTTGTAATACCAGAATTTTTACTTCATTATTGATCCCTGTTGTAGTTTCATAATGGTTGATACAAAATACAAAACCTAAAACATAAACAATATCTTTACACTTGATGTTCTATAGTGTTCTAGTGTTGCACAAAAAGCTGTAAGCGGACCCCAGATCAGCATTCTTGATGTGAGAACATTGATAAATTTAGATTTATCAGAGGATTTAGATTTGTTTTTAGTAAGCTATATTAGTGTGTGTGTGTGTGTGTGTGTGTGTGTGTGTGTGTGTGTGTGTGTGTATGTATGGATGTCTTGCTTGCTTCATAAAGAGAGAGTGATTGTTGCCACTTCCTGCCTCCTTCCTGCTTCCTGTGAGAGCTTCCTGTTCCTGGATGAAAAACTTGAGCTCTCAAAGCTGCTGACGTTTTTACACATGCTCTGTCGGGGCCATCTGCGCTTCAGCATCACTACTGCACAGGCACGCACTTCTCCTTTAATGCACAAAATCTTTGTCTATATCACAGATATTTGTTAGTCCTTTGGATTGGATTTGTAGTTTCTCTTCTGCAGTGGTTTGGCTTTATACAGTGTCCGGGCATAACCATGCTTAACTGCACATGTATGACCCCGTGGTACTACCCCGTGGTAACATAGTGGACACCTGCTCGTCTATTTGAAGTGCAGGGGTTTTAATCAGGGATGCCTCAATCTGACTTTTTAAGACGCAGTATGAGAGCATGTTTTGAGCAGTCACACTTTGAATAATGTAGTTTTTGTGGTTAATAAGTGTGATACACCTTTACAGTCAAATCTAGCTGGTTTAAATGGGTGTGTATTAACTTGTTATGCTACATTTGTTACCTTGGATCAAGTAGAGCTGCAGGGGAGAAAAGCAGATTTTTTTCCATGTCAGTGAGATTTGTTTTAATTTTTTCTCTTTTGTCTCAACAGTAGTCTCTGTAGCACAGTGACAGCAGGAATAGTATCAGAGCATCTTACTTTTTGAGTTAGTGCTTTTTGCTGGCTGATTGAGCTGTAGCTGAATGTCCTCTAAAAATGAAACGTACACTGTTCAGTTTTTGAAGATCTCGTTCTTCCCTCGTGCTGCAGGATAATGCATGGTTCATGCAAAATGTAATACAGTCGCTACAGATAGCAAGCTAGTTTGCTAATTTTCAAAACTGTACAAGCAGCTATCAGTCCAATACTCTGTATCTCTGCATCTATAGTGTTCTGCTTTACTGCAGTAGCAGCCGCTACTCCTCTGGGAGGGCTACACTAGATGTTGGAACATTGTTGTGAGTATTTGATTTCAGCTAGAAGAGCATTAGTGAGGTCAGGTACTGATGTTCCAGAAGGTTTTGGGTAAAGCTTTTGACTTCGGAGGAAACAGTTGTTACCTCTCCCACAGTGCCCTGGAGAGAATGTGGGGTCATATAATGTTCTTTAATTTAAAAGAATAATCATAAAGTATGCTTAAAAAGTGAGGGTAAAAAGCCAAGTTGTGCTTTTTACTCATCTGGTCTTGTTCATCTGCTGCCCCATGTGGCCAACTGAGCTTGCTGTAGCTTCATTGCAAATTCTGAACTGAAAAAAGCAGCTCTACAAAAGAGATGTGGAAAGTATTTGTTTTGAACTAGCTGGAAAAAATTGGCAAAGAATTCCAGCCTACAGGAAGAAGTCTGGTCAGAATGTCTGTAGTTTGTCTAATGTCCTTTAACGGGGGGCTTGCTGTACTGTTTGCATGCGAGTGGAATATTACTAGACTGTGTGTAGTACTTCACTCATTACTTCAAAGGTGTAATTTAACTAAATATGCCAAACAGGGATAACAACAAATAGGAGCCAGTAACTAGCCATGATGTTATTTGCATAATGTCTTTTTTTGTTAGTTTTTTTGTTCGCTTGCAGCAACGCAAGTATTTCTGAATAAACTGTTCCTGTAATCAGTGTAGTAATCATGACTGTGCAATAATGCACATGTGAGAGAGGATTGCCTCTCTTTTGCTCACACTCTCACTGTAAAGTCCTCTCAGTGCAAGTCCTGCTTCGTCTTCTATATGAAGCTTAAACTGAGAAATAAGCGTCAAAGACCTTTCATTTGTCTTTTGTGTGAGTGTGATACTGATTTAGGTCAATATTTACTGTGTTTTAAGGGATAATGGTACCCCTTCAGACCCCATTTTCACATGGTAATTTCATGTGACTCATATTTGGATTGTGTTGGTTAGTTGTAGTAATAATGTAGTAATTTAAAGCTTTCCATAAGTTATTATAGAATTAGTAAGGTCACTGCCACTGTGAGAGAAACACCACTCTGTCATTATATCAAGCATGCAGTGAAAAAGTGCTAAGAAACAGGGGAAAAGTAAAAGACAGATGTAAGGAGCTTGTTTGGTTTGACTGTATTGATCGTTGTTCTACGGAGGGTGAAAAAAACAGGAGAAGAAAGCAGGACTAAGACAGCAGTTTGGGAGGAAAGCTCTCTTTGAAGTCTCTCTCTCTCTCTCTCTCTCTCTCTCTCTCTCTCTCTCTCTCTCTCTCTCTCTCTCTCTCTCTCTCTCTCTCTCTCTCTCTCTCTCTCTCTCTCTCTCTCTCTCTCTCTCTCTCTCTCTCTCTCTCTCTCTCTCTCTCTCTCTCTCTCTCTCTCTCTCTCTGTGTGTGTGTTCCCAGTGCTCTGTCTTTTTCTCTCTGGCTTTCTGTCTGAGTCATGGCAGCTTTGGTGAGGTCATTGTGCTCTCTCGGTGCATCCACCACCGCTCTCTCTTTTGCAATCATTTATTTTTGAGGATGTGAGCTTTTTTTTTTTTATAAACACTGTTCTGTGCCGTCTGCTCCAGGCAGCACCAAACCACCTGTACTTACACAAGAGCTCTGAGGCTGATGGAAAAAAGAAACAGCAGGGCCGCAACAGGCTGCGCTAACCGAGATTAAAGTGATGTCTTTCAACCTTCTGCATTTGTAGCATATGGCCGTTTACCCAGGTTTCCCAAAAAGAGAGTACCTGTTAGACTGAAAAACTTTTAGTAGAGAACAGGTTAAAAATAAACACTGGTGTATGTCTTGTATTGCATTGAGTCTTTGCCTGTGGTTAGCCTAGTAGAATGAAAAAAGGCCTTTTGGAGTGGGAATAGTGGTTTTAGCACGTGTTCATGCATGTCGGTCAGTAATCTGACGTGGGTTTTACATTCCAAGCACACATACTCATTAAAGCTCTTACTCTGTTCTGTTTCATTCTAGTTGGAGAAGAGCTGAGGGGCGTTATGCTGTAGATCGAGCCTCAATCATCAGTCACTGGAACTGGCTTCAGGCCCATGTCTCTGACCTGGAGTATCGCATCCGCCAGCAGACGGACATCTACCGCCAGATCCGCGCTAACAAGGTCAGAAAAAAAATCGACACACAGGCACACACACAAGGTCCTCTCACTTACATGAATGCTCAAACTCTCTCACTTTCTCAGATACAGCCATGCATGTGTTCCATTCTCTTTCTCACTCTCTCTTGCGCGCACACTGCATCCCACACTTTACACACGCTTAGAACTGAGATTTCACACCTCTGCTTCAGAGTGTTGGAAAGTGGATGTCGGCCTACTCTCAGCAGCAGAGAGATTTCGGTGCTGCTCACGATCCCAGCATCCGTGCTTATCTGAAGCCTGAGTAGTTTTTTAGCTTTGGTATTGCTGGATGGTCCACAATTGTAGTTTCCTATTTTTCTAGCAACACACAGACACAAGGCTGTTGAATCAGTAGTTGATTCACAGCTGGACCCCAGTTACACTTGGCTGTTTTAAGACTTGAATATAGATTGTGACCTGATAATATTTCAGCCACATATATTCAGTCTTAATTTTGTGTGCCCGCTTAGTCAATTCCAAGTGCTGTATGCAGAATATTATGCAGATCAGCTCAGGTACAACAGACAATTGCCTATTATGTTCCTGTTTTTTTTTCCTGTTCTGTTTAAAGATTCACCTTCACCATCACATTCATTTCCTTATACCAGGGTTACATGAAGGTTTACAATAATTAGCCTGGTAATTAGGCTGTTCAGAATAATTTAACCTCCTGCATTAGCCATCGCTTTCATGAACCATGTGCGCTAAAGTGAAATATTGTAGTGAGACTTTAATAACAAGTATGTGAATAAAAAAAGAACCAAACTGGTGTTATATTTTAACATGGTCTGTTGAATTAAAGTCACAGGAGAAGCTTCATCATAAGCTGAGCTGAAGTTGTAACCAGGTGTAAACAGGGTCCATTGTTTTTTGTTTGTTTGTTTGTTTTTTATTAATACACTGCCAACATGTCCGTGTATTAATGCAATGAAGTGCACTTGGAGGTCAGTTTAGCAAAGTGTCATCATTGGTTGTAATCTATTTCATACAATTCATTATATTCTAGTAATCATTGTAATCATATCAAAACCATAGCCCAGTTTAGTATGAGCCATTTTTTCCCCTGACCAGTAGCAGATTTATACTTTAACATCGGAATTTCAGAAAGCAGTCATAATTTATTGAATCATCACTCTAAACAGCCATTAAGTAAACATTGTTTTTATTGCAACTTCCATTTTTTGTTAGACTTTCTTTCAGTTTTTAGAAGTTGTGCTTTCTTCTTGAGTTGATCATCTCATCGTTCTGCTGCATTCAAGTTATTTTATGCATGTTCTTGTCAATACATACCCTGTATAAGGATTATACACAGCATACTAGCAGTGTATATTTTTTGGTTCCATTAAAGTCATGTAATTTGAGCTAATTGTCTTGTCTTCCCTGTAAAAGATGCATGGTCGCAGCGTTCATCATAATATTTAATATTAGGCGACCATACCACTCCTCTGGGCTGCAAGTATAAAGATCAGCTTCAGCGTCTGTGTGTTTTTGTGTTACTCTGCAGGGCCCGGTGGTGTTGGGGCAGAGTTCAGCATGTGAGTCAGTAACAGAGGACAGTGGTTTGTCAAGGACAGACAGCATCACCTGGCCTGCCTCACAGGTACAGCAGCAAATACACTTACGTGAGCCACACTTAACTGCTGATGTGCAGACAACAATAGTGGGGTTTTTTTTTTTGTTTTTTTTACACATTTGTGCTCTGAACAGTCATTTTAGGAAGTCAGATTGAGCAATCTCGCTCTGAATGGTGACTCATGGTTTATCATTGAATTTTGGGGCAGTTTTCTTTTGAATTATCTCTTTCATTTCATTGTAAGGCATGTCATTTCTATGCTGATCTCTTCATACAAAGCTGCAGCTCTTTAGTGCCTTCTTTAGCTGAAAACTGTTACAGCAGACTTAACACATCATCAGTGTTAAAAGCAAATCTCAAATGGTTGCTTTATAGATAGAATTAAAACATTCTAAACTTTAATCTACAATAATCTGACTGGGTTCAATGTTTTTTTGTTGCTTCATTTCTATTGCTAAAGCACAACAATAAATTCTGCATCATTAAAAGAAACTGCTACTGATGCCTAGACAGCAGTAGCAGTTTATTTATCTATTTTTTGTACAGAGTGCTATGCCTTTGCTGCTGTAACATGGTGAATTTCTCCACTGTTGGACTAATGAAGGTTTATCTTATTTTAGACACACATGTAAAAACACCCCAAAGTGAAGAACCTGAAATCTGATGTTTATATGTGCATGTAAACGAGTGTGGAGATTATAAATTGGCGTACAAACTGTATTACTTTTGTTAACTCTTAGCTTTGCAGAGCATTTATCTCAAATAGCATTGCCAGTGGCAGCTACCATGTCATATACAGAAAAGCTGGCCTGTTTCTCTAAAGGTCACTTGTAAAGGTCACTTGTTGCGCACATTCCTTCTAGACATAAACATGCTAGTTAGTTTTTTTTTTCCAGCCTTTTTATTGTTTGCTGCTTTATCTTTGTTGTGTATTTCGAAAATATGGCTGAAGTTGGAACATCTGCCACACAATTTGGCCATGAACTTTATTTGCAGCGTCTCAGGCAGTGTGATATGCAATAAACATGTAAGACTGCTGTTTGGCACAGTCTGTAACGGGCTTTACATGATAAATGTGGAATCTCCAGTCTAGGCCAGTTTTGGCCAATAATTCAACGTGAGTTTCAATATAAAGAGAGAGAAAAGTATAGTTCCCTTCTGCAAAAATACTTTGTGTCCTGCCATATGTAGCCCCCCCGAGTCTGCTGCACTGTGTCAGGGATAATCTGTAGATGCCATTGATTGTATTAGAAAGTCAGATATGAATGGAGTAGAATTCTGTGTCCTGCAGATGTGAGCTGGTCTCTAAATGTTTTTTGGTCAAAGAAAAAAAAAGAGCTTTTGAGCAGCTCTGGCCTTGTGTTTCTCCATAGAAGGCGCTTGGCTTGCCCAGTGTGGGTTGGCTTGAATTAGGGAAAAGAGGGTGGTGTAAAAACACTTGTTCTCTTTGTTTTTTGGTATGCCAAGGGCTGTTGACCTTTTTAATCCATTCACTCCAGCAGTGGAATTTTACCAGAACCATTCAGCTACTGGGGGCAAACCCAAAGTGTGGTGGGGAGAGTTAATGAACGTGGAATGTACGGTTAATGTTTTTTTATTCTTTAAGGTGCGTGATTCTGATGGGACAGAGGGTTCCGTGTCAGCCCATGGTACTGCCATGGAGACAAATTTGAGGAAAGGTTACACGCCTGCCCGGCATGTTAATGGAGTTATCAACAGGTAAGTCTTGAGAAAAGTCTTGCAGTTCAATTATGAGCCTTTGTTCATGATTTATTTTTCAGTAACTCTGTTTGCTATTTCTACATTTTGGTTATTGATTATTTAAGGTAGAATAAAATGGAAGTTCATGGAATTCTCACTAGGTAAATGTAGTGGAATACATGGAACACAGGCTATATAACATGCTTTTTATTATGGTGGGACATTGTTTCATTATATATATATTACTGAATATTTTAAGTGTATTTAATTTATTAAAGTATGTTTATGTTTAAAATAAGTTATTATAATCAATACTGTTTTTTCAGAACAAATGCATTCATTTGAAGTGCTACCTTTAGTGAATTATTTTGTTTTTAATAAAATAGTAGTAGTAGCAGCAGTGATTGTGGTGGTAGTAATAACGCTTGTAGCAGTTGTATGGTTTTAAAATGTTATGTTTCTGTTCTCCAGTTTGCGGGCCAATTCTCCAGAAAGTGCAGAGCTGGAGGAGCAGCTCAGTTTGCAGCAGCAGCGGCCCGGCTCAACTTCAGACAGCAGCTGCATAGCTGCCCGCACTCGACCACTGCTGTCCTGCAAGAGAAGACGCCTGCTCCGACCCAGCTCCATCACCAACCTCAATCGCAAGGTAAGGCACTGGAGAGGGGCATTTGTATGTATGAGATAGACTTGGGTAAGAGACGAAAATTGTTTAGAGAGTCAAACAAATGAAAACAGAAGTTGGAACTTCAGTTCTCTTTAATTAAGTGTTTTTTTGCTTTAGAAAATATAATCACTTTGCTTTATGTTAATGTTTGTTTCTATTAATACATCTATGAAAACCTCATGAAAGAACAGTGTTAACTGAATCAGATTAGCTTAGAGCAGTTTAGCCTGACCTGATTGTCTATCAACGTGAAAGCACTAAACCAAACCTTTGCCTCATAGTGTTCTGGTCTGATGTGCGAGTCATAGGTTAATGTGTTAGCCCGGAGGTGACACACTAGCCCTGAAACTATTCATTGTACAACAGTTTGTTCTGACAGCACAGTCTGGTTGGTTGAGAAATGTACCTTCCCCCCCACGATAACTGTATTATTGCATTTCACTGATCACCAGTTGCTAAGCAATGACTCATATTACGCTACAGCTACCTTGCATGTTACAGTGTTTCTATTTGAGGAAACACTCAAGATACTCATACAAGAAACAAAGTTGATGCATTGGATTAACATCTATAACATGCGGCCCATTTGGTCAGGTTCTAAAAGAGGATTAGAACCTGGTACTACATCATATTCCAAATATGTTGGCCTTAAGTCAGGTGTTTGGTCAGCAGCTGTGACTGCAGAACAACTAAACAACCATGATGGGCTGTAAATGCTTTACAGACTCTCATATCACATTTTAGTTTAGTTTTCTCTCACAAACATGCAATGTATAAAAACCCTTATTGGTACCATCATCCATCCACAATGCAATAGGTACTCATTTTTGTGTTCTTGTGTCTAAATACTATACAATATGCTACACCCTTATTTGTCAGTTTTGATTTAAATTGGATCTATCACCTTAGATGCCTGTTTATAAGGTGATTTGTTTATTTCCTTTTATCTGAGATACTTCTGACATTATGGTTGCCTACCTGCTTTTACCTAGATGGGTTTTTAGACATTGCTTGTGTGTGAGAGGAAAAAAAATGAAATGTGAAATGTAAACATGGGTTGCAGACTTGTGGTTTAGGGAAACAGTTTTTGAATGTTGTGTGAAGTTGACCTGTGTCAGTGTATGTGTGTGTATGTCCCTCTTACACTACGTGACCACTTTGTCGGTGTGTGAATGTGGGAGTGTTGTATTGAAGTACTCAGAATAGAGGAACATGTGGGTGGCAGATTGTAGTTTTGGGAGTGAGTGGTTTTTGGAACTGTGTGTGTGGGTGAATCTCTGAGGGTTAATGAAATGTTTGAGGGGGGAAGTTTAGCAGATGTCCTTAACATAATTAGGAATTTTGGCTATGGAACACACTAAGTCTACATATCTATTAGATATCTGCACACCTAGTGTACCATTTGACCTTCTATAAATATGGCAGGTTCTATAAATATAGGGAAGGTTGAGGGTTAGGCATTTCAACAATATCAGCTGTATGGGTACCTACATTTATACAGTTATATTTGAATATCCAAAATAGAGGGTGTCAAAAAAATCCAAGAACAGGCTATCTATTAAAGAATACAAATTTTTATTCTGCTCATTGGTTCTTACAGCTGCTGTTCATTCATACATGCTTCAGATACTCTGTGCAAAACATGTCTGTAAGGAAGCAGCCCTTTTTTTGTTTGTTTAGTTTAAATATTTAAATACGGTCCGCTACTTGTAGAAGATGGATCAGAAGGTAGATAGATTTCTTTGCAAAAGAAAAAAAACCAAAATGCAATATATGTGGAAGGGGATCTTCTGTAAAGGAGGTTGCACTTGTGAATGTGGTCTCCAAATTCGAATGTCGTATTTGCCAGCTCCACAGACAGTACTAGCGGTCTTTCTCATCAACAATGAGGGGAAAGCAGACCAGGGAGAGAAACCTGAAGTGTCACAGCCTTTCTCCGTTGGCCAGTCACTGTCATTTACGTGGCAAATTTAAAATGTCAGGGCTCATGCTCTGTTCCGGTGCTCATACCAGATGGTTAACTAGAAAATACATTAAAGTGCTTGTTTAAAGGTACGCCCACCACGCAAAATAACGCATGGAGACCCAGAAATACAGTCTTCCACATAGAAATGCATTAGGCTTAGATTCCATATTCACTGCAATTTAACATTTTTCGCTTGTCTGAATGGTTAAAGGTCCTCGGTGTCACGTCTTGTAAACTCGTGTCATCTAGAATTCGTAGTTTATCCTGTTCACGACGCCACACGAATTTAGTATCAGTACAGTTAGCCAAGTTTCTTTCACCAAGATAATTACCAGACAGTGACGGCACACTATGTCGATAAGGGGGAAAGATCAGAAGGGAGGCACTAATAATATAGTTGTTAAAAAAATTGACTTCATGCAGGAATTTAAAAATGATCTCTCTATAGTTCATAAACCACACAGCTGAAAGATGAATGTACTTTTTATATCTAAACTTTCTGCATCTTTTTCTACCTTACTGGGGTACTCTTAGATCAGATCTTAGCCTGTATAACCTAAGCCTGAGGTTATTTCTCAGAGCAACTGACCTTGGGTAAATTTTGGACTTTTGTGTGGTAATGAAATATAAAAATGTAGTTGAACTGGGAGTTTACGCAAGATCAGCAGTCACTGGTTATTTACTGTGGTGTACACTGGTCATAAAATACTAATCTAGGATCAGATTTAGTCTAATGAATGTGGATTAGATGGGCTGTATGCATTTGATCCTAGATCAGCGTTCTTACTCCGAGATGGCAGATACACTTGAGCTGTCCTCCCCTCATGCTGACTCATCCCCTTGCACTTTCAATGACATTTACTCTCAGTATGGCAGCTCAGAATGCTGATTCCAGTTCAGTCTGTTGGTTAGCCTCGCTACTATGCTTTGACTCAGCTTCCTCTACATAATTGACCTTGGATCAGCCCAGTAAACTGAGACCTTCCCATAAATATACTCCTACTGTGAATCTGCATGCTCAAGCAGCCATTAAAACAATAAGCACCAGCTCAGCTCAGTTTCAAGTAACAGACCTCAAATTTGTATCAGAAACATTCCTGAATCAGTTTGGTAAAGGAGCCAAAAATATAAGAAACTGAATCCAAATTGCAGCCAAACTAAAATAGATGTTAAGAAAATGTTTATTAATACTGTGTTAAAGCTAAACATTTAGCTATATAGATATATTACACCCCCCAACTCACATGCGTCATAAGACTGTGGTGTTGTGTTTGTGGTTACTGTTATGATATACAGTGAAGTTGTGCATGTTTCCTGCTGTATGATGGCAGGATTACTGAATAACCTAGTTGGAATAGGCTCGAGTAGATGAGCCTTGGTTGCCTGTAGCAACCTCGCTCGCGCTCACTATTTCTTGTTCCCCCCCTCTCCTTCTGTTCTGAATTCATTGAGTGTGTACTGGGTTACAAGTCCACATGCAAAACATGGTCAACTGGGTCACCTGCTCAGGCTCTGGGTGGAGCCAGCAAAATGAGCTTTGGATACTATTAGATAACAGAAGATTATAAACAGTTCTTGGTTTGATGTTTTAATAAATAATACCAAGGAGCAAGTCAAGGAGCCTTTTTTTATTTAAGTGTTTTGTAATATCTCAGTATATCCACTGTACCTTTCTCAATTCACCCTGTTACTCCTTTCCCTTATTGCAGGTTCAGAAGCAGGCTGGGATTGGACGGTGTGGATGTGAGGTCAGTGGTCAGTGTGTGATGTGCTCTGGGCGTGCATTAACTCCTGCGGACACTCAGTTCCAACTCCCCCTGCTGGACAGGCTTGCTCAATTCGACCCCTGCTTCCATCCCATCCTTTCATTCCCTGATGGTGAGTATTGTTGTAATGATTAGCTGACAGATGGGGATTTCTTTGCTGGAAACAAAATAAAACTCTATTGTTTGCTGTTAGCCAGCAGTGTGATGTATGCATGTTTGTTTGTTTGTTTTTACATTTTTTTGTTTTTATATAAAATAAATGTTTGTGTAATGGTTATATTAAAAACCTACATTCAATTTAGCAGATTACAATGCTACAGTAAGCCTAGGAGGCAATCTGGCTTCTATTGTTTCATTTCACTTTAAAGAAGAACAGAACTGACCACAGAGATGGAACATTAAATGACTGCAGAGTGTGATGGTTGCCTTAGCTTTTAAATTGTAAAAAATAGTTGATAAGTTATTTAGTCATAGAACTAATAGTTAGTCCTAATGGTGAGCAGCCACTTAGATGTAGGATTTACTTCTGCAGACTTTCACTGAGCTCAAAGAAATGAGATCCTTGTCCATTTTGGTCTTCGTCTGCGCTTTTAATTTTCCCTCAGTCTTGGTCTTTCTGGCCATCTGTCTGCATCGGTCTGCTTCTCATTCACTCCATTTCGATGCCAGTCTTGTTGAGTTGCTGCTAGAGATGGACTGTAGTATAGACCACTGTAGTTGTGCGTCTTATGGGCATTATGAATAATATGTTTACAGATCAAGGTATGTTTTATGTTGAGCTTTTTCTCCTGAAAAATATAGGACCCCCCCAAATTACAAGATACTAAGATTGCATGATGTAAGCTAATGCTACTGCACATCAAACTGACTCATAAAAGTACTACATAAAAGCTACATAAAAGTAAGGGGCTAGTTAGCTTCTTGTTCACACCCTCCTGTTCCATCTTAAACGGTGCAACAGTTTGTAAAACTATCAGAAACACAGGACAGAACAATACTGACCTGTTGGTTGTGTTAAACCACAAATAGGTTACGTTTACCATTATCACTTGTTCAGCAGAAACAGAGCAACCTCCTCATCCATTCATGCCTTTTGAGTCCATGAAGCTAAAATCACCATTTTCACCAGATTAGTCGTTGAATTTTCTTGTTCCACCTTAAATAATGAAGCAGTTATTACAGCGCTTCAGGCACCAGATTGTTGATTCAGTGCACTGTAGCATTAATTTACTTTTAACAATGTTCATACTGGAACTCTTTAACGACCATGTAATTCAGAGGATCCAGTGATTTTCTTGAGAAAAACGTTCACAGGACAGAGTTCATCATATTTGAAACTTTTTTGATTACCACAGGATGTGACAGACCATTTTTGAAAACTCTATTCTTCTCATAGAGATATTTCTCAGTGACTATTAGTGCTGCATTAGTACACCGCTCAAGGCTGATAACCAGATCATAGCATCTCCTTTCTCGTTTTTTTGTTCCCTTTTGTCTGCGCTCTTGTATTCAGTCTAAAGCTCTTAGACTACTTTTTCTGGGTTTCCCTCTGCGCTCGTCCCCTTCTCGTTCTTCCTCATTCTTATTCTCTTTTACTTCATCCTTCTGCAGCTTTTTACTGTATCCTAGTCACAACAATAGTCGCAAGTGTCCTGGACCCATGCTTTCCTGACTGAGTGTTAATTGTTTCAGTGCTGCAGTTTCACCTCCTAAAATAGCTTCCAAACTGCAGCCCGTTCAGAGAAAGACACTGTTATTCAGCAGCGCTTTCACACATACGCTACTGTAGTATAGTTTAAAATGCACAGTGCATCTATGCCCAGATAGGTGTGATTTCAAGTAGGAAAAAAAACCTGCTTGTTTATTATAAAAGTAAATAGTGGCTGGAAGGTGATTTTACAGTGTTTGAGGGTTGGGGAAAGTTGGTGGGAGGCATGGCCTCGAGTGACAAAATGGTGTCAAAATACACCTCTGTTCAGTATACTGTATTATTACAGTAGTAACATAGTTCAACAGCACAACATATCTTGATGCTTTTTGTTTTTATATATATATATATATATATATATATATATATATATATATATATATATATATATATATATATATATATATATATATATATATATTACATATTACCAGTTTGGAAAGTAAAAAGCACAGTCGGCAGATCTGTTCTTTAGTCAGGTTCAGGTTGCCTGACTAACCTTTAGGATAAGTAATGACCTCAGATCAGCGCTTTGGTTCCAGACAGCATTGTTTCTCTCCAGCCTCTGTGAGAGAACAGCCCATATTGCCCTATTAATACAAGCCTTGTTTTCTCACTAGTCCTATTGTGTATATGAGAGTGAGCACATAATGAGTTCAGACAGGGCTGGGTTACGTTTGGAGTGAAACAGAAGCAGGAAAGATGAGAGCAAGGGGAACTCCACTGGGTTGAAGCCCGCAAAACCTGCTATGTGGCACCACCTGCTGGTGTCCTGTGAAATTGCATGCCCTGAGTTTTTGCTTCTTACCATATTAAAGCATGGGCTAATTAGAAATGTCATTTAGGTTAGCAGGAAGGAAAATGACAGGGTAAGAAATCATTTTTTGGGGCAGTTTTTTCCTGCCCTGATTGTTGAAGTGCATTTTAATGTTTAATGCACAAATGGCATTTTGCAAAACTAAATGGTGGCGATTACTCTTAGATTGTCATTTTCAGCATAATAGTTTTCCAAAGAAAAATAAGCATTTTCAAAATAATAACTTTACAGCAGAGTGCAAAAATCTTTTATTGTTAATGAAAATCTGTCTAGGATTTTATTAATATTTCAGTAGCTGATATATTAATAAAATTATATGCATAAATATTATTTTATTTAATGTTTACACATATTTTGGGTGTGTTGCTTTTTTTTAAATGGCGAAAAGTGTTCAAAGTGTTTGTGGTGCTTTGATGTGCTTATCTGTTTTGGACAGAAATCATTCACAAGTGTATATATGCACAATTTCTTTTTCAGATGTGGGCATAAGTCTACACTTACAGCGTGTGCTAAAGTGTCACTGGCAGGGTCGGCCACTTGAGAAGATCAAACCCATCAAAAAGCTTTCACTCAAACACAAACTTCCTCTGAGCAGCCGTCTCCCTGACACTTCATCTTCCACTTCTTCCAAAGACAAACACAAGCTGACCAACTCGCTCCTCTCCGCAGTCCGTAAGTATCATGAAATCACCCACAAAACCACTGTTGATCTGTTCTTCACAGCTAAGCCAGTCATCCACTTTCCATTATATATAACCGTTATTAACAGTGGAGTCAGTTGTTCTGAGCTGCAGTGAGTTTTGATATTAATTTAGAAGTAGATCTAATTCTAACCCAAGTGGTTAAGCGACCTTGTATCTCCTACCTGGAGTGACACCACCATGTGTAAAAGAGCACTGGTATACATGGTGTACATTGGTTTTGGAGTGACCTAAGTATCGTTTACCTGTTGCTTGAGTTGTTGAGAAAATGGCTCTTGACCTTTACAAAGAACCTAATCTGTGGTGAAAGTCTGCCTTTGGTCCAGCAGCAGGTAAAAGTAACCTTTTGTCTTAGGACAACCACAGCTGTTGTCTGGGCTTGGATAAAAATGACTCAGCAACACGCCATAATGGCCAAGCAGCTCGATTTGCCACCGAATACAGTTGCTTCTGTTCTGAAACGTCTATTTTTATAACTAATCTAAAACTTAGTTTTATATATATATATATATATATATATATATATTGTTTTTTTCTTGTGTTATGTAAAACCCCTGTGCTTTAATAAACACATTTACTGCTTACTTATTCTATTAACTCAGACCGTTCCTATTTGTCTTCATTCTCTTTTTCATTCTGTTTGTCTCGTATTCCTTATTCTCAGGATTGTCCCATCACAAAATTCGCCCTGAGAAGCTCCTTCGACAGCAGAGTGATGGAGGCGAGTCTCGTCAACACTTCCGGCCGGAGCGCAGCCACACCACTTTCGACAAGAACCACAGCCGCAAAAGACCCCGTGAACACTCACTGGAGCGCACAGAGAGTGCGTGCTGCTTTCTTATTACACACTCATTCTCTTTCTTTTCTATCTTTCCACTCGCTATTGAGTTCTACGAGTTGCCATAAGGCATATCTGTCAGAACATTAGTGCTCATTGATGTACCCTGACACTTTTTGTGCACAGGATGAGTTTATAGATCACCACATATCTGTTCAAACAGTGAACTGGCTTATTATAGTTAGAATTATAGTCGTTTAAAACTAAGGTATCACTAAGTGGTTGGCTGTGTAATGCTATGTAAATGGCTCAAGGAGTAGCCAGACTAACTAACAGTTATGTTGTACCATTTAATTTCCTTCTTCCCCGTACGTAGTATGGTTTGTTCAGAGCTTCCTCTAAATCATTTCATCTTGTATTTTCATTCCCACTTTCATTCTTGCTGATCTTTGATTGTATTCCACTTACAAATATGTTTTCTTAAGTAACTCATTTGGTTCTTGAATGTTGTCTTCCTTGTCGTGCTTTAGGTACACCCAAGTTGTATATGGAGGTGAACAGCCCGTGCCCACCTCTGCCCAGCCTGAATACCCCCACCCACAGTCCTCTGGTCAGACAGTTGTCCTCTTCTGAGAGCCCTACGCCCTGCAGCCTCAACAATACAACACCGGTAACCATTGTTTCTGGATGCCATATGTCAAACTTGACTCCCTAGTAAAAGGTGGAATTAAGTACCTCTGTTCAGAAGCCACTTTTTTCTGAAAGCCAGTATCTGCAGATCACGTTTAAACATTTCTGTATTTCTGTTTGAGTTGTAGGGGATGTGTTGTTTCCTTAGTAAACCCATTTAGAAAAAAAGTATAACTAATTGGTTCTGCTTGTATCACATGTATGGACAAGTTTCTCTGCTTCAGTCTGGAATGGAAAAGGGCTGAACTTTAGCAAAATTGTTCTCTTATTATTTATATTGTATTTCAGTGCACAACGCTATACACAGTATTTGTCATTAAGAATTTATTTATTTATTTATTTATTTTTTTTTATTTTTTTTTACAGCAACCTATCCGTCGGAGGAGAGGAGAAAGTTCTTTTGATATTAACAACATTGTCATCCCTATGTCTGTGGCAGCCACCACCAGAGTGGAGAAACTGCAGTA
Source organism: Megaleporinus macrocephalus (assembly GCA_021613375.1). Taxonomy (NCBI): domain Eukaryota; kingdom Metazoa; phylum Chordata; class Actinopteri; order Characiformes; family Anostomidae; genus Megaleporinus; species Megaleporinus macrocephalus. The sequence continues at coordinate 35,826,027 of CM038703.1, forward strand.
CAAAGAGATCCTTACACCAAGGTAAAACACACCTGTGATCTCACACAAACATATCACAGATTCCCTCAGATGCTGCGACTGTGTCTTCTGCAAATTAAGCTTTCAGACGCTTATGCTTGTTCTTTTGTTTTTAAGTTGGAGAGAGGTTGACATTACTGCGAAAAGTATCTCTGAAGATGATGACTCAGCAGAGGTGTGTATTTGCTGTTCACTTTTTAGTTAGTGATTTAAAATTGAATTGTCTAAAGCTTTTACACCCTTTGTACCTTTACGCCCTTTAAACATGTCTCTCTCTCTCTCTCTCGCTCAGATTGAGGATCTCTCTGATGCGACGTTCACTCAGCTGCATCTCCCATATGAAGACCAGGAGCGGTCCCGATGGAGCTGGACAGCCAGTGCCGTTGCCAAGAGGAGGGGTAGTCGGTGGGTGTCTTGCTTGTGCATAGGCTCTTGTCCAGTTCAGCTGAGAATTCAGAATTTAAAACGTCTCAATCTGATGTGAGATCATTTATAGTTAATTCTTTTTTTCTCGCACCTTCTCAGGTCTTATAAGTCTGTGGATGGACGGACCACCCCGCTGCTAGGCGGCACAAACCCTTCCACACCACAGCCCTCTTCCCCAGACACAGCACACTTTCACCTGCTGCAGGATTACAGCTCAGCCACCTCCCCCTCTAGCCCTGCAAGCCCAGAGTTGCTGATGTTCTCTGGCCTGCATACCCCTGGCCCCAGAGACTCACACCGCCTGCTGTCCAACGAGGACACACGGTGCTCCACCCCAGACACCATCTATGAGGAGATGGTAAGCTCCCACTGTCAGTGCTATAATGGCTCCATGCTGCTACCACATTACAAGACTTTGCTTTGTTTGGCCTGTGGTAACAAGGCATCTCCCTCCTCGTTTTACCCCTCATCTGGTAACACAAATACAACAAACAGTTCTGGAAGCACATTGTGCAGAATGATTTTTCAAACAAGCTTCTGGTTAAACATTTCCGAACGTGGAAAGCAACCTTTTCAGTTACTGGCCGCCCGCACCCGCTGAAGAGAATGGCCAGTGCGTTATACAAGCCAGCCATGAGCGCAGAGTTGAGTGTGAGACTATGGATGAAACGTTTGATGTAGCATTAAGTGTAACAGCAGTTTGTTAAGCAGTAAGATCAGGTGCAACTGATTCGTGACATCACTACTTAAAACCTCATTATTTTTTCGAAAAACACTTTTCCATTAAAATACATAAGCCAAGACTTCACTACAGAGAGAATTTCACACCAAATCGCTATCAATTAATGACTTTGTATTAATTGCGTTTAGTCCTTGCAATTCCTATCTGAACCGCTAGGTGGAAACACACACCCTTTTATTTTCCACAGACTGACTAAAGCGTCAGCCTCGCGAGAACAGTTTTCTGTTGTGTTGCGTCCGTCTGGCAGCTTGTTGCCGTATGTGACACAGACTCATCCAGAGCGTTTTTAAAATCTGTAAAATTAACCGTGTCTCATGTGGGAACCAAGACAAAGAAGCTGCCCTGGAGCTGATATGCATACATTGCCTAATGCTCAAGATGTTGTTTTACGTTCATTTTGGGACAAGGTTTTTGTCTAAAATGTATTTCAATTAATTTATTTACATTTATTTAAATCTCTTTATGGTACACTTTTATTCTAAGGCAGAATAATCCCCAACAAAGGTTTTTTGTTTTTTTTTTTTGGGGTGGTTTCAATAGTAAATAAATGGGCTATATTTGTGTTGTAGATATTCATATCAGTGTAAAGAGATCAGAGTCTAAGATTCTGGGCAGATGAACCACTCTAAATGGCTGTAGAGAGCAGTGAGGTTTATAGTGCACCCATTGAGTTATTCAGAAATGCTACCCCTAAGGAATGATCTGTGTTCATGTGCTGTAATGTAAGCTCAGTTGCTCATTTTGCTTCCTTTGTCTTTCTCCATACGGGTTTCACAGCCGGTGCAGCCATGGGAGCGCCGGACCTTCCCCCTGGACGCAGAGCCTGTTGTGGAGCTCGAAGACCAGAGCAGCCCTGCCAGTGAGCGGTCCTGTCGAACCATGCGCAGAATCTCCGGCTGCAAGACCGGCTCTTCCAAATCAGAGTCAGACACGGGGCCTCCGTCACCCCTTCCTGAAGACAACAGCAAACAGAAAGCCAACCCACACAAACACACCCACCGATGAAGCTTGGACAGAGAAACCTTTCAGACTCATATCCCTGCCTCCACCAGCTTTCATAAACAATGACAGCAACAAAAAATATATACATATATTGAAAAAAATAGAATAAATTCCTGTTGTTTGATATTCAAACATCAGTTAATTCTTTCACAGTTTTTAGTGAATTGTATGGAAATGTAGAGACCTGTTTGAATTATTTTCTCTGCTTTTCTTTTGGGTCACTGGATAATAAACTGTCTGTAGGAGAAGAAAGGTAAAAGTGATTTAAGCATAGCAGGAAGCAGAGACTCTGCATTGTCCGAAGTGCTGATGTGCACTTGCCCAGCATTATAAAGGACTGAAGAGATTGTATTGGTTGTATCAAACCAATGGGTTGACCACATGGTCACTATTATATTAACTTAGGTACAGCCCCCACTGAGTGACTAAATAGAGAAAAAAAAGAAAAAGAAGAAACACGCACACAAATATTTGACTTAAGTGTCATGCCTTTCCTTTCTATCCTTTATTGTTGTTTTGTTTAGCACTTCATTATGTTTTCTCTCCCTAACCCCCATTCATTACCCACTGCATCATATGGAAGTATATCAACATAAGCATCTCTTATAAGGGGCCAGCTTTAATTGAAGCCCATTGTTAATCAGCTCCCTTGTTTGTTTGTTTTTGTTTTTATTACACTCGGACGCTTGTAAAGGTTTTAGTAGCCACTTGGGTCTGTTGGAGCCCCACTTTCTTCTGTGAGTGTGACCCATATGAAGCAGCGTGCCTCGTATGTATCTAATAGTTGTAAAAGCTGCATTGATCAGGTCATCCAAAAACTGATCCCAGATCATCAAGCTTGTGCTGTTTGATTCATATTAACCCTGGTTTAAGAATTATATAAACATGGTTTCCCTCTGCTGCACTGCCGAAACATACAAAAGTAAAGTTTAAGCACTTAACCGAGTTGCTTTCTTTAATCTCAGTGCCTGTCAGTGTTTGGGGAATAATGCCCATACACAGCGTTGCCACAGGCTGCTTAAGGCCAGCTGGATTAAATCATCATCTCTAACTTTGCACTCTGCTGCTTAGCACTGTTCTGTCAGTCATTCCACAAAACGCATTGTATATTTGAATTAGGTTCTCGCGGCACTTCGGCATCACGTCCCACTGATGTTTGAGAAACGAACCGAAAAGAATCATGGTGAAACGACTCCATCGCATATTAATCGGAGGAATTAATTTTAATCTGTCATCATGAACATGCACTATTATCTGTTTGTCTCCCCTTTTTAACCTGCCTCATCAAGTTGAGTGAACGCCACTGGCTTGACTGCGCTTGTTTTTGTCCTTTAGCTTTCTCACCTGGCCTTTCCTTCTTTAAGTCTCTTTTTCTAATTCCAGTAACTGAGCGCCTCGATGTGACCCGATTATGTTTGTGAATGTACCGAAAGCCATCAGAGTAGTTACGAGAGGGTCGCTGTCCCCACAGCTACACTATTTCCTTTGTTTCATTATCCAGGCACCCCCCTGCTATCTAGTGAGCTGGTGATCTACAGCTTCTGTCCTGTTTTGTACTTAGACTTTCCCCACTATGAGTACCCAAACATGATTGACCATGGTCTGTCTCCGCGCTCGGGCTTCTCTACGGCCGCAGAGTCGACTCATTGTACAATAGGAGTTTGATTAGCTTTCGAAGGCCAATATTGTATCGTGTGGGTTATTTTCATACTATGAATTTCCAATGTGGTGAATGGGGGTTGGGGCGAGTCTGGTATATCCTTTAGCATGTAATAGTTTGTACAAAAAAAGAGTATATTTTGTAAATACATTGTTTGATTCTTTACTGTGTTTGATGTTGAGGCTGTAGCTGTCCTGATTGTATAGGGAGAAGACACATAAAAATATTTAACACTTTCTTTACACAGAGGCAAAAAAGGAAAAAAAAGAAAAAGATGTATGGATTAATTGGGCAATCTGACAGACAGGCAGCATTTGTGCTTCTCAAAATTAAAAGTGGATTATATTGTACTTTCTAGTGTCTCTTGCTTTTTTACACTGATTTTCATGTCACGCTTTCAAATCATCCATTTTTTATTTTATTTCTGCATTAAGGAGCAGCATCATCCCTCCCTATACTGAGAATGTATGGAGGCTGTCAAGTTGCCTTAGTGCTATCATGTTTTGTCTTATTTAATGGAGGGTATTTTTCCTCCGTTTGTCAACATTTGGGTTCTTTGACCTCCCACAACACAGATTACCCAGCACCAGTTTTCTAGCTATTTATTCTCTTCATGGAGCAGTCCTACCTAGCATGCACATATCATTAGTACAGTACAGTGCAGTAATGTGTTCAAATGTTTTGTCTTATTAATGATAATTCAGTACAAACTCAGCTTACTGTCAGTACTTAAATACTGGTAAGCTCAAGTCTATCAAAACATCCTCATCACACTTTAATGCTGGTCACATGTTTAGTGTGTTATAACTGCTACACTATTTAAGGTGGAACTGACAACAAAAAGCTGGTAATTAAGCTGAATGGCGTCGCTGCACCATTTAAGGTGGAACGGGAAAACATCACAAGATGACCTCAGACTCAGAGCTACAGGTAAACATGCGCCGCAGGGATTCTTCTTTCTACGTCTTCCAACTAATGCTGTAGCACCACCACGCTCCTTCAACATAAAACATGAACGACACTCTACAGCCAGTGTGTGGGCTGTTTGTTCTGGGCTACTGTAGCAACATGGCAGCCTCTGTTGGAGAAGAATCCTCTCCCATGTAGAAATTAAGGGCTCATTCTAAGTCAATGAAAACACAGTTTTAGTTACAGGTAATTTATACACTAATGAAACCTGTTATACACACTATATTCTATTACTGCCGGTAGTTCTTACACACTGGTGGTGATGGGAACCAGACTTTTGAAGCATATAATAAACTGAAAATAAATATCGCCGCTGTCCAATTAAAAACGTGTAGATTGTCCATTTTGAGTTTTCAACATCATTTGAACACGCCAATGGTCGTTTACATTGTGTGAAAATTTCATGATGAATGGACCAATAGAATTGCTCCAAAATAACCTGGTTATCTGGTTCCATTAACTTTCATTAAAAGTAAAGTATGTTTTTGGTCTCGTCTGTGAAGTTGCAATTTTTGAAAACACTTGTTTTTCATTGGACAGCGAGATGTTTTTGATGTCTGAGACTTTGTATTACAATTATTTTGAGAAAATCTTGCCCTAAAATGCATTTCGCATCAAACCGCTCTCACAGATTGAACTGAATAGAAACTTTGACCAATAATGGTGTCCCCCCTTAATGAAGACATTAGACGCAGAAGAGCTGTTTAATACCGACTTTATTTCCAAATCCACGTTTACAGCAACAAGTATGAGTGTAAACCAACTGATAAAACGCACGGCTACAATGAGGACAATCACAACTGTCAAGCTAGAATGTACTTGTAGAACTGCAGTGAGAGAACAGTAGTTAAATGGTTCTTTAAACAGAAAACTGGAGGAGATGCCTCTTTCCTATTGAGAGCCTATAGAGTGCATTTGTTACGCTAACAACACCTTATATGAGATTCTCTGCCCCTCATGCTTTTCCGTTCTCACACTCAATAAGCAGCATGCTGTGCAGGCCACAGTGGTTTGGGGTCAGGAACTCTGATCATATGGCATTTAGCTGGGATTAGATTCCTATGAACAATGCTCTATATGTACATGGGTGAAGACTTACAGCTTCTAAGAGTGCTGATGTAGGATGTACTCATTGAAGTGTAGTAATAGGGCTGTCCTCCCTGGGGCCATCATCAATCATATCATCAAGTCTTTTGTTGGCTGTTTTTTTTTTTTAATTGCCACTTATAGGGCAATTACTGCCAGTTCTATTATGCCCAGCAAGATCAGTAATATGAACTGATGGAATTTAATCCCACATTAGCCAAGGGTTAAAGTTTCCAGGTCTTCCGAGACTCTGTGTACCAATCTCTGCAAGGTGTTTATCAATCATAGTAAACTAATTTTCCGTACTCCACCTTATTCATTTAATTTAAATTTGTTTGGTGCATTTACCCACAGTATTTTTTTTAAGATTTTAAGATATTTGAGGAAACGAGGCAGCTCCAGGTGTGGTCTATGTCCATTCACGGCATTATTTTTTCATTTTTTTTAAATATCAAAAGGAAAAAGCTGAGGTGCATTGAAGATATAAAAAAGGCGTAATAAATATCGGGTTAAGATCGACGAACAGAAAGAAAACGCATTCTTTTCTTACATGTCTATTACATCTCACATCCACAGAATACGATTAGTTTAGAAGTGCGCAGCTTGGATTTTTTTGCGTGAAGCGTGTAGGTTTCAGTTTTTCACCCCCCCCACCCCACCCGATCCATTCTTTTTAAATAGGGTCCCTATATAGTGAAAAGGAGTCAAACACTCTCTCTGTAGACTTAAACACAGCATGAGTGTGGACAGGTGGGTAGGAGAGAAGAACAGGGTGGATGAGTTGATGCTGTTAAACTCTAACAAAGCTGACTGTGTATCAGGAAACTGGAGTGCAGTGGATTTGGAGAAGGCATCTTTAATGATCATCACTGTTTGGCAATGTAATGTGTTAGAATGCATCAGCTCGTAGCAGCTTCATCCAAAACAGGGCGTTCGTGTTTCTTTTCTTCTGCTGCATCTTCCTTTCCCAAATGAAAGCCTCATCCAAACATCGTTATTTACACGTCTGAATGTTAGTCAGCGAAGCAAAGGGAGGCACTTTTCTTTTTAAACTAACAAATTGCCACTCACACCGCAGCCAGTCGAGTGTGTGTTTGAAATAAATGCATTGCTGCCTATTGACTAGGTAGTAAGACGTGTACATCTTGTCTAGTGAACTGACTATCAATGGATTTTCCAATCTGACTAATCTGGTTCAGGTCAACTGCACTCGTCCATTCACACATTCTTTGGAACGATACATCTTTCGCAGGGTGTCAGGCAGCCAGAACAGGGAATTAGATAAGAGAAGCTAAGTTTCAGGAGGCAGGGAGCTGAACAGCACCAGATGTGTGTTTTAGAGGTATATGGTCTACCTCATCAGTCACCACACAGCCCTCCTGGAGATCCAGTTTCCTACACAAAGTTAAACCTGCATCTAACCTCCTCTTCCGCAACTTGCATTAATGCATTTAATCTAGCCACCTAAGTCAGGACAGACTGTGACGCCAAGGAAAGGTGGATCTCCAGGAGCGGAGTTGGTGACAATCAGTCTACCTCAGTTGAGCCACGTCCATGCATGGCCACAGAGTTTACTAACACAGTGGACCATGCTGAGTAGGGCTTTACTAAGTTAGAAGGAATGAGTGTAGCACGTTAAACATCAGCATGAACAGACTTTTAAATTTGATTGGTCAAAACCCAGAACATCATAACAGGTCTTGCAATGTCACCTCATCAGAGGAAAATTTCAGATCCAATTCCAACAAGCTGTAATGAATCCGTATCGTATGTAATGACTTAATGTTGATAAGCAAATGCATTGTTTGTCAAAGCACCTGGTTTACACAACGTTAATTTCCTAACGTACATCACAGCAACATGCAAGAGCTGTAGTGATGCCATCAAAGGAGTTTCTTAAATGAACAGCTCAACCAAACATGCCAGTGTTGCTAAGAATGACTAGAAAACGACAGACGCAACATTCTCATGATGCCAACTGGTGGCTGTTCGCTTTCATTCATTGTTAGCAGCTGCAGCATTATTGACTGAAGCGTTCCATTAAAGTCAGCGCAAAGTGCAACTCGGTGCCTCCTTTCATCATTCTTACAGAAACGATTGGCTTTGTTCTCCCCCAGATTTCTTCGGGGAGTTCATTTTACACTCTTTACTATGTATTAGCACATGTCGTACAACATCAGTTCCTGTCTGGTTGATGTCAAATGAAGGAGGACAAATAAACTAGTTAGAAAAAAAAAAACAGAAGAAAAAAAAACATTCACAATAAGGCAACAAAGCAGAGACAGCGATGGAAAGGTAGGCCTACATAAAAAGATACCTAACATTGTAGCGTTATAGATGGGCTACCCAAGCTGTGAATGACCATATGGATCAATACAGCACCAATTTCAGCTCATGAATCAGAGAAACCAAGCCAATAATTTAATAATTCATATTTCTTATTTTCTTTTTTTTTTTTTTCCTGGCCATGAGAAGCCAAAACTCATATCTTTTCAAGTTGCCGCGACAAACCTTAGTTAGGAAATCCAGCAAGCGCCTTTTTTTTAAGACTGAGGGAAATATTTATTTTTTTCATTTTCTTTCTCATCTTTCTTATTTTTTGCTTTTTTTCAAGCCATATATTATTCCCTTTGATGCCAGTGAGCATGAGGGTTAGGACTGGGAATAATCACAGGCCTTGCTTGGCCAGCGAGGCGGACACCTGATCAGCTAGCGTGGAGAGCTGCGGGGATTCCGTCATGTTGATGCTGCCGGAGGAAGACACTTTGCTGAGTTGTTGAGGAGAGCCGTCCGCTGACATGCCTGGAGATTTGACCACGATCTCGGCGCCGTGGTCAGTGCGAGCTTTCGCCTGCTCGCGGAACGCCAGTTTGTGGCTCTCAATCTGATAATTACAAACAATGAAATAAAGAAAGATATTAAAGTGACTGACAGACAAACCAGCTCACGCTTTTTCCTTTCATTCCAAATGTAGTCAATCAGCCTAGACATGTAGCTGAAGTTTACTTCTTGTGTTTTGCACTGGAGCTACTAATGTAGCCAGAAAGCAATGAAAGCTTTATTAGCGTTAGCAATTAGCATTGTGTAAACACTCATCTCAATGTGGGTTGAGCTGTTAGCTGAAAGAAAAATATGTATCTCTATTTTTTCATGTATCTCATGACAGCTACCCCTTACAAAAAAGAAGTTTATTCATGTGTACCATTAGTATACTTCTTTTAAACTAAAAGTATGTGAGTATGCTTTCAGTTTACTTTTTATGTACTTCTTAGTGATATACTAAACACAGTTATACTTAAGTATGCTTGGGTTATACTGATGAGTATAGAACAGTCTAAGTATATTTGGCCTTTGCTTGTACTTAATCTTTTGATTGAGATAGTAAAAGTATTCTTGCTTTGCACAAAAACACATCCAGTAGAATATTTATTTAAAATTTGATTTATAAAGATTTATAAAGAAACAAATATGTTTCTTAATCTGAGTGTGTCTTGTTTATTTTACGTGTGTCCACTGGTGAGTAAGTAAACGTTGTTAAGTTCTATTTTAAGTAGAAAAAATCCCTTAAACCTAGTCATATACTTTAAAGTACAACTATATTATAAGCAGTAAATTATAAGTATCATGTTAAGTTCACTTAAAGAAAACTTACAAGCTAGTAAACTAACAGTAAACCCCTTAAGTTAACTTTTAGTGTAGTTGCAGTACAGAAGATGTAAACTAGTTGTATACTTGGTTTACTACTCTTACACTTAAAGTGTACTTAAAAGTATACTATTAAAAACTAGAAAGTGGGTCAATTTAGTCCCAAGAAATATTAAAATAGTACATATACAAGTGTACTACTAGTACAATGACATTAGTATAGTAACTACATAAAGTATACTTAATAAAATTAACTTTAGGTATACTTATTTTCTGTAAGGGACTGTTCACATTGCGTAAAAATTTCTTGATTAATGGACCAATAGAAATGCTCCAAAATCACGTGGAAATAAAATCTGGTTCTATTTACTCACATTGCCATTTTTTAGATACTTGGTTTTTTTTGGAGAGCGACGATATGTGGTATCTGACACTGACGTACTGTTATTGATCAGTGAAGCGTCATTAAAAAAGAGCATCTAACAGCCTAAATACCGTACATACTTTTATCCACTTTTATAGAAAACAGAAAGTCATACAGTGATAAGGAAGTGTGGGATGATATAGAGATAAAATTGCTATGGTGCTTACAGGTTGAGTGCTAGCATCTGTTACTTGTTAGCCATATTAGCTTCACAGCTCAAGTGCTTTAAAGTTTCTGGAATAGCTGGTTTAGTAAATGTGACTCTACATTACTGCACCATTTCATGAGCAATCCTTGTGCAGTTAATGGAGTAATCTTTGACTCTAAAGCTGCTAAGACCACTAAGTGTACTGATGAACTTGTTTCTGTTTAAACTGATGGACTGATCTAGGCTAAAAGACAGCAAAAGTTAAATAATGCAATCAATCATGGCATAAACTCGAACTAAAGTCTTTAAGATATGATTTACTGTAAATCTGCTATATAAAAGTAGCACCCGGCTCAAACAGCTCTGCACTCCCTAAACTGTACTTTGTACGTGTGCGATTTTGAATTCTGTTTTCTTCAGCCGTTGGATTTGTGCTATATAAGGTTTGTGGTGGGAAAGTGAAGCCTTTTGCATTCAACAGTTCTCTAATCATATGTTCATCATTACATGACAAAAAAACTCTTCTTTAACAGTTCATGGTTGCTTAGCTTTTAGTTTGTTCTAAAGGAACTACATTTCTTGGCTGAATATTTGTTTATGTCAATTATCTTTAATTATAACTTGAATTATTTCCTGAAAAATTGTTAAGAAATAATATTTTATTTTATGTTAGCTGGCGATTTATAAAAGCAGTAAACCACTTAAGGCCATGTGTTGCTGCAATTTTATCATAGAAAAAGAGATTTTAGCCAAGCTACATGTGATTAACTCAAAGTAATGCACAACCTCTCTTTGCTTATGATTTACTTAACACTCGTCCAACTTGTATGTATGCAATGTAAGACACCAGGAGTCAGTATTGGGGAAAAAAAATAGAAAACATATTTGACAGAAAAGTTATTATAATATTTATAGTATTTCAAGTATTTTCAGTATTTTCAGTGGTTCATTCTTCACCTTCAGTACAGCTGCAATTCCTTTTGTGATACTTGCTCTCATTTTCTGCAGAGATATTTTTTCACACTTCCAAAGCTCAGTCATAGAAGTTGGTTATATTGTCTGCTTATCATGTTACAATTTAAATGTATACCTATTGGTCCATTAGACCTTGCGCCACATCTCAAAGGTCCAGTTTCAGTGTTCTTACTCTGGAGTTGTCCTCTCACAGTTGAAAGACAGACAGAAATACCTGTGATATTCTCCTCTCTCTCAAAGATGAAAGTTTTAAGTGCTATTAATCTGGCGGTGACTGTTTTGGTGATCTACGAGGTGTTGCCCAGTTATTAGGAGTTATTAGGAGTATTATTTACCTTTTAATCATTTTTTAAACTCCACTTGTGGAAGCTTTTGTTTTTCCACTTTCATTCATTCACTTTCCTCTTTCCTTATGCAAGTAGATTTTCTTATATTTAATCATCAGAAATATCTCCTTAAGACATGTTATACACACATACAAGTAAAATCTAAATAAATATAAAACAAGAAAGAAATTTGAAGGTGTGAGGTGGGGTTGGGTAAGGGTGGGCAGCTATAACTTTTTGTTTTTTTTTAAATAAGTTGTCTTAATACCACTTTTTTACCACGACCTTAAGTACCTGCTGATACAGATACCAATCCAATACAGTCTGTATTAAACAAGCTGTTAATAAAACGTCTGTGTGGATCTTCCATCTAAATAATATCACGCTGAAACTGTGAAACAACTATTCTACTGCCCTAAAGGTAGAAATACACAATGCACAACATTTAATACTGCTGTTTCATTTTATTACACTTTTTCACACACAAGAGCTTTAGCAGAATGTTTAATTGGTCAACAGTGCAACTTGGTGCTAACGTTTAGTTATATTTATGTGATAATTTAGACTAATGGGTCATATCAGATTACACCAGTGATTTTGGCCATATAGGGCTGATACCATTACTAAACACTATGTATTAGCACAGCTCTAGTTTTCAGATTGGAAGGAAGGAGGAGCTATATATGGCGCAGAAGCAAAAAACTCAAGTATTGATAGATTTGTTATATATTATACTATAATAGATAATTTGGGGAAAACATCTGGATTCTGATATCAACATGTCAGGTGTATTATTATAACAACACACACAGAATGCATTTCTATGGGAATGATACAGTCAATGCCACAGACCACAGTTGTCCACTTACTGGAGTTGTTCAGCTTGACCAGACTGACTTCCCCTAACTGGGGGAGGTCAAAGGGCACGTCCCCATTTGGGTGGACGGAGGCCCCAGCAGCCCCCGGTTCTGCCATCTTCCCCTTCTCCCTCTACAGGTGGACACCATTAGGGGGTTATGTTACAACAGCACAAAAAAAAAATAACGGGGCTCAAAAGAACAAAACAAACTGAGGAGGTCATCAAGTAACAGTGGACAAAATTAAAACATGGTGTGTTAAAGGGGGGAATGGAGTACAAAGCAGAAAAAAGAAAACAAGAGCAAAAAAGGAAGCCACTGCAGGCTGCAGTCTTTGATGATGAACAAAGCGAGAATAAAGAAGCAATGAAGGAACAGGGTTAAGACAGTGTGCATCTGATAGAGAGAAGAGGAAGGAGAGCAAGACACCAGGCAGCTGTTGCTCCTATAACCCACCAAATGCAAAGTTTTAGGCTCATTTTAATGCACCATAACTCACAGCACAGCAACTGTCTGAGAGGTTTAAATGATATGCAACTACAGAATGCCTCCAGCAGAGGACGCCACTTGTGTTAGTGTGTAGCTTTATTTCAAAAAACAGATTTTATCTTCTGGGTTAATTTCTCTTCGAAACATCTGCTCAGAATCTTGATTTCATAATTACAGGCTAATCTTGGAAAAAAACATCCCTCAAAGCAGGCTGAAACAACACCTGTCTGTCCAGGGATGCATCTAATATATTTCTAATTTATGACTTTTCTGAGCATATCATGGATATAAAAGTCAATACCTTAAGGCCCATATCCTACAATTGTCATTTGATTTAATTTTTATTTACTCCTAAGGTTCATATATGTCGGTGCTTTTATGCACCAATTTTAGTAATAATTTAGTTTATATCACAATGACTGTTTTTGCAGCTTTGTTTTTATATATGGATTTTAAGAACAGGAAGTCAAAGATATGTTTTTAAATATTTACATACTACAGACTCTTTTATTTGAAGATTTTATTTTTCATGATATAGCTACTTTATGTTTCATTACAAAAAGAGCACAATAAGTCTTGTTAAATTCGATTTATGTATTTATAGTGTAACACTGTATAGACATCATTGCATTTATAGCTGTTGTAGTAATCGTTTTACATGTGGCTACTGATTCTATCACTTCTGTTAAAACAAAAATTGATGCAAATTTAAAATATTGTCTACTCATGTCTGCTGGGAAATACACTCACCACATTCTATGGCCTTACCCAAAATTCTCACTCTGTTCAACTATTTATATATGAAAAGCGATTTTATAGAGGTTTAAAAGCATAGAAGTCTGTAAGCAGGAGGAGACAAGCCAGGCATAGTATGATCATCAAATAGATATATTTATAAATACTATGTCAGTTTTAACAAACAGAGGGTCCAAGACATTATTCAGGTATGAATCTTAATACCTACTACTGTAAAGTCAATAATTTAGTGTGAAATGAATGTAAAAACATCCTGTAGTAAAAGTGAATAAATGTTAAACATAGTAAAATATTTAATAGTAATATAATAGTACAGTTTTATATATATAATTGTAGATGGTGTGAATGTTGGGCTTCTCAATATTTTTTCTAGTGTGATTCTAGTCTAGGTTTCTTAATCTCCAGTTCACTGAAAAATCTACTTTTCCCTCACTCCCAAATGTAATATGTTTGGTCTTCGTTTGCTGTCCAAAGGTTGCCTCTTTAGTTTTGCACTGGAGCTATGATGCAAATGTAAAAGTAAGAAAAGTCTGCTCTAATAATAAGTAACTAATATTATTTTAGCATTGCAGCTACAGTGCCAAGCTAACGAAGGAAACTTCATATTTGAATGCTGGCAAACGTTTGAGATAAGTAGGAAATTGTGTAGGTTCTGTTTTTCTTAAGTATCAGCGGCGTAGAGCTTACCCTCTTCTGACCACCTCCAGGTACATGGCTGATGTTGTCCAGAGATCCGACTTTAGACTGAGCTTTAAACTCCAGCTTCTCCGACTTGATCTCAATGTTCCCTCCACCTGGAGTCATAAGTAAATATGAGAAATCTATATGCTGTGTGCAAGCTAGCACTGCTGCACATGCTGAAGTGTAACAGTAGAGTAAAACACTCTGTAATTCCCCAGTTTTGCATTTAATTAGTGTCTTCGTCGATACATTCAGAGACTCCTTTCACTTTGTACAACCAGTGTTAATTTCGTTGACAAAATATTTTCGTCATAGATTTCGTCAACGAACCTTTTTTTCCTTACGAAAACGAGATGATAACTAACTAAAATCTACAGAAAGGCTAAAAACTATGACGAAATTGATTGACACTTTAGTCAACGAATAAAAACGAGACGAACATGTTTGGCAGGGACGACATCCAATCAGAACTGATTTAGTTTTGTAAAAGGCGGGGACAAGTTAGGAAAACATCCAATCATAACTACTTGGGCGTGTATGGAGAGGCGGGTCAATCGAACGCACACGTACACAAATTCGGTCTAAACCCGAGAAGACCATACGAGCCTGTGAACTGTCGCTACTCATGATGGAACTAAGTTATCTAGACAGTGTCAGCAGAGAGAAAGAGAGTTTAGCGTTTGTGCTGAGAGAAAATCACCAAACCGCGCTGGACATCAGCCCTCCAGCACCACCGTCAGCTAGCTTTACCGCTGCTAACGCTAGCTTAGCCTTGCTTAATCGTAGTCCTGCACACTGCCCTGTACAGTTTTGAGCGTGTCCTGCTGTAAACGCTGTATTAACTCAGTAAGGTGGTGTTAATGGTCAGATTAGTTGGATCAGGTATGTGGGAAGCAGGTGAAACGCTGTATGTGCAGAGCCAGACTCGGGAAACTAGCTAGCTAACTCTAACCGTCTGCGTTTGATGATCATGTCCCAAATCTCTCCGTACACACTAGAAAGTGCACCAAACAGATTAGCTATTTTTTTTATTTACAATTTATTAGTGCACGTAATATGCAGTGTGTGTCTCTAGTGAACACTGTGATCTGGAGTTTTTAATTTATTGATTTACTGTTATGTCAAATGTATTTGAATTGCACAAGTAAAAATATTTTATATAGTAAAATATAGTAAAAAGTGACAAATGCAATTAATGTAGAATAGTTAATCATAGAGCATGTAATTGAAGTAGATTGACAGCACTAGTAACAATTATTAAATAAAAATGAGATAATAAATAAAAGGTGATACAAGGATAAAATAACAGTTGTCTATTATTCACTCTGCAGTTATGGAAGACCTCAGATGTTGTTTGTTAAATCTGTTTATATGTGTATTGGTCTTTCAAACATTAATAATATTCTATAACTGGTTAATAAATGTTTACTTTCGTGTAAGTATATATAATGATTTAAATAATTGAAGGGAACTGAAAAAAAACATTACATTTTACACCCTTCATATTTTAGTCGACTAAATCGACTGTAGATTTAGTCGACTATATTCTTATGATAATTAGTCGACTAAAACTATTCAGATAACTAAATTATGACTAAAACTAAGTGACATTTTAGTCAAAAGACTAAGACTAAGATTTAATCAAAATTTGCTGTCAAAATTAACACTGCGTACAACTTACTAATATTTGATGCACCTATGGTCATGAGATGTATTGTATTTGGAGTGTATTGGCATGTAAACCTGGTGCTATTCTCATCCTGCTTTCTACCCTTGTACAAAAAAACTCATATTGTGATAGTTTCTAAATGTGACCAGTCAGAATGGAATTTATTGATTCTTATTGATCTCTTTCTTTTAAAAAAAAACAATTAAATGTGGTTAAAGTGGGAAATATAATAATTTGGTTTCTTAGTGAAAACGGCAGTTTGTGACTTTTAAAATAACGACAATCAAAACTGTAGGCCACATTCTCTACATATCAAAGGACATGCAATAGCAGCACTGACGAAATCATGTCGTTAAAAGAGAAGAATATATAATAGGGAAGGAACAGACATTTGGAACGCCTAATGTCAAATCACTTACCTGGTTTATGGCGGATATTGTCCTTTGAGCCACACTTTGACTGCACATTACTCAGGTCTATCTTTTTGTGCACAATTTGGACCTGAACACAATCACAAGAGAGAGAAAAAGAGAGATTTAGCCCAATATGCGCTGGCATGGTGAGAAAAATCTACATAATTGTGTTCAACTACCAGCATCGCATATACAAAACATCTATTGTCTGTAACACGGGGAGAGAAAGGATCATTTCACAAGTCTCTGGAAAGAGGGAGAGAGAGTAAAGTGTCCAGTGGACACTATACTTACACCAGCAAATGCAAACACCATAGCAATCAAAGGAAACAAATCCTTCTCTAAGCATTTATATAGTGGACAACTGGTGGCTATTGGGTAATGTAAAGTTAAAGCTGGCTTAAATTTCACATCAATACATTCACTATTGAACAGGTACACATTCGTAATATATGTGTTCACTAGCCAGCCATGCATGACCATTATACTGCATAACCATCAGTCTTATCAAGATTCCATAATGACAGACAGAACATTCTCTCATGGGTTGCTGTAGGAGGACATATCAGAGGTCAATGACTGATGGGTTTTGTAGGCTTTGCTTTTGTATTATAGGTTGCCAAGATTTACTGACTGTAATGCACACAAAGTACGAGTACACCCATTATGAATTTTAGGGCCAATTCCAGATTCTTTACAACCAAACTGACTGCCCTAAATAGACCCCCCACACCTAAAACTAGGCCTAAAAAAATTATTCGACTTTATCAACAATGTTGAGAAATATATCTGCTGTCAGTTTTTTGTTTTGATATTTAAAGAGTGGCTTAATAGGGTCACACCTGTGAGCAGATAGCAGAAGAAAAACAGTAATTGCTGAAATGTTTTAAAAAGCAGTTCATCTGGAAGAATTATGTTCAAATGAAGAATGAAGTAGTTACATAAATATACCATTCTGCATTAGCTTTCCACTTCAGTACCACGTTACCACAACCACAAAAGAAAGCACGCTGGTGCTGATTTTGAAGAAGCAGGTTATGAAGCAGCCTGAAGAGCTGTAACATTAAAAATCTCATTTTAATTCAAAATTGTAATAATAAATGAGTCTTTTTTTCAATTAGTTGCTTTTGTTCCCTTAAGTTAGTTAAGACAGAAAAAGCAAAACCAGTCCCACATCAGTGCAGAAGGGCAACTTCTCCAAACAGTTTGAAGGAATGCTTCACACAAAAACGCAAATATTTTTAACAATGAATAATTCAGCAGTGGCCAGGTAAAAATAGTTTACTTAATTTTTTCTCTTATCCCAAGCAAATCCATCAGTCAGACACGCTGGGCATCCAGAACTTGGTTCTTTAGTATTCTGCTAGCATAAAGAGATGCACCACTTGCACTGTGCCTGTGACTATGGTAGAGCTGTAGCTACAGTATAAAACTACTAGGACTGTAAGAAAATACTGAAATATCACATATTGCGATATCATGTTTAGTGATGCTGTATCGATTCTGAAAAAAAATCCAGTATCGATTATTAATTAATCGTTTACATGCAAAGATTCCTGGCAGACTGTGAATCAAGGTGTGTTGTGTTTAAACCTCTGACCACTAGATGGCAGCATTCAAATCCATTTTCAGCTCCACTCTAACATTAACAAGCAGCACAAGGGTGCAATGCTATTCTAGGCACTGAAAAACCTTTTCATATAGTGGTGTGTTTTTATAGTAGGATTTTAAACATTGCAATATATCACTTAGCTTGCAATATTGCAGTATATCGCAATATACTGAATCGTGGCTGCTGTATCACGATACGTATTGTGTCGCTAGGTTCTTGCCAATACACAGGCCTAAAAACTACAGAAGCAAACTTCAGATCCCAAACATGTCTTGGCAGATGGATTACCTTCAGCATTACTTAAATATGAGCGTGTGATCTTGTTGCCACTGGACTTAACTCACGGTTAGTCGTATTACCATTTTTGGTTGAAGTATTCCTTTAACACCATCCACAGAAAAATCTTGACACAAGTCAAAAGGGAAAGTTTAACATACGGTGCTCTGCTGAACCAACCAGCTACACCAGCTCTTTTCATGCATCTTTTCCAAAGCATCTCAGTGGCATGATGAGTCTGGACATGGGGCGGTGGTCCAGGTGTCGCACAGGTATGAGCAAATACCAGGGTCTATGATCAGGTTTAAAGTACAGTAAGAAGATCCAATGCTGGGCATTCAGACAGACTGAACAGATCTCTGTCCTGGCAATGGCATCACAAACGATGTCTTGCCTTCAGCGGACGAAATGCCCATGCAGGCATGCTAAGGACCAGAGCAATGCTAACCCTGCCTAACTCTGAAACACTGCAGCATTCATATTTATTTTTGTTTAGAGCCCCCAAAGTCAGTATTTTCATTTCCTTTGGCCATCTTTATATAGAGAGCAGTCTCAAAAAGTGGGCTGACCAAACACGAGAGCTTTGACCTGGATTAAGCCAAGATTTTAGTTTTGTACCTAAATTTAAGCCTAATATTAAAAAAGTTATATTAACTTCATTTAATCCCAGTTTTACTTTTACATTGAGCCTAGGTTAGATAGACTTCAGTTAGGTATTCATTTTAAACTGGCACCTTAAATGGTTTACATTTTAAAAATTGCCAGATAGTGTGTGAGCATCCTGCTGGTGGGTTACACAGAGCCCTGATCTCAACCCCACTGAACACTTTTGGAAGCACTTTTTACAAGCCAGGTCTTAAAGACTAACATCAGCGTTTGCCCTCTCTAATGCTTTTGTGGTTGAACAGAAACAAATCCCATTTTGTTCCAAAATACAGCAGTAAGCCTTTCTAGAATTAATTTTCACGTCCATGGTTTTAGAATGGGATGTTCAACAGGAGCATATATCCAGATAACAGTGTATATATTACACATTAATTGTTGATGCAAGGCTGTTGCCTTTTTTAGACAGGCATTTTCTCTTTTTCTTTGCAGGATGTATATGAAGCCATACTATCCATTTTGTTTAAACAGGTAAAGGCTGAC
Organism: Megaleporinus macrocephalus; assembly: GCA_021613375.1. Classification (NCBI taxonomy): domain Eukaryota; kingdom Metazoa; phylum Chordata; class Actinopteri; order Characiformes; family Anostomidae; genus Megaleporinus; species Megaleporinus macrocephalus. The sequence continues at coordinate 35,845,347 of CM038703.1, forward strand.
CTGCATCATAGATAACTAATAGGCTAACTGGCTATCCTCAAAGTTAGGCTTTTAAGGAATCACCTTTGTGCTAAGATGCTTTTGGGAAACACAGCTCTGAACTCCAGTTAGTGCCAAGAGCCTGGCTGGTAGGACCTTAAATTATTTCCCTACACTTCGGTGATGTCAGCTTCGATAGTACTGTGCGTCAGGAGAATTACTGTCTTTGAGAGCTCCAAAACATTTGGCTGCTCTATCTGAGTTGAAGTGACAGCTGTGGCCAGAGCTTTAGGCTAAACCTCTAGATGAATACATTGGAGTTGTTTCTTTGTCGGGCTCTATCACTTGTTCTTTTTTTGAATATTTGAACTTTGAGAAAACGTCATACGTAGAGCAAGTGTGTTGGATGAGAAGATAGCTTTGGAGAACTCTGATTGGACATAAAACCATGGCATTGGTAATTTATCGGAAAATCATATGACATTTGCTTAGATGACAGATGAAATAATCTGTCTGGTGTCTACTTTTTTACATTAGCTGTCAACAAACTCTGCATCTATTGCTTATTTATGTCAATGAAAGCTGACAACATAAAGGAAAATCTTCATCATCTGATGGCTGTGTGCAATTATCTATTAAGAAAGATGTAGACTGATGGTTTCTCTAAAACAGCTACCTCAAAGAAAAAGTCGTGCTCATGGCAGACCTTGAACAAGCTAGACAGGGTAGTCCCTAAAGCTCTGGTCAATGCTGTGCTTTATTACACTGCTTTACGTAGCAGTACTCACATTCCCACCTCCTGGGACATGCTTGATATTGTCTCTGGAACCACACCTAGATTGCACGTTAGAAAAGTCCAGCTTCTTATTAAGAATAGTCACCTAGAGAGGCAGAGGAAAGGCAAGAGAGCGTTAAGCCCCCGGCTATTGGCTTAGGAGAGGTTTGGAACTGGTGCTCCTCGAAGAGGGGGCTGGGGCTTAACGTGTACATCGGAGTGCATTCTGCACTTTGAACGGAGGGAGCTAGGTTTACTCACATTGCCACCTCCTGGAGAGTGCTTGAGGTTGGCTTTGGAGCCACACTTTGCCTGCACGCTGCTGAGATCCATCTTCTTGTCAAGGATTTGCACCTAGGAAGTAAGTGGACAAATTGACAAAGGCCTATTTCAAAGTTTCCATGACCAGTGACGACCAAGGTTATGGAGTGCCACACTCCCTGAAGTGGACTGGGACTATCTCTCGGGACACGCCTGTTGGAATTCTAAGGTAAATGATAATCGTGAGCACACCTAAGGGGCATTCTGCTCCATGCCATTTTCTCTGCCACTCATTTTAGAGAGGTTGAAAGGCAACCTGAAATTTGCTTTCTTCATTAAATCTCACTAAGCTTACCTTTCCACCCCCAGGTGTGTGTTTGATGTTCTCAGTGGAGCCTATCTTAGACTTGATGTTCTTCAGGTCAGGCATAGGGGCGACCGGTGCAATGGGGGTGCGGGACCTAAGGGAGCCTGGTGATTTGGGTGGTGTGCGCACCACCGCCACCTTCTTTATCTGCTGCCCAGGTGTGCTGGCCCGGCTAGCCGGGGACTTGGGAGTGGCAGGGCTGCTGCAGCCACTGCGGTCCGGAGTCTTTGGTGACTCGGCTGAAGAAAGGCAGAGAAAATACAACATGTTCAACCCAATAACCAGTGCATCTGGTCTTATTGCTTTATAACCTTTTATTACACATTTTATATCTTATGTATGTTCTTATTTGACATTTTAAACTTGGGTTAGTTTTCAATACAAAGATTAATCCTAGTCCTGGACTACTCATAGATAAAGAAACATTTAGTCTTGAGTAGCCTTAATCCCCTGCCTGGGACACTGACCTAATTAGTACTATACAGTTATTAATCTTAGTACTTATTTTTCAGTATCTACTATCAGTTATTTGGCAACGAATTAAACTAATATTTATAAAGGGTTGTGCAGCTGGGACAGTGGGTTTATGAAGCTAAAGATGCAACTGAATTGCCCTTAGCATTGAAGGAATTGATTGTTTGTTGTTTTTAAAATATGGTCTGTGACATGATGTGCATTTTCTGTGTCCATTATTTTCCTATGAAATAACAATTACATGACACATGAAAATATATATATGCCTCCAAAAGTCTAAAGTTGCCACGATCATCCAACAGATCACATACAGTCATTTAGCTACATAAAATATATACTTTGGCATCATTTTACATTTCCTTTATTTTCATAATATGATGCAAAATAGTGCAAATAATGGCAAAACTTTTTCACAAATTCTGATTTTCTGATGTTATACAGCACATTATGACCGCATTTATTATATCAAAGAAAATAGAAAAAAGTATAACTTTGAAATTGAAGTTTTTACAAGTGTCCATGTTCAAAGCCTTAGTTTAGATATATTTTCAGTAGTCATATAAAACTTTAAAATATTAATACAAAATAAAAATATTTTCTATTAAGGGGTGAGTGAAGAGGTTCACTGAATGAATGAACACATTTAATAAATTCTTGCACATACAACGAGGCACATCAAATCCTTTTCAACTATTTTTACTGCATTATCTTTCGTCAATTCACAGAAATGTATAATTTTGCAATTTGTTATTTTATGAGAGAGTGTTGTTAGTTGATACAGAGGAGTGATAAAACACTCTCACTATGATTAGACTCAAAAGAGGTTATTTTACCTCTCTCAATCGAACCTGCTCCCGTTTTCCGCTGCTCCGTCCTTGAAGCAGCTGCATTACAAACCAAAGCGTTACAGATCAGACACTTTCCTAGCAGTCACCTGAATTAAAGCTTCTCCTATTACATTTATTTGGTGTTGGTGACCTTTAAAGGGTTAAAGAAGCCTTCTACGTGGAATACAACCATGTAGCTCCTTCAGTGAGGTACAGTGTTAAGAATGCAGTGAGGAACGTTCATGTCTAGTCATAGTACAGCGAGGTTGACATGCTACATGCCGATCAGTTTCATTTTATTCTTTGTAATAATTGAGCTGTCTTACCAGGAATTTTGGTGCCCACTCCCTGAGGTTTAGCACCTGGGGTCTTCGACCTAGCATCACCAGCCTAAACATGGAATACAAACAATGTTAAACAGAACATTGGGGTCTGTTGTTAAACAGTCGCTATTCTGATCTTCTTACTGGTATATATATAAATATATATATATATATATATATATATATATATATATATATATATATATATATATATATATATATATATATATATATAATTAGGAAGTGACCTCAGCAATATCCAGTGATTATTGAATTGTCCCCACCAATAATTTAATCCCCTCCAAACCACGATCTGTCCACTTTTTATTAACCTAGAGGTGCAGAAATGTGTTCTACTCGAGACCTTCCTCCCGTTGACATGTCTAACGTAAGAATTTTGGTTACACCCAATAACTTTTCATTCAAATGGTCTTGACGTGTTTATTGGGTCAATTTTTTATTTTAATTGGGTCTTGTAGTTTAATTGAGACATTAAGAAATATTTAATTGTTAACTGGGATTGTTACTTTGGTTTTGTGGACCACAGCAACAGGTTATGCAGTGCTCCATGTATTAACCCTGATGTATGCGACCTGTTTCATTTGTACTACGGCTGAGGCAAAATGTTAATAAGTCTTTAGATGTAAATTCACTGCTTATTGATTTGAAAGTGGCAACACTATCTGGATGAAAATATGTCTTGTACATTCATTGACACATTGAGAGAGATTTATTTTCTGTGGTTGTTACTTTGTTGGTTTTGTGTAGATTATACAGCTCAATCTATTAATATTACTGCTGATGTATGACGATGTAAGGCTGAAGTAAAGTGAAGTCTAAATTACTTCTTTGTCAGTCATTAATTTAACATAAAAGAAACATATTATTTATTCATTAAAATAAATTAACAACATTATTGGCAAATACATTGTTATTAAAGCACATAGAAGAGCATCTGTATTATATCAGTCCTTTATCGTTTTATCATGGAGCAAAGAGAAAGCAAAAAAAAAAAAAAACAGGTAATGGGGTGGGAGGGGGGGGGGGATTCATAGGTTAGGGTTACACCCTTGATATATATATTTATGAGAGCTTTATGTACCCTCACTGCAATTTTCAAGAATGTACATTCTGATGTGTTCAGCAATTAATATCTGAAATTGTGTTTATAGACATGTTGTGTACATTTCAGTAACACAAATTAGAATCTCTTTAGTGTAAAACAGCATTTAAGTGCTTTTACTTAGATTTTATTAAATAATAGTACAAATAGTAAAATGCCAAAATGGCAAAAATACCAAAAAGTTGGAAATCTCTGAGCATCTTCAGGGAGAACCTTTACCTTTTATTCCAGTACTGTTTTTAACATGCCCGGGCACATGATTATATGATACTGTGCCTGTAATCATGATGTAAGAACACTTTTATGACCTTCATGTTTCAAATTGAGGTATGATGTTATATATGGGACTCAGGGAATATAGGGCCCTGGGAACATAAAGGTCCAGAAATATTTAAAGCTGATTCCAAATAAGTTGGGACAGTAGGCAAACTACAAAAAAGAAAGCAGTAATTAATCTACTTGCCTGTATTTGAAAAAAAACATCCCATGTTATTAGCAGAACAATTTTTTAAAATAAAATTATATACACATCCTGAAAAGCCAGGGTCTACCATGGTAGGTGAAATATTTTCCAGTCCAGTCACATTTTGGATGTGATAAAACTTAAAAAAGGGCTTTGTAATTAGAAAGTACAGATGTTGGCCTGCCTGACTTGTGTAACTGAACAATGGCAAAAAAATTCCACTTTCAAAACTGGATAAATTTCTGTCTTCAGTCCCCAACTGTTTACTGAGTGTTAACTTTGTAAGGTAATGTAAACATGCCACTGTTCCAAGCTTTTTGTAGGAAGGAAATTCAAAAGGACTGGACATTTCACAAAATAAAACAATTAATATTGTGTTTTTGTATCATTTTCAATTTAATACAGGTCAAAAATTAGCATTTTACACACTGTCCCAACTTTTCTGGGTGAAACTACGGCATCACTGCCTTTAGAGGCGAGTAGGTACATTTATAACAGATGTATAGAGGGTTCATTTTTGATTTGAGTAAAGTGCCCCTTTAAATTAATCATTTTCACTGAAATTAGGGACAACATCAGTTTACTGCTTACACAAAATACCAAACTTTATGGTCTCTTTATGGGAGGGGTTTACAGACAGGTCAAAGGTTACAGAGTTGACCTAAGTACTCACTGTATCTCTGGACTCCTCGACTCCCACAGTGTGTTGTTTACGGTTTACAGAACCAGCTCTGCCTGAAGCACACACTGAGGCAGAGGAGTGTTTCAGAGGGGACACTGGGATTGATGACCCACGTGTAGTGCTGGACGTGAGCTTAGCTTTGCCAGGTGTGGATGTGGAGGGTGTCTTTTTTGTTATTAAGAATGAGAGGGAACACAAGAGAAATGCCTCAAACAAACAATAATTAGCAAACATAGGATGAAAAGTTGTAATGCTTCTAAACAAATGCAACTGATTAGGATGCATTAAACACAAAATAGAATAAAACTCAAGTTGAAACATGTTAGTGTTAAAAAACTAATAAATACATAATTAAATAATTAAAAAAAACAAAGTCTAGACAACTGAAGGCTGAACAAAAACAAAAATAGAGCATCAGTGTTATGGGGTGAAGTATAAACCACTATGAAAAAATATCCTCTCATTCTCACTGGTAATTGGCTCACCATATTTCCCCACTATATTAAGTAGTGAAATAATACAACACCGATGATAATGCCTAGTCGTATACAGTCATAATTATTGGCATCCTTAGCAAATATGGGTAAAAAGATAAAGAATAATTCTAATACTAATACGAATAGGAATTACTACACCTGAATTTCCAACACACCTTCACTATAGCTCTGGTTGTTTTAAACTTCTTAAATATTGCTCTAACAGCGAGTGCTTTTTCTAGAGATGGATTGGTCAGCGTTTTTGAGGCTGAATGTGATTATTTCAGCTTGAACAGCTGATACCCAAAACTTATGGAGGGTGGGGCTATATGCCACCGCAGGCTACATGCAATTATTAGCGCAAGCAAATCATAAAACATGGTCGAAACTTGGTTATCTAGCGCTATAAACTCATTGGCTGTGATTGGTTTGGCTGTTGCTGCTGCTGTACTGTTCTAACTGGTCAGATCTGGTCTGCACGTTTTTTTAGGTTATTTTTTTTGTGCAAGCTGCGCATGCTAGCTGTTTGCTTAGTAGTGTTAAATGCCTTTGTCTTGGTTCACCCATGAGACACCTTGATTTTATAGATTTTACAGAACGCCTTGGATAAGTCTGCATCAAACATGGTAAAAACTGTCAGACGGCTGACATGTTTTCTATTAGAACATGCGGTAAATACCATAAACTGTTCTCGCGAGGCCCGCCGCTTAAGTCAGGCTGTTGAATATGAAAGGGTATGTATTTTCACATAGTTGTTCAGATAGGAATTGCAGGGACCTGGCCGGAGGGGGCTTCACTGAGAGTTTCTCCTACTGGATGAAACGCTAGCTGGAAATACAAAAATTAGGCTCATTTGTTTAATGCCATCGATTGGCCCCTCAGGATCGGCTAATTAGGATAAATATCGCCTTCCATTTCATGACCTTTTATTTTGACCCATCGTTATCAAAGGTACAAATAATTAACAAAGTGACTGTAGATGCATATTCAAGAGATTTTTTAGGCTATGGATTTTTAGATTTGACACTATAGCCCTGATATTGTGCTTATTAACAACATATTACAACCTGTCTGTCAAATCTACCTGAACTACCTCAACACACTGGACACAACATATATTAACAACCACCAGCATACCTTAGCGTTTTTATCAGCTGCCGCCGCTCCTGCTCCAGCTGTTTATGGGAGGAACATACAGATGGGTAAGTGCAAGGCAGCCCACTTTAATACAAAGAGATACTGCATTAGTTCACATTTGCATGGGGTGCAAAACTACTGGAGCTTTGCACTGCCAAGCTAATCACTATGCGCATTGCTACGTTGGGATTAATGTAATGTCTGGTATATTTAAAGCCCTGGCTGCAGTTCCAGCTGCACTTTTATAGGCTTGCATTTTGATGCCTTGATCAGTAGCATATAAGCCATTAATCTGAACTCATGACCTCATTTGGCCATCACTGACCTTTGAACAAATGTGGTTAGGCCTTACAGGTTGCAGGGAGTTTAGTTAGATGCTTGTTAATTCACTTGACTGCGAAATTTGTAGAGGGGACAGTGCAATCAGATCTGTCGGCCATGGTTTAATCTTATCGTAATATTAACCACAAATGTCCCACAGTGCACATATTTAACATGTAGTTACTGCTGCAAAGATATCTAATGGGGTCTATGTTAAAAGGATTTTAAAACAACATTGATTTAAGTTACTCCCTAAGGACGTGCAATCCACATCTAAACACAAACCTCACGTCTAGCAAAAATAGTCTGTTAACCACAAAGTAGTTAATATTGATCCCCAAAAATGCAGTTGTTTGTGTATATGTTGGCTATAGGGAATACCATTCAAATTCATAGCATAATTAATAGTTAGGATGTAAACAAACTCATTCAGAGTGGATTAATGTGAGATTTTCCATTCTGGAGAAACGTGAAGCGTCAGACTTGTTCACAGTGGTGGTGGTAGAAGTCTGGTGGCTAAAATGTTTACAAATATTCTGTCTGATACTTGAAGCAACCAGTAGCTTTACAGGCACTGTGATAACTGCATATCAAGAGGTTTTGTCAATATTTCTCTCTACAGGTTTACAAAAACTTGAACCTGATAGTGAGGAAACTCTAAGTCAGTTTCGTAACACATACATGTACAGTCACCACATATCATATATACAAGCACTCGGATCTGATCATATTAATGGTGTGCATGTGAACACAGGGTTCTATGGTAAGCTTTTTGCCAAGGAGAAAGGGCTTTGCATGGCAAACACATAGTTCCTGTAATGGCCATAAAAGAAACTCTGCATTATTATCTTACACAGGTGCTCCTTAATCAAAATTCTGTTTGCGTTTGTTTTAATGAAGAAAAAATATTTTTATATGATTTACCCCAATTATACTACTATGAACATCACAGGCACAAATTCAGAAGATATGCTCTGTAGTTGTTTTGGATAGAAAATAAAACAGCTACATATCTGTTGTAGGCATTGCGAGTTCCTCCCCAGTTCCTGTTAAGACCACTGTAAAAAAAGAAAGTTTCCCTACAAGGAGTAGAAAGAATTTCACATCAAACTAGTCTGAATTATTTTGTTTACATCTTGATGATTGAATTCTGCAGGGATATTATCTGTGGACTATTAAGACTAAGCCTGTCTGCACTTTGTATAGCAGACATTGGAGACATTATACCTGAATCAAACCCAACAGCTGACCTACTTTCAGCAACTGCCTTAGTCAAGGCGTGCTAGGATGTGTATGTACCATAAAGAAAAACATGCAGGTACAGACATCACGCACACACTACACAAAGGTTTGTGAGTGATGCTCCACAATCAACAAACATGCACAGGTGACATGCAGAAAAGAGAGGCTAGTAAAAACAGCGCCAGCAACACCAATATAGCTCAGAGTTAGTCATAGACACAGAGGTGGAAAACACTGACCACAGACACAGAGAAGGGGGAGGTGGGGTACAGACAGATCACAAAGGGTCACGAAAAGATAAAGAGAGAGATTTGGTGGCTACAAGCAGTCCGTTTCTTTAACCGAACACATTTTGACTTGCGGTGTGCGCTTTTCAGAAAGGGTGCTGCTTAGCTTAGCTGTTCTACAGTAAAAAAAAAAAGCAGGAGGAGATCTGTGGAAGAAAGAGAGAAGGTGGTTTACAGGAGTGGGGTTGAGGGAAGGAACGAAAAACAGACCTGTTGACGGGGCGCTTGTTTTTCTGACGGGAGCAGCATCTTTTGAGGGGACTTTCTGGGGTTTTGGTGTGGACTTGGGGGAAGGGGTTGCAGCTACTGTGGCAACTGGCTTCTTCGCTTTTTTAATGGGAGCTTCTTTAACAGGTTCTGTTTTAGCTGAAGCAACTTTCGCTTGTTCTGGGGCACCGGGTTTACTAACAGTGACAGCCTCTGGTTCTGGTGTGGCAACAGGCTGGAGGTTTTGTGCCGCTTCCACGGTAGCAATGAGATCTTCGTCGGTTGTATCCAAGTACTTCTCTGGCCTCTCCTTGTCTGCATCCTTTGGCCTGGCCTCTGGCTCCATCTTTGGTACGGTTACCGCAGGGTGTGCTGTGGGAATGCTGACCTCTTCCTCTTCTTGTTCATCCTCCAGTTGATCCCTGTGGGCCTCATTCCGCTGGTCAGCAAGGGGAGACTCACGAGGAGCAATGCTGGGGGAAAAAGGGGATCCCAGGTCAGCCCTGCAGGAATCGGGACTCTTGCTTTCTGGAGGGGTTTTATCAGAGCCATTCTCCCATCCCTCAGGGGCACCTTGATGGCCAAGCTGCTGGGGTTCTGTATAGTCAAATGACAACCCTCGCTTCTTCGCCTCCTCTGGGGTCAGTGGGGGTTGATGTGGAGCTTCACCATGCTTGCTCTTAAAGCTTTCATCTTTCTGCGGTGAGAAGTCTGAGACAAGAGAACTTTGAGCCAAAGGAATTGCTTCTTCTCTTTCTTTGTACTCATCTTGTTCATTTTCTTCTTGTTCTTCCTCTTCTTCTTCTTCTTGTTCCTCCTCTTTCTGATCTTTTATATTATAACCACTATGGGGCATGCCAGGACTCACTGCTAAGTCTTCTTTGTAATCAGATCTAAAAGCTTCACCCTCATTCTTCTTAGTAAGCTTCTCGGCTTCCTCCTCCTGCCTCGGATCTTCAGACTCACTGAAACCGTATTTTTGGTCCATATTTCCTGAAGGGCTCCGCTTCACCAGGCTGTCCAAACCTGGAACCACCGACCCAAACCCGACAGCCTGGGCAACTGGTGATGGGGACATGGGGGACTGGCGTGGGCTAACAGATATGGCCCTGTCACCATTCACAAGTTCTTCCTCTCCGTCTACGGATGCCGCACTGCTTCTGCCACTGCGTGGCGGAGAGATCTCTCCTGGTGTTAATTTGTCTGATAAGCGGGAGGCACAATGATAGGAACAGCCACAGACAATACTGCGGGATTAGCAACACTCAACCGCCTTCTCTCCACAGTCAACATCACAAACGACAAAGGAAACAAAGGAACAACCAAGGTACCAAGGAACTGAAATCAAAAAGGGCCCCGAACACAAAAAAAAGACAAAGGAAATCTGTATTTTTGATCACCAAAAACAATAAAGAAACAGTTCAACATTCATATCAGAGTCATTTTTTTAAAACATTACACAACACCGAGCTGCAGGCACTTTTATAATAAGCAGCGTTTGCTAATCTAGAATTTGCATTACTTAAAGCACCAATGGGAAATTGCTGAAACAGCACCACGGCCGTGGGCCGCCCCGGAGCTTAACCCTCAGTGATAACAGTTGATGAAGACAGAAAGTCAGAAAGCAATTGAGTGAAAAATGCTGAGGTCTTGTCTGAACTATAAGGTGGCCATGTATGAAAGCTAGCAATGCAGTAAGATTTTAGGATGTTGCTGCAGCAATTCCCAACTGGACCTTTATATGCAATTAGCAAAACTAGGCTAGGACATGGTTTACTTTAATGGTAGAATGAGGGGGTTAATACAAAAAAAGCAATGGATTTTAATGGCTCATAAAAGTGCCTCACAACTCATTGTATCACAAAATACAACCTTCAAACCACATGAATAACCCGAAACACAACAAAAAAACAAAACAAAAGCAAAGCCAACACAAACAATACGCCCATTCAAAACACAATACCCACAACGATCCTACAGCATTTCTGTCACTTGCATCTATATGAAAGCTTTGCGGGAACATGAATTAAGATGGTAATGAATCAGAGCTGCACCGGTTGCTGTAAAATCTATTTGCAGAGAAGGCATGTTTTTGATGGCTGGCAACTTGCTGCAGAACAGATTTTTTGTATGATTTATGAAGTTTTGTTATAGCGCTTTTATTTCTCAGGAGTCGCTTTAGCTGTATCCTTACATTCTTCTCAATATGATACAGCTGATCTACTTGCACTCTGCATATTACGGTAGTACACTTACTATATGCTTTCAACACAATCAATAGATATGATTCGATATAAAGGTGATATTGATTTCCTTTGATTGATGCATTCTCTCTTTTAACGCTAATCGAAGGCATACATTTCTGAAGGCCAACAGAAAACTCCAAAGTGTATGGAGTAGCAGTTGAGATGGAACAGCTAAGAATGAATGCTAGGGGTAGTGGGGAATAATGAATTATGTCTTGTGGTAGCTAAGTAAAACTAACCACCGGAGGTGAATAAAGATGTTGTAAGTCAACCATACCTTCACCTGCTGCTGCCATCCCTGCTGAGGCCCGCCGTACGGTCACAGGAAGGTCACATAGGAAATGGAAAATAAAAATAAAAGAACATTATGGTTGTCATTACTTTATGAAGTGTTATATATGGTTCAGTTTTGTAATATACAGTTTTGTAATATAATATAAAAGCTATATAACTATTAGGGTTTTGTCCCTTGCATTGGGATTAGCTATTTGCACATCAGCTTGCACACACTGTACACTGATTTGAACATACTAACCATCTAGCCACGGCCAGACCTGTCTTGTAATACCACTTTGTACCTCAGGAGGCGATAGTAAGTTGCTGTACCATGGAGTCTGTCATCAGTCCAACAAGAGAGAATGAAGAAGTAGCACTGTCCCAGCAGCATATACTAACCTCTTGTCAATCATGTTGAAGGTCATGCTGCTGGTTAAATCATTTTGAACGACAAGTAGTCAATGAAAGGAACAGTAAATGCAACAATGGCTGAAGCTCTTAGCAAGCAATATTATAGTGAATGCTGCCGCCCACTTCAAAAAATCCACATTCAATAACAAATGAAAGAAGTATTATAAATAGAAGTAAATTAAGAGTTCAAATTGCTGTTGCTTTTCACTACTGTAAATGCTGTGTTTAACAAACACTTTGAACATTGTGACAAATTTATGAGAGCAAGATACCCTTGCATGTTTGCTGGTACACACTATGTTGTTTCTCGTAGGTGCATGCCAGTCAAACCGCCCTTTACTGTCAAAATAGGCCTTTTTTGTCATGTTAGTGGACATAATGCACCAATTTCTCTAATAATAAGCAAAGGTCAGACTTGTGAGACCATTCTGACTATCCCAGTTTTACCCTAATTCAATGTAAGAACGCAGTTCCTGGCCCTGATTGGCTAAAATGTCCTGATTGATACAGATCAAGCATTATAGTTGTTTAAGAATCTTTAGCTGGTCATAGAAGGACATCCGGTCACGGGAGCAATGTATATGATACGGGATACATATGTTTTAGTTTAAACATTCACAATAAACTAAAATATAGAAGAAATAACAATTTTGATGGTGTTTCAAAGACGTCTAAATATCGTTTTGCAGAGACACCACAAAGTTGGCATACTAACCATCTAGCCACGGCCAGACCTGTCTTGTAATACCACTTTGTACCTCAAGAGGCGATAGTAAGTTGCTGTACCATGGAGTCTGTCATCAGTCCAACAAGAGAGAATGAAGAAGTAGCACTGTCCCAACATCATATACTAACCTCTTGTCAATCATGTTGAAGGTCATGCTGCTGGTTAAATCATTTTGAACGACAAGTAGTCAATGAAAGGAACAGTAAATGCAACAATAGCTGAAGCTCTTAGCAAGCAATATTATAGTGAATGCTGCCGCCCACTTCAAAAAATCCACATTCAATAACAAATGAAAGAAGTATTATAAATAGAAGTAAATTAAGAGTTCAAATTGCTGTTGCTTTTCACTACTGTAAATGCTGTTGGTGGGTAAGGGGATGAAGTTTGGTGCCAAGACTGGTAAGAGTAAAAGAGGGAGGTAGAGGGATTGTGCATTTTCTAATGATATCTTGCATCCTGTTGTTTGGAGTATGAATTTGACAGATTGTGTCATCCTACAAATTGCTCCGTTAACCACGCCGAAGGGAAAATCAGTCAAACAAAGGAATGTATATTTATAAAAAATGGTATCTTGGACAGTTAACTGAGTACTCGAGTACCTGTGTACATCACTAGATTGAAACAATCAAGAAATAATCAGAAAAAAACAAGAAATAAAGAAATAATCAGAAATGGAATTGCTCATTCCACCAAGTCAAATAGCAAAGTGCGGGACTATAACTTCTCTACAGTAAAACAAAATCCCTTCTAGATTGATCTAAATGAGCAATCATCAATACTGATATGTGTTGGACTGTTATATTTTATTAAGAGAGCAGGATTGTTGGTTGGCCTTTTAAGTTGGGAATCCTCTGGCTAACAGCCTGGGGACAAGCCCAGTCAATTAGGTGATGTAAAAAACATCCGCTAGCTCTTTTAATTTGAAGGAATTCCATTCAAAGTATACTCAGTTGTTAGAGCCATTAAGGTTTTGAACTTCTGCTGGCATCAGCAACATGGTATCTACCATTAAATATTCAAATGCTGGCTAATAGCATTTCAACCTTACTCTGCTGACTGCAAACATGACAGTTCCATATGATGTGAGGAGTCTAATGGGTCTGACTTGATTATTTCCTCTTACTAGCTTTAACAAGACTGATGAGATTGGAGGGAAATCGAATGAGCTTCTCTGACATCACCTAATCCAGGCCCTGAACTTTCTCTTTTAAAAACCCAACAAGGCAATCTAACTGTAAGCCACAATTTTATGACAGTTATAGCTGAGTGTGAGAGATTGCAGCCCAAGTGTGTCACTCCATGTGAACATACATACATAAGCATTAATCTTATTTAGTAATAACCTGTCATATACAAGCTGCCCATAACCTTCTTAAAACCATTAGTGACTCATGTTCTCACTTCATATTGAGGCCACTTGGGTCCAGGACAGGGCACAGAGTAAGTGCATCACTCTGCCATCAGCTTTAATAAATTCACTTAGCTAGACTGACCATGAAAACACTAAAAGGATATTCTGGACACTAATAACGTACTAAACCTGCATCATATTCCAAGAGACATGCTTTGCCTAATTGCATGTCAAGGATCTGCTACCGACCTTGAAGCCTGAAGAGTTAAGTAAAGAGTTTATGTACTGGTTGAAAGGAAAAAACTTCCTACATCGGCAAATGGACTGTGCCTCATCAGAAGGCGCACATTCCCTTTCTTCAGTAACTTCAGAAGACTGAAAGAAGCCTATGAGAACTTCACAGTGGTGTGGATGACCTAAAACATCTTAAAAAGGAATTCCACTCCACTTCTCAAAATCTCTGCATAATTAGATGGTTCCGATGGAAACAAAGTCATTCAGAGTGGTTTAATGTGAAATGCTCTGGCTTAGAAAAACTTTTTTTCTGAATTTTTCACAGTGGTGGTTATTTAATCCCAAACCATCTTACAAACTGTTATTAAAGGAAATGGTAATAAACACACTGCATGATGCCAGAGACAATAATTTCACGATAAAGATTTGCCTGAAAGCATGTTTTCATCCATTCATATTCTCCATTTATATACATTCATATTTACATTCATACATTACAGAAGACAAGCAGTCTTACTGGTCACTTTGGCTAGTAAATCAAGTAACTACATTTGCATTCTTTGAGACCTCACAATCTCTGAGTTGGTAAGTTTCTATACAGTAAATCATGTTTACGTCAAACGACTTAAGGACTGGATTATGCAAAAAAATGGAATTCCTCTTTAACGCCTTTACATATAGCATGACACATTCATGCTGTCTATTAGAACATTATGAAATAAATTTGAACATATGTATAAATTATTGTATAATTATCAATAATCAATGCCTTATCAATTACCAATGGTTATCAATGGTTTTTGGGGACCTTTGCGTATGTCATGATCTCACTCAACCAGTCACTTTGTCTCTGGTGTTAGCATGGCAAGATAACTGTAACTGTGAACTGTGAGTTTCAGCAAATAGAATTAACGATTAGATTCTTGTGCATATTTGCTATTGTGTGTATTGGCCTTGTACTACTAACTACTATGATTTCTAGCCTTAATTAATGTTCCATAGAAGCTTCTTAATAAGGAGGAATTTCATCTAGTAGATTTACATGAAGAAATGTGAAATGTTCCATGCTAGAAAAGCTTACAGAGTCAGAGCTGGTTAGAGTTTAAAGCAGCTACATCACACATCGTTTTTTCATTTAATAGTTGTGAATACACTGCTTTATCCCTGGGACTTTGCCAACAGACAGGTTTTGGTTTTAAATATATTATTTTATATCTATTTATGAGAGAAAGCTACATGTAGGGTGCAGTGAGGCAAACAGTCCCCCTGAAAAATCTTTTTCTGATTTTCTACTATTATACCATCATCAACATTACATATTAAAACCAAGGTGTGTAGTTGTTTTGGATAGTAAACAATGAGAATATTTGTATTTAGTTGGACAGGTTTTCTACATTGCACCATTTTATATCAATCCAATCTGAATGACTGTTTACAGCAATGATATTGGGAAAAAAAATGTGAAAAATCTGTGGTATTTCCTTTTAAAGCTCTTTAAAGCATCAGCGATGAGAAGAGGCATTTAGTAAAGCAAAACATGATGGGAGAAAACTGAGACCCACTGATAAAAAACAAACAGCACAGAAAAACAAGCTGCATTGATTCAAATGTGTACACTGGTTCCACATAAATGTAATAAATTGCAACAAATTAATTACTGCCAGTTCTTTTACTTACCTTTGACAAGAACTGTGTCACTGTGTAATGTATTTCATTCATGTGAAACTGATGCACATATTTGTATCAAGTGAATAAAATTCCAGCAGGCCTACTTTTCATCAACATCTAGCTGTGGTCACGAAGCAGGGATGGACAAAGGACACAGATAACTCTTTCTGATCCAGAACATTAATTTAACCTTGTCCAGAGAATTCTACTGGTCTTTAGGTACTGATACTTCTCATCTACCAATACTGAAAATGATGCTTGACATAGACCTGTTGGTAAAAGCGACGACTTAAATATAATTCGTTTGTCCATCCTCAAATAGGAAAAAACCTGGGCTGAACCCAAAATGAAAGCTGAAGCTGGAGGGTTAAGGGTGCGCCAGTGGGAAAGCCAAGGAAAGGAGGCCGAGGAAGAAGATGTGGGTTCTTAAAGCCTGCTAAAGCGGTGGCGCAATTCACACTGGAAGGGCATACCAGACGTAACATCCTCCTGAGGCGAGACAGTCTTAGGCTCCGTACCGTCTGTCACCGGCTTCTGAGAGGTCACCTCTGGTTTTGACCCCTCTGCCTCCTCTTTGAAAGAAAGGCCATTTTGTAATTAGCACAAGTCTCAAAGGGGCACTCAAAGTAGCTGAATTAGTTCAGCAGTGAACCATCATCATTTCCAACAGCAAATTAAGATTTAAATGAACAAAATTAAGATTTTAAACAGCCTCATTAATTTTAGGATGAAATAAAAAAAAGCAAGAAATCGAGCCCTTTGCGCTTCAAGTACGGCTCGGCTTGACCCGCCATCACTCTAGATTCATGGAAGACACGCTACAAGATGCTTCTCTGTCTTGGCACCCAGATGGTGGAACGAACTTCCACTGGCTGTCCGAACAGCAAACTCTCTCACAGTCTTCAAATGTAGACCCATCTCTTTGTGAAGCACTTATAAGCACTGATCTACTGAAGCATGTTTCATTTCTTTACTTGTTTCGATCATAAGTAATAACTGACCTCAAAGGGTTATAGGCACTCTCAGTGTCTGGTCAGAAGCATTCGATGTTTAACAGGCAAGTTTGTAAACATGGAAAGAACTAAGTCCAGTCTTATGCAGAAGTTTAACTACTCTTAGTTAATAAATTAACGCTGCCTCTATAGGGTGTGAATGTTTCATGATGCATGGACCAATAGAATTGTTCCAAAATCACTTGTAATAACCCTTCATTTACATTAACCTACACAGAATGTAAAGAATGTTTTTGGCCTCTCTTGTAAAGTTACAGCGACAATATGTAATAAGATAAGCCACATTTATGCTTTATTTATTTCCTCAATACGTTAAATTCAGGTAATAAACAGCAATTGTACATTCAAATTTAATGATTTGCTTTGAGGACTTATTTTCGCAAATCAACACTGACCAGAGCTGCAGAAAACCATTGCAAACTTTTGTCTCTCCGGAATTCTGTGAAACAAAGCAGACCTCTGACGTATTCCTTAATGTTGTTCGCCCTGATTTCTGGGGTTTATTGCCTCATGAGGGGCTGTTCTTTAACCAGTTTTCATGAGCACAAACAAAAGTGTACACACTGGACCTTTATTACTGACTCAAGACCAGTTTCTTTTATCCAAATCTTCTGTTAATAGTGAGTATAAGAGAAACCACAAAACTGATGTCAAATCAGCGGACAAATCTCTAACCCAGATGTTTTGGGTTGCTGTAAACACAATGGCATATGGGCAGCAACACTGCTGTTTTCTTTGGCCCTGATAAGCTGCTGGGTATGTTATTGCTTATCTGTTGCTGTTGACATATTCAAGAACAGGTTCCACTCTAATAAATATACTCTATCCCACATCTGTTTCTGGAAAGTTAGACTTTCAGTTCTCTGTTTTGTCTCTAACCACATGTACACATCTACTGCTCATGGGAGGTAACACACACTACATACAGGCAGCCATTTCCAATCGATTTTCAGTATTAGGAAATTCTAAAGACTATACAAACATCAGGTCAAATTTCTCCCAAGGCTGCAGTCACACTAGATACCTGCAGACTGTACCTTAAGATTAGCAATGAAAGAAATCATCCATGCTGGTGCAGGTAGCAAGCTAGCAACCATAAACAGTAAGAATACAAAAATTAACTATCATCACAGTATAACGCTGAACACTAATGTGGATCTATAAAATGCAGATAATTGGCTAGTTTGGTGAAAGTAGGGTGACTTGTTTGCAGCTGCTAGTGCGCTAACTCACCAATGGCTGGCTAACCTACCAATGATAAACAGTAAAAACACATAGGACATAATTACAGCAGACAAATATACATGACATGACACAGTGCTACACACTAATGTGAAGCAAGATAGTGTTTGTAACTGGTGTGGCTTGCAGCATCGACAAGTGATTGAATGCTGCCATCTAACATCACAGTTAACAAGCATGAAACATGTTAACACAGCTAACTTGCCCACCCCAAAAATAAAGATTACAGGTTGAGTCTCAAAGAGGTTTGAAGTACTAGTTCAGGGTACTGCCCAGGAAATCAGTCATTTTATAGGTAGTCTCACTAGCAAACATGCTCCAGTGCACAGTAACTTCCATTCTCTGAAAGTTCCAGCGATGTGCCATCAAAACCAGTGTACACTGACTGTGAACATAAACTCCCTGCATGGAAATAGTGACACATCTACACCACAATTTTCAGAAAACTTTAAAAAGGAAGATGTATGCTGTTATCTTAAGTTCCTGTCTGCCTTTATAAGATATTTCTTTCCTGTGAAAAGTCTTATCTTTTACATTTTCAATAAAAAACCTACCAACAGTTGAAACTTGTACACTAACAAAAAAGTTCATAGCTAGCTTTAAGCTGCACACATAACCAGTTAATCTGGTCTAAATTTATTTATATACTACAATCTAAAAAATCTATAAAAAATTATGTTTATGAAAGTACTGCACTTTACTCCTTTATTTCACAAACACAAAGTGTACATTAAAGAGGCTAACCTGCTACCAGGCTATATGATTAGTTACAGGCTGTTTAAGTCTTCACTGAAAGCGTCAGATTAAACTTTAGTGAAATGTTAACTGTATGTGCTGTTTAGTCATCATGTTACAGAGTTTTAGCTACAGCCTTCCAGGACTATTGTAGCTGTAAAGTTGGCGGCCCAGCTCAGCTTGGTGGTTAAGGAGAGTATTAGACTAAATGCCATTTTTAATTGCTGTTTTTTTCCACACACAGTCAAACTGACTTATTCTTCCTTCATTTCTTACTTTCAGTATTTTTAAATTTATACATTTGTAAATCATGTTTAGCATCAGCAACAACATTTTCAACTAAATAATTTTGTGTCAGGCCTAGTCCTTCTTATTTTTCTCTCAGTTGTTTTTAATATTATTAATAATATTTTATTTTAATATTTTAAAATCAGTTCAAAGAGATAAAAAACCTGGGTGTTTCGACACTGGACCAGCAGTGGCAAACAGTCAGGTGAGCCATGGTACACACTTTATGTCACCATGTAGCAGAAGGTTCAGAAAACTCTTGCCACGCACTTCGTATATGGCACTAAAGCTAACATGGCTTAGAGCAAGCTTGCAATAGTGATTATCAACGTAAACAATTTCAATTTCTTTAAAAGCAATGTATGCTCTTTAGTTGCCTCTGACCGACGCCTTAAAAGTCAGAGGTTTTATGCCCTTACTGACCTTTGCCCTGGCTGTCCCCTGGCCCCATATGCACTGCCATCCCGTTCTTCATACCTTCCTGAGGGCCGTCGTTGATGGCCATGTTGGCCATGGCGGATGCCACATTCTCCCCAGAGGAGTTCATCAAGTCCTGGTGGTCCATTTCGAGATATGTTCAGTCTAGGGGGATACAGAAAAGACAAAATGGTAATGACGGTGTTACATAGTGTTATCTTGGGCACAATAGCTGTCATAGCAAATTAGTCTCAAGCTGCAGTGCTCGCAGACCACAGCACTACACACTGTACTCTACCATTCAAAAGTCTGGACCCGTAATAAGGGCTGTTATTTTTGATAAAATAATGTAAAATAATATTAACGTCTGACCAAAGGATGTTGATTTTTTAAAAGAATATAATTTACACATAATTTACGCTGCAGAGAGGACACTTCTTTAGATTTCAATCACAGCAGAATTTTTTTGACATTCCTCTTGAACAGTAAATGAAGCATTTTGAATTGGTTTTGATTCCCTGGTCAGAATCAGAGGACTCTTTCTGTGTGGAGTTTGCATGTTCTTCTCATGTCTTTGTGGGTGGAGATATCAAATGTGTGTCTGCCCTGTGGAGAACTGGTGCCCTGGCCAGGGTCTTTTCTACCTTTCACCTAATGAGTATTGGGATGGGCTCCGGGGGCCCCCGGCATATCAGTGTTTCCGCTTCTTATGTTTTACAGAATCTGCAGAGCGGAGGCGATGAAACGATGGATACCTGAAGTGGAGACGTGATGATGACCAACCTCGTCTAACACATTTTACTGCTGAACAGAACATTCGCTATGTAACATAAAGTCCATCGCGCAGCATCTCTCTCTCTCCCCGCTGAGTTCTGCTGGACGAGACAGCATTGTCAAAGTCCTGCCCCCTCCCGTTTTGTCCCCGGCCTGCACCTGACACTGAGCCCCATAGTTTTTCTCCTGGTCACATCATCAGGGGTGCCTGGTGTCCTGGAGGGCATCCTAGAGCAACCACCCCCAACATCAGTGACACTTGGTGCTCCAGAGAGCATGCCAAAGTCTCTACAAGCAATGACAGTGCCACCAGCAGTCCTGGAGGGTGTATGCCCTGGTCTCTCCTGCCTGGGCACAGTCACTGGGCCTCATCACGATGGATGTGCTCGAAGTGAAGATGGAAGGGGAAATAGGGAGATGCTGTGACAACTCCTCCCCCCTCACAGACACACACACACACATTCTGGTTGCTTCTCCCTTGATTGAGCGCAGCTGACGCAGATCAGGGAGGGGAGCAGGGACACATTTAAAAAGGGACTTGCCCTCCAGTAAGAGAGAGGACGCTGGCCTGCGCGATATGCACGCCAAAGAGGACGCTGGCCTCTACATTGCATGTCAGACAGAGCGAGGGTCAGACAGGACAAAGGACTTCTTAATAAAGGGCTAAATAAGCCACGTTTGATTTCGTGTTGGTTTATGTGACTTCTTCAAGCATGTGTAAACTCCCTGGCCAAGCCACAAAACATGTATTTATTGATATTTCTACAGCCTAAACTGTACAATGCTGCAGCCCTGTCCGAGACCCATGCTTAATATCAAAGGAGTGGACAGTGCAGAGTCATTATATTCCTGCTGGTGCTTAAAAGAGCTGCAAGTAAAAATAGGACACATGGGAATACAGGTCAGTGTAATAAATGAGGATAGAACCAGACTGTTTTACAGCCAAAAATCTTTAGTATCCATTTCTGACATAACTTACTCTGACAAATAACAAGTAAATCTAAGACATGGGCAAGTCCCACACAGGAAGGAAACCCTTACAGATTAACCCTTCAATGCTAAATGCATTAAAAGCAGTTAATCGATCAATTTTTCTTTATTAATGTGATATGTTAATGCTGTGCATTAGAGGCAGCATTATACTTGTTACATACCGTGCTGTGCAGAAACCATCCTTTCTCTTATTTTATTTCCAGTCAAACTGACCACTAAGCTATTTATAATTTAGCATCAGAAGTCAACAACTAAATACAATATCAGGTTTTTCAGGGTCTTCTTAGTTCCTTTTTTTTTTTAGTTCTGCCTAATTACAGCTTCCATTCTTTTTAGGCAACTTGCTTTAAGTTTTTTAAAGAAATCTTTAAAGAAATGTTTTCCATCACATCAGTTTATAAAACCTCACTCCATCTTAGATGTTCTTCTCAGTTTTGATGTTTGTCTGTTTCTCAGCTGTGTTTGACTTCTGACTTCTGCACAGTGCTGTACAGTGATGGAAAACACTGATCCGTTTAAATAACACCCAAATATACTGGAGAGCAGATTTTATTAGAGTTAAAGGGGCAATTGTGTGCAAGGTAAGATGGTTATGGAAATGCTCAGAGCAAAGCAGAGATATGGCATATAGTGGTGACATACTCTCTTCCTCAAACTAGATTTCCGGACAACTTCCTGTATGAAACGATGATGCATGTGTTTTGTTGCTTAAGCCAGATCATAACTGACATGATGGAGTGATGGTTCTAAAATGAGTACTGTAAATACTGTAAAAGTACTGCAAAATAAGTATTGTATTAAGCAATGCGCACTCATATTGGAAGCTTGTTCAGATAGTTCATCACAGAGGTTTTATAGGCAGTACTTGGTTTACAAATGGTTTACATGGGGATTTCCTGCGTTTAGGTTTAAGGGAAGCTGTTAATCTTAAAATATATACTGCAACTACTAGCACATCCTGTTCTGGTAATGAACCGTGTGCAGTTTCATTTTGTGGGCAGTGCTGACACACGGCGGATATTTTGGTCTGCTTATGTGTTTATGTGAGCTTGTTTATGTGTACATATGTGTGTGTGTGTGTGTGTGTGTGTAAGCATGTTTATGTGTGTGTGTGTGTGTGTGTGTGTAAGCATGTTTATATGAGTGAGTCTTACTTTACTGACTGTACTGACAGGCTGCTGCCAGCCTGAGGTCCATTAGCACCTCTTATGACCTGCAGTTATAGCAAGACTTTATTAACTAAGACGCACATAAATACACACAAATACATATAATATTATATAAAAGTCTAAAGAAAAGTGTTCAAAATACACTACATGGCCAAAAGTATGTGGACCTCTAACTGCTGAGTTTAGGTGTTTGAGCCATAGCCATTGCTCACAAGTGTATACAGCCAATGTTGGCTGGAGTGGTGTAAAGTACACCTCTGCTGGACTCTGGAGCTGTGCAAACATGTTCTCTGATGTGATTAAACATGCTATCTGGCAGTCTGATGTACAAATCTGGGTTTGGTGGATGCCAGGACAACATATTTGAATGCACAGTGCTAACCATACAGTTTGGGGGAGGAGGCATATTGATCTGGATCTGTTTTTAGGGTTTGAGCACCTTAGTTCCAGTGAAGGGTAATGCTAATACTACAGCTTACAGGGACAGTTTACACAATTATATGCTGCCAACGTTCTGCCAACAGTTTGGAAAAGGCCTTATCCCACTGCACCAAGACTGTGACCCTGTGCACAAAGCGAGGTCAATAAAGACATCGGTTGACAAGTTTAAAGTGGAGGAACTCTGTGGCTTGCACAAAACCCAGGGGAGCAGTGCTTAAGTTTACACTGTAGGAAGCTGTGCAAATTGAGCTGAAACAGAAACAGTCAATTGAACTGAAACTGCAAACACACCAGACAGTAAATGTCCAGTTACTAGAGATTTTTAGGCTAACAATTGCTTGTTACATGAAATATTCCTTCGCTACATACTGTAATAATACTATTTGAATATTTAAAAAGTAAAGTGTTTTGCTGAGTACATAAAAGCTTTCTGTCTGAAAAAAACAGCTTTTTATATTTTCTTTTCTTTCATCTTGTTTTCTTCAGTATTCAAAATACTACTCAGGTTTGCTATGCCCCTAAGACATAATATCATAATATAGGGTTGCAAGTTAGAGATAAAACCTGGACTGTCTAAGGGTCCCTGAGAAATGTTTGGAGAACCCTTGATGTAGGCTATACACATGGAGTGATTTAATAACTAGGGGTGGAAAAGTACAGAGAAAATGCATTTAGGTAAAAATATGAGTACTTTGACCATTTAGGATGGAAGTAGGCACTCCAAAATAAATTGAAGTGGAAGTCAAAATGTATCTACATTTAAACATACATATGTATATCAAGGCAAAACAAATGCTTTAACATGATGCAGCCATGTGAGGTGTGGTGGCTATTTAGCACAATGACAAACTAGCACAGTTGTAAGCAGTTTGATTTACAACAGTAAGAAAATGCACAACTGATTAGGACGAGAAGAAGAAAATCTCTGCGTCTTTCAGATGAGTAACCACATGAAGATATAAGTCGCAAACACTTGTTCAGGTTTCAAGAGTATTCAAGTACTATTTCTCCAAAACAATGATGGATAACAACTATTTAAGTATGCTGTATGCCATAAAAGATATAGTAGCAGATGCTGTATTTTTAAGAACTGAACAGGCTTAAACATTCACATCTGCAGACATGCCTGTCTCTGTACATTTGTGACCCTGATAAGTCAGTTTTTCTTTCACCACGCTTCTGCCTGTCCCCCTGACCAATCTGTTGTGTCTGTCTGTCAATGTGCATAATGTCTTCCAGCCATTTCTCTGTCCTCAGAGTCACTGCATGTGTGGGGGTGGCAGGAGCTCAAGAGAACAAAGGCCAACTTTAATTAAACGTATTAAAATTTATAGCATATTGCATCAACTCTAATCAAGAGACAGGGTGCAATCAAGTTTCAGGAGAAAGCAAACTTGGTGTCAAGCGGTTTTCCTACAACATTTTAAAAAACTGCCATTATAATAGGAGCACTCCAGCAGAGTCTGAGGCTAAAAGAAGGAAAGGCGAGTGTACTGAACACGTGTATGGACTAGAAACAACATTTTGCTTAGTTTTTTTCAAGCCAAAGAACCTACTGTGTGTTTTTGAGTATGCATTATAAGTGTAGCTGCACATTGTTCTGTCCTGTTTTAATTATTTAATTTGGTCAATGATTTATTTTTAATCTCATTTGTAAAAAATGGTAAATATTATTGCTGTCTGATGTAAAACAAGTTTACAGGAGAGCAGAAAAACTGTTTTTACTTTTAATACAAGTCAAAAGAACCAGATTTTTTCTCCAAGTTATTTTGGAGCATTTAGATCAGTCCAGTTTTTTTAAATGTTCACACAATGTAAAAGGACGTCAGGACATTCTTCAGTATTCAAAATACTACTCAGGTTTGCTATGCCCCTAAGACATAATATCATAATATAGGGGGGGGGGGGGGACACATGACCTCTTGGCACATGACCAAGCTTCCTGACCACCAGCTTACCACCATGCTTAGCCCTGAAGTTGACCGAGAGGGCGTCTGGGACAGGAGTGGCATGACGCCCAGTGCAGTCTCCTCACTGCATTCATTATTCAAATAGAGCTGTGATTATCAGAAAACACCATTCACTCAGCCATCTGCATGTGGAGCTCTGCGCTAGACTGGCCGAAGCCTCAACGAAGGCCCAACAGGGACAGATTTATTTACTAAATATTCAACTGAGAGAGCGTGGCAGTGGGATGCAGCTGCGGCACTTTAAACAGCGATTCTATGCTCTTGCTTATATTCGAACTGAACACTGAGGGGGACATTAGCATTAGCTAAATAAGATTGTGCCCTTTGTTGGTTGCTGTGTATTTATGCATGCATAGACTGGGCAAAGATTTAGGCCTGAGCCCAAAACAAAATATTGTCCTATGAAATGACTATAAAAGGTTCATGCTGTTTTCCCAGTTATTATATTTTAATAGATTTAAATACAATTTATATATACATAGTCTGCACACTATGTCCACTTATACTCATATCATTACTCAACAGATAGAAGAATGTTTAATCAGGGACATCATAGCCAAGTATTTTTTGTTATTTTCTATTAAAACCTGCAAGGTTAACATGACTGGTTTCATGTTTGGTATGCCACACTCACAAGAGAACTTCAGCTCAGCGCTGGTGTAGGAACATGTAGGACAATGAGCTAGTGTCCGTTCCCCAAAAGTTAAGGCCTAGGCACGCCTCTGTACTGTAATGTATTCTTTCAACAGATTCCAAATATTAAAGGAAAGAAACTAAGTTTAATGAAGGGTAGACGACTGCATGTTCCAGGTTAATGCTGCTAAAAAGTAATGAAAGACTATAACTACAAACTGGACAAATGCATGGATGAAAGTATGGATGTCCATGATATACTAAGACTAGCTTTTGTCCATAACATTCTATGTCATGCAGTGTCAGTGTCTATTTAAGACGACTCAACAACTTGACATGGTTGGCATGCTGTTTGCACTAATGGGTGGTTATAAGCTTTTATCAATGCTAGCTACATTAGCTTCAACATTACATTAGCAATAAAACTTTAGACACCAAGCACATCTTTGCTTATAAACCACATTTGTGGTAAATCATAGAACTGGCCAACCAACTCCTTTGTTTTTTAAGAACTATAAATGTTTCTAGTTACAGTTTGATGCCAAAGCTATTTGTTGGGCTTGTTTTTGAGCAGAATCTCAAAGTGAATAGGATCTTTTGGCTTTTGTGCCAGTTGTCAGACCAGCCTTTGTGTTTCCATCCTCTGAGACAGCTTGCTAGATCAACAACTGAGGCTTTTCATCAGGCCAAGCGTGCCAAAGAACTAGACCAGTCAGCCACACTCTACGCCTGTGTCTGATCACTCCAGGGTCTGCAGCCGCGGCTGGCCCTTTAAGGGATCTCCGGCTGTCTGCTGGATGGATGAGCGCTCTTCTCTTTGTGTGGAGAGCTAAAATGAAATGAGTGCTGAGAGGGGAGTGATGAGGGGACAAAGCAAAGCAGACATAGGAGAGCATTGCTCTTCATCTACAATCAATAATCCGCCACATAGGCTTGTGGATGGAGAGGAGGGATGCGAGTTTAAAGAGAGACAGGGCGGGGTCCAGATAGAGCAGTGTGATCAGAGCCAGAGGTAGACACCCTCCTCAATTCACTATGTGTTTCTTTTACTGGTGCTGTGCTTTACTCCATGTATTGACTGAAATATGGGCTTAGAAACATATATTGTTTATATATACTTAGAAATAATAATTACACAAATGATATATGATGATAATACAATAAACTGAAAATAAATCTAGTGGTCAGCAGTGCAAGATAACAACAGCAAAAAAGTGGAAACAGCATTTTTCACAAAAATATGTAAAGACAAATGAAAAAGCTACCTACGCCCCTGGACAAGATAGCTATCCCTGTGCCTGGTGACGAGTAACCAAGTTACCATCATAACAGTCCCCAGTGAAACACCTTTATTTCATTTATTTGTTGGTGAAATGTATTTATTATTATTAGTCACACTTTTGGCAAAAATGTGCTACTTTACCAACAAGAATGGGTGTGTGGGGGCATCTGAATGTGAGGGGGTTGTGTAGATGTGGAGAGGTGTTGGTGCCGCAGGAATACATTTTCAAAATCCATACCATCACTGCCCTATCAGAGCAGAGATGACGCTCTGTAACGCAGCAGCACTAGTTAACATGTTTGGTGCAGCACATTGATACCACACCTGTACAAAACCCGACTGTTACAGTGTACAATTTAGGGCATCTTCACACCACAGCCTCAGGTAAACACACCTCTCAGCTCTCGTACCTCTGGTCTCAGGCGAAATAGCTAAGCTATTGTGATCAAATAAAAAATGGACACTACTACCACAACATTTACTAAACTGTTAATACTGAAGTACTAACCAGCAGAAAGCATCAAAAATACTGGTAATCTTCTATTAGGTTCAAGAGAGGATGAGGCTGAAGTCGACGCTTGCTGAAATATCCTGCCCCCTCACATCACACAGAAACATCTGTGGTTGTTTATTGTTTATTTTCAGCCAAACTGCCCTTCACTGTAAAAATGCACCAGATTCTCTGATATATAGACAGTTAGAACCGAGGAAATCAGAAATAATATTCTCAAAAACATTTCTGAGACCCTGTATTCTACATTCCTTTGGCAGAAAGTCAAATAATCACCTTATGTCATTCTGGAAACGCTGGGTGTTAGTTCATCAATATTTCAACACATATCAATGCAGCAATAATGAAAGAGAGAGAGAGAGAGAGAGAGAGAGAAAGAGAGAGAGAGAGAGGTGGGTGGGGGGTGGAGTCAGGAGGACTGAAGAACACTAGTGGGCCTGACCCTGCACTCTTTTAACCCTGCTGGAAACTAGAGGAGGAGGAAGTGATGAAAACGACAGCGAGCCAGAGATGGAGCGAGAGAGCGAGAATGTGTGAGGGCTGAAAGAACGAGAGAGTGTGGGCAGGAGAAGCAAAAGAGAGGCAGGAACCAACAGAGACAAAGAAAACACAGAGGTAAAAGAATTCCGAGAACGGGCAAGAAGGGAGAGAGAGAGAGAGATAGAGAGAGGGGAGGGAGAGAGAGACAGAGAGAGCGAAGGGAGAGAAGGGAAAGAGAGAGAGAGGGGGGAGACAGGAGAAAGAGAGAGAGAAGGAAGAGAGAGAGAAGGAAGAGAAGGGAGAGAGAGAGAAGGAGGTGAGAGAGAGATAGAGAAGTGGGAGAGAAGGGAGAGGAAGAGAGAAAAAGAGAGAGAGTGAGTGGCAATAGTAAGAAACAATGATAGAGCAAGGCTAAAGAGAGAGAAAAAAGAAACAATACAGTAGGGAGAAAGAGAGAGAGAGGAAAAAAGAGCACAGAACACCATGGCTGAGACGGAAGAATGCATCTGTGACATGATGTAGCAAATTCCTAGAGGCTCCTTTTCTGATGTTTGTTCAGTGCAGTCGGCTGGTCCGCACTCAAGGTCGCGCAGCTATAGAGTGAACACACTGCAGTCCTGGTGTCCTTCTCACGCTACCGCCTCGTGTACTCAGGGTTTTTGTTCAGGGGTGCAGCTATGTGCAGCCCTGGGCAGTGTCATTATCAGGACCCATATCAGATAAAATAACATTTCTTTACTTTTCTGAAATAAAAAGAGTTTAAAGACTTTGACAGTGGAAACTGAGCTTTAAAACAGACTGAGTTTTTAATTCACTGTTTTTATACTGCCACCAATTCAGCCTATAGTAGTTAAGCCCCACCCAGTCACACTAAAGTTATATAGTTTTTTTTTTTTTTTTTAATAAGGCACAATAATAAGTAGCCTGTCTCATTTACTTACATCTTAAAGATAGAAAGATCATTTTGTGGTATTGAGGTTGGAAAATAGTTATGCCAAATATTGATTTGTGACTATATTCAGTATATAAAACCTTACACATGTCATAAGCTGAACTGAGGGGTTAGCAAAAGAGAGATGCACAAAGAAATTGAAGACATATGCAATGTCCTATTTTCTTTGTCTCCAGAATTTTCAAAGAAGTCGCATATAGGTCATTTCAATACAAAGCTCTTTTTGATTAGAATATTTTTTTCTTTCCAGATCTTTTACTTCATTCCACTGTTTCAGGACTTTTAACTTTTTTTAACTAAATACAGATTTATGCTGTAAGTTTTGGTATTGTTTTATATCCTGCTCGTTTGTAGTATTAAATGTAGTATAATATGAATTACTTCAATTACATTTATGCTGATGTAATTGTTATATTCTTTGGGTTTTGTATACATTTTTTTCCTGCACCCCACAGTAGCTGAATTCTGGGGGTATTGGTGGGACAGGACCTCTTAAAATAATATTTGTTAAAAACATTGGAATAGGACAGTGCATATTGGCATTGGCAGATATAAGTAAAATATCAGAATCTGCAGTAACAGTCACTACTCCTCAGAGAAGGCTTTACACTAGATGTTGGAATGTTGAAGAGGATTTAATGAGGTCAGGTAGGTATTGTTAATGAAGGCATTGATGAGGTATGACACTCCAGGGAACACAGCTGCTCTACAGGCAATGCTGGGGTTTTTATATACCCCTCTAGTGATCGCTTGGCATTGGACACTGTGCCTATGAACGCTTTTCTATGGACATTAGCTTTGTTTCCATAACTGCACACCTGTATCCACTGTGTTCATCTTAAAGTAGATAAATTCACTAATTAGAAGCGATGTCTGGATACTTTTGGACAAACTGTAGTGGCCACATTGTTCACTTTAATAATCTCTGTGATAAACATTATGCTGTTTTGGCAAAACCTTATTAACAAGCCAATAAAGTATCCGATTCCCAAATGTAAACCAATCCCACTTCAAATGAAGTTAAAAAATTGTAATTAACTGTTGCTTGAAAGATCCCAGTGTTACTCGAAGTGGATGAGTGGTTACTGTGTGGTCAAACAGCAGACGGTAAAGCTTCGTCTCTCTCCTCCAGTGCCCGCTCTCCGAGACCATTCGATCGGATAAACGACCATCTGTCCCGCCGACCTCTCTCCCTGCCCGCCTAAACACCAGGCATGGTGTGTGTGCGTGTGATGGGGCAATTTTAATGACCCACTCCCACACCGCATACACACCCAATCACCCATGCATGCTGCCCTTGGCACAGGTGGTTGAGTGTCTGCATGCCTGAAGGACCAAGATGCCTTTGTGTTAGTGTCGGTAATCCACAATAAGAAAGAAAACAGAAAATGCTGGGTCTGTCCTGAGCACAAAATATTGAAACCACTGTTGATGTTTACAATACATAAAATATATATTACAAGTATATGTAACAAATATTATAAAAAATATATAAAAACATTCTTTCAGACATCTTTGCACTGAGCATGTCGGTGTACTGTTGTGGTATTAAATAATGTACATTTTATTCATTAGCTACTTATTTCATAGACAAATTTGCAAGACTTTTTTATTGGTAAATTATTGATAAAGGTTGGTAATTCTTGATTTGAGTATATTGAGTTGAGGAAAGGAATGGAAAAAATGTATTTGACAAAATGAAAACTACAATGTATACAATACAGTTTTAACATGTTTACCTGTAAGAAAGAGGCTTGTGACATCACACACACGCACATGACACAAGTACATAACTTTTACCAAGAGATTCCCTGGAGGTTATAATAAAAAGTGGCCCAATTCTACCCAGCTCATAAGACAAATGTCTACTTGGGGGACTGTAGAAGTAGCTATCAACTAAAGCAGATAATTAGATCAAAAAAGGAAAGTTTTTTTCCTTACAAAACCTTACAAAACCAGAAACAATAATACAGTGTATTACTAATTTTTCAAATTTCAGATTCTCAGATAGCCAACTCTGCTAACAAACTACACTGCTCATCATTTGTATGGCTAATATTTGGTATTTAGTTGTTTTAATGTTTCATTTAACTTAACCCTTTGAATATGTTTTGCAGTGTTTACTGAACAGAAAGGGAGTCTGATTCTGATCATTCCTAATCTTTGAGGAACAGCTGTAGTCTGTCTGGGATGTCACAGCATATTTTAAACAATCTGGTATCTTAGTCAGTGAGCTTGTTTAACATTCTGCAGGACAGGAAACCCATCCCTGCTGACAACCCAACTCAATATATGAAATCATAACTGCTTATCGTCTTCAAGAATTGGACATCATGAGGCATTTTCCTTCTATACCATAGTTCTACAGTGTTAGAAAGAGTCTCTGAGTTACCTGAGAATTTTACTTCATAAGAATTTGGAGGTGTAGCGAGGATGGATGCAAAACATGATATTATTGATTAAAATTATTATTCTCTTCCTGCTGCTGCACAATGATCAAATCACAAGTCAAAAGCCATAAAGCCATTACAGTTTGATAGAAGATAGAAGTCTTTTAAAGGTGTGATATCATTTCAGGTTGAGTTTTACAGGAATACTATGCATCACAAAAGCACCACTAATGTACTATTAGAGATGCCCTTTCAGTGGGGCTTTACTGGTGAAGGAATGATAAAGGAAGTCTGGAATTGGGCAAACAACCTCCAAGGCTCGTTGGTATGACAAAGTGAATTTGGCCAGGATCTGAGGGAACACCGGAAAAGCAGTGAACTCAGTGGAACAGACATGCTAAAGGTAGATGTAATGTGTGGAGAGTGGAGCTACAGACCAGCCACAGTAACACACACACACACACACACACACAGCATCAGCCAAGCCTGAGGGCTTTTCCAACCTGCAGACAGACCTTCAATACATATCTAAAACAACACTTGACATAAAAAGAAATTGGCTAAAGAGTTTCAGAATGCAAACTTAGAATTCAATCTAGACTAGACATTAAATTATGATACAGTATATCTGGCACAGCAGCATGAGAACTGTGATGTACTAACCATAACAGACAAAACACTTGAATTGAACTTGTCAAGCTCCAACAGCCACTCTCAATTTCCACTGAAATTAAACATTGTAAATGCAAGAACCTACTGTCTTGCTCCTTAAAGCGATTTAGTGTAAATAATGTACATAATGTTGTACAATACAGTCAAACAGCAAGACTGGCTGATTGTATTGTACTTCAGCTACAGCGTTAATTTAGTAAAGGAAGTTATCAAACACGTCCTTAAACTACATCACATTGCCTGCATGTAGTCTCTACAGTGATCCATTGGAGTGTCAGGAGAGTCATATTAACCTCTTTCTGGCCATTTTGCCACTTTGGGTATTTCTAATTAAAATGATCAAATAAAATATTTTTTTCTGTGTTGAGCTACTAACGAGCAATGATGGAGAAAGAGGAGTGAGAATCACCTACTAATAAAACAACTCACACCTTCACACCTCTTCATATCAAAAAATTCTGTACACTTGCAAAAACATTGCATTTAAACAAAATAAGAACACTTTTGTAAAGGCTGACTCGCTTGCTTACCTACAAAGATGAAAATCTAGTCAGCGTCCAGGTTTGTAAATCACACACATTTTTATCAAACTATATTACATCAACGTTTTTGAGGGAAAAAAATGCGTAGTGTAATATTTGAGGGACCTCCAAAACAAGCCAACATCACATTTCTATGGCAAAAAAGGGTTAATGTGTGTTTTTAACAAGGTATCATACACACTGTTAATCTAATACACTCAAATTTTATATATTAAAAACATTTGATAACAGATATGTGCATCGTAATGTGAATTTGTGTACTAGGCTACTTATCTTTGTACTTGTTTATTAGGGTTACTCCCCTATTGTCCTACTAATGTATTTGGGGGGATTACATTTGTTATTTTGCTGAACTGAACTGTACATTAAACGTGCATTTAAAGAACACCCCCCTCCCACAAATACAATACTGTATGTGTTAAGATGGATTATGTGTGTAGTGAACATACATTTTAACAACAATCACAGATGCATGACAGTTTCATCTACGAAGGATGTTAGTGACATTCTCATTTAGGACTATTTAAACCGATATGTGATGTATACTGCTGATAGAGTTATAGAGTAAGACTCTTGTAATGCTATTCATCATTGCGTTGACTGATTTGGAGGCCAGAAATGTTCAAGAGCTCTATTAGCAGGTCATTGTTTCAGGATGGAACCACTGATGTCAGTCATCGTCATTGCTGGACATAAATCTCATTACTGCATGCCCACCTGCCTCCTAGCACACACACACACACACTCACATACACTCACACATACACACACAATGCCTTCCAGACACTCTGCGAGAGCCCTGATCCCCAGAGAATGGCTAAAACCAGCAAACAGCTTCTGCCAAAGGGCACATCCAGTACACAAGCTCTGTTATTTTAGACAATTAGCCTACTTTAATTCACTCTACCACTCTATCACTAAGACAACAATGTTATCCTATCAAGCTTTCCAGGACACCAGAACTCTGCAGGAAGACCAGCATGACATTCTGAAATTTGTCAAAGATGCCACTCTGAATATCACTATGAAAGGTGTCAAACAAAGAATCTGAATAAATCAGATGGATCAATTGGTCACAACTAAATCAGACTGCAGTAGTTTTAGTTAACACCCGTTTACTAATTATTATATTTGCTAGTCAACCATGTCAACCATGAATTAACCATGAATATAAATATCATTTACTAGAGAAAGATGTCACAGCACCTTAAGTAATACTGCAGTGCTGAGTAAATCTCACTGGGTTCTACTAATAAGCTCTTATTCCAGCTCTCTTCATATGAAGGGCCTATCAGAATTATTACAAAATCATCCCATTTATTTCATTTTGATGATAACAATTAGTTGTTAGCTTTCACAATCATGTCACAGCATTGTGAACTGCTACAAGGATTCATTGAAAAAATAGCAAATATAGCATAAAACATTTGACCCGAGTGCTATAAAACTTAAAGAAAAGTAAGTAATGTCCATTATTGGAACTTCATTTGGCAGCTATTACGCAGGAAACATGATCATGACGGGTATGTTCATGTGAAGGTTTGGTTTTGCATCGTTCCTGTTTTTGGTATTTTTATTTTTTACTCGTTCTTTGCTACATTACTGTAATAAAGGTGAGCAGTTGGTTATAGGCAGTTTAGCAGTCTCTGTAAAGACCGACATGATAAAAATGATTGAAATTCAAAAATGATGACATGAAAATCTTCATAAAGTTGTCTTTGTTCGGTTTGCCACTGGAGGTACAAGGATAATATAATATAATAAATAGAATTTGGGTGATATAGACTTCCTAAAGAATGCCACCACGGCTTTCAATCGTTCCAATGGTTGGCCAACTAGAGCACACTTTGCTCATCAGGAGGCAGGTTCAAATAAAAACACTAAAAATGAGCATTAAAGGTCCCATTAATACAGGCTGATATTCAGTCAAAGATTTCTACAAGCACATTTGTGGCGCACACGACCACGCCCACAAGCTCTACTGAAACAGCAGGATTACCAGGAGTTCTGCAGACAGACCGTGTATCCTCTCCAACCTGTAGTGTGGCAGGTTTTTTGTCCTGGTTACAAAGCTGCCTGTCTGACTCATTTGGCAGCATGATAGCAAGCTGGTCACAAGTCTTTGTCTTAGCCCAACAAGCTCATTTGGATTCAGGAAAATAAGACCAAACACAAAGCAGCTTCAGGCTATGCTATGTTTCATGACTCACGCCGGCCTATGGGTATTTCATAGCTAAGTGTCAAAATCCGACAAGACTGAGCCTCATAATTAGAGACTATTTCTATAAAACACACAAGGCTTCTGCTGTGCTAAAGTTAAAACAACTACTTTGCCATCTGCGGTTCACTATTTTCTCTCCTAAAAATTATGCGCCAGTCTCTTCCTGAGAGTCCGTCTGACAGACCAATTACATAACTAGCCTCTGTCTGATGTAATTGAAATGTCATGGAGACGGTTCTCGAAGGCTTATGCGACAGCGGGGCAGGAACTGCAGAACAAACGGCATAAACAAAGGCTTCCAAGAAAAAAGTCCAGTTACAAAGACCCACAATCACTAGCATACTATCCCACTTTCAAGTGGTGAATGTTTTAAATGATTAAAAATGTTAAGTTTGTGTGTGCGTGTGTGTGTGTGTGTGTGTGTGTGTCTGACTGTCTGTCTTTTTAGGTGGGTGGGGGGACAGGGGGCACTGCAAACTACCCCATCCATACACAGTTGGATGCCTCTATGGTTCTGACCTAGATTCATCTAGCCTATCCCAGCTATTATGGACCACCAATTGCAACCTCACTTCATCACTGTTTCTGACCTTGTCTTTCCTTCCCTTTCTTTTCTCTCTCTATGTTTTTCTCTCTTTCTGTCCACTGCAGTGGTTTCTAAGCACAACTGTGACTGGCAAAATGATTTAAACTGTAACATACAAAATATAATACACAACACATTTACTTTTTTCTGAGATTTTTATTTGGGCCCAAAAGTTGGATTTTTTCATAAACAGTATTATTACAATAGATTATAATGATTAATACAATGACTCAATACAGTATTCCCACATGTGTTAAATGCAGCACAGGGATTCTCAACGTCCTTACACTAGCACACAAGATCAACCAGCTCAAGAACTCATCAACCCAACAGCCAAAAGCTTTGCTTAAATAAGCTAACTGCTCAATTTATGTGCTAATTTGTGAAAAATATGTATTTAAATTCTCAGCTTAGCTACTGGATTAAGGACACAGGACTCTGCAAGCCTGCACAGGGCAAAATCATCTCAGTACAAATATCTTACTGTAACACAACCCACACAGCACACTTTGATTTCTGTATCATAACATTTATATTTATATTTGTGGCTTTTAACAGATGCTCTCAATCAAAGTGTCCTAAAATGTAATTATGCTATAGATGTAGCATTAGGAGTCTTGCTCAGGGACTATTAATTAATACCACACTATATGCTGTCATATAACTGTAATAAATACCACTACAGTAAGAAGAAGCTGTCTGTTATGAACTATGTGTAGCTAATGTAATTAATAAGAATTATTATTATTATAATATTATTATACACTGGCCTCACGCTGTATGAAGATGAGTCAGTCTTTTCTAATCCACTGTTAGTTCTCGCTCAGGCCCGATTATTTAGCTATAAGCCTCCACTACTTGTTAGCTACATTACACTTGTAGCTCCAGCACAAAACCAAAGAAGCAAGCTTCATTCGCCAAACATGTTTTGGCATATATTTGGCTTTGACCTAAAATTTGATTTACAATTTTTCATTGAACCTTTACTGAATCAACCAAAATGTTTCTTCTATTCATCTTCCAAATGATCATATTAAGAATGTGAGATGGAGTAAAAAAAATAAGGATACATTAAAACTTGACATTCCTATTAGTATAAGCACAAAACAACCTTGACTTTGCAACACCAGCTTCTAGGTGGGGTGCCCTTGACGTCCCAGTAGGGGTCCCTATCTTCTCCATCTGCTAGACTGATCCCAGACCAGTCTGAGCCCAAATTCACAGCAAGATAACATATCACACCTCAAATCGGATGGCAGTTGCACTAAGAAGCTCAGTATCTAACATTTATTAACAGTCATTTTAAAATAAGACTTTTTATTAGAAACTGAATTTCCTTTTTCACCTAATCCAATTTCACATTTCCATGTTACACTGTGCCAACAGAAACTGTAAACTATACTATGCTGTTTTACTTTACATGCCACATTAATGCAGCATGTGTGCACTGCAGGTACTAACTAAAGGCCAGCTGGCATTTACAGCAGCAAGTGTGTGCAGATGGTCCAAAGTGAGGAAAATGGCAACAGTGCGATACTCATCTGTGCCCATTTCATGAGCCAGTATGCGAATGCAGATAGCTTTGAATGTACAGATTGAAATACAGGCCTTTCATTACAGCCTCATACAGCTTACAAACGTCTGTGTGTGTGTGAATGATTTTCTCATTGTCCAGCTGCTGCAGGCAAGAGGTCATCTGTTGCTGTGCTGCAGTGATGAGTTTGTGCCGTCAAACAGTCGGGGTACAGGCTCACTGGAAAAAACATGGCTAATGCAATTCCACCATAATATTCCTTATTCAATGTCAGAGCTACAATCCACACAATGCCACCAATCTATGTGGGACATATCATGCTATGCTTTCAACTCCTGTTTGCTGAAATTATAACAGCTTTGTTGTTTTAAACAACTATTAAATGGCTAGAAAATGGCTAGTCAAATATAAATGCCTTAATGCAGTATTGGAATTACGAATGTGTAGTTTCGAATTTATAAAAGAGAATGAAATAGATCATTAAATATATATTCTACAATCTTTTAAATAGCTTTCAACGAAGTGTACAACATAAAACTGCAGCAGATGTTGGGATAAAGGCAGCTGATACTGTGTTTTACATTAAGTGGGGCTACACATCAAAATGGTTCAAATGAAAACATGACAAGTATGTACTATGTACAGTTAAACATGTAACAGTAACTTACCTGAACAGAACGAATTAGGGCTGCACAATATATCGCTTTATTATCGCCATCGCAATGCATGCATGCGCAATAGTAATATGGTAAGAAGTTCATTGTCAAACGAGGCAAATTAAATAAAACGTCACGCTACAGCTTTGATCCTTAAAAGCAATAAAGTTTAAGAAAGTACGGTTAGCAATCAAAAGTAAATTGCAAAAGTAAAATGTTCTTTTTCAGCATTTTTATTATCATTAGTTCTATGTTCTATGCAAATGTACTCAAATACAAAATCACTCCAATCCTTCTAGAATAATTTAATCTTCCCAAGCCCACATATTTAAGTAATCTGGTGAAAATTCCTGTAATTTTGCATTATACATGTTTTTTTTACAATATCATGCAGTCCTAGTAGGAATGCACAATGCTATAGGAATTGGATTAGCAATCATATCAGCAGATACTTACTTCAAAAACTGCCATTAAAAAGTTGTTCAGATTTGATATATTTTAAACCAATATTTGGTGACATTTTTTTTGTACGTTTAAACAACAGAAAGTTTAGGTGACTCTGGGTTACTGGGCTACAAAAGTGCATTCTTTTCATCTATTCTACTCCATTAGTAACCCTACACAGATATTACCCTACACACATTTATACATGTGTATGTATTGGCATCAGTGGATATGTACATTAAAAATATTGGATATTGGCATCTGCCCACACTTCCCATTTCAATGCATCAATAATTAATAGTATAGGTAGAGTAGGGCTGGGCAATAATAATCAGTGTGATAAATTACACCACAATATGCTATTATATGGTTTTCTGTGCGGGATGTAGATATCATCTGTACTTGTAGAACACCAACCGCATGATTCATTGAGAAAAAAAGCAGAACTAATACTGTTTAATTGGATTTAGTGTACATTTAGTGTTTACCACAGTATTTTAAAATGTAGCACTACATATTGTGATAGAGACAGTTTATTGTGTGTTCTGAAATTTTTGTCATATCATCCACACCTATGGAAAATGGTGTTACGAGCATTCCACTGCCTTCCACTGCTTTAAAACCCATTCTCCCCAACCTACAGCAATTCTTTTTGTACTGCATCCATTTTTAATGAGCCTAGCAGGATGTCTAACAGAGGGGGGCAGGGGCAGCACCGGTCAGCCTACAGCTTCAATTAGCACTTAGTCAGTGCCATCCTTTCAATTCACTTAAGAGACTGGCACGTGGTCGAAACCCTCTCTGCCATATGTGTGTCTGAGAACATTAAACCCTACATACATTTTCAGCTAGCCTCGCACAGCCACTTTCCAAGCACCAAAATAAGCATGAACAGGAAAACCAATGACACAGAACTGTATGTTGTACTGAAAAGGCTGACCGAGCAAGGCTGCATGGTCAGTAAAGTGAATTAGGTTGCCTGACATGTGCTGTGGAGACCCTTAATCGCTGTGGGTAATTGCATTATGCATTATTCTGACAGAGCAAGACATTAGGGAAAAGCGTGGTGCATGTCTGAGGTTACAGTTCTACAGTTCAATATGATCATAAATCTGTAGTTCACATTCAAAGTGTGCTGTAGGACTGCACGATACATTGCTTGCTAATCATCATCCTGATATCATCATGGATCAAGGTCTAAGAAACTAAAATGT
Source organism: Megaleporinus macrocephalus (assembly GCA_021613375.1). Lineage (NCBI taxonomy): Eukaryota > Metazoa > Chordata > Actinopteri > Characiformes > Anostomidae > Megaleporinus > Megaleporinus macrocephalus. Next base: position 35,884,363 of record CM038703.1, read on the forward strand.
GTTAGGTCAAAATGCGGGCTAGTGTCTTATCAGAGGTTCTCTGATGTGTTTTAATATGCTGCTTGTTATGTACTAGTAGGCCTGTAGTTCCATTATGAAATTTTGATGCAAGCCTTGTGATGTTACAATTTTCATGTGCATTGAAAAAGCAAATTTGAAACAATGTACTTTTGAAATATTAGGCATCTGGATGCCAAACTGGGCGGAGGTGGGCGCTTAAATTATCACTAAAATTACTATTCTTAAATAAATCAATCAAAATTTGCATTAGGGTTCATTTTGATAGAGTGTGGTGCAGCAGGCAATGAAAGAGCTCTACTGGAGAACTTTTCTTCATCTATGCCAGACCAAACTGTGTAGTATACTGTGAGAGCTCAGTACAATGATTTAAAAATATTAAAACATGAAAAATGACCAATTTTGTGACTGCAGTTTTGATTGCGACTCTCTTCTATAATTTAAGCTCCAGGACTGTTTTATGTGGCAAGGAAGAATATCTGCTCTTCTGTTAAGGCTTGAATACTGAACCCAGTGTGCCAGACCGTGATTGTAATGTCGTGCACGAAGGTGATTGGTTTCTTCTGAAGAGTCCATCTCATGTACAGGCAGTATGGTTAGGTGAATTGTCCCCATTTAAAACTTCTCAAGACGACCATGGATATGTTTTGCCAATCCATTTGGATGAAAGGTGTTTATACTCAACACTTAACTCAACAAGTTCTCCAGTTACATGCACACTAGAAGTAATGAGATCTAAAATTATGGACATGCATAATTGGAGTTACCATGACAACAAGCATCACATGAGCTCATACACTTGTCATACACAGCTTTATGCTCACTAATTTTTAAGCATTTTGAAGTTTGAAGCACAATCTTTGTCTCCTTTGCAGACCAGTTTCTGGCTCCCTGCCATGTTGACCGCTATAAACGTCTGCTATGGCGCAAATGCACTTGTGCAGAACGTACTTAGACTTTCCGTTTGTTAATATAATCAGATACAGAAGTTACATGGTTATTATTATTATGGTTGTTATTATTATAATCGAACTAGTCTATTCCGATGATGGTGCATACATTGATCCAGTCCATTCACATTAAACCATTAGTCTGATTTTTTATCAGATATGCAGGTTGCATGTAAATGCAGCTATTGGTAAATGTAGTCTATGGTTAAATTTGCAGCAACGTTCCATTTGCAATTTTGATATAAAAACATTCATATTTCAGCCCTAGGACATCAATATGCCCCCAGTGTGCAACCACATAGCCTAGTGTGCAAACATTAACACATAAGCATATGAAGAGACATGCTTACCTATATTCATATGTAGACCATATCATAGAATTGTATGTATCATAAGACCCCTACAAGCACAGGCTTATGGTATTATGGCATGTTATATTACACAGTCAGCTGTGGGCAATCTTTGAAGGTGTTTCTGATTCAGCAAGAGGCCTTGCCAAATCTTTGCATCTTTTTTTTAATATCCTGGACACATGCTTTTTCTGTTTGGCCTTTATTATAAGAGCTGCATCTGGTGCATTAGACAAATTTAATCTTGCATGTTAATCGAGTATGTTATAGTCGATATAAAACAGGGAACTCTGATGTATCTCCAATGCAAGGTACTAGCAGAGGGATGAGCACATGCAGCATGAGGAGGAGAGCATGCTGGAGAGAAAGCAGGGCGTGGAGGGAGAAAAGCAGACAGCCAGACAGCTTAAGCTCCCGGTATTACGACCAGCTCTTTTCCTCCGTGTAATAACGACGCGGATTTGTAAAACGAACCGTGCACGTCGATAAGTTTGAGAATAAACCGAATAGGAAAAGCAGGAATATGGAGAGAAACGTGCGCCAGAGACACCAGCAGAGGAAGGAAGAGAGGAGGGAAGGAGGGAGAGAGGGAGGGAGGGGGGAGAAAAGGTGTGTCCGCCTTCGAGAGAAAAGGAGAAAAAAATTCAAGATCTACACGAATTTCAGCCGCACAGAAAAGAAAAAAAGACATCTAACGTACACGATGCTGCTATTTTAACGCAAGGAGAGTGTTTTAGTGGACGCGCTTAATAGCATACTATAGCGACGGAGTTAGCTAGCTGACCCCAGATCAGCAAGAACAACCCTAGACTGAGGGGGAGAGTGGGACTGGATGGAAAGAAATGTCCCCCCCAAGACAAAGCCCCCACGTGGTTAATATGGGGGTGCAGAAATGCCCTCTCTTTCCCTTTTGACAAAAGATAATCCCGACGACATCATCTCATCCGCTGAGCCGCACAAACATACAGACAATTTTCATGCACGCAACTCCTCGTTGGGAAGGAAACTCAGCTTAACCAGGCTGGACATTGCAAAGTAAGCATGCAGCAGCATCAGCACCATCCAACTGCGCCAGTGCCATTTTCACCGGCAACGCGGCGCAACGCAGCGCAAAGCACGAGAGAACACCTTGCCATTAATAACCCATAAACCTAAATCCTCCAGTTTACACAGCCCACAGTGACCATAACAAAAGAGAGGCGAAGCCAAAACCTGACACAGCTCTGTTTCATAGCTAGAGCCGGTTTTCTGTCAAAGATGTAAGACTGTGTTTCTAAAATAAGACGTTTTTGCCTCAACGCCACAACTTAACGTGAACCTGCATGTCACCCCAGCACCACGCAGCGTCGGTTAACGCTGTTTAACGTTTCCTCTTAACTCTGCTTCACAGCACATTAACGTTATTCATTGATGTAGAGTTAAAGAGCTTTTAACATAAGTAAAAACGGCCTGAGGGCTAAAGCTAACCGTCTTTCTGTGGAGAAGTAGCGTCAACCTCACCGCCAGAGCCCTGAGCTGTCAAGAAAACGATCAAAAAATATTGACAGCTGATGTACATGTCACGTCCAGCATTTTCTTTATCGATCTGCGACACCCGCCCACCTTAACAGAGAGTTATAATTGTTGTCGTGGTATATTATTCGGTTTAAAAGCAGAGAAACTGCAGCTGGGGCGAAGCCGGCATCCTTCGGTCTTGACAAAGCCAGGCCCGTTCATACACACCCAGCAACGGCAGAAATCACCCACTCACAGCAACAGCGGAGAGGTGATGGGTCTCAGAACAACGAACTTATAGAAAACTAACCTGGACCCCGCTACTCGCCCAGAATAAGCAGAAAAAGCGAATTCGTCCGTGTACAATATGAACGGGTTTGCTTACCTGTGTGACACGCAGAGTTATTGTCTGTCCAACTGCAGTCAGTCAGTCAGCGCCCGGCTCTAATATAACGACGCAGTTCTACCGGCGACCTGGCGAAGAAGGAGGGCGCTAAAGAGCCCGCCTGAGGGCTGCTGCTGTTCACTGGGCGTGTTAGTCCGGGTTTGTCATTACACTACACATTAATTAATGTTGGAGTGTGCTATCAGATAAATCAGTGAGAACAGAGTCAGCACTGTTTAGATAATCTCCTGTGATAGCACTGGCCTGTCATTTGCTGTTAAAAGGGAAACTCCACTAATTTTTCGAAATGTCTATATAAATTATGTGAAAGATCCAAGATGCTAACAAAGTAATTCAGAGCGGTTTGGTGCAGAATTCTCAGTTTTAGACAGTCTTACTGTATTAGATCTGCTCAGGGTGATGGTAATAGGAAGCAGACGTCTGAAAACTTTAGTGCATCTGAAGCTATCTCACAGAAAGTTATTACATGGTATGGTTGTGAATGCACCACCTGATGCTTAAGACATTATTTTAGGATAGTTTTGAGATCAAGTTTTGGTTCAAAACATCTTGCTTACCCATTTATTTGAGTCCATTCATGATGGAAGGACACATAGACAGTGTCTTGCTGTTTTCCAGATTTTCCACTATTGTCTCATAATCAACATTGTATATAATAACTCGAGACACATGCGGGTTTACTGGTGATTTTGGCCAGTGAACAAATTGCTATATTTGTGTTGTAGACATCACAACCACTGTATAGGAATCAGAGTTTGTATGCTTCTCTACAATAAACAATTTCACATGAAACCACTCTGAATGACTTATATATAGTGTATAGTGCAAGTGTGGAATTATGGAAATCGGTGGCATTCCCCTTTAAGCAGAAAGAGTGAGTTCTGAAACTGAGCAATTACAGAGCAAGCTGACCACTCTGTATGTCTAGGTTTGGAGTGTGCACAACATGTACCACCCCTCATTCTTATCCAGTCCACACACACCAGTCATGAGCCAGCATTCAACGACAATGCATTTTATGATTTAACACACAATGTTATGATGGAAACTCTGAACTACATCACCACGTTTTCAGTCCAGCTATATTGATACATTAAATAGCTCTGGTTTTACTGGTCCTACTTTGCTATCAAAATTTGGCCTGATAATTTATTTGGTGCTTGTCTGGCAGTTCAGTGTGCTACTTGGTGTGATTGACTTGTCACAGGAAAGGTTGCAATGCTGTCAATTTAAACTCTGTGTGCTCCTAAAGGTCACCCACCTGACATGTGAAGAAAAAAAACAGAGGAAACCAAATACATGATGCCCATTAGGTCTGTAAAAAATCAATTCCAGGAAGGAAAGTAGTGCTGTGCCATTACACAAAGTGCTGCCTGTGAAGTTATTTGTTTTTTAATTTTAAAAACATAAATATTCCATACAGTGTGTATACTACTGTGCACAAATCTTAGGCACCTTCACTCATTGTTTAAAACATTTAACAGTAAGTGTAGAGCACCAGATATCAGTAGAACAGATGTGGATAACAGAATAAGCCTAAATACAATATGAATCAGCATGAATATCTTATTTTAAAAGAAGTAGATGATATCTTGTAAGCCCATTCAACAAAGAAGAACAAAGTTTGGCAAGGAAAAGCTTGGAAGGGGTTAAATAAACTGAACACTGTAATATGTGAAACCACTACTTATGATATTAATACTTTTCAAATGTTAAAAAAAAGTGTTTTGCTGAGCAAATAAAAACTTAATCTTTTTAAATATAAAAATGTTCTCCTTTGTATAATGCTTTTCCTTATAAAATGTTGTGATAAACTTTGACCAAAGGTAATCATCACAATGTTCAAGTTTTATATCAGGGCATGCATAATATGCACTAAAGGTCTTTATCTGAATATGCCTGTAACTGGAAAACATCCAGGTAATCGCAACAAATGGCCAATAGAGATGGGCAGAAGAGCAAAACAACTGACTTCAAAGATAAAGCTAATGGCAAGTCACTCTAAACAGTTTTTAAATCCGATTTCTTGTGCAATTTGACCAATTCCACCAAAAATGTTTTTTCTGCAAACTTGAAAAGACATTTTGGCCTTGCTCCTTACTGACTTTCCTGTAATGTGGCCACCACCCCTGAATTAGCCTAGCAACCAGACCACTTGTGAATGAGTAGGCATTTTTCAACTGAGACAGAGAGAGAGAGAGACAGAGAGAGAAAGGGAGAGAGAGATCATGTATATGTATGAAATGTATACATTTTGTATAAAGACAATATAAGGAAATAAATCTTTCTCAAAGGTAAATGTTTCTGCATTATTAGTAATTTAGCATGATATGCATCTGATCCTTAACCATCACTATGACTATATTATTTGATTAGGTTTAAATTTTTTTTGTCTTAATGTTTTAAGTGTTGGAAACTGAGCACTGCGCTGCTTCTTTGGCCCATTTTGAGATTTGAGATGTGATAGCTTGTAAAATAGGGCGAAATATGCATATTAATACAGCCCAAGACATATTCTCTGACATAAAGCTAAAGGGTCAGTATGAATTTCGCAGCAGGCTACCAGTACAGGTGTCATTGTTGAGATTAATATGTGTGTCTGTGAGCAAACAGCCACTACTTACTCCCATTTCAAAAAAGCAAGGATTTTCTCTCATGATATGAGCCCTTTAATGTATTCAGATAGTATTCTTATCAGGTCCCTTTAAGAAGGGGGATCAAGTCCTCTTATAGCATTGTATACACTACTTTTCATTTTCTTCAGGGTATAAAGGTGAGTTAATGCATGGAAAACACCATCCTGCAAACAGTGCTCCACTGGACTGGATTGGAGAACCCTGTATGTGTTGCAGATACAGCTGATGTCATGCAGATGATGTCAAGTACAGTTCACCTTTCAGCCACATGATGGAGCCTTTGCCTCAGTGTCTATTAAAGCGACTGTTAGGTCTATTTGGTGGCTGCATTATTATAAATTCACCACATAGTGCTTTATCTTGAACATTTATTTAGAGCATCAGAACTAAATAGATATGAAAAAGATGGCAGAGGAAGAGAGTTTCACATGAGTGGAAAAGTTCTTCAGTGCTTTGCTGTGTGGGTACCAGATGCTGAACCAGAAATTCTGACTGTTCTCAGGATTTGGTCCTGAAAAGAGATGAAGAATTTTGTTATACACTACTGTGTAAAATACAGAGACTATATATGTATTTAATTCAGTCAAATGAAATATATGGAAAACAGAAGCTTCAGGAGTTAAAAAAGGTAGTTGCACAGTAGAGTATGTCTTTATATGCCATATACACAGTCTTACTTTGGACGGCAGCAGTGCATAGGTGGCAGCATTATGTTCTGGGGAATGTTTTTGTGGTGTTCTTTGGGCCCACTCATTCATGTGGAAGGCACTCTCAACCAATTTGGGTATTAATCCATCCTTGCAGATCATGTACAGCATTCTTGCTGATTTTCTTCCCCAGGGTGGATGGGATCTTTCAGCAGGACAATGTGACACGTCACATAGCTAAAAATGTCCCACACTGGTTGGAAGATCATGACCAAGACCTCCAAGGACAACCCTGGACCCCCAATTCCCCAGACTTGAACCCAGTTGAGCATCTGTGGGATCACCTTAATCATTGAGTTCCCTCTATAGAACCTCCGCTATGCGACCTCCACCAGCTGTAGAAGGCACTGCAGTCAGAATGGCTCCAGAAACTGGTAAGAAGCTTATTGAGCCACTCCCACCTTCATCTTGTTGCTGTCTGTGCTGCACATGGTGGTTTGGTGGTCATAATAATATGACACGACTGTGTGTCATCCACCTTATTAGAAACTCTTTTTACTCTTTTTACTAATAGATGCAATGTACATGTGTACAGGGGACCTATAAGTTGGCCTACAGTGTAGTTGCACCTTGATGGCGAGCAACTAGAGATTGTAGTCCATCTGTTAGACAATTTGTTAGTCATCTTCTGGCCCTTTATAAATAGTCTGTTACCTTATTTTTGGTGGAGGACCACTCTCAACTCAGCAGTGTCAGGCATCAAAACCTCAGCAACCCCACTGGGCCTAATACACGTATACCAGCACCACATAAACCACTCCTGTGGTCAGCTACTGTCCGATAAATAGATTAGAAAGCTAACAAATTGTGCATTTTAAGACATTCAGTCTCTAAGGTGGTCCTACATGGTGTTATATATTAGACCTTTAAAAATGAATAAATAAACAAAATAAATAAATAAAACTGTGACTCACCTCTGACATTTATCCAGACATGATGTGCTTCACAAAGGCTATCAAAGAGAACACAAACAAGAGTGTGCAAATTGCTCACCTGCAGCAAGATGTATGGAAATTATTATGGGTATATGGTTTATTTATTAAAGGGACAACTCTGGCCAGAATAAAAAACATCATCATTAATAATTATCGCTACGTGTTGTAAACATGCATTGTTGCATCCTGCAGGGGACAAGCACTATTTTCTAGATTAAAGACGAGGAAATCCCTTTTTCTCATACAGGAATTATGTTACTGCTAGGAAGCCTATCTCTTACTGCTTTCTTATATAATTGTAGTAGTCATTATCAATTCACCAAAATGGTAGAAGAACTGACTGATTCAAAATCTCTCTCTTAAACCAATAGGCTGTTAATAATGCTTCTGTTAAGACATATTTTGTTTAAATAGAATAAAAGAATAGAATATATAAAATAAATTTCTAAATAACATTGTGTTCAAAATGTGAAACTCAAGGAAGAAACACATACTACAGGATATGACTCACGTAAAATTCTGATGTTTTTCCTTTTTTTAAATTTCTTAAATTTATTTAAATTCCCTTTTAGCAGAATTAAAACGCTTAAAGTGCAACTTTGTGTAGAAATTTGGTTAAGAATTTATGCCATTTAGGCTAATAGATCATATCTGATTATACTTTTTTTCTTCCAATACCCAGTGATTTTGACTAGAATCGGACCGATATCGATCGGACCGCTAACAGTCTGGATTGGTCAACATTACAGGGATTCCCAGTGGTTGTATTATGTGTTTGCAACTGGCAAAGGAAAACAGAACAATATAAAATTGTGAGTTTTAGGGGCGGCATTGCTTTACAACAGGACTGGCCTGGGTTCGATTTTATGTAGAGTTTGCATGTTCTTCCTGTGTCTGTGTGGGGTTAGGTATGATTGTGTATGTGTGTCTGCCCTGTGATGGACTGAAAGCCTGTCTAGGGTGTTTCCTGCCTTCTGTCTAATAAGCACTGCGATAGGCTTCAGCACCCCCCATGACCCAGAAGGATAAGCAGTTAATGAGGACGCCCAGTTATTAATGGAATGCCCAGTTATACGACTGATCCTAACGCAACCCTAAAATCTGACATTACCTTCATAGTTGATGCAGCCATTGCCATCTTCTTGTCCTGCCATCACTTGCTCAACCTCCTTCTCTGTCATCTTTTCCCCTAAAGCAACAGCAGATTTATAACACTACTTTAATTCTGTGCAGATTCAGCAGATTCTATGCAAATCCAGTCCCCTCATCTCACAGGAAAGCATCAAAGGCACACCAACTACAATTTTGTTGCATTGCTTTAGTCATACGGGAAGGAATATTACCAATATTGCACAGATTTTACCACAACATTAATATTTACATTGTTTATATTTTCACTGTTTGAATTCTTTACCTAATGTTTGAAGAACATGACGCAGCTCTGCTCCCATTACAGTCCCATTTCCTTCTTTGTCAAAGACTCGCAACCCCTCCACAAAGTCTTCGAATGTTCCCCTGTCTTTCGACTTAGAAACATGCTGGAACATGGGCAGGAACGTCTCAAAGTCCATTAGTTTGGTGTTAAGTTCTAAAACCAGATGAACAAGAGGCACTCAGATCTTTTCTTTATATATAAAAAGATATTGCAAGCACACAGACACATTGTTGAATAAACAAACACATAAATAGCTGCGGGCCACCTCAAGGTTAAATCAAACATATGCACGTTTCATGATTGTTACAGTGTTACAGTGTTGTGACAGCAATGGATAAACAATGGTTTTGTTCTGACCTTCAGGTTTGGGTTTGCCTAGCACCCTCATGACCTCAGCATTGGTGGGGTTCTGACCCAACGCCCTCATGACATCACCACACTGGCCATAAGAAATCTTCATTTCTCCATTTGGTGTTTTATCAAACAGCATGAAGGCCTCTTTGAACTCTGTTTGGGCAGATAAGACATTCAGTTCAAAGCATCAAAGTCTTGGCAGCCGTTGTTGCTTTTCTTGTCTTTTTCTTTAACCTTTTTTTTACTGGTGTAAGCACATCAATAATTTATTTTTTTGTTGGTCTCGACGAGATGCTACTTTGATGCTAAATTATGAATATTTCATACATTTCTTCAAATGTACTGGTTGGCTCAGATGCATTTGTGTTATGCAGGCAGAGGTGCCGCATAGCAGGTTGGACTATTGATTGAGGTTAATCTCTCATCCATATATTTTCAACATTATCAGGTAAGGCTTAGATTTAGGTTTTGAGATGAGGTAAAAGGTAAGGTTTGGAGAATGAGAATTTAGTAGGAACAGAATTGATTTTAAACATTAGGTTAAATGCAAGATAAGCATTTTTAGAACAAATTCGCAATCCAAATAAAATAGTGGTAAAGAACTATTTTGATATATAATACCCTGCATATACATCTCCCCCATGAATGTGTTATAAAATAGGCCAAAACCTTATCTCAGAACTAATGCAGAACAATATTGCAGGTATCATGCAAAATGTATGTTATGATATTGTATATTATATATTTTTTGAGGCAGCTTTAAGAGGCATTCAGACTTCTAGTTTCTGCCATCACCACTGTGAACAATTTTTATGTACCATTTCAAATCAGTCCACTCTAAATTACTGTGACATCTTGAGCTTTTAATCACAAAGACTTATTTTTAATTATGGAGAACGAATTTTCGAATGGTGTTAAAAAGGATCTAGATGCTTTTTTTTAAAAAGATGTTTTAAAAGATGCTCTTTATGTGAAGGAATTAATTCTCACCTTCAATTTGATCTGTGGTGAACTCGATCTAGGAAGAGAGAACATAGAAAGTCAAACAGCATTGCCAGAGCTTGTCTACCAAAAGGTGAAGATAATAAGACTCTTTTCACATATGCTTCCAAGGTTTGCACCCATCAACATGCAATCAATAGTTTAGCAGCATAGCCTAGACAACTCTGCTGACTTCTAAGTAAACCAAACCTAAACAACAACTAAGCAAACCTTAAACAGCCACCCAAGCTGAACTCGGACCTAGTATTTCACAACTGTCCACGCTCCACTCAGCAGCGCTGCAGATGCTAGCAGAACCCACGAGGAGATGCAAGCTATTTGGGGTCATTCCATTAAGGCTGTCTATTGCCATTTCCCCCATCCCATAACGGGATCTAAGAATAACAGACGCCTGCTCTAGGATGAGGGGAGTCACTGTGAAACCCCATCCTGCTGCACTGTCCCTGTGGTAAAAGGCATGGTAAGCCTGGATCAGAGGCATGCTAAGCTTCAACAGGGGAGCTTTTATGTAGATGCGGCATGAATAGTGTGGAAGACAACAAACAGCAAATGGAAAGACAGGTGGACTACCTCAAAGCTGTAGAGTCATGTTGAATGAATACTGAGAGAATCAAGAGCATAAATTATATTATTCTTATATCTACTATGTGTATGTGCCATCAAATGTTAGTGAACCTGCACTCCTACTGACATTTAAAAGATAAGTGTCCTATTGTCACTGTAAAAACAAAAATAATCTGAGAACTTATTCTACAAACTGAAACTAACTTGAAACTACTTCTGGAAGATGGATGTCACTGTGTTTGGATTGTTGAAGGAGAACGCTACATGTTTTATGTTAGGCTCATGGCATCGTCCATGCTATAACAGACCACTAAAGAGATGCCAATGAGGCAAAAAAATGCCAAGACTATGCTTATATACATATGTTTATGCACACTACTAGAGACCACTAATTTTTCAGCACATATTTTAAAGGAGGTTAGACATAAGTTTTCGCCCTTGCATAAGAGCAAAGAAAAATAAAAGCTTGCAAAGCCTGGTAAACCACCAAAGTTGTCATCATTAAACAGACAGTACTTACAGCCTTCATCTTTGAGAGAGAGTAAAAAAATAAACTCTCACACTCTGTTCATATCTGGCAAAAACATGTTCATGGTACACAGTTGGACCTCAAACCCAAATGCTTTGATGGTACATTTACTTTGTTCGTATCCTCATGAAAGAAGCACAAAACATTTTTTTGACAGTGTATGGGTCTGAAAGGATGTATAGCTGTTAAGAAACCATGACTGTGCAAATCAAGCAAAAAGCTGCAGAATGATGTGATTATACTTTTCTGGGCTGTTATCTTAATTCATCTCAACTTATTTGTCTTGTGCTCTCTAGGGTAAGTTCTGATCTCAAGATTTTTTTAAATTACAACACAAAAACTTTGAGTCATAAGTTGTGATATATCCTTTGTTATCTTGACATCACAGGTCAATTAAGTAATTTTAAGAAAAGAACATGATAACTACATGTACTTCTGTATAAAGCAGCTGGTGTTCTCAGAACAATGGAATGGCCACCCCAGAGTCCAGACCTCAACATATTTACATCTTGGGATAACTTGGATAATGAAAAGCAGAAAATGCAGCCATCCTCTTAGACTGAATATTACAGTTGTACTTAGTAGCTGTTTGGCCTGGAAATACTACAACTGTAGCATAATCTCTGACTTGCACAGTACTGTGTATTACGACATAGAACCAATTATGAAGGTTCAAACTGTGGAAGGTATACAATGACTAACAATAACTAACAATGCAGGGAGCAAAATCAGAATACATTTGGCTGTCATATATCATACCTACTAAATACAACCTCTGTCTCTTCATACAATCCAGTATTGTAAACCTGAATCAGAAAAAACTTTGATAATCCTCCAAAAAATTCTCATTTAATGTCACCATTGCCAAAACAGTCAATAATTTACCAAGTCTGTCCTTTATTAGCAACATCAATAGTTCCCAAATCTGTTGTTAGCAATGTCAGCAGCTGAAGACAGTAGTCCAGACACATAGACAAAGACACATAGACAAAGACATGAACTCACTGCAATGGCCTTTAGGTCAAAGTCTGGCTCCTTGGGCTTCTCTGGTTCTGGAGGGGGAGCTGGCTTGGCTACCTCTTTCTTGGGCTCAACTTTCTTGGGAGCCATGCTTTTGAGACTGGCTAGACTGAGCGGCAGAAACAAAGAGGCTATGAAAAGAGAGTTGAGCAAACTTAAGAATGATCAAATAGATTTTATACCCACCTCCATCTCCCCCAGGCTGATCCAAAGGTATGCACCAACCCATCTGAAATGCCACCATGCCCCATATAAGGTCCGGAGGCTGAGACGCTGAGTGATGAGGCTCCACATGGCAGATCCTTCAAATGCTCTCAGAGGAGAGTATTAGTGTGTCCGCGTATTGTTCTCACTATGATGACAACGATGGGTTAATGGCAGTGTCATCAGGGTTACTTTATGGCTGTGTTGGTGGGACAGAGTGAGTGGGATAGCAGAACAATACTGGGGAACCTTTATAGTGCTTGTTTCATTTCGGGTGCTTCACAGAAGCACATAACCTGACAAACATATCTAGCATGTTTTTTTTTTCTTCCCGTTTCTTAGGAAGCATGATCTATTTTCACTACATCATGTCTCTAATGGGCTTGAGGAGGTATGTGGTCTTGGGAGACGTTCTTTGCTGTGTAGGCTCTAAGCTGGCAGAATTATGGATGGGTGGACCTTTGAGGAATCCTGGAGATTCCCAGTGGATGAGAATGGATTCTTTCAGTGTATAGCAGAGAAGGATAAGCATAATCCGGACTTAGTTTTATTGGCATATGCAGCTGTTAACTGTTTTGCTTACTTAACCCTCTGGAAGCTGTCAGATAAATATTTGTGGCAGTCACCAAGTAAAACGGTTTAACGAGAGGAGGCCTGCCATTCAACAAGACCCCCTCCCTCTCTGTACAGCATTTCAGAGCCATCTCAAGAGTCGTTCCTGTCTATCTGTTTTAGGGAATATTCTACAGTACAGTACTGTGACAAAATCAGAGACCACCAGTCAAAACAGCCATTACTATGTATTCATTTTTCAGGAAATATTTCTAAAGAGAGGAGATATAATGTATTACATATGCTAATCCACTTGTACAAGTAGGGAGAAAATAATAAGTAAATAAATTAATAAAAAATAAATAATAATGACTCCTAACAACATGCAGGATTTAGTATACCACCAATATGTTTTTATTAGATAAATAAAAACATTCTGACAGATTTATAGATTACTCAATGCTTTCATCTGTGAGAGAGAGGAGAAAATCAAGGTCCACTCTTGCTTCAGATCTGAAAACATGATCAGGTATTTCTGTCAGAACAGTATGGGTCTGAAAAGACATGTGGCTGTTCTGAAGGCTTTACTGAAACAAGAAAATTGATAAAAAGAAACCAAATGAAAATGAAAATGCAAACCAAAAAAAGTAGTTGCTGGTGTTCTGAGAGCAATGGACTGACCACCCCCAGAGTCCAGACCTCATAATTACAAAATGCCACCACCTTCTAAGACTGAACTTTAGAAGGACATAAACAGAAACATATGCATGCAGATTCTTGAAACATTGAAAGAACAAAAGAAAGAAAGCACAAAAGAAAGAAAGAACAAAAGATGTAATAAAAGGTTTGGATAAAGTATGGAAGCACCAACTAATTCCTGTATGTTAATGCTTTTCATTAATGCTTGTGGATCAATGTTTTTCCTTAAGGTATTGCTATAAAATAGGTCCAAATGTGCCTTTAAATAGTTATGCAGGTTTCTCAGTATGAAATATTTGTTTTGTGGCTTTGAAATGTACTCCTGGCTTTGTTGATAATGCATGACCTTCTCACTTAGCTGTCATTTGTGTTTCACTCCTGGTGTAAATCTAACAGGCTGTATATGAATCACTTATTGTCAACTCCAGGCTGACAAGTGGTGTCTTGCCATGTGGCCAGATGGCACTATGCATATCAAGTAACTGTTATGATACAGGATCCCCCCTCTGCTACACCAGCTCTATTTTTCCCTAGTTTTCCCCAGAAGGATGATGGACAGAAAGATACAAGCCAGGCGCTCCTGGTTTAGTGTTTCTAAACACCTATGGACTCCATGAACTACGCCAGAAAAGACAACTGTCACATTTGAAGCCCACAGTGTGTGCAGGCCTAAAATTTGGGCAGTACTTTATAATTTTGTTTTATAGTTAATAGGTAACTTAGCAGGGATAGATAAGTAGTGTTGCATTAATACTTAAATACTCAGTTGTAAAAGTTAACACAAAGGGGAAACCATTACAGACTTTGAGTAGAACATGGAGAGGCTCGGAGATACATTATGTGGCCAAAAGTATGCATACACCTGATCATCACATATAGGTGATAAAGGATATCCCTTTCCAAAACCACAGGCATTAATACGGAGCTGCTATAACAAACTCAACTATTCTGGAGGGGCTTTTCACAAGATTTTGAAGTCTGTGAGAGTTTGTGCACATTCGATCTAAAAAAACATTTGATGTTGAACTAGAAGACTAAATCATCCCAAAGGTGTTTAGTGGAGTTGAGGTCAGGGCTCTGTGAGGGCCTCTGGAGTTACTTCACACCAAACCTGTCAAACCATGTCTTTATGGACATTGCTTAGCGCACAAGGTTTGGCTTTCCCCACACTGTTGAAATATAAACAGCAATATATTTCAGCAATAAAATAACCCTTCATTACCCAATACTTTTGGTTCTTGAGGTAAGCAAAAGTTACATTTTGATATAACAATTTATAGGACACCAAGAATTAAATCTCTCAAATGCACAATTGCACTTTAAGGACCATACCTGTACCTTTGAGAGTAAATCAACTGCCTACATCTCTGATGGTATAGGGTTGTATTAGTGCCTATTGCTTGGGCTGCTTACACATCTGGAAAGCCATCCTGACAGCATCTCTTTCAGTAAAGACCTTGTATATTTCAGCATATTTTCAGACAGCCCAAAACTACATACAGCATCCATCACAACAGCATAACTTTGCAGAAGAGAGTCCGGGTGCTGAGCTGGCCAACCTTTAGTCCAAACTTTTCAACAAAAGAAACACTTGGTGAATCATAAAATGAAAAAACCAGCAAAGACCCAGAACTAGAGCAGCTAGAAGCCTACATCAGACAAGGATAGTACAAGATTCCTCTTTCAAAACTCCAGCAACTGGTCTTTTCACTTCCCAGACATTTACAGACTGAGGGAAGAGGGAATGCTACACAATGATAGACATGGCCCTGTCCCAACATTTTTGAGATGCGTCGCTGCCTTTAAGTTCTAAATGAGCTAATAATTTTCATGAAATGGTAAAATGTCTCACTTTCAACATCTGATATATGTTCTATGTTTCTGATGTGTGTTCTAAGTTTGTAAATCATTGCATTCTGTTTTTTATTTACATTTATTTACATTTTACACAACTTTTAAAAAATATTATTATCTCATGTGATCAAGCAGTTATACCATGTCTGCTAGTTGTACCATGTATGACTATGTATAAGACAAATAACTTTGATTTAAGTGAAGAAAACGAAGTTGGAAAATAGCTGGACGTCACTGCACTGCAAGCTGTGTTGTTTACTGCTTCTTCATCTACATACTGCCCTCTGCTGGACCAATGAAGAACCTTGATTTTCTTTTTTTGCAGCTGTTCACTGAGACTTCAAAAATGTTCAGTATTCACATGGTAGTTAGAACCACTAGTGACAAGCCTGAGTCCAGTTTGAGACTTGGACAATCAAATCAAAACCAAGCAGTACTTTACACCAGGAGTAATATTATATTTTAGAATGTATTTTGGTATTTTGTAAAATATATCAACAAAATTAAAATTAAATAACATTATTGTATTGTAGTCTTAGTCTATCTTTGAATTATAACTTTTGGAAGCTAATAATAGTAAAATTATTGAATCACCACCTGAAATCAAATTAGTATAAACCAGCATCCATCCATTTTTATCACTGCGTGAAAACAAAGCAATAGTAACATTTTGCCATCTGCTAGCTGATTCAATGAACATTAACTAACAAATAATAATATAATAATATTAATAAAAAAGTAATGTTAAGAATCCATAGGATCCTCAACCAACAGATTTTACTGAAAAATGTCAAGAAAGGACTGATTTATTATAATTTAATGTGTTGTTGATATGTAATAATGAGAGAACTGACTGAGCACTGCACTTGTCTGCATTCTGTGGTTGTCCATTTGTTGCCTAATAGATGCTAAAACAGCCACAAGAGGGCAGAATTAACTTCCAGTCTGATGAACAACAGGCCAGAACTTAAACAAACATGCCCTGAGACCCAGTGCACCCAGTAAATCATTGTTTTCATTCTGACAGGTTTAAAGAAGACTTTGGTTATACGTAGTTGTAGTTGTAAACAACATAATTCAGAGTGGTTTGATGTAAAATGGCTAACTGTAGAGAAACTAAAGTGATGTAGTGGTGATAGGAAGCAGGGTCCATAATGTCTGTAACACAAATATTTTATTTACAATCTATAAAGGCCAGTGAACCTGGTCATAACTGAATGCATTGTTTACTAACACCCTGCATGTTTTGGGGTGAAACTTTCTCAAAAACTAATATAAAACTAAGAAAATTTATAACAAACCACATGAATTTGTTTTCTATATAAAATATAAATGTCTTCAGTTCTATTACTCAAATTCTCACCACATTCAATAATATTGGCAAAAAATAATCTGAATTATGTTGGATCATTTTGTATGTGTGTCCTATACACATATAGCTACATTCTAAAACAGACAGAAATAAAACAGTAATGATTTATGTTTTAAATGTGCTACAAGTGGTCGTTGGGTGGTGCTATTATGCTAGTAATTTAAGTTAAAGTGACAGGTGTTCGAAACAGGTGAAATCAACAGCTTCTTTTCTGGAATGGTATCGTGGAGTAACATTTCAAGAGTAACATTTACAGAGACACATGCAATACCATAAATACTGCTGATTCATGCTAGAATTCACTTTAAGAAAAAAAGCTTTCATAAATGATTACAATTTGCTATCAAGATATACAAAGCCTTTTACTTCATTCCTTTAGTCTGCTCCCTTATTTGACACATGAAAATAGTGTTAATTGTGTAATAGTGGTAAATATGTAGGCTAATAGCAGTGAGGTTATTAAGTGGTTATTATAAACTGTAAGAAACTGTAATTTGGTGTCTGTGAAATCTAGACTATGCTAGAATTACTACATTTAAATATTCCAAATATATCATAGCTTGTTTTGTAACAGAATTCTAAATGTCAATCAAACACAAACTACATTTTCAAAAATAAAACATACTATTTAGCTGATTTAGCTGATGGACATAATATTTTCTATGAGCATGTGTAATACCACTGTATATTAGTCTGGATGATATATCTCAGTATATCATACCTAGTTCCTACTAGTAGCTCCATGTAACCCTCCATGTGCCTCTTGTGACCAAGTGTATAATTCATCAAAAGACTGAAAAACAAAACCTCAGTCTGAGAGTGACATAATGGCTAAATGACATAGTGCTGAAATCATACTACTCTGCTTCACTGGAATCTGAGTTTGTTTCCCAGAAACATTCTGTGAGAAAGCTTTGTGCACTGCTGGATCAATGTGTTCCATTCATTGCACATCCTGTTTTGCTCTTCAGATGTACAAAAAACAAATTATCAAATTCACATCTGCAATTTTGCCATTATAGAGTGTGTGAATTATGCTTTTAATTAATTTATTTCATTTTTATTTCAGTGGTGTGTGCATGTATGTATGTTTCCATGTGTGTTAGGTCTCTTTAACATATTGTTGGCATACAGATGCACTGTAGTATAAAGTCACTCCTGTCATTTGCACACTAAAATCAGTTTATTTAATTCAAGTGTGTAGATGATTTCTATATGAATATGATTGCACAGTTTTATCTTTCATTTTATTCATTTGCATCAGTAACTGTGTTGTTCTATAAATGTACTCTGCAAAAAATGTTTGTATCAAACAGATAAAAAGTAGTATGAGATATGTTTTTTTGTTATTTCTTTGATTTCTTTAAATAGTTTCAACAAGTTTTGTGGGTAAGCATCGTTTACAGAAAGTTCAGAACTGGTGGCTGGGGGTATATACAACCCCAATTTCAAAAAAGCTGGGAAGCTGTTTAAAATGTAAATAAATGTAAATAGAAACAGAATGCAATGATTTGCGAATCTCATAATAATACAATGTTCTCATAATAATGAGAACAATTCATTAATTTATTATTATCATTTGAAAAAGAAATGGGGACAGGGCAACGTCTACCATTGTGTAGCATCTCCACCAGTTTTAACAACAGTCTGTATACGTCTTAGAAGTGAGGAGACCAGTTGCTGGAGTTTTGAGAGAGACATGTCCTGTTCCTGTCTGATGTAAGATTCTAGCTGTTCAACAGTCCTGGGTCTTCTTTGCTGTATTTTTCATTTCATATGTGCTAAAAACTCTATTGGTGAAGGTCTGGACGGCAGACAGGCCAGTTCAGCACCCGGACTCTTCTTATGTAATGCAATGCTGTTGTGATGGATGCAATATGTGGGTCATGTTGTCTTGCTTCCTTGCGCTGTGCGGATGGGACCATATTTAGTGCCTTTCCAGATGTGTAAGCTGATCATGACATACACACTAATGCAACCCCATACAATTAGAGATGCAGGCTTTTAAACTGAGCGCTGACAGCAAGCTGGATGGTCTCCTATCCTCTTGACTCTGGAGGACGTCCGTGATTTCCAAAAAGAATTTCACCACCGAACAGTTTTCCATTTTGCCTTAGTCCATTTTAAATGAACTTTAACAGCCCAGAGAAAATGGCAGTGTTTCTGGAGCATGTTGACAGATGGCTTCTTTTTTGCATGATACAGCTTTAACTGCGTTCACAGCCACGGATTTTCTGGAAGTGCTCCTGAGTCCATGCACTGATCAGTTGGTCTTGGCCCTAACACACCCCAATCAACTAGAACTGAAGACTAGAACTGTGTTATTTATAGTTTCAATTATAAGTCAGGGCCACAGAAGCTAAAGCTGTCAACTTTTATGGTTCTGTTGGACAATAGAAAGTGTTATAATAACACAAAATAAACAAAAGGTAAACAAAACTTATAAATATACAATATTAAATGATTATTATATTCCTTCTATGTTCAATGATATAAAATCATTGATATTATAAAACCTGAGAGGCCTGAGAATAGACAACTTTTCCTGTTGCATTTTTTTATTTAGCAATCTGTACATACAGTATTTAGCTACTTGTAGCTACTTGTAGATTAATATTTATATCTGTAGTGTATATAGTGTACTGTAGTGTACTTGTGGTCTGAGGCCCATCAAATTGTCTTGGCAGTCAGAAGCCCCTGGGCACTGGCTCCATTAGTAGTCCAAAAAATCTGTTTCGTAAACAGCAGAGACTGAAAGCTAATTCAATACAATTAATGTTATCATTAACAATATCACACCAGCAGGTTTATCCTAGCACTTAAGTATATGAAATTTACAAGTATTTTAGAGTTTGTTATAAAGGATTAAGATGAAGCAGACTCACTAGCCTGGGTTATGTAGAGCATTTTAGTTAATTTATCAGCTACTTTTTAAAAACTTTTTCCCTTCACTAGGACAGTTTAGTGGGTTCTTTAGCAAAGACTGTTATAGAGACATGAGAAACACAGTCTTAGATAAGAGTGGGGCACTGACACCTCACATGCATCTACAGGCAACTTCCTCAAGAATCAGCTGGAAAAGCTCTACAAATGGAGCTCTGAGAACCAATACTACTAAAAGGCCCCAGCACAGTCACCAGCAGTGACAGAAGGGTTTTATTCTTTTTTTAATTAAAATATAGGCACACTGATTATGTTTCTGATTATTATTATTATTATTATTATTATTATTATTATTATTATTATTATTATTTAAAATAATGTATATGACATATCAAATTTTGCCAATGTGTTGATTAAGCAACCTATTAAAATATGTAATCTAGTTATATCAAATATATCTATTATATCTATATCTATATATTCGTATCTAAATGAATACTTTTGCAATATTATGTTACAAACATACAAAACATAAATAAAAAACCTCAAAAATACTCAACCTACAGAAAAAGGTCACCAAAGTCTTACTTCCTCACACATCAGGCAGTGCAACCAAAAACAAATGACTTTTATTTTGACATTCTTTTCACACCAAAGTATTGCAACATAAAAATACCCCAAGTGACCTTCATGGTGCAAGAAGAAAGTCAGTAGTCAGCCTATTCACAAATTTTGAAAAAATATCATTTTTGAGTGACTTTGGTTAGAATGGTCATGTGGTGCTGTAATTATTATAATAATTTTATTTGTTGTTTGTAGGTGTAAGCTTAAGTTCAAAGCCAAATATTTCTACAGGTGTCTATATAATTGTTAACATAAGTTAAAATATGTCTGTAAAGTCAGGTGCCACAACCAGTAAGTCAAATGGTCCAACCAGAACGGCACAGCTCTAATAAGTGTAATAGGTGATTAAAAGCTTTGATTACATATACAACTATATTTAAGACATGCATGCAGACATAAATGCAAATATTTATGGATATATAAAAAATGTGCAACGTACTTTTTAATAAGAGTTTTAAAAAACTCATTTGTCATTTATATGTTCTGAAAAATCAATAATTTAATGGTACTTACTGGCCACTTTGTCAGGAAACGTAAGAATTGAATTAATCTCTGACTTTTACATTACTGTAGTTTGCAAGAGTAAAAGAACCCAGGCAGCGTTTTAGTCTGGTGCCACATGTTAACTCCATTACTTCAGTGTTCTCAGTATTTCTTAAAACATGTGGTAAACAGCACCTGAGTGCCACTGAGATCATGGTGTGAGTGCTTGGCTGTTAGACCCTTCGGCTAGGGCACATAAATTAGCACGCACTATGTCAAAGGTGCATTGATTACCTTTCAGTATGCATCATAACTAAACCCAGTCCTTCCATCTTTGTCGTACATCCTACCCTGTTTGGCAAGGAAAAGTAATGAAGTGCATGCCTACACCTTGCAAATCAAGGCTATAAGGATGAGGAATAATGTATATGTTGGTATAGAGACAATAAAAGTTGTAAACTTCTAATAATAATAGAATAACTGTGTAACTTCTAAAATGCAGTGCATGACTATAAAAGTAAACTTGAGACTATACATTATACTTGACTGGGAGGGGAAAAAAAGATAATAAGTCTGAAGGACATGTCTCTTGCCATCTGTAACACTTTCTAACACATGCTTCACTTGTGAATGTCCATTAAGAGTGGGATAGTGTCTTGCGTGTAAGGTGTGTGTTGCTGAAGGTTATCTGGTGTGGACGCTGCTACCGTGTCTGAAATCTGTCGCGGATTAAGTTTTCATAACAGCACTTTAATCCCCCCCCCATGAGTGAGAGAAACGCAGAGCCCGGCTGGCAGCATGTCTCCAGTTTGGCCGGAGTCATGGCCGTACCTGAGGCGGCTCTCAGGTTTCATCTGAGACTCCCATGCTCAGGCAACAGCTGCCTCCGAGACTGGGGAAGACGTTCTCGACGAAGACTAAGCCTTGGGTTTAAACGACAGCTCAGAGGAAATTTCTGGTTGAGTGGACAAGGTAAAGAAAACGATCAGAGAATGTGTGTGTTTTCCTTTTTGCTACAGCAGCACAGGCACTCTGGGGTTTGGGCTCTAGGCTTTGGGGCTGGGCATACAGCCCGGGTTGTAGGAGGGAAAGTGTGCTTGAACTTGAGAGAGCACTTGGTCCTGATCTCTGAACTTGCCATAATCTAGTCGCCGTGTTTACAGTGTGCTTAGAAAAACAACACGACAAAATCAGTGCATGACCTTCCCCCTCTCTTCTCTGCCATGTTACCATTTGTCAATGCTTTGATAATGTCATGATGCCTTCTTACATCTCCAGAGACTAATTTCACACCTGCTTTGGCAATTACTTTTAAAAACCTACTGACTGCTTAGCTCCAGTATGTAGCTTTTTGTACGTTTTTGTTACCCTTTTTTAAAGGTGTGTGTGTTTTTTTGGAGACTGTGAGGCTAAATAGTTATAATTATACTGTTCTGCTGATTAATGTAGATAAAGATATTTTTATGTGTATGTTTTTCACGTGTTTATACTTTTGTACACTTTAAATGGTACACTATACGTGTACAAAGTAACTTCTTTTTTAATCTTCTATTCATTTTAAGTACAATAAAATTAGTTACAAGTACAAAATATTACACAAACTTGAAAATAAATCCATAATGTGTTACCTTGTTTAATTTAGGTGCATACAATCAATCATAGCTCAGTTCATATAGTCTTAATTAACACACGGCAATACCATTGATATTTATGTTTACATTTTACCAGCAAGGCTACTCAATGATTTGGTGATGTAGTCAACTCGTGCTGTTCTAGGCTATATTAAGTCTGATCTTATTTTAAACATTATCACAGAGTGTTGTTATTACTATTTTGATCATGTCAACCGCACTTAAACAGAACTTCTGCAAAATAAGACAGTTATGATGTAAACAAAGTCATTTGGAGTGGCTTGATGTGAAATGTGGCATGACAGAAAATCTTAAAGAGTCAGGATTGTTCACAATGGTGATGACTGGAACGAGATGTAATGTAAATTAAGTTGCCAGATGCTTATTTTAATAATAGTTTTGGCCAACAGCGTTTCTTATTGAAAGGGATTTACTGTGAAGAAATGCATGCTGGGTATTTTAAGGAAAAATGGTGCATGGTGCCAAATTCACCAATATTGTACCTTCTTCAACTTCTTCAACTTACTTTTGTCTAGGTTTAGTGGCCATTTTGGATAAAAAAAAAATAGAATGGCTATATTTGTGTTGTGGACGAGGCAACCCCTGGTTTTCTAGCACCACCACGGTAAAGAAAAAGAGAGTTGTTAAGCTTAAATGCTGCATTTTTTTGTTAAGGCAAATAATCACTGATTACTGAAATCAAATCATGAAGTAAGTGAACTGGGTGGGTGACCTGCTTTTAAAGGTCTTGTGTGCAGCTGAGTACATCTCATGTATTCCCACCTTCTGTTCCACCCTGCCTAGTTAGTTTTTCAGGTGTTAACGCTTTCACTGTCTTAAAGTCCAGTGACAGGTGGCCTGAAATAATACTTAATGTGTCAGGTACCTTGCAGCCCGTTCAGCTGGGAATTGAATTGTTGGACTCACTGGGCAAGCAGTAGACACTCTTGAAGATTGCAAGCATGAAGAGGGTATGGTGGTGGTGGTGGTAGTGGTGGTGGTTGGGGGGTGGGTGGGTGCATATTAGCTTGGACTGAACAAGAACATAACACGCGTCCCAGCTGTGATGAAAGCACAACTGACGGAAAAGCAACTCTGGTGTGCCGGCGTGTCACAGAATCAGTCATGATTAGAGGAGAAGATCTACTGCAACATAAGAGTGAAGAGGAATTCACGCATGGACAATTATTCACCTGCTGCAAAAGCTAGCACTGCTGAGAAATAGGGTTCTATTTGGGTTCCGTTGCTATTACTTGGGAAACGAGGATTGTTTCATAGGAATCGTGACATGACTGCTATCTGATCCATGCTCACTCTAGAGCAGCTTGGTGGCCCGCTGTCAAGAAAGCCTATGAAGACACCACCTAATTATTAGCCCAATAGTCAGAGTTTCAGAGCAGATATAATCGACAGTATGATTATCTTTCCTTTTTTGCATTTACACACAAGCACAAACTGTATAGAGCATAGAGAAGAGTATAGAGAAGAGCTGCCCTAGGAACATTAGGCACTGAAGACTTAATTTAGAGTTTTCTTAAAAATGGAGACAAAGTCATTCATAGCAGGGGTGATGGGAACCAGACATCTAAAGACACATCACAGAAAGTTATTGGCCAAGCTTTTTGCCCACGCCATTTTTTAGTCCATTCATTGTGAAAAATTACATGCATATCTCATGAATATGTTTTGTAAGGCAAAGTAGTAGTAACCCACAAAGCTTGTACTACTATTATATGATTATCAGTATTACATATACAACACACATGTAGGTTCACTGGTCATTTAGGATAACAGATAAAAACACTATACTTGCATTTTATGCATTTACCTCTGGTTTCCACCACCATTATAAAGAATTTTGAATCATTCAATTTCTCAAAATCTTATAACTTGCTGTACATTGTAACAAGTAAATTACGTGGACATCTTCTTTAAATATGACACTTCATCTGTGCCATATATATCTTGGGGGTGGGGGTCAGGAATTTTTCCTTTATTAGATTACTTAAGCACTTTGCAAACACATCATCTGGGAAAAAAAATGTTTTGCAGTTATTACTATTTTTTAATAATATCCACGCACAGGCCTATGAATAAATAATAAAAAAAAATTGACAGAAATTTATTTTATTAGGAATTTTCATTCAATTTTTTTTTTTTTTCCGGATCAGCCATAATTACTTTTTACAAAGCCATTTGAAGGTTGGTGGGGCTAAATTGCTGTAGGCTGAAACAATGTATATGTGTTGTTATTTTGTGACATCACAGAAACAACTACATCAAAGCAGGCTGTTTTGCCTGTAGCTTCCATGGATTGTACGGACAGGGGAATGGTTGCTGTTTTGAAATGTTTACAATATTTATAAAGTACATAGATTTTTTTTATATAACAACACGAGTACTGGAACTTTAACTATGGCAGAAAGTGTATCAAGTGTTCAAGATGTTTGTAGTTATACTTTTTAAGAACTACCTGTATCTGAATTTAAAAAAAGGTTTGCTAAATGACTAACAAGAGGAAACAGGATCAGTAGAGACTACATTTTAACTGAGGGCAGTAATAAGAACTATACGTAGAACAGTCTTGCCACCAAATACATTTTTATTACTTACTTTAAATTACAGTATATATGTAATGCATCAAGCTGATGCAGCATTTCACTTAGAATATGAGTGTATCAGCAGTTCCCCCTGTTCTGGTCCATATACTGACCTTGGAGATGTGGACGAGAGCCAGAGATGTGTAATGTGAGTTGTAAGACTGCATAAATCAGTTCATCCCCAAAGACCTAATCCTGTAACGAGAGAGAGAGAGAGAGAGAGAGAGAGTGCACGAAGGGGAGAAAAAGAGAGAGTTATATGTAAATGTCCAATACCTCTTTTGACACATATTTAAATCATTTATATTCAATTCTCACCATACTCCATAATGTTCCAGTGATTCTAGCACTGCTCTAGTTCCTCTGTATCTAAGTAATGTAAAGAGTGTTTCAGCTTGGACAGATTTTTGAACGAGGCACAACACATGACAGCCAATCAGCACATAGATAATTTACACATTTAACAGCAGTAACTCTCTATAATTAAAGTGTACTCTGGTAAGCTCTACATTCTTCCTTAATCTGTGCCAGATATAGTCTGCTCCAATTTCAGGTGGTGAGCCACAGTTAGAAAAATCTAAGCTTGATTTAGTTTTCTGAATCATTTTACACCAAATGCTGTCAAAAACAAAAAAAAAAAATTTTTTTCTGAAAGCAGAGATCTATTCTTCTAGCAATGCACTTTGTGGTTTGTCAGTTCAACCCAAAAATGTCCTTTGACAATTTTTTGACAATTTCTCTCAGATACAATAATTATAAAACATGTTCAGTTGGTTGTTACCGTTGGTTGTTAAGTAACATTATTAGGTTAAACGCACAGACCATTTTTTACAGTATACTAAAATGGAAGAGCTGCCTTTCTCCTCATCTGGCCTTAGGATAAGAGATATGGGGCAATTTCTTACTCTAGAGAATATCAGGCACATGATGCAGAGGTCAAAGTTTTATTCCCAGTGGATACCATTTCTGTCCATTGTGGTTGGTCTTCCTTATTCCTACTTGCATTTTTGACAGATTAACTGACATCTATTTTACTTTGTTGTCTTTGTTTTTATTGTGTCACTCATTATTTAATTACTTTGTTAAGCTACTATCTAATGTTTTCAAAAGCAACAAAATATAGAAAATATAGCAAAACTAGTCAAACTCAAGTACAGGATATGAGCCCTTATTGAATGTGCGTAGGAAATCATTACACCATAACAGTTTTTCTTGATGATAGGTGACTTGTGGTGGGAGGTGGAGGTGAAAGACCTGGTTTTTATTGAACGCTTTTCCTCACTGACATAACCAAAAATCAGGACATTGTTAAGGCAAGCATTAACATGGAAACCAGAGATCTAAAGACACTTAAGCCTCTGAAAGCAACATCACAGAAAGTCATTGGCCAAGCTTTTGGCCCACAGGTTTTTTTTGTAGTCCATTCACTGTGAAGAATTACATGCATATATCCTGAATATCTATTGTAAAGCAGTAGAAACTCAAAAAACTTTTACTATTATAACATTATCAGCATTACATATACAAGACACATTGTTAGAGCAGGCATTACCGTTTCTTGTAAGATAAAAATGTTGCTTTTTGAATGTCATGATGCGATGAACCATACATCAACGAACACAGCAAAAATGTTTGTTTTAATTTCAGGAGCTAAAGTTTATAAATGCTTTGTTATTTGTAATACTGTGTATATTACTTTATGTTACAGGATCTGAAAATGGCAGGTGCCTTTCACATTGTGCAAACATTTTCATGACAGTTTGATGACAACTTGATGACTTCAGTGCAATGAGATCTTTTGTAATCTTATAAAATTTTTTTAAGGATTTTAAGATTTTGTTGTAACAGTTGTGAAGGCCAGCCTTAGTTCCTCTCCCTTCAGGTCATCTCTATGTGCTACCACACACAAACACACCCACCCACACACAGTCAGAGAAATTCCCTTTGATGTGGCCATTAGAACAGGCATTCTCTCTCTTCATCTCTTAGCCCAGGGGAGCTGTGTCTCGCACAGGCTACATTTACAGGCATGCTGAACTCACTCTAGCCTGTAAGTCAAGGAAGTGCGTGCGTGTGACACTGAGACAGATTTGTAAGTGTGAGGGTACATGCTTAGATGGAATGATTACGATTTGTAAATATTTGGACTGTTGGTTTATTGCAGGGTTTAGTATGTGTAGGCTCCACTAGTGTTACTTACTATATAGTTATCTAACTCCCAACTCCTAGTGGTTCCTGTTCTGCACATTCTTTTTTTTTTTTGCTGTAGTCCACCTGATCCAAGGCCGTAGGCAATCTGTGCTTACCCCATTTAAACCATTTGAACCAGTTTGCTATTTAAGGTTGCAAAATCAATTTGGCTATTTTCAATATAGCAGAAATAATATCATGCCCACAACCCAGCAGTGCTCAAATACGACATGTATCAATTGTGTTCAAAATGACTGGCTTTCAAACTGCATGATCCTTGCACAGTCTTCTCTGTGTCTTCAACTCTGTGTCTATTTGTCACTTAGCGCTTCATCAAGGGTCAGTTTATGTTGGCTGAATAATTTTGGTTGCCTGATTGTTAAATTACTTCATTTGTGGTGTATAATGTGACATTCTGGACTGATATGATGTTCTTTCTTAAATATAATCCTTTTTTTGACCTCCTTGATCATGTGTCCACCAGTTACTTAAACCTGCAGTTAAATCTTTTGTACATTAATTTTTTTGTACTGCAGCCAGACCAAGAATTAGAAAAGGATTAGGTAGTTTTAGCCAATATTTGATCTGTTTACGTTTAATACATTTAACAGTAAAAAGAACAATCGTTAAGTTTTCGAATCAGTTGTAAGATTGTTTAAGGATCTGTTGGATCCCTAAATTTAAAATTCAAAATAGATAAAGGACATAAATGCTCCCATTGCTGCACTGATTATTTCATGGAATATTTGAAACCTTTTCCAATGTTTCCTGAGAAACAAAGCAAACTTGATTGACAGAGGGCAAAAAGACTGGGAGGAAGAGATGTCCTTAAATATGTTTGTCTGATGTAGACATACTTTGTCTATAATGACATGTACGTACATTTTAATTTACTGTATTTTATTTGTATTAAAGTATTTTTAACAGTGGCAAACTAAAGATGGCGCGCTTACCAAAAAGTTATGTGATGGAAAAAAAAATAGGGAAATTTGCCTTTTTAAAAAGAGTTTAAAATAATGTAAAACATTAGTTTCTTTAATAAAACCACAATTGTGCTAAATTTGAATTTACAGATTATTTTCTTTTACAGTGTAATCGTTTTATTTGCTAAGGTGTTAACCCGTGGAGCTCTAGTATTTTATTTTTTTTATTGTTGCTACTGTATTTAGTCTTCTTGGGCACAAATCTGTATTAAATGCTTTCTGAATGGCAAAACGATGGATGCTTTGGGAGAGCATCAGCAGAAAGATAAAGAAAATAAGGTCGATCTAAAAAAAAAAAAGGGATCATACAGCCAGATGGAAGAGATGATTATAATGGCAGCTACAAATACAAAAAACTGTGCTTTCATTTATTCATGCATAAACAATATCATCACTCAACTCAACACACTGTAATATACTATTGGGCTGTCTAAAGCTTTGATTACGGCACATGTTGGCATGGTTTCGACAATGTCACAACATTTATTTCTGTGTTGAGTTGCATACGTTTTTGGCTGAGATCTTGCGTTCACGACGGGAGAGTCAAAGCACTCTGTAAAGACTTCTCCAGCACATCGCAAACATTTTCAATAGGGCTGAGGTCAGACTCATGTGTAAAAAAAGATTCCTCATGCTCCCTGAGCCACTCTTTCAATATCTGAGCCAGCGGGCAAGAAGTTGTGGCAGACAATTACATAAAATGCTATGTTGGGAAAAGATATTGAGGCTGTAAAAAACATCAATTAGTAATTAAAAAGTCAACGCTTAAGCTGACAGACAGACAGACAGACAGATACGTTATTGATCCCAAAGGGGAAATTCAAAGCATCCAGTAGCTACTCCACAAGTGCGCAAAGGTAAGGCAAAAACAGTTACAAACAGTTACAACAAAAAATTAAGATAGAATATAAAATTAATAGAATCTAGTATATACAGAATAGAAATAGAAACATTCTCACAGTGTGTATGTGAGAGTGGTGGTAGTAGTGCAGTTAACCAGTGTAAGCAGTGTAGACTTTGATGCAAAACTGGTGATGAGGACAAAGTTGTGGAAAAATAATGTGTGGACTGATCTTAGTAGGTCTCCTTAGTCTCAGTGTGTGTGTTCTTGCTTCTGTTTGCCCTCCCCCACCACGGCAGGGCCATAGGCACTCATGATGCCCCAGCCAGACCTGGGGAATGAGGTGTGTGAGAGGGTGCGTGCTGTTTCATCTCGGGGGCCAAGCACCCCTCCCCTGGGTCCTCATTAGACTCTGAGATCAGGTTGGAGCTTCTTGCTCGTATTAGTAACTGTCAGCAGTGTGGACTCCTTTTATGTCCTCAGGCTGGCTCTTCTCTGCTGTGGGCTCCTAACATGCTGTCCCCTTGACACCAGCAGGGCTGCTGGAGACATGAATGGACAATCTAGTGAAAAAAAAGCATCTGAGAGAGATAAAAAACAAGGAATCTAGGACACTGTTCGGTCAGTTGTTCCTTTTTCAGTCTTGAACTGATGAACTGACGCTCTACGAGAACTGATGCTCTGTGAGGCAGTGTCTCGGGCCTCAACCCAGCTCCACGAGTTCAGTGAGAGCTGTCCTTGTGCTTTAGCTCAGTGTGGCGGCCGATCAGTTCACAGAGTATGACAACAACCTCTGTGTCGAGCGTGTGTTTTGCTCTGGTCTCTGTCACCCGTAGGCTGCTTGTGACATTTAGAAGATAAATGGGGCTCAGTTTAAATGGGCTCTGTTCTTGGATACTCTTAGATAAGTGGTGTAGAGGGACCAAACCCCCTTTGTGTTCCAGCTTTGCTGATTAGATTTCCTCTGATCAGATTCTTTTTTTCTTTTCTGCGGTCATTGCTCACGTGTTGTCACTTTTTGTGTACTTGCTTGCTTGGACGAGATCACTGGTAGGGCAGGTCCATGGCGAGGGGCACTTGGGTGTCTCTGCAATGCCGTGGGTAATGGTGGACGGTGGGGTGCAGAGGGTGTTGAAGTTTGTCACCTCGGGAATTAATTTGCTCGCCAGTCCAAGTTAGCCACACGTCTAGCAGAGGGGTGATCATCACATCCTACAGTATCACCTCAGCAAGGGAAACATAGCCCGGGATTACTTAATAAAGACATATTAACGATATGCATTTCAGACTGTCTACAGATTGCAGGCATGGACATGTGTAAGAGAGACGTGTAAAAGAATGAGGTAAAGCGTATCATAGAAAGCTTGAGCATCTGAGAAGCATCTGAGAAGCCAAATTCCACAGCATGTGGGTTCCAGATGTCAGTGTTTTTGTCTGTGTCCATGCGTATGCAGTGGTATGACCAAGGCGTTTTTACTTTCTCGTCATTGGAAAATTAAGTCTAGCTGCGGTGCTGGTCCTGACTGCGCGGGTAAAGTGATCTGTGCTCGTGGCCGCTGCTCTCTGTGGCCTGAGTGCACTTGGCTTAGCCCAGACTTTCTGCTCGTTTGGCTGCTACCTCTGAAACAGGAGAGATACAGCCCCAACAGAGCTGTCATAACGACAAGTTGAAGAGAAGAATGAATGCCCAGAACCACTGCTAATGTTCTAGACCATCATCACATAAAACCAAAGTAATTGTCTTGTAAAATGATTGAATTTAGTTTTTGGGGATTTTTTGTATTAATTTGTTAACCAATGTGCTTTACCTTGTTATGAGCCATTCATGGAAGCATCATGCTGGCCCACGTGTCATAGCTGCTGTCTCCTGATGGGCTTATGTAGAGTGGAACTCTCGGGACATGCAGTATACAAAACAGGACATACTTGCTATACACAAACATCTCAGTGTGGTGGACTTTGGTATAAATAATATGTCAGTTAATCTCTTAACTCTCAGAAGTTTAGTGACCATTATCAATTTATCAAAGTACATCTACTCGTATGTGGTAGGTAGAAGTCCTCATAGTTATGTCTTTCCAATCAACTGTCATTTCCAGTCATACTGGACCAGATTCCTCTCTCTTTGAATGTGGTGAGGCTGATAAAACCAGCAGTAGAAGTTATTCACTTTTCAAAAACATATGGTATAAACACTTTGTAGCATTTAGATCTAATAACATGTAAAAATGTGTGTTTTTTAACTAAAAGGTAAGTCTTTTACCTTAAACAGCACTGAGCACTGCAAGCTTTCCCATATATTCTCCAACCAGTGAACAATCTCTTTCTTTATAATGCTACTGGTATAACATAGTAGGGATGTGCCTTCTGCCTAATTTTGATATATGATTACCTGTGAGAGTTCATCTCCACTATGTCTGCTTCAGTGATCAAAAAGAGTGTTCTATCAGTATTACCATTCATAAAAGTAGTATCTTCATAAGTGTATACACTGAGGCTTCTGCACACATCATCAGTCGTGTCAAGACATACAGGTATATACATTTTCACCATATCATATTTTAAAACTGAGAATTTGTGTTTTTGGACAACTATATTCCCATTTTATATCCAATGCCAGTAACATGTTTCAAAAACACTGCAGGAGGGGCAACAAAAGATGGTGTTCAAAGAAATTTTGTTAGAGTCTTTCAGAAGTTTCAAAAGCTGGGGAGGGGGTTCAGCACACTGAAATACTGCACAGGCCAACATTGGATGGCTATGATCTTTGGACCTTTTAGACTGCACTGCAATAAAACCAGACATGGCTCTATACTGGAAATCACTGCATTACTGTTTGTGAACAGAGTTTGTCGCAGCTCCACAAATACAAGTCAAAACTCTAATATGCAAAAATAAAACCATGTATACACAGACTCTAGAAAGGCTGCCCCCTTCTCTAGACCTGAGCTCATTTAATATAAACTGAAGTGAAGCGGAAAAGTGTCCTGTGATTGGACAAATCAACATTTGCTATTCTTTTTCAGAAATAGTGGACACCACATCCTTTAGTCTACAGAGGAGAGGGATCATCTGGCCTGTTATTTGTGCACAGTTCAAAAGCCAGCGTCTGTGATGGTATGGAGGCGAATTAGTGCACATGGCATGGGTGATCTGCACATCTGTAAAGACACTATTAATGCAGATATATACAGGTTTTAGAGCAACATGTATGCTGCTGTCCAGACAATGTATTTTGTTTTCAGAGTAGGCCTTGCTTATTTCAGCAAGACAACCGAATAGGAGAAATCTCTTATTGGCGCAGGGTACGCCCATCCTAACAATCACTAAAGAAGTTTTTCTGTAGAAGCTCTTAATACAAGCCTGCAACTGCAGCCTGAATACATCCCGTAGGGTGATGGGGCTGAAACGAGGGCTGACCAGTAAGTGTGAGAGTGTTGAATAGTGCTAGTAGAGCTGCGAGATAAGCCTACCCATGAGAGGGTGCTGGTGGAGGAATGGAACAAGAAAGAGCAAGAGGAGAGACAGAACGAGAGGGAGGGAGGGAGACAGAGAGACTAAATCAATGAGAAAAAAAGCCAGACAGAGGCAAAATATGAATCTGAACGCAGTAAAGTGAGACAGAGACAGCAATGTGCTTTTTATCCTAAGGCTCTTCATGGTGCTTCATGTGATGCTCTTTGTGTGGCGTCCCTCTATCAGGGCTGTGAGTGCTTTCTGACAGACCGCTGACAGATTGGACTCTTTTTCTTATCTCTGAGCACATGCCGGCCCACGTGTCATAGCTGCTGTCTCCTGATGGGCTTATGTAGAATGTAACTCACAGGACATGCAGTATACAAAACAGGACGTACTTGCTATACACAAACATCTCAGTGTGGCGCACATCAGAAGAAAGAGCTACAGAGATGCAGGACTTTGGTATAAACTCTCAGAGGTTATAAACTCTCTCATTATCAATTTGCTATCCACTTTACTATGTATTTATATATTTTAACTGTATTTAATCACTTCCATCTTTAGTTCAGACACAGAGAAGAGGGCCACGTTTCTGGAGTCCGTGTATACATGGTTTCTTTTATGCATGTTAGAGTTTTAACTTGCAATTGTGGAGCAGCGACAAAGTCACATACAGTAATGCAGTGATGTCCACGTGTCTGAATTGTGTCTGTTTTTATTGCAGTGCCACCTGAAGGGCCCAAAGATAATAGCCCTCCAATACTGGTCTTTTTTCTTTAAGTTGCATGGAAAATTTTTAATTCCTTGAGTGATATTATGTTCCATAGATGATAAAATCCTCAAGTTCTTTGCTACTTTACACGTTTAAACTTTATTCTTGAATTTTTGTACTATCCGCCTGTGCAGTATTTCAGAGCGCTGAACAGCTCCCCATCTAAAGGTCACATGAACTTTCTCCTAAAAATAGAAACAGATAGAAATACTTTGCATCATTTAGATTTAATAACACATGAAACACATGTGTTTTTCCAGCTTGTTACGGCTACAGCACATGCATATACCTCCACAATGATGGGGGCTCATTTTCCTGAAGTGCTAGACTCTATACTTAAACAGACACCATGAACACTGCAAGCTTTGCCATGTATTTTCCAGTCAGTGAACAGTCTTCTCCTAGTATAGCAGTAGAGATGTGTATTCTGGCTAGTTTTAATACTTAATTACCTGTAAGAGTTCATGATGGTCATCCAACTAAAAACAAGGAAGAAAAAAATGCAAAAAACAAAAAAGAAAGAAAAAAAAGGACCTTGGCCTAAAATAATGTACATTCAAGCTTTAGACATACTTCTTTTTTAGGTGACAGCACTGGTATTGCACAAAAACATAGCAGCACACAGACAAAACGTTGTATTATTCAGGATAACTGAGGATGATTGATAGGTCAAACCAATGAAATAACCAAGTTAATGAATAATCACTAATAGCCAGTGTCATGCTGTATGATAATGAATACCTGTTGTGCCAACATGCTATTTATCAGAGAAATTTACTCCCACTGTTTCTGGGCCTAGCTAACATCAGCCTGAATGGTTAGCCTAGGTATGCTATTTGTATGCCTATCCAGTCACGCCCATTATAATGTGCTGCAAAAAATGAAAATCACATTATTATGACATTATTTCACTTCTTAAGCATTTTTAAGTGATTTTAGTAAGACAAATTATTTCATTACCCTTTGTCTTGTATAAAACATTGCAGTGAGACAATGACTAGAATTGATAAAGGGCTTGAGTAATCTTGAAAAAACAGCTCCCAACAAATTAAAAAATATGATATAGTAATACAATAATATATAATATAATATGACATGTAAACTAGATATAAGATGATTTGACTTGCCAGTATATAATTTTTGCTGCCATTAAAGCATACATATTTTTAGGGTAGCAAAATAACATTATAACACACTCCAACTTGCTTGATGGAATTGTTGGACCATATATATTTACTAGTGCCAGTACAATACTCATTATCGGAATCAGTCCAATACTGTCCAAATTTCAGTGGAACAGATGTTGGGGGCATAAAAAAGTATGATTGCATATAATTTATTTTAGAGTAAATGCTTAACTAAACTTTTGCAGCATGTTGAACTTTTTATGTTTTCTAAAAGTTTACTTTAAAAGACACAGCGGTCATTCATAACCAGAACTGGTTTCGGTTTCGGGCTGGTTTCGGTATTGGTACATACTCAAGTTTATTATCAGCATTAGAAATGAAAACAGTGGTAATATAACGGTGCTAATACTTACTTTGTCTTACTATGATGACCTGTACCAAAAACCTGAATTCAGTGATCTCAGTATTAGAATATTGGTGCCTCTAATGGTTCACTAAGCACACAAGCATCTAGGCACATCCCTATAGCACAGTAGGAAATAACGCTGCCCTCTGTGCCAGGGTTGCCTGTCTGGGCATACACACCACACAACACTAAATAAGAGTCTTTGGCAAGACTCCTCTGTAAGATCAGTAAGTTGTAAATCGCTCTTGGTGTCTGCCAAATGAGAAATTACACTGACATTTGATTGAATTATGTGTCCACATGAGTCTGCATTTTTAGCCAGTGTTCCAAAGGGGCAAAAGTTTGAATTCAGATCATAATACAATATCTCAGCTTCTACTTATAAACATAAAAGTGATGTTGATGAGACATTGTGAATGACTGCTACTTCTAGGCGTTAACAGCTCTGGTGATAGAAAATGAGAAGCACTGCATTTATTTCATTTCCCAGTGTTTTACAGAACAGATGTTTAATTTAACCACTCAAGCGGAGTCTAGTTTCAACCCTAATTTAGCACACCTGTTACACCTACAACATCCTGCTGGCTATGGTCATGGTTATACAATAAAATATGAGTAAAAGTTAAGCAAGTTAATTAGATTAACACAGAATTCATAAAAAAATAATGTCTGGCATGTAAACAGCTCCTCTGTTTTGAGCCTTCATCCACACGTGTGTCTTTGAAGTGCATGCCTAAGAAAGGTGGACAGTTCTCAGTCTATTCCAGCATCCATTTGTTGATGCCTGGCCGTTCACGTGACCTTTTCAACACACCAGCACCACTTTGTCACTGCCGTAAAACATCCTCCTCATATGTGCCCTCCGCCCTGAGCTCAACATAACCACGGCTCTCCCCCTCTGAAGTCCTGTAGATTATGTCCGCAGTGGAGCCACAGGCTCGCAGCCGTGTAATCTAGCTTCCGGATCAGAATACCCTGGCTGGCATTCCCTGCATGGGTACAGTAACACATGCTTAGACACTTTCACTTGGATAACTTTTTTACCGCCTTCGTCTTCTCTCCTCCTCTCTTCCTGTGAGGCATGTCAGTACAACCATTTCGGCATGAGGGTCTATAAGGCCCTGTCAGAGGACCAACTCTATTTAGAATGTGCAGCATGGACTAATTGTTAAATGAAAACATATCATTTAAATTTGAATACTCATTCATTTGAATACTGCAGCATCAGCATAAAGTAAGAGAGTCAGTAAATATAGTACTTTAGATTAAAACTTTTCCAGCAGCAGGCGAGACCGCTGCCAGTGCTACTGAACTGGGATAGCAGGCAGTTCATCACCAGCCATACAATTCTTCCTGATGGTAGAAACAACTGCTGAAGCAGTGTCAGAATCACTTCATTTCACCAAGTATGTTACACATGCATGGAATATGTGTTGGTGAGTGCACAGTGGTATGACATGTGAGATGTTAAACAGACCAGACATGCAAACAGACTGTAAAGTAGTAAACTAAGAGAAAAATACAATAAGATAGAATAATAATACAGAAAAAAATTAAATAAATAAAGAGCTGGAAAGAATCTAAAAAGATGTGAATACTTGTGTTTATGTGGATATCTATACATGTAGGTCTGAGTAGATATCATGTACAGGATCTTACAGAATAATAAATATTTGCAAAGTTTAACAACTGTACAGCAATGCATTACGTTACATCCGTTAACATAAGTGTTACTGTAGTACAGTAAAGGAGATTTGATGGTTCGGTTTAGGTTTAAAAGCTTAAAATGCGAGGTACCACTACAGTGGTCCATTAGGCACATACCGTATATACTTACATATACATATATACTATTTTTATGTTTGTAGGTCTTTTTACTGCGACTACAGTGCTTCCCAAGACCCTCAACACGTGACCATGCCCCCCATGTAGCTCTAGCCATAACTAAACATGACATCAATTTCCCTCCTATCTTTTAAGGATGACAGCTTTAAGTGCTGTTAGTCTGTTAAGGTCATGTACCAGGTCCCGCATAGTTGTTAGGGGTCCCATTGTCACTATAGTATTACTCTACATTATATAGTATCTTTAAGAATTTAAAGTGGGTGTTACAGCAGTTATGCATGAAAATGTGCCGGGCAGGGGTTATTCCAGCATGTGTTATGTCTAATCTCCTCAGAAATAGCTCATAAAAAAAAAAAAAGTCTTGAGCCTTATGTGCATTTTGGCTGCAAATAAATGGAAGTTGTTACTTCTAAAAGCAAGCATAGACATGTATTGAATGTCTTTGCCTTAAAAGCCTGAATGACTCCACAGATTTGTTTATATGTAAAGTGCCATTCTTACAATACCTAAAGTTAGTTAAATTCAAGCAGAACCCACATACCCTATCATGTCATGCAGCATATTCTTTGTGCCAGTTTAGTCGAGAAAAAGTCCTTAATTACTTTTTTGTTGTGCCACATTTATATATATATATATATATATATATATATATATATATATATATATATATATATATATATATAAAAACATTAGGGACAAGGTGAATACTTCTTACACCTCAGTTCACAACAATAATCACCAAAAAACCTTCCGAAACCTTACCAATCGACTGACCTCGAACCATAAGCCTCAAATGAAATAGACCCTGGATCATTCACTTTTGAATTCACTTCAGCATACCAAATGAAGAGGAGACACCGTAAGCTGCACAAAATTCTGTTTGTATAAAAATAAAAAGTAGAAACATTTCATTATACCAGCAGGTGTTAGGTCGTAGGTGGTTGTGCTGTTAACGTATAGATTGGTCATTTTTAAATGGCATAGTTGAAAATCCACTGATTTTAATGACCAAACTGTTCTGTAACATAATCCTTGATATTATTTTCATATTTTATATTCACCAGGATTATCAACTCATCACATTTGTTTCCCCAAATATACACCTGATTGATTGCTCCATCAATTGCCCCGCCTCCTCTGCATGAAGATTGATACATGCTAACTGAGAGACCATGCTAAATGGCTCACCGCTGGCAAATACTGACCTCATGACCTCACACCTTCTCTGGCTGGTGACATTGTCATCACAATGGGGTTTCTCTAACTAACACCACTGATACATTGCACCCCCACTACCACCCTCAAATGGCTGGTGCCTCGTTCCACAAGGTGAAAACACGTGGTGAGCATGTTGCCATCTGGCCGCCTGATCATCTCTGTTTATTGTCAGGTTGGATGTATCGGATTTTTGCAGGTTTTAATGGCCTGTTTTGGATTACGCGTGTGTCAGGAAGTGACTTGCTCTCAGGTCACACTTTGGGGCCCAGGCTTCCCAAGCAGAGGCATTTCTATACAACTTGCGGCTTACGACTAAGCAGAAAGATAGAGTGTATCTCGGATACGCTAACTTGGCTGCTCTCTGATGGCCTGCTTGGGCCTACACCAAACATGATCTACTGTTTCTGCTAAAATTTCTTGATGCCATTTAGTGCTTAATTTAATTATCAGGGATATTTGATTATCCAGTGTGTACCAGTCAGTTGATTTGACAGATCCATAGAGATGACCTACAGATTAACAAGGTTAGCATTTAGCAAAGAGCTAAATAGCTGCACTGAAGTACAAGGACATCATGTGACAGCATGTGGAGAAGAAAGATGAAGAGAGAGAAAAGTAGGAGAGAGAGTGTGAAAAACAGAGAGAGAGAGAAACTGGGAGACAGATGGCGTTCAGAACTGCGTGCTACAGGAGAGACCAGAATGGCGCACTGAAGCCCAATAGTTGTGGGAAAATATCGGCAGTCATCCATCTCTGGCAGAGAGGATGAAAGATCAGCTAACAGGGACATGTTTTGGGGGTGGGGGGGTAGTGGGGGGTGTACTCAACATGTAACTGTATCTCACTTACTCAGTCTTTCCTCACATTAAAACGTACTGGTTGTGTAGTGATTGCACATCATGATTTTTAAGGTGTCAGGTTTTGTAGCGCTGTTCACAGAAAGTGCATTTTAAAAACTGGTTGATTTCAACATGGCAAAATGAATGACAAGCCTCTGAACTGATTAGCTATTTATTTAATTGTAATAAACAGCAAAATAATAAGTGTAGGCGAAAGACTATTTACTAATTTCAATTTTTTTTGAACATTGTTGAAAAAAACCCACACCAAATGTATGGAAGCTCAAAAAAAGCTATTAATCCACAATATTTTCCCTGTAATTAGGGATGCACAGAAACCTTTTGCCTTAATATGATTAAAAAAAGCTTAATTTTTGAATTTTTGGCTATATATATATATATATATATATATATATATATATATATATATATATATATATATATATATATATATATATATATATATATGGTCATCTGACTCTATTTCACAATTAATATGAGACAAACAATTAATAATCACTGTTGAAAATTCAAGAACTCAGCAGAATACAGACAACTAAAAATAAACTGTAGTCCACATATTAAAATAAAAAAATAAAACTATTATTTTCAATTTAAACTGATTTTATGTAAACTGTTTTTGTTTATTGTTAGCTCAGTTTGTTTTCGTACTGAAAGACAGAAATCTGCCCCTGTGGTCTTGCTAACGAGCTGTGTGCAGACTAATTATTATCATCAATTAATATTGTGTATTTATTTTGTATTACAGTCTTGAGTCGGAGACATATAGTCAGAT
This sequence comes from Megaleporinus macrocephalus, assembly GCA_021613375.1. Classification (NCBI taxonomy): domain Eukaryota; kingdom Metazoa; phylum Chordata; class Actinopteri; order Characiformes; family Anostomidae; genus Megaleporinus; species Megaleporinus macrocephalus. Next base: position 35,924,141 of record CM038703.1, read on the forward strand.
ATAATTTTGTGTGGATTTAATATAAAAAGTCTGTTCAATTAAAAGATGTCACGGTATGTATTTAGTGCTGATAAGTCTAGTAAGTGTGCGGCAGTTCAGGCTGAGTGGTCATAGTGGGCGGAGCTGGAATGTTGAAGGCGGGGCCTAGGTATCGGCACAATGTGAGGGAGCGAGTGCAAGGCTGGAATGAGCCGAGTCATCGGCAGTGGCGTAACCCGACGCCAGCCGCAGCGTGATGGCCTACAGCAGCTGCTTCTGACTTGGCCGTCACTGGCCTACCAGTCCTGCTCCTCCCGTGACGGATGCTCTAAATCCTGCACGAATCACTAAATCCACTTTAATAAACTCTGACTACACTGTCCCATTCATTTGTGCATTGCATCATATTATCAGCCACTAGAGAGAGAGTAGCAATAACATTACAGCAGAGCAGAGTTCTACAGTGTGAGCAAATGTGAGAATATGCCTTCTCTCTTTAAAAATGGAAACAGAGTTTTGATTTAGGTGTGCCTGTGTGAGAACAGATTTTGACCTGAACAGCCTACCCGTTTATCATGTGGGAATATAAAAGTACTGATGAGCCTAGTGGCTTATCATGTATTTACTAGGAACCCAACTAATCTACGACTTACACAGCTGTGAGGCCTCATAGTTTCGTTAAAAACTGCTGGTTTAGTCACATATTTTGCCTTTGCTCTGGTCCCATGGCAGTAAATATAAATCTCAGGGGATAAACATTTAGTTTTACTGCATGCTGTAAAGAGGCATCACAGAAGGCCAAAACCTGGACCAGCATTTTTTCTTTATTAGCCAATACAGCCTCGTCAAATGGAAGCCAAATATGTAGCTTTTACACACTGGCATTGAAACAGGCTACCAAAACATCCAACAACTAAATTCTCCAAACATGGTGTTCAATTTGATTGCATTGAAAAGTTAAATGGGATAAAAATATGCTCAAACATTTTTTAAAATACTAGCGAAGAGCATTCCAGCTCTTTTCAGAGAACCAGATCAGATCAGATCAGATCGACTTTGCTCAAAAATAAGAACAGACACATGCGACTCCAAAACAACTTTGACAGTTTTTCCAAATATTAATGTAACAGTAAGCAAAGCTTTCACCCAACTCTTTATCTAATAAAACAAAGAACCAGCTTTTTATAAGACAGAATCACCAATGAAATTAAAGAAACTGCAAGAAACTAACTCTACAATGGATTAATTGTAATGCAGCTGCAACCTGTTGAATGTTCGCAGATATTAGAAAACAGGTAAGTTTTATTATTAGCAGAGAAATCCAAAAGAGTAGTCAAAACCGAGATGATTACAAAAGGGTACATGGGCTAAGCAGAGATGAGTAACAACAACAACAACAAAAAAAAACAGGCAAGCATCAAAACAAGCAGATAAGTAAATATAACAAACACATAAGACAAAGGGTGAAAACGAGAAAAGACAGGAACAAGTCAAACCAGGTATCAAACAGAACAATGACCGCCCGGTGTACTTCAGAAAATCATAGGAAATACTTCACAATGAGTGGAAACAAACAACGGTGTTCAAATAGTCTTCATTAAAGAGTCACAGGTTTGTAGAGTCAGTACTCCGGTGAGGAGCTAGGAGCAGGTGGGCTATGAGCGTGATTCGCTGGCAGTAAACCCTTGAACAAACCATGTGGTTTAAGGTGGTCATGGGTATTGTAGTCCGGGGTACCAGTAGAGGCATGGCGTGACGGCGTGAAAAAAAATTTAATATTGAATTTATTAAGTTACTATGAAAAAAGGTTATAAAAAGAATTTGAGAAAATTATACTTATTAGCCATACAAGACCTGCTAGACCACCAAAACTGCTACCATATGTCTTATATGCTATTACAGACATACATTCCTTAATATTCCAGATACTCTATATTATCTTGTTGTTTCGTGTGAGTGGGGGGTTTGTCTGAGCATTTCACTGCTAGTTGTACTCTTGCTTCAAACACAGTAGTTTTTGATGGTCACCACAGGATCCAGGCCTCAACATCACTGAATGTGTTTGGGATCATTTGGATCATGAGAAATAGAAAATGCTAATAGCTCTCATGACTGAACTATGGAGGTTTGAAAAATATCCCTGCAGATTTCTTAGCAATTCTCCTAAAAAGAAAGGGAAATGTAATAAAGGTGAAGAGTGGACACACTAAATAATAAAATAGTTGTTATATTTAGCTGTTGAAGCTTTAGTGTGATCTGTTATCTATGTGTTTACCCTGAACCTGAAAAATGAATGATCTGTATGTGATGGTCATTCTGACTATAGAACGTCAAGAATGTATAAAATTATAAAATTAACAACTTGGGGTGTTTTTCTTATAAAAAGACTGAACTGTGATGGTATGATGTATCATTAAACTAACATGTGAAAATACTGTCACACCTTGTTTAAACCACTTTAGTTTGAACTATAATGGTCTGACCTGTGTCTGCCACATGACACTGTACATAATATTTACAATGCAGCATCAGTGAACACTATAGAAGTGTGCACCACTCTAAGTTTGTTGCTGGCAGAATTCAACATGTCACAAGGAGTGCCTTCTGGGAAGTTGTGCCTCACTCCAGTTCTTGGATTAGCTGGTCTCTTCAAGCGCATTCAGAGCGAGCCATTACTTTGATTGGAAGTTCGGGATCATGGAGTTGACCCTACGGCCTTCCCACAATCCCGCTGTAGCAAAACAGAAGGAGAAAGGCCCCTATTGATACAGTCCCATTCATTTCTCAGGCGCAAACAAGAGGGAAACCATACACACAGTGCAGCTGTAGGAATGAGAATACTGCATGACTGCACTGGTTATGTTTTCAATTTTATGGATATTTTAGTAAAATGTGAATGTTATAATTTGTAAAAGATAAAATTCTATGCAGAATTATATTTATGAGAACTTGTGCTAGATACTATGATTTAAAGGGATGTGTACACTTAACATTAAACGTAACTCCTAACGTTTCTCTGACCTCAGAGAAATTTTCCAGCTCACTATAATGGGATTTAAATGACAACTTTTTCAGCAACACCCACCACAGCCTGCTATTTTTTGTTATTAGCATTTATTAGCATTTGTTATTAGCATTTATTAGTTGCTATAGATCTATTAGTTGCCAAGACTTAATCCTGCACTGTGCCATATGGCAACAAATTCTGTTTTTTAATTTCTTGGGTTACTACATTATAAAAGTTTTTATTTTCTTTAAAAGCTAAAGGTGTTATGTATAAAATGGTATATGTTTTTGATCTTAGGCTCTGGGCTGTATTTCTTATTATCTTTTTAAAATCGTTCAGAATAAAATGACACAATCTGTAGGATGTTACATCTTATTCAGAAATGAAACCAGTTTAGAAGCTATGAATTTATGAATTTATCATCGTTAAAATATAGATGTTGCCAACATGGGACATATGAACTGCAGGCTGCTCAGTTTTAAGCGTTAGGACCCATATTCTTAAACCATTATTTGTGCATATGTCTGTTAGGCACATGAAGTCTTATGCTTGGATGATGTGGCAGTACGTCCTATGTTAGTGTACTGCGTGCACTGCAGAATCCATTGTTGACAGTTATAGCCATATTAATAAACAGCTACCCAAACAAAATTTTTATTATTGATTTTATTATGTCATTATCTTTTTTTAATAATTATGCCATTTCCAATGGCCAATCAATTATTAACCTTTTTCAATCAGTAGCTACAAAACTATTCAAGAATGAATTCAAAACTGTGTAGACTGATATCTTTGCATTGGCCTTAAAGGTAAAACTTCAGCTTTAGCTAGGCTGCCTCATGCATTAAGTCATTTAATATAAAATATCAAAAGTAGAACTTAAGACATACAAAATTAAGATATTTAAACAAAAGTGGCAGCCCCAAAACACATATAAGTTGCAGTTATGGTTGCGATTTGACCACCAATGTGCTTGAGCTTGTAACATCAAACAAATGCAGTGGCTGTTGCAGCTATAGCTTGGGCTTTGTTGTTATACAAAACTCCTAATTCATCTCAAAGAAGCCCTGTTCTTAGAGAATTCCTGTTGCTTTCCTTAATATTTACAAAAGCAGAAATCTTAAAGATTAACAGTTTACAGACTGTTGACGTCATGTAAAACAAATAAAACATATATCAGTCAAACAAAGCTGTTGTAGTAGAACTGCTCAACATAACATCCTTGACAAATAATCTACAAGATTAAACAAAATCATTTATTTATTATATCTACATAGAATTATTATATGAATACCAAGCAGATTGCACCTGTTGCTATTCAGTTCTGTTCATAGAATCAATGGGAATATAGAATTCCTACTCTCTCCTGCAGTGCACTAGTGCTGTTTCCTAAAAACATTCTGAGGACCAATGGAGCTATTGTTAGGAAACAGTGGGATTTTATTAAGGGGGTGGGTGTCTGATCTCAGTCCAAATAATTCACAGACTAAAACTGTGCATCCACCAGAGTAGGCGGCTAGTGTACTTTCCTCGATAGTCCAGCGTATTCGAGCGTAAATAGACAGTGCATTGTGCAGACAGCAGGTATGGTCAAAGGAAAGATCTCCCTGCTGGAGGTGTGGCTCAGGAATCGTGCAAGGCGCTTGAAGAAACCCCAAGATCTGAAACTATGGCCGCATCAACTGTAAGTGTAATCTGCTTAAGACTTACTGTTTAGACATGTACTATAATAAAAACAATTGCTGTATTATATTATTCTACAAATAATCAGACCACTAAAATTAAATAAAATAATAATTTAATGGAACTTCAGTAATATTAGTATTGGAGGTAATTTTTTATTGCTACTTTTTTTTACTTTTTTTAGTTAGTTTTTTTTGTGATTTTGTTTTCTTTTCTTTTTCCTCTTGTTTCTTTTATTGTATCATTGTGTCAAAAGCCACCTTCCACAAGGACTCAGAGCAGTAAAGTTCAGTTTCTCCAAGATGCTGGAGAAAATTTAACAGCTCATAGAGGGATTATCTAAAATTAGGTTCTGCAAAACATTTCAAAGCGCTGAAAAGAATTGTAATGGCTAATTTCAATTAGTTACAAAATGAGCTAGTCCAGCCCAGTAGTGTAACATTTTAAATCAGATAGTGTCGTCCTGTAAGGCTTGTCTATCTACCCAACAGTTACTACAAACACATTTGTGAATAATATAGAGGAAGTAAACTCAAAGCCTTTTATAAAATGTTTTACCACTATATTGCTAAATAACATTAAAAAATTAATAGCGCGTTCAAAAAGAAAATGCAATTGCAATCCTGTTTGTATTTGCAATTTTTACTGTCAAAGAGACTTTATGTCAATCAAACGCTGTCTAAACTTTGACAGTTTAAAGGCAGATTTAGATCATTTACAGTAAGCTAGCTTTAGCAACTGCTGCAAGTGATGTTTTAGTACTCCCTAACCAGCACAAGGAAAATTATGTCTAACATGATTTTTGTGTGGAAGTCATTCTTGTCTGACTAGGAGAGTTCATGGAAGAGAGGGTGGAATTCATGATGGTCACTGATTTGTCACCTTGAACATGCAGTACCCCATACCTCTGTCCTTCCATTACCTCATCTCCTCATCCTTTCTTCTCTTCCTCTGATCTCTCCTTAACTCACTTCCTCATCTTCCTCTCTCTGCAGGGCACAGCTGAGAGACCCCGAGGTGGTGGCATCTCTCGCCCAGCAGAATGCCAAGATGGCCCCTCTACTCCTCAACCCAGGTACCAATGTGTTCCGCCGCTTCACGCCGGAGTCGCTGGTGGAAATCGAGCGGCACATGGCAGACGAAGCTGCCGAGCAGCAGCGGAGGAAGGCCCTGAATATCGAGATCCCTGAGGAGGACCTACCGAAGCCCTCCAATGACCTGGAGGCCGGCAAGGCCCTGCCCTTCATTTATGGAGACCCCCCACCAGAGCTCCTCAACATACCTCTGGAGGAGTTGGATACCTACTACAAAGCACAGAAAGTCAGTTCTGTGACCTGTTTTTAGAAAGTTGACAGCCAGGGAACACTTTTGAAAGCTATTTGAAAGCAATAATTCTTCCAAAAACTTAAATTTCCCAGTTTTTTCCTTTATGGCCAAGCTACTTTAGTTTTGCACTGGAGGTACCAAGCTAGTGTATTTCCTGTTCAACTATGACACGTCCCCTTTAGACCTCGGACCTCCAGTTTTAAACTGGGAAAAAATAAATGCCATTTTTAGAAATTTATATTTTCATTGCTATTTTTTATTTAAAGAAAAATGTTCCAAACTAAATATATTTAGTCCTACATGAAGTGGCACTGTATCCTCTGAATGATTTGGTCAATTAGCGGTTAAAAGGTATGAAATGCAACAGTTTATTTGTTAATACATTGTTTTTATGTAATCAATGGCGAGAGTCCTTGTGAACGCAGCATAAATAGAAAATATATGTCACAGTTAATTAAGCAGTCCATTTGTGTCCATTCTCTGTGAGATAACTGCATGTATTACAGTGTCAGTCTAATTGAGATTACCTAATGGCATAGTTTGGGGCAGGTGTTACACATCATAATGGTATTAAACAAATACTGCATGTGGAACAAGCACCTCTATTCAACTTTCCTAATAGATTTGTCGATTCAGAGTTTTTACTTGTTTACCACATGAAGTAATATTTTTGGGCTGAACCAACAAACCATGTTTAAAAGTGTATGCTTACCTGGTAACTAGAAACTTTCAGTTAGCTGTACTGCAAAACTAAAGAAGCCTGCATTTCCTGGCTGGTAGACTGCATTTGGGATAAAAGAAAAATTTTGTGTACTTGACTTAAAGCCAAGCCATCAGCTTTATGCTAAGCAGCTACATATCGTCGCTGTCCAATGAAAAACAAGTGTCTCCAAAATTGTAACTTTACAGAAGAGACCAAAAATATACTTTACTTTCAAGGTAAGTCAATGGAACCAGAATTTTTTCCAAGCTATTTTGGAACACTTCTATTGGTCCTTTGGAATTCCCTTACAATGTAAATGACCATTGGTGTGTACAAACGATGTAGAAAACTCAAAATCACCAAAAATGGAGATGACAGTGACGATATGGTGTGTTTAATACTCTGTGGAGATATTGTTTTATTTGGTTTAATCATTTTTGTTCTTCCTTGGTTGATGTCTTTTGCAGACTTTCATCGTGATCAGCAAAGGGAATACAATCAATAGGTTCAACGCTGAGCCTGCCTGTTACATTCTAAGTCCATTTAGTCCTGTCCGCAGAGGAGCCATCAGGATACTCATACATTCATATCCTTTACATACATGGGGGCCCGCAAGTTTATATACTGTCACTAAACACTTTATGCCTGAAATGGTAACTTTGTTGAAGGAGGACACTTTTCTTAACTTTAGTATATGTTAAAGTACTAGTGGACAATTTTCATTGGTTTATTTGTCAGGAAATGTTTAGAGGTTCTGATGAGAAGTTGGTGTTTTTTAAATAGTATAAGAAAAAGTGAGATTGTGATATATTTTGAAGCAACTAAATATAAGCTCCCCAGATCCAAAGTCAAGCATCAACAAAAGGGGTTTAAAGCCCCCCAGAACTGAGCTGTGATGTCTTGGACATTATGCACTGTAGGTGATGACACTGCACATAGACATAATGCATAGTGATGCCAGCAGCAGGAATAACTTACTTTGAACAGTGCAAGTTGCCAGAAAGTTTCTAACTATGGCATGCCAGTATGCAGAGCATCCATCACAGCACTGTGTCATCACTGTGGCTCTTGGCAGCTGAGAAATTATACAAACTTCTCCTTGACTGTGCAGTTCAAATTGTTCAGCATGTTCATCATGGTAACAATCCTGTCCAACTGTGTGTTTATGACGATGAGTAACCCTCCAGAATGGAGCAAAATTATGGAGTAAGTAACAACAATAGCAATAATAGTAGTGTGGTAGTAATATAAATACGTTTTACACCATGACCACCATTATACTTGAAGAATCATTTCTCTTGATATAAACTCACATAAGGCAGTCAAAACTTGACCAGACAAAATATAGCTAGGAATAAGCTATATGCAAGACAAATGCAGCTAATTAAAAATTTTAATACAGGGTTTAAAACAATCTGTTATATATATGATAGGTCTATGTCTATACACAGCCAAACATACATATATGTAGAAAGATATTTTTAAATAATAGCTTATATATTGTGGACTGAATAAATGATAAATAATAAATTGTGTTAATCTATAATTTCTTGATAAAATATCTGCCTCAAAGTTTAATGACCACATTTCAAATATGAGGAATTCTGGATTTTAATTTCAATATCAATTTGAGAAAGCAATGAAATACAGCTTTCCTGGTCCTTTTAGAATAATTTTCAGCTCTGTTCTTCATTCTGGATACATCTAACATTTTGTAGGATTGTACAGCTTCCTATTAACATGTGAATACAGTATTGTTTTAAATTTGGTTAATTTTATTTTCTGAACACAATTTTATAGTACCGTATAGTAAAATGAGAGACTACTGTTTCTATAATTTTCAGTCTTTAATGTTTCCACCCTTTGGATTTAGTATTCTTTTTAGCATACTTTCATAGTAATTAATTTTTCTTTCATGTTTCCATGATATATATATATATATATATATATATATATATATATATATATATATATATATATATATATATATATATATATAGTTTTTACTGTAAATTGAGTCTCGGACTTTGTATACCATATGTTTGTTTTATCTTTGATGTAAAAGCCTAATCTTGAACAACAATTCTAAGTTAAACTTTGGCTAGACTGTTGCATCTTTTTATCTGGGTTGCTCAGCTCCTTCAAAACTTATTTTATTGTTCTCTTGTGTCACAGGTACGTTTTTACAGGTATCTACACCTTTGAGGCACTGGTTAAAATCTTGTCCAGAGGGTTCTGTATTGGAGGCTTTACATTCCTTCGAGATCCATGGAACTGGCTGGATTTCATGGTGATCAGCATGGCGTAAGTGTGAGACTTGCTGTATGTCAAGTTAATATTCTTTACATAATTCTACAGACAGGAACAACAGTGCCTCTGTTGGCAAAAACTGGCATGTCAGTAATTGTTCATTATGAACTGGATATTCAGGCCGACCAAGCTGGCCACCATGTTCACAATCACTCCATGGACCCCCTATTTGAGGTTTCCCACATCTTTAGCTTGCTAGAGGTACAGTATAAAGCATTTGTCCACTTGTTAGGTGGGGTCACTTACCGGCTCTATTTTTAGCTGCACATCTCAATCTTTCACTCTGGTCCTCTGTATAAGTTTCCTGTTGTCCCATTAATTTGCCATCTAAAGGTGTGCTAAGAAAATTCTATAAAGCTATCTTTGTGATATCTACAGTAAACATTGGCTGAAATATAGCTTAGCCCTGTCTTTCACAACATATTTTAAAATTCTGCTATTAGTAATGTGGCCACAGATTACTAATGGCCACATGCATTATATCTACACTCTAAATTTCAATGGCAGTGGGGCCTACTGCTTGAAATATGTGTTTAGGCTTAAGCTTGGTCTAGGGAACTGGGCTTGTGTGGTTAATAAACCAAATCCTGTTGAACTTCTTTCCTGCTGTACTTGACATAAAATTCTACAGTTTTCAGAGATCATGATCAGGAAGACAAATTGAGCCCAGTCAAACACAGACATGGATTAAGCCTTGTGAATCACAACTAGAAATTTAAGGCAAAGGCTTAATATGGGTCTGAGAAACTGGTCCAACAACATTGGTATCATACTGTACTGTAGAAATTTGGTATGCTGTAATATTTCTGTAATAAATTCGATCAACTGAATGGTAATTCCATGATTGGCGGGCCTTTTTTGTTCCACGAATAGATTTAGAACTAGGTAAACAGCAAGCAATGTCTATTGTTATCTGATATATTGAGCATTATTTGTTGAGTGAATAAATGTATTTTTAAATAAAAATCTTTCCTGCTGTCCACAGGTACATTACAGAGTTTGTCGACCTGGGAAATGTGTCAGCTCTGAGGACCTTCCGTGTTCTCCGAGCCCTGAAAACAATTACTGTGATTCCTGGTGCGTACTACTGCAAACACCTTTCACTAACCCACCGAACAACCACCAAACAAACTGATTTATTGACATGCTAAGGGTTTTAAAAATTGAGTGAATATGTGTAGTAGAATGATAGGAAATGAGAGCACAAGGTAGGTATACCTACCTAATAAACTAGCAACTAGCAAATACATTCATAATGACTGATTGTGGTCCCAAACTACCAAGAGCAGTATGATCTGAAAGCTTCTGTCCTTCAGGTCTGAAAACCATTGTTGGTGCGCTTATCCAGTCTGTGAAGAAGCTGGGAGATGTCATGATCCTGACCGTCTTCTGTCTCAGTGTGTTTGCCCTCATCGGCCTACAGCTGTTCATGGGAAACTTGCGTCATAAATGCATTAAGATGCCTTTTGAAAATCCTGCAAGCTTCAATGATACTGCATATACAAATGCAACAGCAAACTTCAATGACACAACGTATACAAATAACACTTTCGACTGGGAGGAGTACATCAGTAATCCAGGTAACTAGTGAACTAATTGGCCAAGTGGTTGTAGGTCAAGTGTGCAGGTCAAAGGGTACAAAATAGTATTAAAGAATCCTAGCATTCTATAATTCAACACAGCTAAATTATATTGGTCAAATACAAGTCATTATTTAATCTAGAATATCCTATATTATAGATTTACATTATATTATGGTACTTTATATTATAATGCTTTTTTATAAATCTGTCAGAACGAAACATTGTATCTTGTTTTAACAGAATCTTTTTGCAACGTGCAAAAATATCAACATGAATAATAGGATTGCTCCCAAATGACTTCCATTCATAAAGAAAGTTTTTTCTTCTGCTGTAACTCACAATTCTGAAGATACAAGATATACAGATTGCATGTGGCAACGCTTGTAGTTAATATCTAGCCCTGAATGAGTGTCAGGCTTAATTACAGTGAATCAGTGAATTTTACTTTACACTTAATTTATAGAATATACAGTACACACAGACATTCTTGTGTATCGACAGCTGTTGTGATTTTCTTTCTTGTGCAGAGCACCAATACTTTCTCCCTGGTAATTTGGATGCACTTCTCTGTGGAAACAGCTCTGATGCTGGGTATGTTTATTAGACTTTCTCATTTTCATCTAATTGATTAATTGTTTGCCCTATTTAAGATTACAGGATTAAAAGCCAGGCATACATTAAACAATATCTAGCAGACATTCCAATTGGATTTGGCTCCTTATATAACTGTTCAGAATTGAAAGCAAAGTTCCAAAACAACTAATGACACAGACATGTGGTAGTAGGGTGGGTCAGTCTTTAGCCTTCTGTGTAATGTAATTTACTTGACAAACTACTTTCATTTGAGTGTAATAATTTTGATATGTTGTGTGTCTGTGAAGGTTCATTTTAGTATCACAGATTGGATATAGTTCATGTAAATGTGCTGTTGAATACAACCTACCTAATGTCGGTTAGCTACAAAGAAACAGTCCAGCTTGAAGCAGTTGCATTTTAACTTTTTTTTTTTTTTTTTTAAATAAACACTGTTATAAACATTCTTGGATATATAAACTGTTTACTGCAATATCGGCAGGCAGTGTCCTGAGGGATACATGTGCTTGAAAGCCGGGAGGAATCCAAATTACGGCTACACCAGCTATGACAACTTTGGCTGGGCCTTCCTGGCCCTCTTCCGGCTTATGACGCAAGACTTCTGGGAAAACTTGTTCCAGCTGGTTTGTACATTCACACTTTGGAATCTGCAGTATATGCACATTTTGTCCTTCTGACTTATATATTTTATATTCTTGCTTCTCTACGCTTCAATAATGGAGTTGTGAGATTGTTAAGTAATGTAAGTACTCATTTTCCCATTTGACAGACAAATCTTTAAATGCTATGGTGGAACTTCTTGCGCATTAATCTAGGATGTAACTGTAATCATGAATCTTATTAATCACCTTCAATTAAGATCTGTTTATGACTTTGACTTGAAACAAAAAAAAAGATGGAGATCTTACCTCATGGCCCGATGACAGTTCCTTACGTATTTCAGACTCTCCGGGCCGCAGGGAAGACCTACATGATCTTCTTTGTAGTCGTCATCTTCTTGGGCTCCTTCTATTTGATCAACCTCATTTTAGCTGTGGTGGCCATGGCGTATGCAGAACAGAATGAAGCCACCATGGCTGAAGCTAAAGAGAAGGAAGAGGAGTATGCTAGAATCCTAGAACAGCTGAAGAAGCAAGCGGAGGCAAGTGTCACACAAACTTTGACTGAATTCAGCCCATGTAAAGATTGCTAAATCCAGTCTTGCGTTGGATAACACAATAGCAGTTCACTGGCTCCTAGGTCTGCAGGTTCAAGGAAGGAATAATTGAATGTTTTGGCGGATCTAAACAATCATATAAAAAAGTTTGAATGCTCCTGGTATAATGAAAGGTTTTCTATGTGATGTTAAATGCACATCCTCTACAGAGAACAACCATATGATTTAATGTCTTACATATTTTTGTTTACACTCTGTAGAGGATGTGTTAATTTCATGAACCCACTTAGACAATTAGTGATACATGTTTTTTGACCAGGGGTTCCCAACGGTTGTATAAATGTCTAATGACTCCATGGAAGATATGAGTATATCATAAGAACATATTAATTGAAAGAACAGATGAAACAGCAGTTTACCGTAATCGAAACTGAATGTTTCATTTTTCCATCCAGCAAAGAAAGGGTATAGTCACAGGCAGCAGGGCCTCACTCTCAAGCCAAAGGAAAGGTGACGGTGATGACGATGACAGGGGTGGCAAAGTGAAGATAGAACGTGACAGCCTTGCCCTAAAAACCCTCTCAGACAATGGGGTATGTAAAAGCCTGCAAACTTTGCTAGATCTACTTTCCCTGCTCTAACTTTAAGCACATTTGTGTATATTCTGAGAGAAAACAGTTTGAACCTCTGATTGTAAAACGATTAATAGCTTTAGTTAATGACAGTCATGTAAGATTTGAAGGTACAACACAATTGCATACAAAATTAATTATGTTAAATAAATTACAGCAGAACTGCTACCTTGCATTGAACAGTCACATTCAGCATTTATTTATTTTGAATTATATTATCTGTGCTATGTTTATATTAAAGTCTCTTGAGGTATCTAAGTCAAATGGATCCATGGATCACCTAGAAGTGCCCGGTGCACACCATAGGAAACCAAGCGCAGTGAGCACTGAAAGCAATGCAGTGGATGGTAAGTTCCTAAGTTTATGTAATAAGTAACATCATGTATTTCACATTCATTGTCATAGAGCATGCAAGGACAGCACAGTTAGATTCACTAATCATTAACTAGCGTTAATTAAAGTAGCATTTTACAGCATTTTATTTGTGTATTATATTTTACATACACCGTGTGCACAGCCCTTACCAAGCACCGGATATGATATGCACTTGTTTCTTTTGATTCTTGAAAAATACTTTAGAAAAAGTTCAACAAGTAGCTTTATATAAAGACAAACTAACCCTTTATTGTAAAGTGAAGGTTCTTATGATAACATATACTAGGAAGGTGTTAATAACACTTACTTAAGCTTTCGAAGAAACTGTGCTCATTAACAGAGGCTCTAGTCCAGGATACTGAACCTTTAGTCTTAGGGGGCCACGTACAGTGTTTGTGTTGGACTAAAGGCCAAAACAACAAAACAATATACAAATAAAGACAAAGGGTAGGTCAAATTTAAAAATAAATTATTGTAGTACATTATACTGTGTTCTGCTACTATAATACACTGTGCTCTGCTTCTAAAATACATATATATACATATAAGTGTAATAAAATATATATAAAAATATGGTTTACAATCCTTATGATGATTATGATGCTGTGAAAAATGCTTAATTAACCCTAGTTATTACTTAATAAAGTAATAAGCAGCAAGTTCATTCAGTTATTTAGCAGCTATTGGATTGATAAGGCTTAATGAAAGCATACAGTCTTCTGTAAAAGACGTTAACACACATATAACCCAATCTATACTGACTTACACTTTCAGAATATGAAGAGCTAGAAAGGCCATGCCCACCCTGTTGGTACAAGTTTGCAGACATATTCTTGAAGTGGGACTGCTGTGCACCATGGATCCGATTCAAAAAGTTTGTGTACTTAATTGTGATGGATCCTTTCGTGGACCTGGGCATCACTATCTGCATCATACTGAACACTGTGTTCATGGCCATGGAACACTATCCAATGACACATGAGTTTGAATCAGTCCTGTCTGTTGGAAACTTGGTAAGGCATTAAATATGCAGTTAAATACAGTTACAGTTCAAACATATTGATAGCTGTAGAATAACAGCACCTGATTAAGTATCTTATTAAGTGGCTCTCAGAAAAGACCAGGCATGTCTTTTTGTAGGTATTCACAGGTATCTTCACGGCTGAGATGGTCCTTAAACTCGTCGCTATGGACCCATACTACTATTTCCAAGTTGGCTGGAACATTTTCGACAGTATCATAGTGACAATGAGTCTAGTGGAGCTGGGCTTGGCCAACGTGCAAGGACTCTCTGTGCTCAGGTCCTTCCGTCTTGTGAGTAGATCTTTATCCACTTACCATAAAATAACTATATACCACTGTATGTACACAAATGCATAAATGCAAGTATTAGGCTCAAAAATTCTTGCATAGGACGTAGAACCTAGGGTTTATTATTGAACCGCAAGTCTGAGTCTGAAGCGTCGCCCATGTGATACTATGCTTTTTTCTTAGACAAAGAGTGTGCCAGCCATGATAGCATACTGAAATTAATGTAGTGCTGCTAAAGACTTATTGCTTCTCGTACCCAAACATTTGAATAAATTAATTATACAATAGACTCATTGCACTAGTCCCTCTATTCCATGCAAATAAAAGCACAGAGAAGAGAATGAAGAATTTGAGCTACATTCAGCGGACGTTTTAATTGGACACGAGGGATTTGGGGAGAGCAAGCCTATTGGAGGACTCCACACCTTTGTTTTGGTAAATAGCTGACGTCACACTGTTTGATGCTTCTCAGTGCCTAATGGGACAAACAGAAAAAAGTGCAAAAATGATCATCTATATTTGACGTATACAGAACAAACTTTAATCCAGTGACGGACAGATATGTAGGCTCTGACAACAGCATCAAGCAGGGAAGAATCATATAGTGTGATGTTGGCATTTGTGGGAATATAAGATATTTGTTGCACTTTGTTCTTCCATTAAGTTTATCCGCGAAGCAATAGGCCCAGGCTACTTTAATTGTTAAAGTAGCCTAGTTTGCCATAGCTTGTCATGCTCAACTTGTCGCTGTTTCCAAGCAGCTGGAATGTGCCATTGGAAAAATGTGTTTTTTTGCATGCAAAAACAAAAAAGTGCATTTAAATATCTTCAATTACGTACCTATTAACAATTATCTGCAGAGGCACAATCCCAGTGTTAGAAAAGAAAGTGAATAGGCACATATTTACACATAAAACAGTCACCGAGCACTTTATTGGGAACACTTCTTTGCATCTACACTCATTGTATCAACTCCACTTACGACAGAGATGTGCTTTGTAGTTCCACAATAACAGACCACCTGTTGCCCCCTTTCACCCTGTTCCTCAATGGTCAGGACCACCACAGAGCAGGTATGATTTGTGTGGCAGACCATTCTCAGCACTACTGGAACACTGGCGTGGTGGTGGTGTGTTAGTGTGTGTTGAGACAGTGTGTAAGGATCAGACAAAGTAGTGCTGCTGGAGTTTTAAACACTGTGTCCACTCACTGTCCACTCTATTAGACACTCCTATCTGGTTGGTCAGCCTTTTCTATGCATCTCAGATCTAGTGACACTGAGATCCACAAGTGAGACTGGGGCCAAGCATCACTAAATATTGTTGTTGGTGAAGGATAGCAACTTTACCAACTTCACAAAACTGTTTTTAATTTCAATGTAAGTCAATGAAACCAGATTTTTTCCAACGATATAGCAGCACATTAATTTCTAGAATGAAATTTTCCAACTTAAAGACTAAAACCCCTGATTCACCAACTTTTAATGATGTATCTTGAATCACAAGATGTTTTAAAGTACATTTTACATATACTTTTTCCATAATCATAGTTTTAGAATATATATTATGTTAGAGATTGCTATCAGCGAGCTTGGTGAGTATAGGTCCTAAAAGGTAACAAGCTGTGACTGTTGCGTACTTACTTATATTGCTTGCACACAAAACAGAGGCTGGCATTTTGCTCCAATATCGTTTACATCTTTTAAGAATGTTCTTTAAAATGTGTTTTTACCAATACCTTTGGCTAACGTACTTTGTGACTTCAGCTAACCTTTGCACAGAATCAAGTTTGTTGTGTGAATTTGACATTTTGTTTTGGGTTATATGGATATGGATGCACACACATGTTTATAGCTGGGTAAGTTAAGAAACACCATTTTATCCAGCTTGGTAAGTTTAAAAGTTCTGTTGTTTTATGAGAGGACTCACAGGACTATGTCAAAATAGTATTTTCCTTACATTTATTAATATATCTTTATTTATTATAAATATTCTTTCATCCTCAACCATGTTTTTCATTTAATCTCCTAGCCATTGTGTTAAATACACTGCCAGAAAATTATATCTTGGCAAACGAAATGAAATGTAGTCAATATTACACCTACAATTAGATTACATGCAAGTGTTATCTAAAATTTTTCATTCTGAGATTGTTGTACAATATTATGACAATTAAGAATTTTTTAGGTTCACTAAAAATGTTTACATTGTTTTATTACTGCTTACCTGTTTTTATTACTTTAATACATGGCTTAATCTGGCAACCATGAAACTATTCTACAATTAAATGTGAATAATATTATTAAATGTAACAATAAATATGTATTTAAATTAATTCGTATACCCGACTAATAATTATATATATTTGCTAGTTTTCATTTAATGATTAATTTTAACAACTCAACTGGTAACTGGAAATAAGCTTTAAAATTCACTGTCACTGTTATCCAACAAAGTGTGAAGTGTGGGACCTGTGTTGTGACTGGTTTATCACCTTTAGTCGATTGTTTATGCTCTAATTCAGTATGGCTGCTTCAGAACTAAATTATATTCTAATGTAATGCTAACTAACTAAATTAACCAGCTAACTAGTTAACAATGCTAGTAATGTCATGAACAGGGACATAACTAGCTAACTAATTAGAAAATAATAAAGTTAACTGTTAAATCACTGTTAAATCAAGTTTTCGCTAGCTAGCTCTCTAGTTCCAGTCTACTGGTAGGTACCACCAACCTTGACGGCAATTAAAAAGCAGCTACAAAAAGACTGGCCTTTCCAAAATACTACCAAACTGTATTTTGATGAGTACAAGTGGCAACTTGAATTCCACTGCCATGTCCTATATTTATTGACCTTATTGGTTATTAATTAATTAATTTTTATTTCTTTAGTTAATATTAATATGTTGTTAACATTAAAACAACATAAAATGTCTAAAATTCAGTTTAATAATCTTTATTCCTATAAAATTAATAATCCTCCAACAGTTTTGAAATAAAATCTCTAAAACTATTCTTTGTGTAGACTAAACCTCTGCAGTGGTATTTTTCTTTGGATTTCATATGGAAGATTCCCAACTTCTTTGAGTTTTTCAAGTTTTCCAGGAAAACTATGAAGGTTAAGATGTGTCTTCCCAAAAAATGAGGTATGATGAAAAAGAGGGCATATTTTTTTTTAAAAAAGGCTATTTTTTGAGTTAAATAAAGTATACATTCATACTAACACTGCATTTCTGCAAAACTCAATTTAGTACTCCCTCACTTAGTCTGATCCAAGAGTATAATTACAAGATTTACCCATCCAGGTAACCAGAAGGAGCTTTGTTATATCTAAATGTTTTCTCATCTTTGTATAACGCACCTGGTTTAGTGATATTTACTGTTTTGCTGGCACCCAGGCTGTGCCATCCGACTGCAAACCCTTTTTCTTTTATTTTTACTGAAACCTTTAAAAAATTTCTGTAAACCATCTACTATAATCATATCATGAATATGTTGGCTACAGATGCGTGTCTTCAAGTTGGCAAAGTCCTGGCCCACCCTGAACATGCTGATTAAAATCATTGGTAACTCTGTGGGCGCTCTTGGCAACCTGACCCTCGTCTTGGCCATCATCGTCTTTATCTTTGCTGTGGTGGGGATGCAGCTGTTTGGAAAGAGCTACAGAGACTGCGTGTGCAAGATTGCTGAGGACTGTGAGCTTCCACGCTGGCATATGACAGACTTTTTCCATTCCTTCCTCATTGTGTTCCGTATCCTGTGTGGGGAATGGATCGAGACCATGTGGGACTGCATGGAGGTGGCAGGACAGGGCATGTGCATTGTAGTCTTCATGATGGTCATGGTGATCGGAAACCTGGTGGTAAGTGTCACCTGAATCACATCATTTGACCAGGTTATGACTGGATGTTGTACACTTTAAATTAATTTACAGCCTTTTTTATGTTTTACAGTCATTGCTGAGATAATCTCGGATGCATAGACTCACAGGATATTCATGTTGTTGCTTTCCATTTACAACAACTCACCGAAACCTGGTTTACACTACTGCTCTTATGCATAATCAGTGACGTATCTAGGATATTATGTGGCACTTGTCCTAAGAACATTGGTCCCGCCCATTGTAACTCAACACATGATTGGTCCATTCCACTGTGCACTATTTCCTAATATGCTGGTAGTTAATCTAATGCATAAGGCCAGCTGCTCAAGGTCTAACCAACTCCGGAGATTGCTTGGTTGTATCTACCTGGAAATAAACAATATTGATCTTAACTTACAACCAACATTTAATAAGGCACTGCTTAAGGTATGGATGGAAGTTGTAGGAGTTGTCACTATTAGATAATTAAATTGTGACACTCCGCACGTGCTTGGAACACTCCAACAAGTCTGACAGCCCTAAGCCTGCCGGAGTTGATGAAGCCCAGCATGCTTGAGAAGACAGATCTGTCATAGACCTTACATCCTGCATAGTAGAATAAGCCCATGTGATCCTCTCACTGAAAGTTAATTATAAATGCTCCCTATTTACCTCGAGTATCAACCTCTCATTTACTATAAATGCTGCCGGCTGGATTTCCGTTTCATTTATACATAGAGCAAAGAGGAAATAACTTATATGATGAGGTAACAAAAACTGACAAACAGACAAAGTGCCAACACAAACAAAAGTGTTTTGTCTGGAATCCATTTGAGGAGCGTGGCGTTGAGGAGCGTGGCGTTCAAGTCAACGTCAATACTGAATGCAGAGGCATGTAACACTAATGGAGAGAGTAATACTGTAGGTTCTATTTTCAGTAGCATGAGCAGTCAGAAAAATAGTAGTCCTGACCTCAGTATTATTTTGGAGTTGTCCCAGGTTCTGGCACCATGGGTTGAGCCCAAAGAGCAAAGCCAACCTGAATACAAGGCACCATGGCAGTCATCAGTTAATAATAACCTGAAAAACAGTATTCAACTTGCATTTCTTGATACAGTTTTTTTTCTTTCTGTCAAAATACAGCAGCACTGACTGTTTTGTTTAGTTCAGACAAACACAGAGCATTGAGATAAGGCCCCATATTCAGGTTGTGAACAACGCTAGTATTTCGGATGAGCTGTTATTTTGTTTACTCTATTTTTACAGGTCCTGAATCTCTTCTTGGCTTTGCTGCTTAGCTCGTTCAGTGGAGATAATATGGCATCAGACGACGATGGTGAAATGAACAACTTGCAGATTGCCATCGGAAGAATCACCAGGGGCATTGACTGGGTCAAGGCCTTCGTCATTGGAAATACCAGGCGTCTGCTGGGCCTCAAGCCCATAGAAGAGCAGAAAAAAGGGAACGATGAGGACGACTTCATAACTGGCAATGATTTAGTGCTGAACCACATGGACTCTGAGGACGCGGGGCCCATGAAAAAGCTGGGTGGCGCTGTTGAAATGGCTGTTGTGCCTGCAGCTAAAGTTCCTATCGCAAAAGGGGAGTCTGATTTCGAAAGCCCTAACGAAGATGACGACACTTCTGTGGATGAAGAGAACAAACATGATGAAAATACTAAAGTGAGTTATTTTTTCCCAGCTCAGGCAAATTATAGTAAATATTTAACCTGCACAAAGTAAAATGCAGTATTATAAATCCAGTTTACAGTCAACTAATATCTTGATTCAGTAAAATAAAAAAAAGGCTTTGTTCACACGCCAGGGTGAAATGGATTTCTTTCTTAAAGTTTTTAGACAGAGGGCCTGATGTACTGACGCAGATCAAATACAGTATTTTATACTTTCCTTTTGTCTCACGTTTGTTGACGGCTTTATTGTTTCACTGCCTTTAAACTTAATATGCAGACTTATGAATAGCTTGGAGAATTACTACATCCTTGATTTCAGGAACAATGTGAACGCATATAATATTTGCATCAAGGCCCATTTAGACGCATCAAATCTAATTTGTATGATCCGACTGCAGTGGTTTTTGCTTACATATCCACATTGCCTGTCACGAGATGGTACAATACCTTCATTTTTTATTTTCTGATACAGATACTGGAAAACCCGTTGTCTGCTAAAGATCTGACATTTCTTCTTTAAAAACTACTAAAGTTTAAAACGAGTTATTTTTAACTAAAGCCTTCAAGACAAGCATTTAATGGTAGGGCTCATGCTACTCACCAAAGTACTTAACTCTATGACCCTAAGAAGAAATACATAGCCAACCAAATGACATCACAATGTAATTGTGCACTATTTCAATGGATTTGTTACAGTACTGGAGCTGATTTTATTTTTTTTGTCTCTGTTCGGTATTTTCAGTACAGCACAGATACCAAAGGTGTCAAATATATTTACATCTATTACTATCTATACTTCTAGGTAGAAGTATAGATACTAGAGCTTGAAAATCCTTCTGTAGAAGTTGAAGTATCAACTCATATTTTACTCATAACTCATTTTGTAAAAGTGTAAAAGTACTGCTTTCAAAACTATGTTTTAAACTATGTTTAAAATGTAAGGAGTAGAAAGAACTGATAATAGTGTGTAAATGTAAGCAGTAGAAGTAAAAAGTAATCTAAAAATAATTACTCCATTTAAGTATAAATAACCAACATTTCTACTTAAGTAAGGTAACAGAGTATTTGTACTTTGGTACTTGACACCTCTGCAGATATCCCGCAGGGCATCACGCAGATAATTAACGGAATATGCTGGGAAAATAATCAACAACATTATAGCCAATCTGTGTGGTCGCGTATTTCATAAGGATCTTTTCCAGAGAACAATTTGTTGCCTGATGCCTAAGATACTGTATAGAGATGAATTCACCATCACCAACATTACATACAAAAAATTTAGAAAATGCATGTAGCTTCACTGCTCATTCTAAACAGTAAATAAGACGGCTTCTATTGCATTATAGACAACTTCTGAGTCCTATCACCATTGAGAATAGATGAACAAGGTTACTACAAATGCTGTGACACCTGCGATCCTCATTTAGGATCCCGCAGAGCCTCTGTGGAGATCATCTACAGTATATGACTGGACAGAGAGAGTAAGTGTTTTTAGGGGCATAGGAGAGGTCATGTGTCACAGTGACAGAGTGTGGGAAACGGCACAAGTGCAGTGTGATTAGTTAACCTGATGGACAGCTACCTGACCTCTTTGATTCCTCCTTCCTACAGTCATCATTCTGAGGGTTGCGACGGTAACATTACAGACATATCTAAAAAACACACCTGTCCATGCGTTTTAGTGGTTTTAGAATAGAAAGCACAGGACTGCTGGTTTAACATTTGTTTCATTGAGGCGCTTAAGTCCTGACTCATTAGGCAACTGTTTGTTGGTATGTCTGTAAATTGGGTTGGATTACATGGCTCATATGACATACTCTCTCGTGTCCCAACGCCTTGCATGCCACACTCAGCCATGTTTCTCCACAGGGAAGGGGATATATAGCTGAAGGAGATCCAGTGGTGCTAATCAATCTGCTGTACTTCACTAGAATTTGAAAGGGAGTAAACCAAAACACAGCGAAAATAACAGTAAAGTAATATGCAGGAGTGTGAAATGCGTTATGCCAAAAACACTTGATATTGCCGAGAAGGTAACATGCCCTATATCGTATATCATTTAATGTGATTGGCTATGATGATGGCAATAAAAAATGACAGTTAAAAGTATGCTAATTTTATGCTGGTGTATCCAATCCCACTTTATCAGAAGAGTCTGTTTGCTGCTAAAGCTTTAGTTACATACAGCTACGTCAGTGAAAGAGGAATAGCATTTGAATCTGAGGGACGGATTTATGCACCCTAGTTATCATTCACAGTGTCTTCTTCATGCTGCTAAATATAGCTCCTTTTGAACTGTGCCTGTAAAACCAGATATATTCTTGTACAAGATGTCCCAAGTGCTCTAGTTAACACACTGAGACAGAAGCAGTACCAGAAAAGAAACACAAGAAACCACAGTAACAGTTCAAATTGGATTACTTGTCATAAAAAAAACTTCTTAGTAGTCCCCAAAACAGAGATCATTAGAACAGCAATGTTTCACAAATTCTTTTTTCCCAGACAAGTGATGTTTGCGTGATTATGTATTTTATTATTTTATTAAAATTACGCATTTCTTTCTATCTACTGGAAAGCTGAAAGATGCTGGAGCAGATGACTCATCCAATTGCAGTACCGTGGATAAGCCTCCTGAGGTAGAAGAGGCAGTGTCAGAGGATGAAGAGGATCCAACCAGCCCGGAGGACTGCTATACAGAGAGTGAGAGAGAACCAATAAGCTATTCCTTCAATTAAGGTCTCACTCCAAAAGAGGAGATGTGTTACCCTGAATATGCTGTGCCAAAGTCCGAGACTTGGTTAATCTCCTGTCAGAATGGCCTTTAAGTACAAATGATTTATTTTTCAGGAAGAGAAAAGCAGGAAACATACATATGACTGAAATTTTTAAAACAAATGTACTCCACAACCTAATATGTCAAATGTTTCAGTATTAAGTTTGTCCACCCTTTATTACAGATTCCATTCTTTTAAGTAAACTTGCTTTTATTTTTTTAAAGTAACTAACTTTTTTTGTGCTTCTCACCTTTCAAGTAATCTGCCTGGACTCCTTGATGACCATTCGTTGTTCTGAGAATGCCAGCCTTCTCTCAACAGGGGCTTCTTGACAGCTACACATGCTTTCAAACCCCCTAAAATTAAGTTGTCTTCTCAAAGTGAATGGATTTTAAAAAACATAATTTCTTTTTTAGAGTAGTGTTTATCTGATGGGGCTGTTTTGTTGGTCTACCAGGCCTTCCACAGCTGTTAGGAGTTCCATTTTCTCTTTATCTGTTGAACTTAATGGCTGCTTTGGCGGTAAAAAAAATAAACAAAATATAGACATTCCTGTGTCTGATACAAGACAGAGGGGTAAGGAGGATGTTGGGGCTCCTTGTCTTAGATTACAAATTAGATTACAAAACCTTTCTTTTAGATAAGTGAGAAGTGATTATAGACACTTTTTTCCTGTGACATGGTTGCAAATTGACTGCAGTATACTTAGAAATGGGGAATTCCGTGCATAACTTAAAGAAAAGGTTAACTGTAGGGAAACGTACCACTTCTTTACAGTTGCGTTTATAGGAACCACGTGTTGCGATGTCAATGACACAAATGTAGCCATCTTATTTACTGTGCAGAACCAACAGTGAACATACACGTTTTTGGGCTTTCGTAAGTAATGTTGATGATGATAAAATTGTGGTAAATGTGATAAAAGTAGCTTCTTTGGATACTATTTCACCTTAGAAACCACACACATATCTCTCTGCCATAAATGTTTGTCTGCGATAAATGTGTATAAATGTAAGTTTTAGGCTGTAACATTATTTCTGAATGACTATTAAGTGTCAGGCATCATGCGTAATATTTATAAACACTTTGTGTAATAGATGTCTATGTTGTATCTTTTAGAGGCATTAAATTCTCCAGATGTCTGATGCTTTTCATGCTTTACCACATTTTATTTTCTAGAATGATGCATTTCAGTATTATGTTGGACTTTATTTACATCTTAATATATTATTTTTGAAATCTTGGAAACTCCCTGAAGTTCCCTTTTAACAATAACAGACTAAAGTTTGCTAGAATTAGAGATCGTTTCTGTAAATTATACCTTTATGTTATTTTCCATATAATTATTGAATTGTTTATCTATCTGTTAGTTTGTCTGATGTCATTGATGGTATGCCCACATATAAGCTATTTTAAAAAGAAGAAGCCCCAAAATGACAACCAAGATGAAACTAAAATACTGGACTGATCACACAAACTTAAAGAGAACACTTGCCAACTAAACCACTGTTTCCAATAGTGCAATGTAGGGCTTAAATCTGGGACTTCATCTCAAGCTACACCACTACAAGTATTCCAAAAGAATTCAGTTGCTGTAACTGGGTGGAAAGGATGGCACAGCTCCATTCTGGGCAAAGTTACCAAACAAAGGTCACAGAGGACACTGAGCAGCTCTCTCTATGTTGTTGTCTGGGTTTCAGACCAAAAATACCTGCCATGTTACCTATTACCCATTTAGCCAATCCCATTTGCTTCTATATTTTTTTTATTACAGAATGCATCAGGCGATGTCCCTGCCTGGAACTGGATATTACCCAGGGCAGAGGAAAGTCATGGTGGAACTTCCGTAAGACCTGCTTTGCTATTGTGGAGCACAACTATTTTGAGACTTTCATCATCTTCATGATTCTGCTCAGCAGCGGTGCCTTGGTGAGCTTTAATGAAATGTTCCATGAGCAGATCTACAACAAATTGTCTGAAGGTTGGGTTATAACGGGAATAACTAAAATGGTTTTGCATTAGGGTTCTATGCCTTGGTATACTTATGGTTTTTGCTTGACCCCTGTTAGGCCTTTGAGGACATTTACATAGAGCAACGAAGAATTATTAAAATCATCCTTGAGTATGCAGATCAAGTCTTCACCTATGTTTTCGTCATTGAGATGCTCCTGAAATGGGTTGCCTATGGTTATAAGACTTACTTTACAAATGCTTGGTGCTGGCTGGACTTCCTCATTGTTGATGTAAGTGCTCGCCTTCTTATATCAAATCTGAAAACCAGCATTTAAAGAATATAGTAATTAAAAAAGATCAAAGACTAACTTTAAATAATAGGAGTAAATCTTGTAAATCTTCCCAATGATAGATAACATTAATGCTAAATGGCCTTTAATAGCTTAACAATATAATTTTGTTATTATTAATGAAGCATTAACATTTTAAATATAAGCAAGTTTAATACAACATACACTAAGGCAGATGAAACTGTCCTACAGGTCTCCCTGATCAGCCTAACAGCTAACATTTTAGGTTATTCTGAACTTGGACCCATCAAATCCCTGAGGACATTGAGAGCTCTGAGGCCACTTCGTGCCCTATCTAGATTTGAAGGAATGAGGGTAAGTATCTGTTGTACTCTTAGAATAAGAATCCTGATTTAGGATGTTTTGTATGTCATGTTGAATGAATAAATTAATCTGGACCACAGGTTTCAGATCAGCACTCATGCTACATACTTTGATAAATATGAGTCTGTAGCATTAAAGTGATGACTTGGCCACAAATCATGTTTACCAATACCCAAACATAGTCAGTTAAAACACAACTGGTATCTAACTGGTATTTGCTAATCTTGCTTTGAGGAAAATGTTGAGAAATCTCTGTCGTTGGTATCATGTCCATATGAGCAACTATGTGTCTATGCTGGATTTCTCTCTTGACAACAATCACCATTATCACACCCTGTGGTAAAAATCCAATGTGTTTCTTTCCTATGTACATCCTTCCACTGAATGTCAGTGAATCCTCTAAATTATAAGGTTATAAAGGAGATGGAATATGAACATTGCTAAATTTATACTAATAGCAAATAAAACATACATGCTGTAATAGCACCAGCTACTCCTAATGTACTCTGCTACTGCAGTGACAAAGCTTGCTGGTTTGTTTGGTGTGTTTTGGTTCAGTTGCCTGTTCTATGATGTCAGTTCATTGTTCAATACTGTTAGTTTGCATGTAACAAAATCCTATATGCAATATTTTTAGTTTTAAACATTCCAAAATTAACTAACTAAAACTAAAATTCTCAACAGAATGTGAATGAATAACCACTTTGGCAAGAAGGTAAAGACATCTATATATTTAATTAGGAATACATTTACTGAAGTTAGCAAGCCAACCAGCTAACCCCATCCTGTCCGGTCACATAATATCACTTTGTACCTCAAGACACAGTAGTGATTAACCGTATTGTCGAGTCTGCCATTAGTCCAACATTAGAGGATGAGGAAATTGTACTGCCCCGGACGACATACTCTAATATTTTGTCAATCATGTTAAACTTCCTGCTCCTGATGCAATCATTTAAGGACAGCTAGCCAATGAAAGCAAGAGTAAATCTAACCATGACTGAAGCTCCTGGAAAAAGACCCAAGAATCCGCATTCAGCAAACTAAAAAGAAAGAAGAAAAATTATATGAATAGAAGCCAAACATGAGTTGACATTGGCATTGCTTTCCCTCACTGGAGATGCTCTTGGTGTGTAAAAGGGTAGAGTTTAATGCTGAACGCAATGTTTCTTCTACACTGCTAAGAATTAAAGGGCAAGGAGGAGTTTGGGCATTTTCAGGTCATATGGTGCCCCCTGTTGTTTGGAGTAAGAGTTCAAAAGGTTGCATCATCTTACAAATTGCTCCTTTAAGACAAATGAGGAAAACATATCAGGTTTGGGACTATTTTGTTGAAGTCACAGGCTGTGATAACGGCAGTTAAAACACAAACATTTATCTTTGTCATTGAGAAAACCAGCTTAGACATGAGTTTTTTAATAAGAGCATGGTGCCAACTTCAGAATGACGGCATATTTTTAGCAGCAAGCATATTTTGGCTAATGAGTACTTTTGGCCTGAGAGGACAGTAACTATGATTTTTGGCCAATCATTGTTTTGAGATTTTTATGATTTCCAGTGATTGAATTTATGTATGATGCAGATTTGAAACTCACTTTGTGACTTCCTGCAGGTGGTGGTAAATGCCCTGGTTGGAGCCATCCCATCTATATTCAATGTAATGCTGGTGTGCCTGATCTTCTGGCTGATCTTCAGCATAATGGGAGTGAACCTGTTTGCTGGAAAGTTCTACTATTGCTTTAACTCAACCTCAGAAGAGGTGTTTACTCTTGATGAGGTGAACAACAAAACTGAATGCCTTGAACTTATCAGCACTGGTGCAGATGTACGATGGATGAACCTGAAGGTCAACTATGACAATGTGGGCATGGGCTACCTCTCCCTGCTGCAAGTGGTTAGTATCCATACCTGAATTGTTTATGAGTAAAAGTATTTGCAAAGCAAATGGAATGACGGCTAAATGACTGATGCTTGAACGATGCATGTAATAATACTATTTTGGCTTCATTTCCTGTTTGTTCTCAGGCAACATTTAAAGGATGGATGGACATCATGTATGCTGCCGTGGATTCTCGTGATGTAAGATCCAGTTTTAAAAAAACTTTTTTTGAAACTGAAATTCTTTGCACTGACATAGGAGAGGTAATACTTGCTTTTTTCTCTCTTTTGACTCCCTAATTAGATTGAGGATCAACCGTCTTATGAGGAAAACCTTTACATGTACCTGTACTTTGTTATTTTCATCATCTTTGGATCTTTCTTCACCCTCAATTTGTTTATTGGTGTTATCATTGATAATTTCAACCAACAAAAAGCAAAGATAAGTATAAACCACCTTATTACCTTAACACTTACATTAACTTACAGTAACTCACTAAGTGGAAGGAATGCTTATGCTCAGTGGTATGAAGGCCTTAACAAGGAATCACTGTTCAAATTTTTGCACATTTTAATGTAACTGCAGTGTAATGTAACTGGTATTTACTCACTGCTATGTATAAATAACAATAATTATTATTGTTTTTATTTATATGATGCCTTTCTAAATCATGAGGTCGCTTCACAATGCAGTACTATATTTACAACATTAAAAAAACAAGCATTTTCAGGCAGAAGTAACTAAAAAGACTAAAAAGAAAGTTCTTCAGAATAGACTTGAAGGTGGAAAGAATAGTACACTCTCAAGGACACTGGGGTCCACAACCCCACCATGAGGAGACTATATGAAGCTGAGTGCAATGGAGATGGGCTGTATTGGTGGAAGAACTTAACAGAAAATAAGGTCACTGGTAACGAGTGCAACTGACTAATAATGTTTTTTATTGTGAATAAGCACACATGCTTCACAGTTTTAAATGATAATGGTTTTAGCTTAGTGACCTTTAAAAATACAATTAATCAGTAAGTGAAGGAATCATGAGTGGTAAATATTGGTAGGGTACAGGCAATATTACAGTAACTGAAGAGAGTGCAGTTTGGGTTAATGACTTCAAAAGAGCCTCAAAGAAGACTGAACAATACTCCAACAGTACTCCAAGATTTCTAGCCTCTAGACGAAGGCCTCATTGACACATTATCTATGTAAACAGTGAAACAGCACATTCTAGCAACCAGTTTTTTGGGGCTTTTTCTAATAGTAGCTTAGTTTTTTCTGTATTTACATTCATGAAGAGTGTTGCCAGGGCCTGGGGTGTAAAGCAAGAAAAGTTTATACTGCAGAATATTGTTTGAATAGCTGTGGAAACCGAGATTATGGCTGTGGACAATTTAGTCTATGGATTTAAGTGATTTAAGCTTCAGTAAATTTAAGACTTCTAAAATAACTATTTCTTTTGGTGTTTTTATACTTAGGAGGACAAGACCTCTTCATGACAGAGGAACAGAAAAAGTACTACAATGCCATGAAGAAGCTCGGCTCTAAGAAACCACAGAAACCAATTCCACGTCCGCAAGTATGCAGTGTCACAATTCATAATTAAACATAAATCTATGTTTATAATAAGCCGTAAGCACTGAATGTGTAAGATAAATAAGATAAAGGTCTTGTGTGTAATAACTGCAACTACTTTGGGTCAGGATGTGACTTTTTTTTGTTTGTTTCTCTTGTTGCACTCCCTTCTTCAACCCTGATGCCTCCTGTTTGGTGAATCATTTGTAGAACTGTTTTCAAGGATTCATCTTTGACATGGTGACAAAGCAGTTCTTTGACATCTTGATTATGGGGTTGATCTGTCTGAACATGGTCACCATGATGGTGGAGACAGATGACCAAAGCGCAGAGGTTGAAGAAATCCTTTATTTCATAAATTTCGTCTTCATTGTGCTCTTCACTGGAGAGTGTGTGCTCAAAATCATCGCCCTTCGACATCACTACTTCTCTGTTGGATGGAATATTTTTGATTTTATTGTCGTCATTCTTTCAATTGTGGGTAAGTGTGAGGGCTTGTGTTCAGCTAGCTTCAGTTTTAAAATAAGACAACTCAGGGCCTTAAAATATCTAAATCAATGGCTAAAAATACAATTATGTATGCATAATAACATAATAACCTAAGTGTTACTACTGTTTTCCCTGTAGGCTTGCTGCTGGCCGACCTCATTGAGAAATACTTTGTGTCGCCTACTCTCTTCCGTGTAATCCGACTTGCCAGAATAGGCCGCGTCCTGCGTCTGATTAGAGGAGCTAAAGGCATCCGGACGCTGCTGTTTGCGCTGATGATGTCCCTCCCTGCTCTCTTCAACATCGGCCTGCTTCTCTTTCTGATCATGTTCATTTTCTCCATATTTGGCATGTCAAACTTCGCCTACGTGAAAAAAGACTCTGGCATTGATGACATGTTCAACTTCGAGACTTTTGGAAACAGCATAATATGTTTGTTCATGATCACGACGTCTGCAGGATGGGATGGGCTCCTGTCCCCTATTCTTAACAGCAGACCTCCTGACTGCGACCCAGAAATTCAGAATCCTGGCACGGACGTGAGGGGTAACTGCGGAAACCCTGCGGTGGGAATAGTATTTTTCTGCAGCTATATCGTGATGTCTTTCCTTGTTGTGGTCAACATGTACATTGCCATCATTCTGGAGAACTTCAACGTGGCAACGGAGGAAAGTGCCGAGCCGTTATGTGAGGACGACTTTGAGATGTTCTACGAGACCTGGGAGAAGTTTGATCCAGATGCTTCACAGTTCATTGACTATGGTTCGCTGTCAGATTTCTGCGACACACTGAAAGACCCGTTGAGGATTCCCAAACCGAACACGATCAAGCTGATCACCATGGACCTCCCCATGGTCCCTGGGGACAAGATCCACTGTCTCGATATCTTGCTAGCTCTGACAGCTGAAGTGCTTGGTGAGTCTGAGGAAATGGACACTCTCAAAGCGAGCATGGAGGAGAAATTCATGGCCAACAACCCCTCAAAAGTGTCATATGAGCCAATTACCACCACTCTTCGGCGCAAGCAGGAGGAGGTGGCTGCTGCAGTTATCCAACGAGCCTACCGCAAACACGTGCTTAAGCGCACCCTCAAACAAGCCTCTTACATGTACAGAGAAAAGGCCGACTTGAAGAGGAAGGACGAGGAGGCACCAGAGACGAAGGGAATGGTTGCAAGCCGACTGAGCCAGCTCTATGGGGGTCAAGCTCCAAAGGCGCAGGCTTCTTTGACCTTCTCTCTGCCCGGAAAAAAGAACAAAGTAGTTAAAGATGAGGGCAAGCTTCCCTCGGTGGAGGTGCAAAGTGAGGTGGTCTTGCATTCTGCTCCTTTTGTCGCCCCTGAGTCTTCAGCCTATGTGGACAGCTTAAGAGAGTCCATTGTGTAGCAAAAGCTGGGTGTATGTAACACTTGGATTACAAACTACATCACGGTAATGCATTGCGCTCTCGATTTAATAGTAGAAGGGAATGCAATACAAATACTTTAGATTCTCTGTGAATACTTTTGATACTACACTGAATACATTTGTAGTTTAAATGGTACAACATAATATTCTTTGGGAGAGGAAAAGACAAAAAGCAAACTGTAAATTATTTTAAAATGTGTGGAATTAATACATTAATTCAGCATACACGTGGTTAGTCCAATATTTCTTATTTTGGGTTTCTTTGTAGATAATGTGACTAGAGGCACATCAAACCACTGCCTGCTTTGGTTCTTACTTTGTTCTGCAAATTATGATGATTTTGATCTGTTTCTTAGTCTTTTTACAAGCTGTACAAGCACGTTTGATCACCATATATGGGGTTTTACACTGAATTACACTGGCACCTTGATAGAAGTAAAGACCTGTCTGAGAGAATGGCAGTTAGAAACAGTGTCTAAGCTGTAAATGGAGAGCCAAGAAAACGAGTCCAGGCTTAAGAGATCATTTAAGCACTGGGTGGCACCTGCTCCACCACCCGCACGACAAGATATAGTGCAGTAATAATCCAGAAGTTGTTTGGGGGGCCCCTTAGTGGCTGCAGGGTCCTAAGCAGCTGCTTATGTATGGAAAAATAGGCAGAGCTTGCCATGCTGGCTGGGAAAAGGGGTTAAACACTCGTTGAACGTGAAGATGCGAGCTATGCTCAAATGCTAGCATGAAGCCATTTCTTGACTGTGTTTCTTGACTGAGGTTTAAGCTAGTTTAACGACAGCGGAGGGCATCACTGTGAATTTGCACACACCAAAATACCTGAGCTACAAGTTTGTATTCGTCCTCATTCAGCTTTTTGTTAAAACTATTTCTAATTTTTTGTTAAACTAATTTAGCCAGTCACTAGTGTAACGGCAACTAATTAAACTTTCTACAAACAAGTTCTTTCGTCAATTTTATTCAAACAATTTATTGGTTGATTTAGGATGATCTTATCTGCCGAGATCATTTTTAATTTTAAGCTTTAGCATTGTTTGCACTAATATTTTACATATAAACGTTTACTCATATGAGTAGAATTAAATAACAATACAAAGAAAGAAAAAGTTCAGTTATGTAACCATCTACACAAGTTAAACAATAAAAGTGTATAAATGAATTTAAAACTAATAAATTACGTACTGCTTGAAAAAGTAACAGTGTAAAGTATATATGCTCACTAGCTGTCTTGTATTAAAGAGAGGACAGGTAAAAGTTGAAAGCTGATAATCTAGACACATGCATCAACAAGAAAGTGCTTCTGTTGCCAACTCCAGCCATACAACAGAACCTAATGTAAATACAAAATCTGTAATAAATACTTAAATTCCATCTAGTAGCACTGAATATAGTAGCAAGCTTATTCCATAAAATGACAGTACTGTGAACAAAGTGTCTGAATGTCTTGCTAATTCTGTTTGAATGATCAAATGTGTATATTTAGGGAGTGGAGGAACAAAACAGTTGGTTTAAAAAAATATTATGGCTATACTGAAAGGGAACAGGGTATGGGCTCATTTAAAAGAAAACCGTCCACACTCCCCCTCTTATCCAAAATGCAGTTATGAAATAATAATAATAATAATGATAAAACTCAAAGCATAGCTGACTTTTGGCCTTGTTTATGATCTATACAAAGGCTATATTTCTAAATGTAAGATCTAAGATTGTGAATTAGTTTGAAATAATTAGAAAAAGCTATATAAAATTTCTTTTTATTCAATCAATCATTTGTTTTATTATTTTACAAATCCTGATTACATTGAGATCTAAGATTTTGTATTTAAAAAAGGCCTTCTTTTTCATCAAAGTCTTGAATATGTACAATGTTTACAAAAAATGCACCCAAAAGCTTTTCTTTCTTTAGGTGATACAATGAGAGATGTGGTAAAGAGTGTGCATGAAAAAACAAACCAAAAACAGTGATTCACTTTGGCAGTGATCCTTCTACTGCACAAATGTACGTTGTTTTGTGGTATTTCATTTTTACTCAGTGCATCCAGAGTAGTAAGGTTTGATCAGTTTTTGAATTATACAAATGTTATACGTATGTGGAACCTGTATGGTTTTAATAAAAATATTGATACAATCTAATCACATAATTATGCATATACTATATAGTATTTTGTTCAAGAAAAGTTATTGCAAGTCTGATATACAGTACTACACAAATCAAACACTACAAATCTAACTGTAGTTGTATTATATATGGGAAATTGATTTTAACAGCTGTAAATACTAAAGAGGTTCTTAAGAGCAAACACCCAACTAAACACATTGTTCATATTTTGTCAAGATATTCTGAGATTGTGCATAAAGTCTTAAGATGTTTATTGAGAGTGTTTACACTACCGTTCAAATGTGTGGAATCACCATTTTATATAAAGCTTTTGTTTTAGAAATTCTAACGTGAGTTTTGTGCAACTTTACTGGTTCCAAATAATTAGTAAGCTACAAATCTTTAATGAAATATTAGGAAAGTCTAGCATAAAATTACCAAGTTTTATAAGTCATAATAACATTGACAACAGGAATTATTATAACACGTATAACTGGGTAATTTTGGAATTATCTGCTATCAGCTATTTTAATTTTTTTATATAAAATTTGCAGCTTACTACTAATTATTAAACAACAAATTTCAGCAGATGATTAAGAAATTACCAAATTGTATAAGTTATAATAACATTAACATCAGGAACTAAATAGTTACTGACAAAAGTAACTGCAAACAGAACATTAGAATATGCTTTTTTATATTAATGAATGCTAATCCCCCAACATTCTAAATACTGAATACAGCATATAAAATATATTTTTTTACTAATATTTGACTGTACACTGTATAACACTTTATAATTTATGAAGTAATAGTGATTCGAACTTTGACAGTGGTGTAAATGCTCTGAGTTATTGTAATTTACATAAGTGTTGTGATTATGAATAATATAATATAATATAACATAATATAATATATGTAGAAAGTATATTTTATTAAGACAGCATGTTTATGGTTGTTAATGTGTCGCTGTATAATTTCCTTTCTGTATACAAAAGTCTCTTTTTGATGATCTAATAAAATTAATAACATTTCTTTAAATATAATGTTTTTCTAAGGGAATTTATTTATGTATGCATATTTTACATTACTCTAGAAATAATAAAGACTCCTATCGCACACTGTTTTGAAAATAACCAGCTACAACACTATTCAGGCGTTCTGCTTTTACCAGAATAAAACCACACACTCTCTTTTGGTAAAGTGGTGAGATTTTATATCATGGTGGTTTTAGTGGATGCAGTCTTATTGCTATTTTCAGGAAACAAGTTGCTGATCTACCTTTAAGCAAATCTTAGGAGAAACCTAATTGTTGTGAAACAAGTTGTGAAAGACATTTCTGTCCCCTTTTTTTGGGATTTAATCAATTTCTTGACAAGATGTTTTTCCAGGTTTATCACAACTGATGAGTCCCAAATACACAGAGCAGCTGATCTCCTGTGCCCTTGAAACCTTGCAAATTTTATGTGTATATGAAATACAAAAATAGGGGCTAACTTGGGGGCGGATGCCTTCCTATGGGTCAGGGGTAAAATGTCCCAACAATTCTATGTTTTCTGTAGATAAAATGATGGGACTAATGATAATATCAACACATTTATCACATGACTATGCTCCAAAATTTGCATTCAAAAGGTTTTATATCAGACATTCGTTGGATATTTTACTTCTTACTGAATACTTGACTCTCATCTCATGCTCATTACTCCCAAAAAAAACCCAAAAAAAAACATATAGATTTAAAAATGTCTTTTCAGAAATGCATATCACCACCTTGATTATTAAGGGTCATTGGTTATCAATGAAATGTAGGGCATTTACTTCATGAGAAATGGAGAAGAGTATATGGTTAAATATAAATACAATTTAACTGGACTCTTGTAAAGAGAACTAAAAACTACATCAGGTTCAATTATGCTTTTTTTTAATATACATGCCAGATTAACTTGAACCAATTTCTGGGAATGTTGTCCCAGTCTTGTCTGGTGTAGGATTCTATCTGCTTCACCTGGTTTCTTTGCCAAATTTCATGATGCACCAAATGTTTTTTAATGGTGAAAGGTTTGGACTGTAAAGCCATGCCATTACAATGGATGTAGTATGTGGTTTAGCATTGTCTTGCCGAAATATGCAAGGCCTTCCCTGAAAGAGACGATGTCTGTGTACAGAGGACATAGCACCTGTGGTTTTCAAAAAGAAAGAAATTTAAATTTAAGTGAGCACAAAACAGTTTTCCATTTTGCCTCATTCCATTTTGAATAAGCATCGGCCCAGAGGAGATGACTGTGTTTCTGGATCATGTTGACATAAAGCTTCTTCTTTGCATGATACAGCTTTAACTTGCAATTCTGGATTGTTCGGCAAACTGTGTTCACAGACAATGATTTCTGGAAGAGGGCGTAGATTTGCTCTTGACATTGGTGGGGACCTATGAATCTACTCCATACCCCAATAATCGCTGGATATAGATGGGGACGCGTTACGTCCGTCCATGCTAATTCTACGCCCTTGCCCTGCAGTGTTTTCCAGTAAAGAATCCAGTAAAGAGTTTTAATGCAGTGCCGCCTGGAAGCCTGAAGATCGCCGGCATCCAATACGGACCTTTGGCCTTGTTACTTGTGCACAGGGATTCCTCCAAAATATTTGAATCTTTTGATGATATTATGTACTGTAGATGGTGCCATAACCAAAGTCTTGGTCTGAAATTGTTCCACAATTATAGATGCAGTTTTTCACAGATTGGTGAACCTCTGCCCATCATTGCTTTTAAGATACTCTGCATCTTTTTATACCAAGTTATGTCACTTAGATGCAAATTGATCCTCCAGCTGTTTTTATTACTGCCACTTAGATTTTCTGCCTTTTGTGATATGTTGCTGCCATCAAATTCTAAATAAATTATTCTTTTTCATAAAATGGTCAAATCTATCAACATCTGATATGTGTTCTATGTTTCATTATGAATAAAATATGGGTCTATGAGATTTTAAATCATTGCATTCTTTTCACATTTATTTACATTTTAAACAGCGTCCCAACTTTTTTGGAACTGGGGTTGCACTATATTAATTGTGCTTTATTAAGTGCTAAAGCAAAAAAAAAATGAGTAGTTGACAGGCAGTTGTTACTTAGCAATCTGTTAATATTTTTTATTTTATTGATTGTACTCAAAAAACATTAGTTTCTGCATGTTTCACCTCTGAACCAAATTTAATATTCTGTACCTTATTCAGCTAATGAAGGACCTCAAATGGCAATCATCAGATGGATCAGGTGGGTTTACTGTTAGTGATGATTACTGTTGAAGCTGAAGTCCACAAGTACGTAGATCTCCAGGAGCAAGGTGGCATCCATTGTGATGGATAATGAATGTACTAAGAAGTTTCACTACAGTTTTATGTAGTAAACTTAATATTTAATACTTTTGTACATTGTTAATATATTTTTGAAAAGATATTTTACCTTTGTTAAAATCAGTATTTTATTGTAGCACGGTTAACACAAATTTAATGTGAATTTTGGATACAGGCCCAACAAGTAATAGGCATATGAACTTGTTTCTTTACCAATAAAAGTGCCATTGTTATTAAGGGCATATCTTTTTGAAAAAATCTGATGAGACCACAATCAATAAAACACACTTCTGTACCCAGACCCATGGCTCATTTAGTACAACCAATCAGCACTCGTGTAGTCTGTCTCTGTGTCCCATCCCGTGTCGAGTAAATCCAATCAAATGTGCCTTTTTGCTTTGTGAAAGATGGACCTGCTTCGCTTCCACAGCGAAAGGACACAATAAAAACATGTCACAGTTGAATATAGTAGCTCTCAAAAGGCTCACTCAATTTCACTTACTCTAGATGGTGTGTGTCTACAGTGACAAGCATCAAGAAAGCAGTATTTAGGTTAAAAGTACAGACAGCTTCAGTTCATTAAGTCCAAAGATTCTAGTGCTTTGCTTAGAGGCAAAGACTCATACAATGCATTTTTGACAGACAATCAGAATGCAGGAACTACTGCTTGTTATTGCAGAAAATATTTTTTGGTTAAACAACCACATGAAATAAACACACTAACCTGCATATAATGCACAATTAATGCAGACTAACCATGCAAAGGGCTGCGGAGCCATATGGTGGTTTGGAATAATGATGTAGCTATATTGGTTGATGATGTCACTGATTGGTTTTAATACGTTTGTTCACGCAGACACTAGATGAATTAAAGCAGTGCACAATTTTACATTCACTACTCAGTAAATGTCAAAAAAAAATTTATGTTAAACAGGGCTGCTAAACCGGAGAGAGCAGCTGGTTAGTCCTAGCTTAGCTACCATGCTGCTAGATCTGCTCATCACAAAACAGGTTTGATTTTGACTAACAAAAGCTTCACTGACACAAATTTAGATGGTAATGGCTCAACTTTGAGGAAACAAGGTTAGCCTTTGTTGAAACAGAAAACAGAAATTGAGCCTATCCTGTGGTGTTTGGAGCTGTTTGGACTCCTAGCTAAGCTAATGCTAATGTCACACCTAGACGGAAAGTCTTGTATCTTTAGTCCGCTCTGCCAAATGCATTCTGACTGATGATCCAGCGCCTCCGCGTGTACACACTTTGGTGTATCGTTTTGCATAGGTCCAACGTGAATCAAAGGTTTAGCCTATCATATACTTCTGTGTTTTAATAGGGTCTGTTTATGTAGAGGCTTAATTTTCAAGATTGCCTGCTTCTATATGTCATGCCAAATTGCAGATTGGTCACTTAGCTTGTCACTCGAATTTCCTTTTAGTAATAGTAGGCAGTAGAGTAGGCCGTTCTTGGCCACAATTAAGTGGCAAAAGGTACCAGCTACTTCCTACAGAGACAAATCTAAAACTTGTGAGCACCAGCAGAGGTTTAATTAGATATTTTTTTCAAGCATTTCCTGAATTTGCACATAACAGATAGAAAAAGTAACCAGCCTCACAATTCCGCACCAGTGCAGTCCTAAGAATTATTTGGCTGGACAGTGGCAAAGAGGCCAACGTGTATGTATATATTATGGTTAAGTTCCTGTGTCAATACCGTGTGAATACTGTGAGAATACTCCACCAAGACCAAGGACAGGGGGGTGTTTATTCTACCCATCTTTAAAACCACTAGCAAACATTAAAAATGTCAGCTTTTGATTGGTCCCTGTGGTAAACCTGTGTAGTTTGCAAAACGCACCCATTTTTCTCCTTTTGTGGGTCATTGTTATTACATAGATAGTTGCTAATATAAGCATGTTTGATTGAATAATAAGCAGTCTGTCTTCACATAGAAGCCTGAAAAGCTGATGCTGAG
Organism: Megaleporinus macrocephalus; assembly: GCA_021613375.1. Classification (NCBI taxonomy): domain Eukaryota; kingdom Metazoa; phylum Chordata; class Actinopteri; order Characiformes; family Anostomidae; genus Megaleporinus; species Megaleporinus macrocephalus. The sequence continues at coordinate 35,962,530 of CM038703.1, forward strand.
CGGATTGTTTGACAGTATTTATCCATCTACGTAGCCGTCATGTTATGTTGTACTATTGGACACAAATTCGATTCATGTCTGGGTGTCTTAGACAGCATAAATGACTTTCTGAGCACCCCATCTCCCCCGCCCAATTATCTGACCGTGATGTTAGCTAATACAAGTAGCAGTTAGTGTTGTCCTCCAAGCATGTTAAGCTGTCATGACGTTGTGCAAGCAACAGTTTGAAAAGTTGTGGCGGCTTCAGAGGAAGCACGTGCAAGTGTGCTCACCCTCCCAGCTTTTTGGGACACCTTGTGGAAGAATTGGATATGACTAAGTTTATAAAAAGACAAAAGTAAATTTGTTGTTGTTTACTTTGAGGGTCAGAGGTGATTCTCTTAGTTGGGTGTTTGTCTTTACATAAGCTAAGGAAGCCCTGATGGAGCTTGCCCTGTCAACAAGAAGGGCATCCAAACCAACAAAACTACAGCTGCCTGGGAGCCGCAACATGAGAGGACACAAGTGTTGTGATGGCAGAGGTGGTGGTGGGGGGGGGGTGATGGGGAGGTGCAAGGGGGCAGAGGGGACAGTGCGTTCCAGCTTTTGATAGGCAGCACGCCCCCCTTTGAAACTGGAGTTGGAAAGAGGCATGGGGGACAAGGTGGTGTTTCAGTGAGACCAGAAGAGAAGAGCATTGCGGAATGCCCTTTAAAGCTGACTGAAACTTGTTTCCTTTTCCCTGAATACCAGACCTTCCCATTAGGAGTGGCATGGCAAAACTGATCTCAAGTCAGTCACTTCCGGTAACACTAAAAATTGCCTTGCTCTGACCCGGCCAGGGTCACAGGTCCTGTGATTGCTGGAGGTTATAGGTCATTGAGGAGTCCAGAGAGAAGATTCTTAACATACTGGGGATGCTTTCAACATGCAGGTGTCTCTCTTGAAAGAACCGTTGGTGGACATACCGGAGGTTACAAATAAATAAATCTGCCAACATTGAAGCTGACAGTGTCCTGAGTTTACAGTAAGTTATTTTAAGAAGCTGGTATCTAAATTTAGACTGTAACTGAATATGGAAGAAATTAAATGTGTATTACACATACAGTGTGTTCTGCCTTCTTTTACTGCCTTAGCAGTCTTTGAACCAACGAAAAAAAAAAAGTTTACACATGCTAATGTCATTAATAAATCAAGCCCCTTGAGTGCCTACCCCACCTTTATCTTGGCACCAACATGAAAATGTTTTGTTATTATTTCAATGGCATCAGTGCCAGCGGAAGTAACGGATTCAGTTGTTAAAAAAAGAGCTACATGATAGCACTTTAAAATAGCCAAGGCGGTCCCATCCAAGTTGATCTTTAGAGAGAGCGAGAGAAACTGAGACGATCATAAAGGTAGACTCTGATCACAAGGCTGAACTATCCAGGACATAGCAGGGCATTTCAACTGACGTACAAATGTCCCCTGTTCTCAATGCCTATTCTTTGATTCTGCAAGTCTTTGATTCCTTGCGCCCTCTTACATTCTCACACATCTTGGACTTCCTCCTTGTGTCAGCTAGAGAAATTCTGAAGCGATTACCTGAAGTGGAAGGATTCCTGCCTTTGATACTCACCCTAAACAAGTTAGGGATCAGGTATTCGTCCTGACTTCCATCAAGAGTTTTCTGGACTACGTCACGCCACCCCCCAAGAGGGTTGAAAGCAGTGGGACGGTGCCAGCGAATGCCAGGCTTTCCTAGCTTAAACACGCCCTGCATGCCTCTCATGGCTTTGGGTCACTCAGCATTCAACATAATGGAGACACTCCCCTGTCAGCCACCCTTTCAAACTGGGATATGGTCCTAGAAAAACAGTTTATCATAAAATCATGAAGACCGCAAGAGAGAACCAGAGGATGAATTACATATGTCATCGGTAGCAGACTGAGAGAGGCAGAGAAAATGTGAAAGACACTGAGGATCTTATCCACATGGATATTGCGGGGTAATGATATTGTGTATCAGAAGCTGCTCTCAATTAATTCTTGATGTAGAGATTGCGATTTTAATCCCATCACAAAATCCACCCATTTACCCCACAAAGGATCACAGAAACCTGGCTCCAATCAAGCCCAGGATCCAGAAGATGATTGAGGCCAATATAAGAAAAGCTTCAAGAGACATGATCAAGTGTTTAATTATTACAGTATTAACTGTAATGGCTTTGTTTTAAACATTTGTATTGTGGATGTAAATAAGACAAGTACATTACAAAACATCCTTCCTCTGAATGAAAAAAACAAAATTAAATAAGCAGTAATTAATTACACTACAACATTAATATTACTATTTTCTTCTTCTAAAGCCGTTTTTTACCACAAAGTAGCAGCTCATCTCGACTCTACAGGCCTTTTTTGCTTTTCCTTTACTATCCATTACTATTTTTACCAAAAGGTGATGTACAAACGCTACAGACTACCCATTAGAAAGTCGTCATGTGAAGTTGCTTTTCCATCCTATACACATATGCTAATTGTTCCTACTCTGTTAGCGCGCCCGATTGGATCACCTTTGAGCAACCGTAATTGTCTTGTAATATAAAAAAGTTAAAAAATTTTATTTGTGTATGTTGGGAGCAGCATATACATCAATTATGATCACCTGTATCTACACTCACTGTCCATTTCATCAGCTCCACAAAAAATGGCTCAAAAGGTTTTGCATTTAGATAAATGAGAAAGAAATCAACAAGTAGGGGTGACAATTCTGGTCAAAAGCATGCATTCAGTAGCCATGATGATCATGCATTAGTGCAAATATAAGGAAAAAATTGAGAAACTCAAGATGTCAACACAGGTTATGGCCAGAATGACAGCAAGGACAGTCTGTCCACAATTTCACACAGAGAGATATTATAGTAGTGTTATGCATAAACCCCTCATTACAAAGATAGATACACATTTGAGAGGGTTCAGCAGTGCGAAAACCATGAACACAGGTCTTCAGAGATGTGGACGAAAGTCACATGGTCACTACATTCTGAACAAGTGGCCTGAATGCTTGTCCCCTACAGTAAGGGGAACCAATTTTGCTGGCATGGTTTAGATTCACCTTGTCCCCCTTTAGAGGGAAGGGTCACTGCAAATCGATATAAATTATTCTGAGAAATCACATAAGCAGAGATGGCTGACCACTCTGAAAATGTTGAGAAACATTTTATAACTTTTAATGGTAGATAGATACTTTCACCAAAGTACTGTACTGTGTCTTGAAATACGCTGTTCAAGCTGGGACAAGACTTAACAAGAGTCGAGCAGAATTTCAATCAAATCAAATCCTTTGCAAACAGAGTCTATAATTATTGGTTAAAGCCTAACTTAGATAAGATGGGCTTAAAATCTTAAAACCCTAAAATCTACAAAGGGGGCCCAAGCAACATTACTGTATCTTCAATATCTTCTTTTCAGACGTGCAAAGAAACAATGCCTGAAAAAGTGATACAACCCTGACAGTAAGATATGTGTTCTTTTCTATTTTATTTGGACTTTGTTCTGGAGTTTGGAATTTGGTCATAAAGGGCTGCAGGATGTTTGCTCTGGCTGCCCCCATGTGGAGAAAGATTTAAGTACAAGCATGAAAAAAAGATTCCAGGTTAGTGCAAACATCCAGGTATTGTATATAAACTGTTTGAACACTACTGTGTCTACAGTGAATTTCTACAATGAATATTTTCTATTACAATCTCTTCTGTCCATCTTGAGCACTAAAATAGCTGCCATGATAATTTAGACCACTGATATCAGGATGAAATGAAAATTAGGCACATGCCTGAAATCTACCAATTCATAATCAGTAAGGAAAAATTGGAAAGTGTTTTTTTTTGTATTGGTTATATGCTTTTTCTGTCTAACAGAACAGTCGTATTGTCTGCTTCTATAAGGTCATCTTAGAATTGACTCTACTTCTATGCCTCTCTATCACTAGTATGTAACCTTGGTGCTTGGGGGAGATGGTTTGAGCCAGCTGAAAGTGATAACACTCTATATAATTGTGTGGACTCCTGCTCTGTGGCTGTAGAAGGAAGAATATAGTGACCTGTTAATATCTCTGTACAACGGCATCTTTTAATAAACCCAATTTGTATTAACATTAATAGCTTTGGGAACTTCAATGACTATAAGGCAACAGCTGATGAGCTGCCAGCAAGGAGATTTTAGATCCAAATCAAGATACATCTCCTGAGAGTTGTGCCAACTCTAATCTAACACCTGCTGTGCTGTGTAAGACGAAGGACCCAAATCTACTACATCCATATAAACCAGGCACTGGTGAGTTGAATGGCGCTATCCTTGCTAAAGGATTTTTTGGTCTTCAAGGTATCATTTCTGTGGTTTGTGTGCTGAAGGGAGTGGTACCCTTTCCTTCTCTGTTCTTGTGTGTGTGTCTTTTTTGAGGTACAAAGAGCTTCGTGCTAACTGTACAATAAGACAGTTCTCTAAAGCAAGGTAGTGAAGATTCTGATCTTGCTGAGAAGACAACAACTGAGTAACATGGTTCCTCGCCACCAGATGTTTCAACTAATGACATGCTTAACTTTAACCAAAGGGAGAAACATTGTTGGAAGCTTTTGGGAGCTAGAAGGCATCAAATAGGTCTCTGGGAAATCACAGTATATTCCAGTGGTGCTGGTAAAGATGGCATGAGTTGCTTGCTGCCAAATTTTGACAAAATACAAGTCATGTTTAAGATGAGCGGCAGAATAATAAGATATTATTATAAATGTTGCGACTAATTTTCCAATCCCTATTTTTGGGGCCTTCATTGTCCTATTTTGCCCTCCACAGTGTACTACACTCTTTCAGTAGGAGACAGGCTGGCCTGTCTAGCACTTGCACAGCTATGCACATATAGAGAATTGTTGATGATGTCATGTTTCAGGACATTCCTGAAAAGTTCTAAAAGGCTCCAAAAAGTGTTATTCCAGAATGTCTATACATCTTTCCTCTTAATACCCTCCTCATCCTTAACAGACGCTGGCTTTTCTGTGGACCAGAAACATGATGTCCATTGTGCCGTGTTCAAAAGCATGTTGTTTTTTTTTTTGTCGTGCCGACTGGGAGATCAATGGTCTTCTTGCCTTTAAGCATAAAGATTTTTATGGATTTCATGAATCCTTAGATAATATTATGCACTGTAGGGACTGAAATACCTAAAAACATTGGTTTTAAATAGTTAGATTATTTGCTTATGAATATTTAATGAGCCTCAACTCATCTTTGCTTATAAAGGACATTTCCTCCTGGCATTGTTATATGATCTTTATTGTGTTTTATGAATATTTAACAAGGTTTCTAGTCTTAAATTGCCCATGTCCCCACTTTAATGGAACATTTTGCAGGCATTAGTTTCAGAATGAAAATACACAAAATGCAGTTATACTACACTGTACTGGCCTTTAAGTTGACAAGCAGTATTGCCAAAGCTTGGACAAAATGAAACAACAACAAAATGTGCAGAACTGCTTAGAATGTTTTAAACTTTTTTATTGTTGTTCCAATGTCTTTAGATTCAGTGATATATCTCTCCTCTCACTAGCTTTCTGTGAGAAAGGCCCCTACCAACATTGCTCATGTAGCCAGCCCATATCAAGCCAGACCTTCTTTTGTGTCTACCTATATTACCACATCAAATATATAGCATGTCACAGTAAAGTGAGGAACATAGGTATGTCACCCTGAGGCAACATCATGCAACAGAAGGTCAACAGTAGCTGATGTCTAGAAAATTAGCTAATTGTTAGTCTACTTAAGTAAGATATTACATTTACTACATTTACTTTATTTATTATCCTACAAGGTGGTCTCTGTTCAGCTTATTACCCTCACTACTTTCTGTGTCTAAATGATCTCCATTTATCCAGCCTTTAAGTTGATCTTCAAGTTAGCATCAGTTAGCTCATTTTTGGTTTTTGGTGGTTAAAGTTAACAGCTTATAAGTCTTATTGTCTTCTTATGCAGCCCACTTGGTCTTTTACACAGATAATTCTTTACAACAAGTCTTGCATTTAATTACTTAAATTGTAGGCTATGTTTGTTTTGGGAACTCATATTCCAAATCTTTCTCACTCTTGAGACTCTACCTTACAAACTACAGCTATACTCTTGTACAGCTATCCAACCCGGATCGTCTTGCTTTGAGGCGACAGTGCTAACCACTACACCACCGTGCCGTCCTTCCTGTGGATAAATAGAACCTTAATCAGAGTTCTCACACATGCCCAAGCTTTGATGACTGTCTCTTATCAGAATTCTCACACTAAACATCTAGGGTTGTTGTTCTGGTACCTAGGACCGCTATGTATACATACCATTACTCTTTGAATCTGTTTATTCATTGTGATAATTTACTATTTTAAAAGTTAAAACAAATACAAAAAAGTACAATGTGTAATATCAATCTAAAGCTTTTTTAAAATTAAACTTGGCTGTTAGCATAGAAGACTTATTTGAAATATTTAGTTACAGGACTATATCTATCATTACAATAGACAGGGACCACTCTCCATTTTTTTTATTTTTCCAATCAAAAAGGCCTTGCTTTTATTTAAGCAAACCCACTGTTTTGTTATATTCGGAATTAATTTCTATTTCCTTTTCTTGGTTATGGCTTCTTGACAGCAATTGGCAATATATGAATGAGTTATTCTATACCCAAAGTAATTATTTAAAGCATAGCCATTTTGCATGAGTCAGACAATATGCTAAAATGTCTGTCACAAGTTAACAGTTGTTAGATGTTAGTTGTTAGTTTATGTGAATCACTACTTAAATTCCATGGGGGCACCAGTAGAAGTTGGCGTTACTGTAGAGGTTTGTTTCTTCCTCAGGTAGAAGTATAGATACTTGGGTTTAAATATACTTCTGTAGAAGATATATTTTTAAGTAAAAGTGTAAAAGTACTACTTTCAAAAGTATAAAAGTAAAAGTAATGTAAGACAAAAAAAATGCCATTAAAGACAAAAGCTTAGGTGGCACCACAGGGGTCTATAGTGCCCACCTCCCCAAAAAATCATTCTTCTAAAAGCCATATTGACTATAATGTTATATTAAAATATTACTGTTGAAAAATGTGTGATGCAATAGGCTTCCTGTTTCAGCCGCACATGCGCCCATTAAAAATGAATGTATTTTAGTACAATGTAAATATATTAAAGAAGCATATCTGTCTATTACTGAGTATTAACATGTGTTTCATGGAGCAGAAGATATGATGACTAGTTGTCTATAAGCAATGGTGCAAAAAGTCAAACTTCGAAGGCATGTTATTAATGGAATGTAAATGTACATGAATGAAAACAAGCTGGAATGAAATAGGAGTAACGAGGCTATGTTTAAAATGTAAGGAGTAGAAAGTTCAGATAATGGTGTGCAAATGTAAGGAGTAGAAGAAAAAAGTACTCTGAAAAATAATTACTTCAGTAAAGTATAAATAAAAAAAATTCTACTTAAGTAAGGTAATGAAGTATTTGTAGTTCGTTACTTGACACCGCTGTGTTCTGACAAGTCTTGACATTTATGGCTAACTGTAGGCCACGCTTCTAAAAGTGATGGTTCCCCACTGGTATTAAATAATGTATCAGAAACTCCCCACTGGCCTCATTTCACTGTTCCATAAAACAGACCTATTTCTTCATTTTCCTCAAAAACAAGAGACTCATTCAGAATTCGAAACAGCGTTAGGTAATAGAATCAGGTAAACAGATCGAATTTTGTTTTTCCCAGCAGGGCATTAATCCCATAAGGCCATGCTGACATTTTACCAGCCTCTCAACAATGAATATTACACATGGGCTGCCATAACACCAGAACAGGGAACTCTTCTTGTTCCACCACAGCCGTGTGCGTGTATATGATCTGATGTACTGTCATTGCTATTGATAAAGTAACCCTTCTGTTAAAGGTGACAACATTTAAAGGTGCACAGCAAAAAGTATTGATGTGTTTATTGCATTTAAAAAAATCTAAATGCATGACAGTATTCAGCTGATCCATTCCTGTTTGACACCAAACAGAAAAAAATACTGCAACATCAAATAAACACCAGTATAAAGAAGAGAACAAGTATTTAAACTAACAAACTGATTAACTAATTAAATAATGATGTCTGATGTTACATACAAGCTTTCTCTAATGGGACTGTTAACCAAATGTATTGAGGCGCTACAAGTAAGATGTAAAACCTAACATCTGGATTTACATTATAAATGTACAAGCTGAACAGAGGTGTCTGTAGTTGAACAATTCTAGTTGAAGAATGATGTAGGACAGAAAAAAGGATCTTCAAAACAAAGTTAAAAAGGATAAACACATGCTCTGCAGTAAAACAAATACAGCCATTTCATGGCATGTGTTCTGACTTTTTAATATTATTCATGGCAAAACAGAAATCAATTTAAAAATTAATGGGTTTAAAATCTCCAAACTATAATATAACAATGGGTTGGATATCAGACAGTGTACTTGAAATATTTTTTAAGAAATAACTTTTAAGATTTTTAAGATTTTAGAGCCATTAAACCCTTCAGAGTATTTCACATATATCCTCTTTGAATGACTTTTTAAAAATCCTTACATTTATCTTATATATTTAAATATATTTTATATCTTTAAGATACATTTACTGTTTCCATGAATTTCAGAGAGGATGTTCATTAAAAATCTGAAGAGGGATACTGCAGATGTACATGTACTCCATCCCTTACACGGTGGCAGCACTCTTCAGTGCAAAAAACAGCCAAGTTAATTTTTTCCAGTGCCGGTGTCATTTCCCCTTAAGGCTGTGTGCATAAATAGCTTAAAGCACATTAGCATATGCCAATTAAATACGTATAGGAATACGTGTAAATAAATCAGACAGTAGCGTGGAAAGTGTTACGTTTCTACTGTAGATGCATTTAAACAAACATGGCTCAGATATAAATATCAGCACACCAGAGCATGAGACACAACCATTTCCAAGCTGGTCAACTGAGAAACTGAGAGCTAAACATGGCTAAAGGTAAGACTTTTTTTTCTTCTAGGTGGAGCTATATTACAAATGTAGAATTGTGGATACAATGTAAGAGAGGGTGCATTGTGAGAAAGACTAATCATACTGTGTGGGTGCTGTTTGTTCAATTCTTTATGAGGGGTAATGTTTTTAAGATTTGGGTTACTTCATCCCACCTAGGTTAGATCTGCTTATTAAATGTTTTTCTTTCCTCCCCCTCTTTAACATCAACATCTTTCAACCTAAACTTTATACAGTTGTATGCAAAAGTTTGAACCTCATGAATTTGAAAGTTAGCAATCTTCTACAGGAAGCAAAATGTAGTGTTTCTAATACACTGGAGTAAAATGACCAATGAAGAATATTCACTGATTCCAGTCCACAGGAAATGCTCTGTCTGTTAAAAGTGCTCTTCTCGTTTTAAAGGATTGGTGCTGCTTTCTGTTGTGGTGGCGAGCGTGTTCGTTAGCCATGGCTTATCCTCTGAGAATCAACGGCTCTTCAACAACGCAGTCATTCGTGTGCAACATCTTCATCAGCTGGCTGCGAGGATGATCACCGATTTTGTAAAATTCCTTTAAACTTTCATTTAGAGAATCACTGGTTCAAAGCTATAGTGTAGATCTGTTTCAGCTGAGCCACAAGAGCTACAGAATCAGGCCTATATATTTAAAGGCGTACTCCAGCATGTTTCTGTCTAATTTCTAATTCTGTCTAATTTCTAATTTGTTAATAATAATCATACTTTATTCTTATATAGCGTTTTTCTAAAACCCAAAGGCGCTTACAATCATTAGCAGATTATAATCATTTGTAAAAAGAAAATAGGAACACTGAACACAAAAAGAGTAAAGGAGAAGCATCAACCTGACAATAACTATAGATGAGTCAGAGATGAAATCAGAGGTGAGTGGAAGAGTAAATTAAACAGAGGGAAGATCATAGGCGAGAGAGAAGAGGCGAGTCTTAAGATTAGATTTAAATATTGAAAGAGAGGAAGATTGTTTGACCACAGGTGGGAGAGGGTTCCACAGTCGAGGAGCGAGTCTGGGAAAAGCCCGATCACCAAAGCCACAGAGTTAAGATGATTGGACATTTAGAAGCCCAGCAGGAGAAGACCTAAGAGACTGAGACTGTTTGTAGGGAAGATGAAGGTTGGACAGATAGGGAGGTACAAGATTGTTTAAAGCTTTATAAGTAAGTAGGAGATTCTTGAATTGGATCCTATATTTAACAGGGAGCCAGTGAAGAATCATAAGAAACTGGATGAAACTGGATGAAGTTTTCCTTCATCCAATTTTGGATCTCAGATAGACAGCTTTCTAAATGAGTAATGGGTGGATCATTGACAGATCTGGTACTAAGGTAGATTTGGGTGTCATCCGTGTAACAGTAAAAGTCAATGTTAAAGTGACGCAGTATACGCCCAAGAGGAAGAACATATATAAAGGACTGATCCTTGTGGTACCCCTTGTTTAATCACAGAGGGGTACTGCTACGTGGTAAACTTACTGTTAAACTTACAAGTCATATGCAAAGTTTTAACAACCTTCAGTCAAACTACATGTTCTGTTTATTAAGTGAAAATAAGTGTACACATCCTAATAACTAATTGTAATCAACAGTTCCTAATTATTATGTGTCTTAACATATTGGAAGAAAGAAACACATACAATGTTTTATGGTTTTCCCCAATATGTTAAAATCAGAAAATAAATAGTAATTGTTCATTAAGATGTGCAGAAGTATGTTCTCTGTAGAGGATGTGTTAATATATTTTTACTTAGAAAATCAACAAACATGTCATTTGACCAGGACTAATAAATGTATCGTATGTTTATGAATATATCTGTGTTCACCTACAGCAAACTCTACTTTGGGAACATGTGGCCTGACATGGAATCTAAAAACCTTTAAAGGAAAAGATGCTGAGGAATTCATAGGAAATGCAGTGAAACACTGTGTCATCTAGTATTACCGCATCAGACAGAGATTAGATTAAAAACAATGAAAAATACTTCATAAGATAACCGTTTTGCTTATTGCAATGCAATTCTGAAGGAGGAAGGTCTGTTACCTGAGGACCGCAGACAGCTGAGCAAGATTTTCCCCCTGTCCTTCTGCAACTCAGACTCCATTGAAGCCCCCACTGGCAAGGACGAGACCCAAAAGAGCTCTGTAAGTCCCAAAATACCATTAAAGTTCTTGGACAGAAGTACTCATATTAATGAATTACATTATATTAGTTGTATTATAACACACAAATACAGTATTATGTTTAATATAGTATATGTAGTGTTTTTTATGCTTGTCAAGCAAAGAATTAGTAGCCCCAATGCTACGGAATACAAAGTAAGAGTTCCATGGTAGAGTTATCAGCTAGCATATCAAGGAAATTTTCTTTTATTATTAATATTAACCACATTTTTCAGAGTTCCCACCTTAAAATCTTGTTCTAGTGCAAATTCCAAGACAGTTACAATACGTTATATAGACAACAGCTATTTCTTACCAAAGGCATTAATAACAACTACATAAATAGAACTACCAACCCACTTACATTAAAAGCTTTTACATGTTTGTTAAACTATAGCATTTTACAAACTACAATAAATATGAATAGACATCTAAATTTGGCAAACAATTGCTAAAAGATAAACAATCTTGCTGGTTTAATGGACAAGCTTTGCATTTTTTTCAGGACATTGCTAATATGTTTTTATTTTCCAGTTATTTCGATGACTAAACTCCATCCACAATGTAGGAATCTTGTATTTACATTGTAACATTATAAATAGGGTCAGTTTCCTAAACAGAGATTAAACCTAGTCTTGAAATATATTGTACTATATACTACATTATTCCTGTTTTGGACAAAAGGCCCAGCATGCCTACATAAACAGAGGCAGATTTTGATCTAAGCCTTACATATCACAATATTTTATATTAAGGTGCTGAAACTGCTGCACATCTCATACCGTCTGATCGAGTCTTGGGAGTACCCCAGCAGGAGTCTTGGAAACCCCAACCAGATTGCAGATAAACTGACTGACCTGAAAGTGGGGATTAGTGTTCTTATCAAGGTCAGTGGAAAAATTGCAGCAGTTTTTTGCTGTGGATCATAATGGAATGGAAAACATTTACAAAAAGCACTAAAGCCTGTGATCTTTAGATCTCCTCTTTCTTTCACCACGATAAACTCTATAGGGATGTCTGGATGGCCAGCCTAACATGGATGACAACGAGTCTCTGCCCCTACCATTCGAAGACTTCTACCAGACCTTGGGTGATGGCAGCCTCATAAAGAACGTCCGTCTGCTGGCCTGCTTCAAGAAGGACATGCACAAAGTGGAGACGTATCTGAGGGTGGCCAACTGCAGGAGGTCTCTCGATTCCAACTGCACCCTGTAGGGGACAGCAAAGCACAATAAGCCACTGCCTGTGATCTGCTTGTCCTTTTGTGCTGGTCTTAGAAACATTTTTCATCTTCTTACCCTTATCATTTCAAAGAGGAACACAAAATCTGTTCTATGACTAGCTGCAAAAGCTGGATAACCACCACTGTGATCAGGCATGGCTAAATGTACTAGGCCCAAAAACATCTGTAATTATTCTACTTGCCAAAGACAACTCATCCATTCATAAGCATAGTAGATTGATGAATGTCAATTCTTTGTCTCTGCTGTAGAGACAAAGGCTGTAAGTTTTTAAATATTTCAAAGTGGTGCTATGCAAATTTGGCCTTAATTTAAACAGTGAAGATAACTGGTCTATTTTTTTCCTGTATTTTTTTATTAAAAAATATTTGAGAAAATATATTTGTCCCTTGAAAAAAATAATGTCAAATCAATCATAGTAACTTTTGGGTGGATGAGTAAGCTTCTTGATAAATTATCGTGAAACATATAACTTTTATTTTCATACCTATATTCGAAGCTATTCACCTGCATCTATTCTTATGTATAATGCTTTGTGCTGTTGTTTAATGGTGTTCCAATAAAGCTGTTCTCTGCAGTATGACCTTATTGTTTGTGACTTTTGTATTTGGGCCTTCAACTTCTAGAGAGAACCTCTCTTGGCTCCTGAAAAAGCTCCTGATGTTGATACTCTTATTTGGTTGTTTGAGATCTACAAAGGATCAACGTTTTACTTCAGATGGCGACAATATATAACAACTGCTAGGTTAAATAATAGTTTGTGTGATAACTAATAAAACAAGACAAAAAACATTTGATGTTCATATGATTTTGTTTTACATCTATTATATGTCTTAAAATATCTATTATCAAGATAGAGAAAGAGATGGATAGATAGATGGATGGACTCCAACTAAAACAAATATCTGCTATTAAAATGTGATGCATTTCATTTTTCAAACATTCATACATCCACAATACAAAACCCGTACCACGGACACCAGGCGAACAGATACTTTGGTTATATTTCTAACAGTCCTGAATGCAGGTAACACCATCATTTATCATTAGACCATAGTTTTTTATTTATTGTAATGTTCATAACTATAAACTAACCATGTATTCTCTTCTCATCTTTAGTGCAGGATCACAATGGCATTTTAGTGTTTGTCTTGGATCAGCGTGTACATATCTGTTCAATGGCCACTAAATGCCAGCTTCTGGGAACCCTCATAGCAAGAACCCACAACCTGCTGGAGACCATGGTCTAGAAGAAGTGTTGGCAAGAGATTCAGCTCACAGATTCTACAGATTCTTTGTGTTGCTTCTTTGGTGTCATTTGGTTCTTGACCCTCTTTGTCTTCTAACAGACCGGACCCTTCTCTTACAATGTTTGGATGATAAAGTTGAAATAAGATCTCCCACATGGGCTCTGCTGTCCAACAACTCCAAGGAGGTCAGTTCCTCCTCCTCAGCAAATCTGTCTTAAGCAAGGGCGTAGATTTGCTCTTGACATTGGTGGGGACCTATCGATTCCCAAAAAGAGAAGCATACACATTCAGCTCAGCTCCCTATAGGGGCGTCATGTTTCTCTGCAGGGAATAGCTCGTTATTTAAGTAGTTTATTTGGCATACATTCACTCGTACTCAGACTTCTCTTACCTCTACTTGGGTAGCTAAAGTGACTTTTACTTGAGAGAAGTTTAGAGTGTAGTCCTGTACTCTGGTTTTATTGACATGCTCAAACACACCTAAAGCGCAAAACAAGTCCGCGCATGCCCACAAGCGCCCTATGGTCTTTCCCTACGTACGCGTGACGTACTTGTTCCGAAATCGCGCGGGAAGTCCTGTTCTGTTTACGGAAGTTTTCTCCACGTTAAAGCTGGTCGGAGTAATACGGGCAATGGTTTTTATTATAATGGCACAGCAGTTTCACCTGAAAGCAGTACTTTTATTCCGTTAATTAAAAAGTGCTCTCGTTTAAGGTGGCATTCGCTGAGATTCAATGGACATCGAGGTGGATATCATTGAATTCAGAGTGCCGGTTGAAAACAACAAAACTATTTTTGTCTGGGACATACAAGCATCATTCTCGGAAGCGTATATTTATGTAAGTACGTCGGTAAGTAACTGTTATGTCGTACATAGCCCTTTTCGTGGCAGGTTTTGACTTCCTATTTGCCAGTTTCTAACCGAACCAAGGCGCTAACTTTAGCTTCCTTCTGTTGGTTCCAGCTGACAGCATGTTTCCTACCATTATCAAAATGTTCAGTTACACATTCAACTTAAAGTGTTTCAGGCAGCTGTGAGCCTAAATGTGTGTATTGTCTTCATTGCATATAAATATCCCCAATGCAAGAACTACTGTATATTAACTGGCGTTACAAAAGCATGAAAATATTCATGGAATGGCTTTAACATGTTATACTGAACCGCCTTAAGTGACATATCACCGTAACTAGCTCTGTAAAGTTAGGCTTGATATTGCCCCTGCATACCGAGACGCAACTGATAAACATACTGCAATGTTAAAAAGTATGACTTGGTGGTAATTTAAGGACTTTTTAATTAATTCCTACTATGAAACAAATATATGAGGTACTTGTATTGTATAGAGACCCATCAGTCCAACATACTACAGCTCTTGGTAAGATATGCTTCAGTTAAATTTTTGTTAATTTTTTAAATAAAAATATACTATTGTAAAGCATCCACCCCTCAGATGAACATACTACAACCATTTGTTTGGTAGAAGATGATTTGGTTGAATTTCAGTTAATTTTTATAATCAAAAAATGAAAACTGCAAATCATCCAAATGACATACAGATCTAAAATCACTTGTATTATGAAGAGACCCATAAGACAAACAAACTACAACTCTTTATTTGGTAAGATATACATAGGTTACATTTTTTAACTGTAAAAATTTACTTAAATTCAACTGTAGCATATCTTAATGAAGAGTTGTAGTTGGTTTGTCAGATGGGTCTGAGTACATTACAATAATTTTCGATCTGTATCTCATTTAGATAATATGTTGTTATTAGAAAAGATTTTGTAATAATGTGTGTATTTTAGTACATTTTAAGTCATTTTAACCAATATCAACCTACCTTTACCAAGTTACCGTAACTTGCATATTTCCAGGAGAGCTGTGGTGGGAGAAAATATAATATCACAATTTTTAGATTTTTCCATGATGTATGACGGTATTTTAATTCTGTGGTTTGACATCTTGTATCACACAATGCCCCAACAGTGTCCCTTCAAAGGATTAATATGATAGCTTTTAGTTTATTATTTTAAAGCTAACAAAATTACCAACAGAATAGGCAGTATGTCTATGCATTGTGTTGCAGACATATCTATCATGTTAACATGCTAACCAGCTAATCCCGACCTGTCCTGTCCCATAACGTCTGTAAAGGTGATAGTGAGTCACTGTACTGTTAATTTACCATCAGTCCAACATGAGAGGATAAAGAAATTGCACTGTCCCGACAGCATTTTCTGATCTTTTGTCAATTATGTTTAGGGTTCTGCAGTTGATCAGCTTATTTAAGTACTGGCATAAAAAAGGATGTGTAATTGCAGCACATACAGAAGCTCTTTAGAATATGAATTTACCATCTTACAAATTTCTCCTTTAAAGCATACAATTGAAAACTATGACCAAGCACAGCAACAGGACACACTTAGACACATCCAAGCTAATTACACACATTAGGGAACAAGAAACACTAGTTCACCCAAAGGGAGTTTTAAATTAAATAAACCTCTAGTTTTT
Source organism: Megaleporinus macrocephalus (assembly GCA_021613375.1). NCBI lineage: Eukaryota > Metazoa > Chordata > Actinopteri > Characiformes > Anostomidae > Megaleporinus > Megaleporinus macrocephalus. The sequence goes on from CM038703.1 coordinate 35,978,745, forward strand.
TCCTAAAATGGGTCATATAATAAAAGCAAGCCTTTAGTGCAAAAGCTGACTTTTCTCATGCACTGTCCTTCACCTTTGCTAGGAGGCACTATGGAGTGTGTACTCGCCTTTCGGAGCACTATACCTGTTAAAGGTGTGTCCCAATGCTGCAGTGGCGATGCCAGGTTTTTATGCAATGGTCAAGTTTTACTCCTCTACCCACGCATCAAAAGCTCAGAGAGCCACAGACAAACAGTGTCTCTTCCAGAACTCCCCCCTCAAAGTAATGTATTGCTTCTTTTCTTTTTGTTTCTTTTATGTTTTTGTCAGGTTTGAGATCATCATATGTCAGTTTAGCCAAATGTGTGGTCTGTTAGTAAACAACTTTTACTTTCCAGCTGCAACCAAGGACATGTTTTTCCCAGGAGTTTTCTCTGATGAGATCAGATTTGAGATGATCCATTTGCATAATGCACTTGAACATCTGAATTGTGGAGTCAGGTTTTGTTAGAGTGATAAGTAATTTGTAATTAAAAGTACTTGAGTTGTATTAAGCTGTATTGTTGTATTATCTGTTTGTTTCATATTTTTTCCTGACACAAAAATATAAATATATTCTTTGGCAGTTTTGACTATATAATTGTATCTGTCCACACCCTGACTGAAACATGAAGTTTATTAAAACAATACACTCATGACTTTGTTCTATGCAGGTGAGGTTGAGCACAAAACAAAATCCAGCCTTCCAGTTTGGAGCCAGATCCCTCAGTCATGCTAAATGCCAAGACTTGGCTAATCATTACTTGGGCTTTAATGGCTGGTCCACCCGCATTGTCACTGTAAGTACAGGCATTTCCATTTTATGCTGTATGTTTATAGCCACAGATATATATCTTTTACTAAAAATGAAAGGCAAATCATAAAGCGTGGTTTATGTGCTTTGGCTTATTGAGAAAGACCTGCTCTATATTTCTCCAGCTAAAGGACATCTCAAAGTGTGCTGAACTCGGCTGGAGCTTGGACTCATCCAGTCACGAAGAGCTCTTGAAATATGGTTGTGTTGTGGAGCTGACTATTCCTCAGCATGGAGTGACATGTCGTGGGGTTGGCGTTGCTGAGGATTTTGTAGACCTGGAGAAAGGTGAGGTGAATGTAGACAGAAATAAGTAAATACTGCAAGTTAAAGAATTGTTTTATACATGTCTAAGCTCTTGTTTGTTGGTTATTATTTTTTTGTGGTATATTGCATGTTTTTGTTTTTAGGCCCAGAGGAAAAACTCTGGAAGAGAAGCAAACTTAAAAAGTGGGCCAAAGACAAGGCAGTAGTTGGAGCCTTTGAGAAAGTCTTACTTATAGTTTTTGGTGAGTATCATATGAACATTTACAATATTTAAGTAGTGTTCATGGTGTTTATTAAGTATTAATTATTATAAAACTCAATTCAGTTCTGCACAGAACTGAGAACTACTGTGAAGTAAAAAAAAAAACGGTGTTAATACAAAACCACGCTGCATAGCATTTAGAGAGACTTTACCTTGTAGCACTCTTGCACTCTTATATTAACTCTTTTGTACTTTTTATAAAACTTTTACTACTGAATTTTCTCCCCTCCAGGCAATGGAAAAGTGGCAGTAGAATGCAGATTTGACCGTGAGGAGGTTTTGCCGGATGAGAATGTTGAGGGAGCCATTCAGGTAAATACGTGCATAAAAAAATCTGGCAGGTATGCCAACTACACTTCCATCGATTACACAAAGCCACTATAGATACCTGTAGATTTAAAAAGGCCCCCTTTTTATGCCACCTTTTTATGAAAATCTCTTGTCACCTGTAAGAATCCAAAACTAGTATTAGTACTTTTGGTTTATAAACCTTCACTGTTATGTAGTGCTACCTTTTGTTTTTTGGTTACAGAAGTTTGTGTTCTTTTTTAACCACTTTATGTAGTTTCTATCAGAAGGTTGTCAAGACAAGCCTCTTTGCCTCTGTCCCCCATAGGTAAATGACATCTGCTGGAGTGAACTTGAACCTGATCTTGGAGAAGAGGATGACTTGCCTTGGGACTTCACTATGGACCTCTCCCATTAGCCTGCAGCTATTGTGTTTCTGTTTGGGCTGTAGGTTAAATCTACACTCACTTCCTCATACAAGAACATCATTATGGACCAAGAGTAGCTGGACGACCAGTGCATTTAATTTCTTTCATTTTCATTAGGTAAGTAGTAAACCGAGACGTTTCAGAAACATCTGTAAAAATCTCCTCAGTAACTGGTTGACAGCAAATACATGACCTTAGTTTGGTAGAGGCAGCCTTCAATTTCTGATAATTACCAGCAGGTGTCAGTCTTTGCCATATAGAAAATCTAGTAATACATTTCCTGCTGAAGTTACTGTTTACTGTTACCTAACTTAATGTTTTTACTTGAGTATTATTGATAGTCAGTATTGTATGCTTGCTCAAATACATTTACTTTCTTTTTTTAATTTAAACACTGCAAGTCCTCATTAAAAGTAATTTTATAGATTAATATGATTTTTCATTCAAGTAAACACAGTACCCACACTTTTACTTCAGTACAGTTTCTTTGTACTTTTTATTTTTGTGTAAATATATACTGTTTTCTCTCTCTCTCTCTCTCTCTCTCTCTCTCTCTCTCTCTCTCTCTCTCTCTCTCTCTTTATATATGTATATGTGTAAAATTAAAATCACCTTTTTGTATCTGTAGACGTTGTCCATTTTATCAGCATACAGGAACACTTTGAAGTTATACACTTACCGGCGGTAGTTCATCTGTTTTTTTGCTTAAATTGTTTATCCGCTTTCACCCTGTTCTTCAATGTTCAGGACCCCCACAGGGCCACCACAGAACAAGTGCTATTAGGGAGATTCATCATTCTCAGCACTGCAGTGACACTGACATGGGGGTCGTGTGTTAGTGTGGGTTACACTGGTATGAGTGAATCAATCACAGCAGTGCTCCTAGTGTGTTTAAACACCTCAGTGTCACTGTTGGACTAAATTTGGTCTACCAACCAAATTTATCCAGCCAACATGTGTTTTGTGAGCAGAGTCCTGTGACCACTGATGAAGGACTAGAAAATGACCAACACAAACTGTGCTGCAACAGATAAGCTACTGTCTCTGACTTTACATCTACAAGGTGGACCAGCAAGGTAGGTGTGTCTAATAGAGTGGACACTGAGTTTTGAACACAGTGTTCAAAAAATACCAGTAGCACTGCTGTGTCTGATCCACTCACACTAGCACAACACTCCCACCGCCACCACTTCAGTGTCACTGCAGTGCTGTGAAAGGGGGATAGTAAAGTATGCAGAGTAACAGATGGACTGTAGTCTGTAAGTTTAGCACCCGTATTGTAAAAGGAGCTGGTTTTACTGTTATGGCCGATATATGCCGCTGTATATATGGTGTAGCCAAGTAATAGGCAACCGACAGAATCAACAGTCATGACATGCACGCTGCTAATTGGGTGTAATTGACTCGTTTAATGAAAGGGGCGTGTTCAAAATAATAGCACCGGGTAATTCAATTAGTGAGGTCATTCATTCTGTGAAGAAACAGGTGTCAGTTATAGCCCTTATTTAAAGAAGGAGGGCAGCAAATGTTGTACCTGCTGGTTTCAGCCCTTGCTTGGTGAAGAAAATGGGTCAGTTGCAGACATTGTAACAAAGGAGAAAGAACTTTTATCAAGAAGTTGACTGGAGAGGAGAGAACATATAAAGAAGCATAGAAAATAATTCACTGCTTAGCTAAAATGATCTCACGTGGCAAACAAAACCTAAAACACGTGGTAGGAAAATAAATACTACCATCTGTGTATATCATAGAATGGCAAAGAAGCATCCAATGATTAGCTCCAGGGAAATCAAAGAAAATCTTCACTTACCTGTGAGTACTGCAACAATTAGATGCCTACATAAAGCCAAACTATTTCAGGAAACACTTGTAAAGTACCTCGTAAAAGACATGTTGGAAATGTTATAGTTTGCTAAAGAACACATTGACTGGCCTGAAGAGAAGTGGCACAACATTCTATAAACAGATAGAAGCAAGATTGTTCTTAATGGGTCTAAATGCCACAGACAGTTCAGAGACAACTCATAAACACTGAATTCAAGCCACAGTACACTTTGAAGACTAAAACATGGAGATGCAAGCATAACGATTTGGGGATGTTTCTCGTACTTTGGCGCAGGGGTCATGTTGCCTTATGCTAAAGAAGTTTTAGCAGGACACCCAAACACACCAGCAAGCGGGCATCCTGCTTCATCTTTAAGTGGCCAGCCCAATCCCCAGACTTCAATCCGATTGAGAAATTGTAGAGTGACATCAAAAAAGCTGTTTCTGATGCAAAACCCAAGAATGCAGAAGAACTGTGGAATGTAGTCCAGTCAGCTTAGGCTGAAATATCTATTTGCAGGTGTGAGACGTTAGTTGACTCCATGCCACACAGATGTAAAGCTATCAGAAATAAAGGTTATACAACTAAATATCAGTTCAGTGATTAACAGAAAAGCTAAATCTGTAAACAAATTTCAGGCCATACTGTAAATATTTGAGTTTGTGAATGAAAACAGCCTATTATTCTTTTTTCTTCATTTTCAATTTAAAAAGTGATATTTTGTTCATGTCTTTATGTGGAAGTGAATGTGCAGTGCTCCCAGTGTCATTATGTATATGGAAATAAATTATATATATATAATTCAAAATACAACCTGTTTATGTAATCCAAGATCAATGGCTGACTTTACTAATGTTGTTCTGGCAAGTCTTCTGAGAAATGTTCTAAAATCTAGTGTAAAGCCCCTTCTGAAGAGTAGAAGCTGTAACTGCAGCGAAGGGGGGACAAACTGTCCATTAATAGCCTTGATTTCAGAAGAGACATTTGTTTAGGGTGTACAGCCTTCAGACCAAGTTTTATTGTATTATGTTGGATGATCATTAGCCTTTAAAGGAGTTCTCATGGTAATGGAATTCTTGGTGCTGTTTTGCAGTAATTTGTCTTATTAATCAGAACAATAAGTCTGTGTTTAGACACTGTCAGAGTTTGTTTAAGTGATGGAGAATAAGGAAGCAGCTGTACTTACACCTGAGTGAGTTGTAAGTGACCTTAATCACATTATAAATTATTGTCAGCTGTTATTTGGATTTACCCAGGGGGCATTAAGAAGAAAACTTCTCTGTATCATACCCAGGTGTGTGTGCGTCAGTCTTGGCTGAAAGTCACTGTTTTTTTGTTTTTTTAAACACGTGTTAACCGTTGACCCGGTTTTCACTTCCCTCTCACACCACTATTCACAGGCACCAATTTTAGCTCAAGGGAAATAAAGTTATTACTCTCAATATTTTTTCTCAATCAGCTGTGCCTCTTTTATCACTTTCATGTGAAACTGGTGGTGTTTGCCTAACACCTGACCTCAAGGGGGAATAAAATTAGGCAGTGTTTATTAAGCCAGGCATGGTCATAATAGTGTCTTGTCAGGTTTTGGTCTAAATGCATATCCAGTGGTGTTCATGCTGTGTATACAATGTGCAAATGTGAAAGACTAGCATTAATACAGTATATAGTTATCTACATATTGTCAGTGTGTTTATTGTTTATTTAACCCTTACCAAGCTTTTCCTTGTGATGACCTAGAATTTTTTGCAGTTATCATCGAATACCTGCTTTGCCTGCTCAGTACTTTATTAAGCTAATTCAAGATTGCTGCTTAAGGAACTGAATATATTCATAGAATGTCTGGGGTGTCCAGGTGAAATCTAGGACTAAACTTGAGGACTAAAATCTAGGACTAAAAGTTGAGCTCAAGAAATTATCTACTTCTTTCAAAATGTAAGATATTTATGCTGCTTTCTTTTCTATTTTTAGTTTTTTTTACGTCTGTTCTAATGATATCTGGTGTTCTTACTGGTTAACATAGACATATTGCTAAGATATGGTTGATTAAATATTGTAAAATAAGGTTGAGCTTTGAACAATGAACTCAGGTGTCTTTTTTTACAGTAGTGTGCATTTCTCAGAAAGGAAATCTGCCTCAGTATTGAGTGTATCCACTTGTTAACTACCCTTTATTGTAGCTTCCAGTATTTTAAAGGGGGTTTGCTTTTAAAATAACTTTTTTTAAAATAGCATTTATTGAAGATTATTGCATTATCTTCATCTTATTCCTTTTTCAGTAAGGGCTTCTTTAGAGCTACACGTTCTTTCAGACTGAGTTGTGGTGTTGTTTTGTCTTCTCATAGTGGAAAGAACGTCAAAAACAGCTGTGGATTAAAGCTTTAAGTGCTCAAGATTCAAGAGTTACACAGTGAATACAATTACAACATACAACTACACAGTGAAAGGAAAGCTGGCAGTTATACTGCTGAGGGTCTTCATGTTTTGTTTATCTGATGGGGACAGTTTTGGTGGTCTGCCAGGTTTTTTGCGCAGTCGTTTTTTAAATAATTTTATTAACTGCACTTTTGGAAACTCGTGTGTTTTCCATCCTTTCTTCTTTGCCTATTCCCTTCATTGTGCACATAATTATTCAAAGTAAAGAATGTCTTGTACCTAAGGGCCATATTGACTGAAAGTTAAATGAATGAAGGGTAACTTTTGGTCTCTAACACAGTACTGCATTTAAACAAAAGACAAACAAGGAATGATCTAGTCAATATATACTGAAACACTGAAACTGTACTACACTGAAAGCCCCAGTATTGATTAAAAAAGCATCAGCTGAAAAGTATGTCTGTGTTTAAAAATAAAGCTGCTAACTTCACCCCAACAGGTCTCAAGGTGCTCAGTGAGCAGTTGTTTTGATTTAGAGCTGTGTAAGCCATTAGCCCCGAGGGGTAAACCAAAACTAGGTGAGTCAGCGACTGTTACTCATGCATGCTAGCTTCTATGTCTTGGAATTCAGTGATTTTATTATATAAGTACATAATGGGGCGTGCCATCGTTCTGTTTCTGCTCCTAAGAAGCTCATAATATCCAGAAGATTTACCACAGCTCACCTGGATTGACTGTTCAAACCAGATCCCAAGCATGTGACACACAGTCATATGACCTTACATGAACCTTAGAATGAGCCAGCATAGTACATAGTGAGGTGAATTAAAAGCTATTTTATATTTAGATTAACACTTAAAAGTGTTTATATACTACTTCAACACATTTACAAAGTAAGCAGCTTTGCAAAGGCTTACATTTTATTTTATTTTTTTTGTTGTTTTTTCATATTCTGGAACTGCTAATCTGATGTGCATAGCATGAATATCATATGACACATTAACTGACCCTGGCTAAATAAAAGAATGACATGCTTAATTAAGCTTCTGAATTTAAAATTCATTGATAGTTTAAAAGAATGGTTTGGCAAAGCGTATAATATGTCTGTTGTATATAGTTTGCTTCTTTACATTGATGCTGCTAACAAACACTAGAAACCAACAGTCACCCAGATCCTATCCTTAAAAACATCTCAAAATGTCTCTCATCCTGCTGCTTTGTGCAGTTGTATAGTTCACAGTAAGTTGTACTGTAATTACATCGCTAAGTCTGCACACCCTTAGTGGTGGTTTTTGGGCTACTTTGTTTGCAATGTTGGCCTTGTTCCAGCATCAAACTAAAGAAGCACTTGGACACCAAACATCTTGGTAAATAGACTACATCTAGGGTACGTTGATAATTTATACTTTAACGGATTTTTATTTCTTTCTGTCATGATTTGTTGATTGTTTCTTCTTCAGTATTGTCAATTTTGTTTCACAAAGTCTTCACGATCAAAGGATTATAGGCCGGTATAGATCATTGTATTCCTGAACCAAATCATGCAGGTAACTTTTTAACAACCCAGACTTATAATACATGAGCTACATTCCTATTGCTGGTGCTACACTTCTTTTGAAAACAGAAACAGACTTGGTTGTCATTGTCTGCTTCATTCGACTGACTCAAATTTGAAGATAAGCAGAAACCTCAGCTCTCATAATAGCTTGAATGAGTGTCGCTCATAATGAATGACTCATCGAAAGAGTCGAACTAAGTTTGAGAGGTGTTCTCTGTCTCAGATCCTTTATCCTTAGGGGAAAGGATAAAGCATGGCTCTCCAGCCTTCCATCTGGCTTAGCACTCTTCTTTGTGTAGCAAACGTCTGCTCCATGCCTACAAGGTGCAAGCTCCAGCGCAGACTTGTGGAGACCTGTCACTATCTCCTGGAGACTATGGTAAGCTAAGGTTTAATTGAGGCATATGCTGATAAGGGTTGGCTTTCCAAGATATAAATGTTGTATTTCCTTTGTATTTAGGGGGGTACATTTCCTTTGCAGTGCCTAGAGGACAAAGTTGTGGTCCCTTTTCCCACAACTGCGTTCAAGTCCAGCACCAGGCAACAGGTAAGATTTTTTATTTTTTTTTATTTTTTTTAAATACGTAATTAATGTACAAATGTGTGATTTTTATCTTTTGGTTACTGTTTTCTTAAGTAGTTACTGTTGTGATGGTAGGCCAACTGCACTGTAGGGCAAAATTCCCAATTAAAATTGTAGCTCACCATACAAATTTTGCATGGTATAAATTTGATTAATAATGTTTATTTTGTTGGCATTTGAACAGTCCAACTGTTCAGTAGGTTATTTTCTGTTGTGTAATTAAGATTAGCATGGTGTCATGTATGTTTTTGTAATCATCATTTACAATCTGCCTGATTTCAGTTAGTTATAACAACATAGTATAGTATTTTAAAAAATCTCCCCTGAACGTCAGGCAACTTAATCACATAGGCTATAGACTTGGGTTGTGGTGAAGGATTCATGAAGTGAACACGATGATCAAGGTGATCAAAGTACTTGGACGTCTTGGTCAGCTCTTTCAACCCGTGTCTGACATTTCTAGTCGTGTGACATGCCGCGTTGTCTTTTCTTGAAAATCCCATCCATCCCAGGGAAGACAATCAACAAGTATAGATCCATGTGCATACTCAAGTTGATGCACATGGATGAGTGGGTCCAGAGAACACCACAAATACATTCCCCCAGACTCTAACACTACCACCTACACACTGCTGCCATCTAACGTAGGAAGTGGTCATAAAAATGACTCCAATGTGTAGAGTCTTTGTGGTGTATTAAGGTGTATGAAGCTCCAGCAACTTATAGGTATATATTTAGTATTAATTGTGCTATGTTTTTCAAAACAGGCCATTTCCATTGAAAAGTCTATATACATGACACTGAGCTACATTGACTCCATATTTGGCAATGACGGAGTTCCTGACCAGTGGACTGCCCAGGAGAAACTGGACTATTTTCAACACGTTGTTTTCCGCCTGATTGAGGAGAACAGATGTGTAAGGAGAAACTAAAATGCTCCCCCTTTTGTTGTCTGAAATCTATGGTCCAATATGTCTAATTCGCACATTTACTAATTTAGCCTCCTGCTGTATTTCCTCACTACAAATTACTTTAAACTACTAATGCTTTTGTCTCCCAATTTCAGATCATGGGCAAACCCCAGAACTCACAGGATGATTTTTATAGCAGAGAGGCTTCCCTCAGAGCATACTTTGAGAAAATAACAACTGTCTTAAAAGAAAAGGTAAGCCTTTTATTGGAGCTGGACAGTATTCAATTAATTGCTTTTTGTTTGTGTTTTATTGAAGCTGAATAGCCATGTGCAGGAGTCAGCAACTCAAATCTCAGGAACTATTTTGTTCTGTTCAGCCTAAATTGGGAGCCACAACATTTTTTGTTCATTATGGTTGTGTAAAATGTCTCTGCAAATATGTATCAGTTTTGGGCAAATGTCCTGGTATAGGCTTATAATATAATATAATATAATATAATATAATATAATATAATATAATATAATATAATATAATATAATATAATATAATAGGTTTTTTTGTTTTGTGGCAGTTATTTTCTTCATGATCCCCAGCTGACCTGCAAGTGAGCCGTATGTTTCGTTGAGCGCAATGTTAGTATTTCTTCCCTGTGACAGCCTTTAGTAAAGCCTATAGTTTGTAAAGAAGCTGTGTGTCTTCCTTCAATAGATCTAAATGCTACAATAAAAATCCAAACACAGATTTACTCTGCTCTGTTTTAAACTTTAGCTCAGATATAGATATACTTTTTTAGATACACGTTTTAGCTTACTTTTCCAGCAAAATGTAAAAGTTTCTTGTAAATTCTCTCTCTGCGTTCTGCTTTTTGGTGGATTACACTTTCTCGTTGCAGATAAAACATATTACAAAACAATGTCAGTGTTAGTTTTGAATCTGTATCTTCTTTGCCATTTCCTTACATACAGCAGCCGGCTCGCCAGTTTTTAGGGTTAAAGGAGTGTGCCCTGTGCAAGAGTTTAAAGACCCCTGGTTAAATTACTTGTTGTGTTGATTGTATAACTAATAAGTTATCACATTTCTACAAAGAACAAACTTAAGAATAGCATTTTATGTATGGTAGTACACACATTTCTTTTTATTTAGGAAATTCAGAAAAAAATAAAACCATGACAATAACAAAAGCATAACACCATTAATGTAAATCCAGCAATTAAAAACAACTATGTTGCATTAAACATGCAGAAGTGTGTTCTGTAGAGGATGTGTTATTAATTATGTGTTAACTTATTTTCAACAAAATATATGATTTGACCAGGGTTGTACGACTGTAAAATGATTTTCTTTCGGCTGTTTTTCCTTTTGTGAAAAAAGAGTGAAAGTAATGAAAATGCTAAAACATTTACAACAGGCAACCTCTGCTTTGTAAAATATGATGATAAACACTGAGTCACTGAGACTGAGTTTTTAAGTGTTTCAAGTGATTGAACAAACATGTAATAGGATGTCTGTTCTCCAAAAAGCACTTTACACCTCCACAATGCAGTGTCACAGTTTTTCGTTGCCATATCAGTGCCATGAGTCATTAGCATTTATTGCCTGTGTGATGATCAATAGTGTTTATTAGTCACAGCATCACACATCATCAAACAAGAAAACTTTATCTGTCAAAACATTTGCTTTTAACGTGTATGTCTTTGCTTAGTTGTAGATTTTTTTTCTTTTTTTGCTTTTACTTTCACTCAAATATATTTTTGGCTCCAAACTTTACTGGCATAGGGTTGTCACTCAGTGCCTATACTTTCACTTTTCTCTGTTTATCTGTACTTTTTCTCCCTTCCCTGCAAGCTTGATTTAACTTATTGTAATCTCCAGAGGGGAATTCATTTGCTTCAAAAAACCTTTAAAATACAAATGTAAAAAAACAGTTATTCAACAGTACAGTACAACCCCCACACAAAGCCATTATGTATTAAGTAATATAATAACTGGAGAAATTAATGTGTTTGTATGTATTGTTATTATATTGTTATGATATGTTATTATTGTGTTTGTATGTCTTTATTAAGGGCATTTGATAGCAAGTGCTGGGTAGGAGAATTAGAAAATTGGAGCCTATAGTGTCTGGTGATGGTCTAAAAGAATAACCTGAGCCTTACACATAGAACCCCAAGAGCCCCCCACAACTGGACCACAGCAGGTATTATTTGGATGGTGGATTATTCTAAGCACTGCAGTGACACTGACGTGGTGCTGGTGGTGTGTTAGTGGATGTTGTGCTGGTATGAGTCGATTAGACATAGTAGTGCTGCTAGAGGGGTTTTTTTGACACTGTGTCCACTCACTCCTATCTTGTTGGTCCATTTTATGCAAATATAAAGTCAGAGACAAGTGGTCACAGGATGCTGTTGTCTGGTTGGCGGGCTATTCTCAGTCCAGCAGTGACATTAAAGTGTTTGAACAAACTGGCAGCACTGTTGTGTCTGATCCGCTTATACTAGCGCATCACACACCAAAACACCACCACCGCAATGGTGTCACTGCAGTGGAATGATCCACATCCCTAACAGTACCTGCTCTGTGTTGGC